>OW386285.2:78096014-79296014 GCA_936432065.2 Rutpela maculata | reverse complement strand
ATATCAAAATGGAGGTCATTTTGAACAATTGTTAAATTAAAGATCGGAATAAACAATTTGTTAACCTACTGTAGTACTGTATTTATTTTTAGGGTTATTTGCGGTGAAACCAGAAGTGCAAATAGGTATGTCAGATAGATCTCCGCAGGAGACAGAATGGGCCTCTAGCTCATTCTTGTTGCATGTCATAAAATTCTAACACAAATATACAGGAATATACAGGGTTGATCAAAATTTAATTGAAGTTAGATATAAATCACAAATTTATTAAGATAAATTGTCATTCCTGCCGGTAACGATTACATATTATTGAACTTTTGGTACCGTTTAACCCCTACTAAATAGAGCTTTCTGAATATCTGGGTGGCCCATATCATAATATTTTTAAAAAAATGAGTCATTTTGAAAAATGTGATTTTAATGAGTTTACAGCACCCTATTTGATGTATTATTGGACATATTGGCGGTTTCGTATTTTTTATATGAATTACATTGGCACAAAAATAATTTTAACATATTCGCAGCCATTTAGATTGACAACTAAAATTCGAATTATTTTTCGTGCAACACTGTATAAATTGTTCTAAATAGTATATATGTATCCGAAATGTGATGTTTATTTCAAAACTGTAAAAACATACAGAGTGGTCCATTTAGAAAAGACTATTGGGGCCATTTCTGGTGAAACCGGAAGTGATAAATATGGCGGATAAGTCTCAAAAAGTTGTAAATCTTACCTAATTTTACCATACAAAATATCATCCCGATATCTTTAAAAACAAGGAAGTTACAGGGCGGGGTGGCCCACTATTCGTTTACACCCGGTATTCTATGTCAATTTACAGTTGACTGTATGTGCCTCCTCTGTAATTGGAATGTAAATTATGTTGGGTTTGTAAAATAAAATGAAATGAAATAATATAGAAACTTTACTTTGACGTATTTGCTATTAAATTCTAAAAATAAAACGAAATTTAATTCATATAACAATAATACTTCTAAAAAGAAAGCTCTACTTATTGTACTATTTATAGGATTTTTAGAGATATCTATACTTACAAAAATAGGAACAATCAGCATTGAAGGCATGGCGAAGATAGCATTTGTCGTCTCTGATAAGAGAAGGATAAACAGTCTAATTTTATCACGCAAAAAGTATACCAGGCCTGCATATACGAAAACAAAAATTGTTGATATCCAACACATAACTTGCAATGCTGTATCTCCATACCTTTCGTCTTCGGTGTCTATCCTAGAATTTGTAAAACAAGACTTTAATATGTATACTAGGGTGGGACGAAAAAACACTGTTTTCATTTCTCTATCGCTATACCCCGGAAAAGTTGCCTATAGCCTATCTGAGCAATATGAGGAAAACATTTTTCAACTCAAAAATATCTTCCGTTCGCTCATCGCACTCAAATTTTGATAAATGGCGAAATTTTGCTGTTTTTCGTAAATTTTTTATAATATATACTAAACTCACTAATATTGAAACACTATAGGTTCTAATGTGAAGTTTGGGTCATGAGGAATTAGAAAAAAATTTAAAACATGTAATTTCAAAATATTTATTGTTCGCGTAAAAAACTCAAAAAATACAATTTTTAGTGAAAATAGCAAATCATGCTAATTTTACTTTTTCATCTTTTTCATGTTCAGTAAACAAACGGTGAATATATTTATCATCTCCAATTTTGTTATGCAAACGAGTGCATGTTAAAGTCAGATTTTTGGGAAAATTCTGGCATAATGGATCTTGATAGAAGGGTCGTCCTAATGAAATCACCTTTTGCGTCCACGCCACACACTTTTTTAGAAGCTTCGGTCACAAGTTTGTCACACCGTTCTATAGCCTGAGCGTGAAAAGGGAAGCTTTGGAAATCATGCAGCAGTGTGCCAGTGTGTATTAGATTCTCATTCCTCAAGTTGGCAGAAAACTGCTGAGCAAGGATCAAATATACCTACCTGATATTTATACTGCCATAAGGCCAGATATAATTTTAGAAGATTTAGCAGCTCATGATCCTGGCCCGCTTTCACACTTAAGATGCTTGATGACAGCAAACGGAGTTCTCGACTACACGTGAGCTTAGAAAAACCTACAGATGAAATTACGCAGTTGAAACATTTTACATGCTTCTCTGGTTCAATATTAAAACCAGTAAGAAATTCACAGGCGGACTAAAGATAGTTTTAGAATCCATCAGAACATCACGGTACCTAACTCAAAATTTAGTGTTATCAGTAATTAAGCGAAACGCTTTCTTTGCTCACTCCGAAAATTTGATCCTTGATTATGTTTGAAAGAAGACATATCAGAGAACTGGGGCTGCGCCGAATGTTGAAAGCTCGATTACTTTTCAAGGGAAAGACTTTTCGAAACTTCACCACGCCAAAACTCAACTTCGAAGCAACAGTCTACATCAATATGATTTAGTGGGATAGTTGCAATATCTCTCCTCCTCCACTATTAAGGAATATCACGGATGAGGACATCAAAATCCAGTATAGACTGTCACACCGCTGCAACCAGATTTGCAAACCTTGCCTTGTCACACTCAGGCTGTAAAGTAATGTATCACTTGTGACCGAAACATTTAAAAATGGTGTGTGGCGCTGACGTAAGAGACAGCTTCATTAGGACAAGATCTATTAGGCCAGAATTTTCCGAAAAATCTGACTTTAAAGTGCACTCTTAAATATAAAAAATAAGAAATTATAAATATACTTATTGTTTGTTTACTAAAAATGAAAAAGTAAAATTAGTAGATATTTCGAAATATTGCTATTTCTACTAAAAATTGGTTTTAAATTTTTTTCGTATTCCTCATGCTCCAAACTTCACGTTAGGACCTCTAGCGTTTCGATAGTATTAAGTTTAGAAATTCTCAAGAACTGACGAGAAATGCCAAAATTTCGCCACTTTTCAAAACTTTGAGTGCGATGCGTGAACGGATTAGGGATTGCAATACCGATTAACCGGTTATTAGGACAAAAAACACATGACGATAATTACCGGTTATTTTAATTTTTTACCGGTAAATTCTGAACTTACGTTATGTCACGTATTCAACGTTTCTATTTATGTCAGTGACTAGTATTCACTAAATACAGAGTGACTATCGCAACACTGAGCACTTTTAACAATAAATAAATAATATTATATAAAGTAAAACTCAGACACCAAGCTCTAAGAAACACAAGTAAGAGAGACATTGACAATATCGTGCGATAGGAAATTGAATATTTTACTGCTGCAAATATCCGTGGAATACATTTAGAAGTATGTTATTACCAATTGAAGAGCTAAGTGGATAAAGGTGTTATGTCACAAAAACACGTTATTGAGTAATTTAACTCGAAAGTTTTTAGGCGACAACTTTTTTGTTATAACGACTATATAGCTTGCATTTTGCGATGATATTGACATTTGATATACTTTTCAGAGACAAATAACTAAAGTTGTCAGTTGTCATTATTTTCGAAAATTTTAAAAAATTAATGTACATAACACCTTTATCCATTCATAAGTTTCTCTGAAATTAATAAGGAATTAGTGAATAAAAGTGTTAAGAAATGAAACATATTTTATTATTATTAAAACATTGTACAATTTTTAGGCAGTCGGACAGTTCTACGGTTTTGAGCCACAGTCTGGTCATTTCCAAGTATGTTGTGATAATACGGCCTTACCATTCATTTATGAATGGTAATTGTTCTTTAAGATTGGCCAGTTTTCCTACACTTAGGCTGCCCTTGTTTTCATTAAACACCGTTAGAGCAATACAGTCGGAATTTATCTTATGCATATTCCTTTTCTTTAAAATATCGACTTTGTAAAATGGAGTCATTTAATCTAGTGATGTAATGTAGCACCCATAGGTGCCATTTTATACCGTCGTGAAAATAAACCTTTTCATTGTTCAAGTTTTTCTTCCTGTTGTACAAATTGAGTTTTGAGGCAATTCCATCAATATCCTTGAAATGATTCTTCATATCTATGACAACGGCGTCTTTGGGAATTCTTAAAAGTTCTCGATACTGGTCCGGAACGTAGATGTTTTGATGTTTCCTTAAAATTTTCTCGACTCTGCCAAAGTCTCTGTCTGAATCTAAATATGAATGTCCCACCTCCGAAAATTTATAGTCGATAACTTTAAATTCTCTCTTTAAAATCATCAACTGGTAAAGTGTAATGATATTGAAGTTTTTATTTTGTCCACCACAGGAGTCGGGCCATATTATAATGTGATCGATCTTTTCTTGGAAAGATTCATTGTAAATTTGTGAAAAGGTATGTAAGCAACTAGCAATTTCTAGGCTTTCACGGCTGGCCATATCTTCAGTCCATGTGAAAAAGAACGTTTTTTTTTCAGTGTTCCTCAATGTATGTATGCCAAGGTTGTAAAACCTTATTTGACGAAGGTAAAATGCTTTCGATGTACTTAATTTTGGCAGCGGCATGGTTTGCTGAAGATCTAAAGTAAGAAAGCAAATCGTTCTATCTTCTGTAACTTTTGCTCCGTCACGCTTTTGTTGTTCGAAAGCTAGTTTGTAATATTCTCCGTATTCTTTAGTATTATTCATTTTATTTTTTTTTATTTTTTTTAACTCAATAGATGTAAGCATGTAATTCTTAAACGATAACCTTACAAACCCAAATGACCTTTGACTTGATTGGCGTAATTATCATACTTATTATTTTTTCCGCAAGAATTTCGGAATTCGCCAGATTTGCCTTAAACAATTTAATGCTCTTTCAAAATATTGGGTGGGCAGAAGCCATACCAGATATCAGTTTTGCTCTTGTCATAAAAATTTCAACGGTCCAGCCCTCTTCTACTTGTCAGCATAAAAATGTTTGTACAAAAATCAACACCGCAAAGCGTCACTTTCCAGTATTTCTGATTTACAGACTAATTTGCTAGAATACTTTGGTAAATTCGTATTTTATTATTGCATTTTATATTGATAATGTTTTGTTTTTAAAACATTATTAAAACTTGCCTGGGAAGAAATTGCCACTATGTGACTGATTTCTGCTGAATTGCCAAAAGATATAAATGTGTTTACAGCAATTACATACTCAAGTACCATCTCGACTCTTGTACCATCTCATACCAACTTTTTTGTTATAACGACTATATAGCTTGCATTTTGCGATGATATTGACATTTGATGTACTTTTCAGATACAAATAACTAAAGTTGTCAGTTGTCATTATTTTCGAAAATTTTAAAAAATTAATGTACATAACACCTTTATCCATTCATAAGTTTCTCTGAAATGAATAAGGAATTAGTGAATAAAAGTGTTAAGAAATTAAACATATTTTATTATTATTAAAACATTGTACAATTTTTAGGTAGTCGGACAGTTCTACGGTTTTGAGCCACAGTCTGGTCTTTTCCAAGCATGTTGTGATAATACGGCCTTACCATTCATTTATGAATGGTAATTGTTCTTTAAGATTGGCCAGTTTTCCTACACTTAGGCTGCCCTTGTTTTCATTAAACACCGTTAGAGCAATACAGTCGGAATTTATCTTATGCATATTCCTTTTCTTTAAAATATCGACTTTGTAAAATGGAGTCATTTAATCTAGTGATGTAATAGTAGCACCCATAGGTGCCATTTTATACCGTCGTGAAAATAAACCTTTTCATTGTTCAAGTTTTTCTTCCTGTTCAAATTGAGTTTTGAGGCAATTCCATCAATATCCTTGAAATGATTCTTCATATCTATGACAACGGCGTCTTTGGGAGTTCTTAAAAGTTCTCGATACTGGTCCGGAACGTAGATGTTATGATGTTTCCTTAAAATTTTCTCGACTCTGCCAAAGTCTCTGTCTGAATCTAAATATGAATGTCCCACCTCCGAAAATTTATAGTCGGTAACTTTAAATTCTCTCTTTAAAATCATCAACTGGTAAAGTGTAATGATATTGAAGTTTTTATTTTGTCCACCACAGGAGTCGGGCCATATTATAATGTGATCGATCTTTTCTTGGAAAGATTCATTGTAAATTTGTGAAAAGGTATGTAAGCAACTAGCAATTTCTAGGCTTTCACGGCTGGCCATATCTTCAGTCCATGTGAAAAAGAACGTTTTTTTTTCATTGTTCCTCAATGTATGTATGCCAAGGTTGTAAAACCATATTTGACGAAGGTAAAATGCTTTCGATGTACTTAATTTTGGCAGCGGCATGGTTTGCTGAAGATCTAAAGTAAGAAAGCAAGTCGTTCTATCTTCTGTAACTTTTGCTCCGTCACGCTTTTGTTGTTCGAAAGCTAGTTTGTAATTTTCTCCGTATTCTTTAGTATTATTTATTTTATTTTTTTTTATTTTTTTTTAACTCAATAGATGTAAGCATGTAATTCTTAAACGATAACCTTACAAACCCAAATGACCTTTGACTTGATTGGCGTAATTATCATACTTATTATTTTTTCCGCAAGAATTTCGGAATTCGCCAGATTTGCCTTAAACAATTTAATGCTCTTTCAAAATATTGGGTGGGCAGAAGCCATACCAGATATCAGTTTTGCTCTTGTCATAAAAATTTCAACGGTCCAGCCCTCTTCTACTTGTCAGCATAAAAATGTTTGTACAAAAATCAACACCGCAAAGCGTCACTTTCCAGTATTTCTGATTTACAGACTAATTTGCTAGAATACTTTGGTAAATTCGTATTTTATTATTGCATTTTATATTGATAATGTTTTGTTTTTAAAACATTATTAAAACTTGCCTGGGAAGAAATTGCCACTATGTGACTGATTTCTGCTGAATTGCCAAAAGATATAAATGTGTTTACAGCAATTACATACTCAAGTACCATCTCGACTCTTGTACCATCTCATACCATTTCGAAATCGAACGAAATGAATATATGGATTAAAACACTATAAGCACTATTTCCAAATATCAGCCAATTTATAAACATGTTACATGATTCATGAAATCGTTTATTCATTGCCATTTGTAATATCAGTTTACTACGACTGGCCATTTTCACTATAATAGTAAGAAACACTTAACACAACTTGTCACATTAATGTCAATATAACATAACTTTAAAAGCAAAGTGTTTTGGATTAAAACAATTTAATATCGCACAGTAATGGATAAAGGTGGTATGCGATCATCCATTAAATTATATGAAAACCATATGTACATAACACCTTTATCAAATATTAAAACTCATTTAGGAAAGGTTTATTATCCCAAAAACTTATTGAAATGACAGATTATAAGTTAAAATAGTTGTCTGTGTAGAAATCTCAAAATTTTCAAAAATGTCACATAACACCTTTATCCACTTAGCTCTTCAATTCTTATTAACTTATCGACCCACCAATATCGATTGAGAAAGGATATCTTCAGCTGGTGGTATTCTATGCACAAATATCAGACGACTAACAGATATAGCTTTGAAAAACTAACCCTTTTAACAGGCCGTTTTTAAAAAATATTGTATTTTTAGATTAGGTATATTCAGTAAATGCTCTATTTGAGTTTATATTTATAATTTTTGTTATTTAAGTTGATATTTTTGTTATATACAGAATAACTATTTATTTAAATTTATTTCATTTATATTTTTTCCTTTTGATAAAAAACCTTTGGTTTGTTCATTATATTAAATATACGTATATAATAGTATATTATTCAACGAGCACATAATGACGGCTATTATTCGCGAGGGTGAAGTTTAAGACACGAGCCGTAGGCGAATGTCGTGAATCACCAGAGTAGCCATTATATGCGAGTAGAATACTATACTTTGTCCACGACTATTAGATATTTTTGTTAAATTGTTTACTGAAGAAATTAATTAATGAATTATTTATATTATTCTTTTTGAGTAATATGTAAAATTATTGTAAATAACGTTGACGTTTAAATTTAATTTGACAAGCCGCTCTTTGACACATAACGGCCTACTCAATAAAAAAAAAACGAAATTGTATGATAAAAGAGGGTCTGTTTCTGAAACGCTAAATAAAGTTATCTATTCATAAATTTGATAATAACAGTAAAATTGTTCACACAATTGTAGCTATGACAGTTAACGAATAACTATATTTAAGGTTTCAGAAAGAAGCCATAAATTCTACTAAAAAGTTGCGATATTGCACTCGAATTGAAAAAATACCTGCCCGTGATTTCTTATATATATTATACAACTGACTGTTCTTATTATTCACTAGTGAATACTGAAATCATTATTCACTGCATAAAATAATGGATAGCTTTATCCTTGAGGAAACACATACATAATGAGTACATTATTTAATAGTCGTGGACAAAAATTTTTTTTGTCAAATTTAGATAATTTTGTACATGGAAAAAGATAATTGCCATTTTCGCCACCCTAATCATTCATTCTAAAAATTACCGGTAAATACCGGTTAACCGGTTATTTACATTTTTATTTACCGATTTGCCGGTTATTAAAACTTCCGGTAAATTGCAATCCCTAGAACGGATATGAGATATTTTTTGATTTGAAGTTCTTTTTTGTGTTCGCTTAGCTATGCGATACGCAACTTTTCCGGGGTATAGCGATAGAAAAATACATCTAAAAAAATATTTTTTCGGCAGATCCAAATGTATACTTCACAACAAAAATCTTCTAAAACGATAGTAAAATATACCATAAAGAAATATGATTACTTCAGGGTTCTTTAGAGATCCACTACCTTCGTTTTAAAAACTGAATGTTTTTATCACTGAAGAACGTTAATTTTTGTTCACAGATGAAACCTTACTATAATAGTCTTTCCCCTGACAAGGTTTTCATGGATCCATGAAGTGTAGAGAGTTTAGCTACAGAATCTTAACAACTTTGGTCAGGAATTCAAGAGGTAGACATCCCGTAAACTAGGAGGAAGTCAACCACCTTACCCCCCATCTATCCCCCAGCCCCGAGTAATATCAAAATATAATCGAGTTTTAGGTATCGGCGAAATATATAAATGTACCAAATTTCAAGTGATATTCATAAAACGTACTTTGGAATGCTTTATCATGCGAAAAAAAAAGTTACACACAGGTAAAATTTTTTCTTGTTCAAACTTAAAATTTCGACGTTTCATGGCATTTTAAGCCTATTGGAACAAAAACAAATTTCAATTTTTTTACAGTTACTATATTTCCACTCCACTACGTAGATGTGGAAGTAATTACAGATTATAAAATAGGAACTAATCTTGTTGAGTAACTTGAGAACAAAGTGGAATAAGTGACTATTGCTTATAGTCTGGGAGGTGGCGTCAATATTCTATGCGTTATGCGTCATTTCAACACGACTTCCTTGTTTTCTAAATGTTAGTTTTCGTTCGAAAAACTACTAAAATAAGTGTCAGCTGGCGCGACCGTGGGGATTAAGAGCGTGGGAGGCTGCGCATTTGGTAAAATATATATTTTTTGCGTCAATCCAACAAAACTACAAAATTATAAATAGTTTATTTATGGAATATAAATGAAAAAAAATGTGTCAGCTGCATAGGATAGGGGGCGAAGGTTGTCAGCTGCTCTAGTCAATATGTATGAAAAACACGTGAAAATTCGTTATTTCAACAAAGCTGAAATTCATATATAAGATAGTTTGCTATATAAAAAAACTATTAATAATTGTCAGTACCACACGGTGTGCTTGAAGCAACGATAGGTATGGAAAAAACTTACCTATCAAGCGGGGCATCAAGGTAAGTATCAGTAGTATCTAAATCCGTTTTAACTGAAATCCTACTCGTTCATATAGTCGAAAAATCGCAAAATAAAGTTTTTTAAATTCTTCACAATTTATTCGATTAAAGCTTACAACTTATTTTACTTCCACGTCCAGTGGAAGTATAGTAACGACAAAAAATTTTTTAAAAATTTTTATTGACCAAATAGGCTTAAAATGTCATGAAACGTCGAGATTTTAAGTTTGAGCGAAAACAAAATTTCTGTCTGTCTGTCGGTCTGTCGGTCTGTCGGTCCGTCTGTCTGTAACTTTTTTTTGTGCGGACGTTTACTCTGGAACCGTTTAAGATATTGACTTGAAATTTGGTACACATATGTACTTTAACGAGATCTAGAACTAGATTATATTTTCATCTTGTTCCGTCGAAGGGTTGGGGGGTAAATTGGGGTAAATGGGTAAATCAAGCAGGTAAGAGTCCATGAAATTGGTATTTAGTATATATAAGAGAAGCTAAGGTCTCAAAAAATTTTTGGCATTAGCCACCCCCATTACCACCCTCACCTCCTTATTAAAGGGGATGAAAAAAAATTATGATTTAGTGTATGTACAGGAACCAGAAACCTCAAAATATTTTTTTTACGTCATCCACCACCCATTACCACCCCCCTATCACCACCCCCACCCCACTACCGATGTGGGGTATCGTTTTATGGGTTTTTGGGGTAGAGGATTTCAAATATTATATTATTAATGTTCCATAAACAATTATTTTCACTTACAAAGTTTTTTCGTTGTGAGTGACTTGGATAGAGAATCTGAATGTGGAAGTAGTGATTCCTTGGGCAGCGGTTTTTATATCATATGATTAACAATGTACACTTAGTAATACACAAAAACACATATGCCAATATAGTATAATAATAAACAATGTCATTTACAATGTTTTCAAAATCAATCTTGGGTGAAAACTGATTACCGGTGTTTTGAGCAAAATTCTACAACTGCTTTTTCAAACTCTTCGAATATGCCGCATTATTGAGAGAATTGATCTTATATTTTTCCCAATATTTTAAGAATTCCCTATGAACTGATTCTTCAGCTTATTCTGACAATTGCCCCAAACCACGTTCGTATTCTAAAAAGGTTAAACAATCTTTCAGGTGCTTTAGTAATATGTGAATTTTTAAAGTTTCAGGGACTCCAGTAGCTCTAAACGAGGATTTCAAATTTTGTAAGTGATTTTCTAAATCATTTCCAATTTGTCTCGTCGAGAAGGAACAATGTATAATTTTTTCCATGGCTTTGACAGCTGTTACAAATTAATCTGAATATGCCAACATAGAGGATCCTATAGTAGGCCGAGAGGAAGCTTTGATATGGCCAGAAAAATTGAATAATATATCAAAAAATTATCATGGAGAAATTTTTGAGGAGAATGCTTGCAGAACTCTTTTGGAACACGCTGACAAGATGCTTTGCCCCGAAATTTTTGAAAATGTTCGCATATTCAGATTAGTTCCATTTGTAACAGCTTTCAAAACCATGGAAAACATTGTACATTGTTCTTTCTCGACGAGACAAATTGGAAATGATTTAGAAAATCACTTACAAAATTTAAAATCCTCGTTTAGAGCTACTGGAGTCTCTGAAACTTTAATAATTCACATATTACTAAAGCACCTGAAAGATTGTTTAACCTTTTTAGAATACGAACGTGATTTGGGGCAATGGTCAGAACAAGTTGAAGAATCAGTTCATAGGGAATTCTTAAAATATTGGGAAAAATATAAGATCAATTCTGTCAAGAATGCGACATATTCGAAGAGATTGAAAAAAAAAGCAGTTGTAGAATTTTGCTCAAATCACCTGTAATCAGTTTTCACCCAAGATTGATTTTGAAAACATTGTAAATGACATTGTTTATTATTATACTATATTGGCATATGTGTATTTATGCATTACTAAGTATACATTGTTAATCATAATCACGATATAAAAAAATAAGTTTTAAGCTTTAATCGAATAAATTCTGAAGAATTTAAAAAACTTTATTTTGCGGTTTTCGACTGTATGAACGAGAAGGATTTCAGTTAAAACGGATTTAGATTCTAATGATACTTGTCTATCAAGCCCCGCAACCCATTTTTGGTATCATTTTTTCCATACCTGTCGTTGCTTCAAGCACACCGTGACCATGGGACAAAACCTGTCAGCTAGGCCTTTTAAGTGTACCGCAGCGTCCACGTGCTCACCGCGTATGGCATCTTTAATGCCCCAGTTAACGTATGAAACTTGAAAGAAAATCATATATGTATGAAATATTAGACATACATATTATAGATTGTAATCATTGATTGAGAATAGTGAGGATTAAATAATTTTAGCACATTCAATACGAATGATACAAATCAATTCTCATCTGAATCACTCTCACTGCTGTATTCTAAATTATCTTCCTTTCGGAAGTGCTATCTGAATGGTCTTCCAAATCTATATTTTGCTCAGATTCTCGAGCGTCATCGTTCTTATTTTCGTCTTCACATAAATCTGCCGAAAAATATTGAAAATCATTGAAGTGAATAAAAGAGAATTCATGTAGAAATAAGAGATTATATGCATAGAATACCTGGAATTTCCTCGCTCTCATTTATGATACTTTCAATTTTCGAATTAACCACCTGAAAATATACTTCTCATCATGTTCTTCCCATCCATAATCAGTTGGCAAAGACAAACTTGGCGTATGAAGATATGCATGACTCCACAATTGAGCAATGTAAGAAGTTCGCAAAAAATGCTGTTTCAATTCTGTCTTACATGAAGATAACATAGATCCTTCGAAATTCTGGTCAATCTTCAAGACATCTTCTTTCTGATTGACAATATATGCCTACATGAAAATAGCTACGCGTACGAGATTAATATTCTTGATTCTTTTAGAATATGACAAACAAATTCCCTCAAAATAGTAAAATTCTCTTCCAAATTTTCAGGTGCGTGTTGAGAAATGTTATGTATTAAAACACATGCCTCCTGTGTTTCAAATACAGAATATCTACATTTGAGCATCGATAAATGTATTACTTATAAAATACTTTGTTACTATTTGTGCATAATAGGATTATCTAATATTTCATACAAATATGATAGCCACCACCTGATAGCCAGCTACGGCTAATTTCCTGTGCCTGCAAGGTGGACTGCGGTGCCCGGTGCGAGTGCAGGAACTCTGGTCTGAACTGCAGCATCATGTGCAGAAGCTGTAGAGGATCCAGCTGCACAAACGGCCAGTCGTAGATATGGATAATGGTCCAGACGACCCTACTTCCCAGTAGATCAATAATGTCAATTGTCTAGCCGAATAAAGTCATTTTCTAAGTCTGACAAGTTAAATTTCATTCAATAAATCTAAAACACCAATAATATATAAACAGGAATTCGCAACTGGTCTCATCACCGCAGCTAGGGCAATTCCAACGGGCACATGATGGGCGCGGTGAGACTCAAAGTGGCGTAGCTCCGTAACGGGTGACGCTACATAGAAGGTAGACACACCAATGGAAACCTCCAAATATGAAGAGAAATGTTTATTGAAGTACGTTTTCCCCTCCGAGTCCTCATTTATCCGCAATGGAGCAATTTCGGACTTTTTTTTAAATTTTTGAAATCTTGACAGAACTAGAACGGAAAATTATGAACAAAATATGCATGGCACATCTGAAATGCGAACGGATATGCTTCTCCTAATCTTCTATGATCATTTAGACCCAAATCTGACCAGTTTAACAGCCTTGTTGGAATGACGCGAAAAATGAAAAAACGAAATCATTTTACCTAATGCGCTGCCTCCCACGCCCTTAATCCCCGCGATTGAAGTTGGTGACACCCGATTCTTCGATAAGCAATGAAAAAACAACCTGTATTGAAAAAATGAGCTTTGTTGAAATGATGCAATTAAAATTGACGCTGCCTCCCAGACTATTAAGCATCATGAGTCAAAATGTTTAGAGGATAATAAAAAGTCTCTAATATCTACTTACCACATAAAAATGACGAGAATAACGGACAGAATAAAGACACCTATGATAATGGTCCACACCACGATACCAACAGCATATCGGAATAAGTACACCACCCCAATGCTAACACCTGAAATAAAAATTATGATAATTATTAGGTCAATTCTTTTCGTGTGCACTATCTGCAAAAGTGCAGATAATAAAAGGAGATAGAGATAGATTACACATAAGTTAAAAAGAGATACATTTGCACTGGTGCAGATAGTGCAGATGAAATGAATTGACCTATTTCCTACTAGTGGCTGGTTTTATTTCTTTTCGTGAACTTGGAATGAGTGAAACAAGAGATCTATTTCGTCTAAAAGTTGGTATATTTTATAATATTGAGTCACAGACACCTTGGCAATCCCAGATATAATAATAATAGAGAATTGGTCTCCATTATTATTATATACATAACAAACGGCACACATTCTCACCGTGACAGCAATTCTGAGTTTTTGGGCCCTTTAGGCGACGCTGGTGATGTCTGCTCCATTAGTAAAAGACAGCTAAAAGGATAAAGCCGATGCCAAGATTTCCACAGAAATATTCCATCTCGGCAGCCATTGATTTTGAAAATTGGTACGCGGGTAATCGAAAATATACAAACGGGAAAGAAAATCGGAAAGTTCTGAATATATTATGTTTAAAAAAACAACTAAATAGCCTGTACGAGATTTCCACAAAAATATTCAACTTTGGTAGCCCTTGATTTTTAAATTCGGTACGCCGGTAATCGAAAATATGCATATGAAAAAGAAAATCGAAATACACTATTATTTCTATCAAAGAAATGGCATTTTCTTTTATTTCAGTTAATTAAGTTATTAGTTATTATTTATAAGAATAAAAAATTTATTTTTTAATTGTGTCTTCGGGGTGCTATGTTTTACTTTATAACTGTCACAATATTATAATTAATAAAATACCTCCTATTATCTTTTTTTTTCTAAATTGTTCACGAATGGATATACCGATATAGCAATAGAAAACCCAACCTTCTTGTTGCGAAGTAGTGAAAAGAAATTGCTGAAATATTTTTCTAGTTAAAACTATATGGATGATATAATATAATATAGTATAATATAATATAATATAATATAATATAATATAATATAATATAATATAATATAATATAATATAATATAATATAATATAATATAATATAATATAATATAATATAATATAATATAATATAATATAATATAATATAATATAATATAATATAATATAATATAATATAATATAATATAATATAATATAATATAATATAATATAATATAATATAATATAATATAATATAATATAATATAATATAATATAATATAATATAATATAATATAATATAATATAATATAATACAATACAATATATCAGTCATAACTAACCGATAAATCAATCCTTAGTCTAGAATCTAGATTAAGACTATTTAATCATCAATCGGAATATCTACGACAGATGACTAATCAATCATCAATCAGAATATTTACGACTAACAACTAATCAATTAGTCATTAGCCATGACTAATATATGATTGATTAGTCGCTATTCATGATTGATTAGTCGACTAAACAATGCCCATCTCTGAGACCATCATTATTAGTACAGTATAAAATTAATATACTACTAGTGCGCTAGTAATGACTGCTTGGGTCTGATTATTATTGATCATATATTCATATATTATTATTAATACCTTGCGTATGCTTAATAAATTTCCTTTTCAAATTAATGAAGTTTCATTCTGCGTTATAGTCCACAGTACCTACATCACCCCCTTTTTTTTAATGATTAGCAACAGGTTGAATTTTCGTGAGTAGCTTCGTTTTGACGAGACGCCCAACTTTTCTCTCTGCGAAAATTCTCGGTAGTGGTAGCTAATAGCAAAAATTATTTTTTCTATTTCACACGAATGAGACAATTCGACAACCTGTCAAATTATTTTGGCAATATATTTTTCATTCATTAAACGTTTGTTAAAGAATTTGTTTTTCGATTGCTTTGGTTACGTTTGCGTGAGTTAATTATAATAAACCCCATGTTTGTCCACAACAACATAATTTGACAGGTTTTCAAATTGTCTAATTCGTGTGAAATAGAAAAAATAATTTTTGCTGTTAGCTACCACTATCGAGAATTTTCGCAGAGAGAAAAGTTAAACGTCTCGTCAAAACGAAGCTACTCACGAAAATTTAGCCTAACCATAAAAAAAAGGGCGATGTACTGTGGAGTATTATCTTGTTGACTTTTGTACACAAAATGAATGAGAAAACGCGATTTGGTGATGTTTCACAAAAAAATATTAACCATGAAATCATGAAAAAAAATCTAAATGTAATAGCATTGTTTATAATAAAATTGTGTATTTCGTAGAGATTCAATGAATATGTTTGATGATAAAAATATTAGAAAAAGTTTATATTTTCTACTATAAATTGTTATTTTTTAAACTTTCAATAAACAGTTAGTTTTGTTGTTCTAATAATTATTTTAGATAATATTCCTTAATCATATATTAATCTTCTGTAACACTACTTGGGTAAATTTTTTTTGAGGGTCTCAAACATGTTTTCCATGAAAATTTTACTCGAATTAAGGGACATAGGAAAAATCACTCCACTTCGTGTCGCGATTTTTCCATGGCCTTGATTCTCGAATAATTTTCTTGGGAAAACAGATTTTTGTCAAAAAAATTACCCAGTAAAAAATCGACCTCTTGTGTATTAATATCCGAAGAATTTTCAAGTCGCATCGACCAGTTCTAAGATTCCAATTGCAGACTAACTTGCAGATTTTTCTTAACATGTTTCCTCACCATAGTCATTCCAAGTTCACAAAAGTATTACATTTCCTTTATTACGAAATTTAAATAACACCCGATAATTTAACATTTTTTACACTTACCTACAGCAATAAGAGAACATACAATAAATCTGAATATAACACCTCCTCTTGAAAGGTACGCTCCTAAGCCCTGAAAATAATGTTGCATTAAAAAGTGAATATAAAAATGGTTATATTTTGATAAAAAGCAAATTTAGGAGCCATTAGCAGTAATATAAAGAATGGATCGCGTAATGGAGAATTACTTTAAACCCTTTTGGGATTCTTCGTAATTGAGTAATAAAGAAAAAATACAATAAATTACAAAAGAGCACACGATTTTAAAATTCACTTCATGTAAAAATATTGCTATATTAAAATATTATTTTCACTTGACATGAACTTTCATTCACTGTTTAAAATTGTTACTCCAATTTTGAATTTTCCTCAGAATTTGATACACAAAACTCCATAATTTTAAGTTGCTGAAAACCAAAAGGGAAAGGATCACATATAAGTGTTTTTGTAAATTTTTAACTTATTTGAATTTTATATTAATAATGAGAGTATAGTCGTTTGCATTTTAAATGTTATAAATATTGAAAAACTCTACTGCAGCTCACTTTCTTAGTAACATAAACAAAGAAGTGTTTAGGTCTATCAAAATATTGAAAAGTCGACAGCTGTCGACAAAATGGCAGGGCAATAAATTAGTAAGGTATGGCCATAATATTCCTGTGTAAACCTTCAAGTAAATTATTTTCCATAACTATTATAAAATTATTCAAACGAATTTAATTTAAATTATACTCGAAATAATCAATAACGCATTATTTATGTAAAAAGTATGGTCATGTAATTTCTTATTTAATAATAATTATTTTTTCAATTATTAAAAATATTCAAACAAATTCTATTTAAATTAAACCCGAAATAATCAGTGAGGCGTTGCTTTCTTTCAGCACTTCAACGAAGTTAAGCGTGGTGCAGGTTTCTCTCGGGAAAATTGTATTTCTCTAAGAAAACACACACAAGAAAAGAATATGTGAAGCAAAAGCCAAACCTGTCTTGATACTTAGAACAGTGGAAACTCAACTTCACAAATAGATCATATTCTGGAAGGTAGGGAGATAAGAGAGCGGGTCAAAAACATTAAAGCAAAAAAGACAACAGAAACACCGATCACAAAATTCTATATGGGAAACTGGAAATACGAAAAGAGAAAATGCGTAAAGGAAATAGCAAAATACACAATACTTGGAATACCCACCTACCACAGTATCAAGACATCCAGAAGAGATACTGCGAGGAAATATAAATGCAGCTAACAGAAGAAGAACTAGATTGGACAACAATAAATTCAAAAATAAAAATTGCGGCACCTATGGATCCAACAAGAAAAAAAGGAAAAGATGTAGACAATGTACATAGCTATCACGCTGCTAATGATGACAAACGGGGTCAAAAACGTGGCAACGACAGAAGCCAACAGAGTGAGTCGAGGGAGTCTGAGAAGATCTGAAAAAGACATCGTCCATCTATTTGCAAAACCATTATGACTAAAGCAACGACATTAAACGTAACATAATAGGAGGGAAGATAATTAAGAAGTGGATGCAAACGTAAACAATTAAATACTTACACATTTACTAAAGGAAGCGCTAATACTAACAGTCACAAACTAAAAATAGGGAGACCATGCTACAAGTGGATAACAATAATTGAGAGGACCATGAACAATCTAGGAAAAGACCAAGCATACTGGGAAAGAACAGCAAGAAAGTATTTATCATAAAGAAACCGTAAGGATATATGGCTCTGTTGGAATCAGAAATGGAAAAACAGAAGACTCAGAAGAAGGAGCAAAAACACACAAAAAAGAGTTTAAACGCTCCTTCACAAGACAATGCGGCAACGCATCCCACAAATACCTACATTTCCCTTCTCACATTCCGTTGCCATGCGGGTAACAAGCCCCAATCCAACCCAGCGTGAACGTAGCCGGCCAAGCGGTATACCTGGGAGTGGCAGCAATGCCTACCGCATGCTGGGAAATCATTCAATAAATCAGAATTTGATACACAAAACTCCTATATTAAACAGTGTGCTACTTTCTTAAAGAAAACATATGAAATTATGTTATTTTATTTCTGCTTTCATTGTTGTTGAAAAATGTTATTGTCGGTATTTAGTGGTTAACTTTCATACACTCAATATCTAATATTTAATATGAAAGAACAAGACATTATCTATTCTTCATATATATTGTTGATCACACAAGTATATTAGTAAAGCAAATCAATGACATCTTTGAAAATATAATAATACATCATTGTCAGAAAGGATTCTCAAGAGCTTTCCTTTACGAAAACCAATATCGATCTTAAAATAAATATAATAGCATCTCTAGTCCGACCTGCAGAATACTTCATTGTATCGGTGTGTTCATTCTGTAGGAAACCACATCGTAACAAATATATTAGTTAAAATTCGGTCGTTTTAGGATGGCGCCTGAGCAAGAGTATAAGAGTAAGACAAAGAATATCTCCTAGTTCATTTCAACTCATAGGCATTAGCCGTTGAATGCACCCCCATTATTGCATATAAATAGGAGCGGTTTACAAGCAAATTAATGTTCTCTCCTGTGAGTGGACGTAGGTAAAAAGATATATAATAAAAATAATAATAATAATAATAATGAACGGAAAACTTTATAATAGCAGTGCAGTACCAACCGCAAAATACTAGGTACCACCTGAGGATAATCTTGAAACAGCCTGTTGACAGAACAGGCTCTATTATATTGCCCACTTCGCCATCCAAAAATGACTGGGCTTTGCGTTTCAAAGAGAGGAAATATTAAGGGAAAACTCCCTTAGTGGGCGTCAATGTTCATACCAGCAGAGAAAGTCAACAGACCTCGCACTGGATGATTTAAATAAGCTACTAACAAAGTCATTAGATGACAAAGAAATGGCAGTGGCAACATTTCTAGATATAGAAGGAGCGTTCAATAACGCGACAACGCAATCTCTAACGAATGCTTTGTTAGCTTTGTTAAATAGAGTCCCAACAGAACTTTGCCAGTGGATTAAAGCCAGCCTAGAAAAGAAGATAATAGTATCCAATCTAAACGAGGCTACATTCGAAGCAAAAGTGAGAACTGGCTGCCCTCAAGGTGGGGTATTATCTCCATTGTTGTGGGCAACCCTTGTTGACGAACTCCTCCGAAAAATTTCCGCAGAAGGCTTTTACTGCCTAGGATATGCTCACGATCTAGGGATAGTAGTCAACAGGCGATTTGCGAACACGATATTAGAGCGTTCACAAATAGCCCTAAACATTGTCGACAGGTGGTGTAGTGAGGAAGGACTTTCCACAAAACTACAGTCGTCACCTTTACACAGAAAAGAGCCTTGGGAGGCCTAAAACCTCTAAGGCTCAATGGAGTGGAAATGTGGAGTGGAAGGTGCAGGCAGATGTGTGGAAAAAACTGGGGGTTAAACCCAAAGATGACCCTATGGTTATACACATGATAACCTGTGGATCGATGGTATGGTGGACCAAGACACTGCAGCTTGGAAAAATAAGGCTATTAAGTGGCGTACAAAGGCTTGCTTGCCTGTGAGACACTGGGGCTATAAAAACTGCTCCTACAGCTGCATTGGAAGTTCTTTTAAATCTGACACCACTACACTTATCCAAGGGGAAGCTTGTTCAGTGGTACACAGGCTAATGCAAGGCACAACGCCCATAAGGCAAAAACACGAAACAGAGCACTCAGAGCTGAAGGCGGATCCCATTTTGGGAATGCCCAAGGACACAATGGTCCCAAAGTATAACTACAATAAAAATTTTCAAATCAAAATACCAGACAGAGAGGACCGGAAAAACGGTCCTCCAATATCGGCGCAAACGATCTGGTATACGGATGGCTCCAAAACAGTACAGGGAGTCGGAGCGAGGATTTACGGGCTGAGGTCCAAATGAAAATCCCGATAAGTCTAGGAATACACGATCCAATATTTCAGGTTGAAGTGGCCGCTATACAGTGGTTTACAAAGGAAATAATGAGGCAAGGAACTGTAAACCAGTCAATTGCCTTTTTTTCCGATAGCCAAGCAGCGCTAAATGCACTCGATTCAATGCAGGTTGATTTAAGACTAGTATGGGATTGTATAAATGCCCTTACGGACCTAGGAAGTCAGAACAAAGTGACCGTGGCATGGGTACCAGGACACGAGGGACACAAGGGAAATGAGAAGGCTGATGAACAGGCCCGGGAAAGTGCATCTAAGGCCCTAGTAGGACCCGAACCCTTTTGCGGTGTGGCTAATCCACGCATACGAATATCCATTAATGAATTTATACAAAATAAATCTCTAGAGTGATGAAAGAATTTCCCACGACAGGGACAGGCCAAAAAGTTAATTAAAGAACCATCGGCCAAATTCAGGGAAGACCTACTAGGCCAAAATAGAAAGGCTATTAGGATAGTGGTAGGTCTTCTAACTGGACACTGTAAGCTTAATAGACATATCAGTCTAATAGGCCTGGCAGAGGATACAACATGCAGATTCTGTCAAGAGGAAGATCTAACCGGACTGAGGTTCCAACTACTTGGCGAAGAGAAATCAGGGGCAGATAGCTATACCAAGGAGCCCTTATCAAGGCTATGGAGTTTGATACAAAAGACAAATCTGGATAAGGAGCTCTAAATAAAATTAGACAAGGGGTGCCACAATAGACCCACAAGGGTCGTGGAGGTCAAGGCCAATCAGGAAACTTCTTTCCAAATCTAATCTAATCTACGTTTCAAAGTTAAGAATTATCACAGGTCTACAAAAAAAAAGGTGTTGTTCTTATGTAACTTTTCTAAAGTACCTATTTTGACGCACTGAAACTAATTTTGAACATGAAATATTTTTTGCCCTTTTTAGGAGGTGATGGAGGGAAACTGACTCGATAAATTTTTCATTTTGTCCAAGATGTCTTTAGTGCGGCAAAATACTTCAGAAAAGTTAGATAAGTACCTTAGACTTTCTCTTTTTGTAGACCTGTGCACTTTGTGATATTTATTTTTAGTTAACAGTGTTATAGTTGAAGTAATCTTAATAATGAGCCGTTATGAGGGGCGAGAGGAATGAAATAAGCGGCAATTAGATCTCCCGTCTTTACTCCACTTCTACATTAAGTGAGAGAGAAGATATCGGATATCCGATGTCGGCTATCTGACATAGCCTGTGGGAGTATACATTATGAGTGTGTTGTTTAATCCAGGACCGCAATTAGAGACACCGCAGTCGAGCTTATACTGTCGGGGTGAAGATATAATTCGATAATTACTTTATATTTCTTTAATTGGTCATGTGTTTTTGAAAATAATTTTCGTAAGTTTTGTTACCAATTCATAGCAGTGCTTTGGGGGATATTGTAAGTGTAATATTATAAGAAGTAAACGAGCGAACAATATAGTTAAATCCGGCTCTGCGTTCTGCACCTCTTGCCTCTCAACGTCGCTCACAAATCCGATTGCTTCAACTATACCATCACAGATAAGAAGTGTGTTCCACATTATAACAGTTATAAAATACTAAATTATATTTTTGAGTAATGAGGAATCCCAACATTATTATTTCTCGTCCTTATAGTAAGGAATCTAGCATCCAAGAAGACGCGTATAAAATGCCGAACCCTGAACTCGCGGGTATAAAATTTAAAAAATGTGGATATTATCCAGAATTTTATGCCGAATCCGATTCCAGAGAGCGCGATGTCGGCCAAGATTGCGAAATTGTAGAAAAAGTAATAATTTCGAAAAAAATTTGGAACTTAAATATTGCATTATCTTTCGTTTACATTGCATTTACGAGCTTATTTATAAAGATTTTTTAATAATTCTTATATCAATCGAAAGCTTAATGTTTGTAGTTTCATACAAGTGTAATAGAGAGACATTATTTTCATTATAAACAACACTATAAATTGTTTAAACAATATGTGCTCGGAAAGTGTAGTGTAATTTTCGGCATCGAGGTACTATTGTTATTATTGCAGATAGATGTGTAGTTATTCGAGACGAAATACGTAGAATAGACCAACGAACATTTTTTATTAAAACAATTTCTTAATTCGCTGAATAATTTAGGAGATATGATTTTTTTAAAATGAAGCGGCGCATTGTTTTGTTCTACCGCGCGCGCGGTCTTGTCTATGTAGGCTATTTACACATGATTTCGGGGCACTGCTGTTATAATAAAAGTATTTATTATTACGTACAGTGCTCGTCACAATAATTTTGCCACCTATGGCAAGTTTTATTTGATTTATCAGTTATATAAATCCGCCATAATAATATACACCAGGAGGAAATGTAGAGAATTTCGAAAAATGTAAGTTGACAAGATTATTGTGACGGGCACTGTACATTATTTTGTTAATTTTTTTGTAAGGTATTAGCAACATTTTTGTAACGTCTTTCAAATGAAAGTTCGTAGAGATAATAAATAATGCTTACAAAAAGAACAAATTATCTGTATTTAATTTAAGAACAACTACAATGAAATTAAAATATTTTTCGTCTTGACATAATAATGGATGTATGTATTGTAAATTCTGTGTACATAATACATATGATATTACTAAAATTGGAGTACTATAGGTAAGTCGTTATACATATGATTGATGTTATAATGCTATTAAGTGTATTGATGTAGTAATAAAGTTAAGGTTAAACTAACACCTTTGACATCGGCCTTCACAAAAACAACCTATTATGCACGCCAAACCGGCCTTAACACAACTGCAGTTTCCAATGCAATTTTGGAATTATTTACATTTACAAAATATGTTTCCAGGCGTTACATTAGGACGGACACTTTTTGTCATAAGTCTTGGTACTAATATATTGTCCTTCGAAACCCAACAAAATCTGTAGGGTTGGGAAGCACTGGATTGACGCAACTTGCTGTCTTCCAAATAATTATTTGGTAGGCAGCTCCAAGAATGTGGTGGTGAAATGAGTCTTCAGTTGGTGGCAAATTTCGAATATCCGATTTACAAGTGTGAAATAAACGGGCTCGCAAATTGTCCAAATTACCAATGAAAAGCGGTCTACTATATAAGACTTTAAAGAAATATCGTGCAGAGTTTTCAAATTCACCAGTATCAAATGAATTGTCGAGTGGGAAATTCAATATTGACTTTAACTTAGGATCATTGGCATATTTGAGGAATGTTTTGAATACATAAGTTTTTCCTTTCCTGAAAGGAAAACTGACCGTATCGCAACCACTTAAGACGTAAGTACATAGAAAAAAATTGCCCAAATAAATTTCCGATATATTCTGCGTAGTCGACAGTTTTTATATTATGCAGTGAATAGGTATATACACATCGACTCTATGTATCCACAACTCATTTATATTTATTCTAGTAGCATAGTATATTGCCATCACAAAAATGTCTGTATCAGTAGCTTGTATTATTACCTTTTTGTAATTAAAATTTGATAGGTACTGAACTATTGCAAATATTCTACTGTCTGCTTCGCTGTGATTTGAAAAGTGTAAGTCTGTTACAGTTTTACTTTATTTCGTGGAGGAAATCGTTGTACTGGCACTATCTTCGGCCATCCCCGTCATCATAACAGAAACGTTAGTAGGTAGACTACTATGATCTACGTAGAATTTTTCGGAAATATACTTCAATAAACGAGCTTTGTTCTTATTATTTGCAAGGAAAAGTTTCAAATTCATGACTCATCACAGTATATTTGCAAATCGCGTACACGAGTCCAGGCTTATATTTATTATTATGATGAGTTATGACTACGGCCGCGCGCCCTACATTTAAAAAATCATATCTCCTGAATTATTCAGCGAATGAAAAAATTGTTTTAATAAAAAATGTTCATTGGTCTATTCTACGTGTTTCGTCTCAAATAACTACACATTTATCTGCAATAATAACAAAAGTACTTCGATGCCGAAAATTACACTACACTATCCGAGCACATATTGTTTAAACAATTTATAGTATTGTTTATAATGAAAATAATGTTTGTCTATTACACTTGTATGAAACTATAAACATTAATCTTTCGATTGATATAAGAATTATTAAAAAATCTTTATAAATAAGCTCGTAAATGCAATGTAAACGAAAGATAGTGCAATATTTAAGTTCCAATTTTTTTTCGAAATTATTACTTTTTTTGCAATTTCGCAATCTTGGCTGACATCGCGCCCTCTGGAATCGAATTCGGCATAAAATTCTGGATAATATCCAAATTTTTTTAATTTTATACCTGCGAGTTCATACCCCATGATCGAATTCGGACCTTTAGATTCTCGACTATTAATAACGTTTCCTTATTAATTTTAAGACTGATGTCTAAAATAGTTTCCATGTTATTGCAACAAGTTTAAAAAATAATTTTAGCTTCAGCGTCTTGTATCTTGTTAATTAGTAGTCTGAGAACGAGTACGACCAAGGAGATGCTACTTTTCTATGATAACTTTAGTTGCCTATCTGTACTTGTATATTCTATTTGGGTAACAAATTTTCTATTTTATATTGGACTAATACCTACCTCAAATTCACGGTCGCGGCTTTTAGATACCAAATTTTCATATGTAAAGGATGTACAACGCCCATCAAGCTTTATCCTAAAATAAAAAGCGTGTTTATTTTAAATAATATCATTATAGTGAGTCTGAAAGAAAATAGACCAGTCAACAAGTCAAAAAAAATTTCATTGTCATTGAGAAATTCTTAATTTATCTCAGACATTATAAAATTCTCCACAAAACGTTTACAATTTTATCGTCAGATGCACATTTCCACCAGTAGTTAGTGTCCAAAGTTGAGCTAAGTTACGCGGCCTTCAAATTCTCTAATTATCTGCTTTATAACGGCCAAATGTGGCAGGTACAGTGGCGCAGCCAGAAAATTCATCTGGGGGGGCCAATAGAACCGGCCTCCCCAGAGGATGAGAAATATTTTTCAGAAAATGGTTGAAAACGGATGTGTATGTAGATTCCTCTACTAGATAATATTGGCATTAATTACAAAATATTTATTTCAAGGGATAATTTGGATACTGTTTTGTACTGATAGAGACTATGCTTCTTTATTTTTCGGCTCATGGAAGACGTATTGGGGGGGGGGGGCATGGCTCCCACCCTAGCTGCGCCCATGAGCAGGTATACTGTGAGTCTGTTGATTTTCATTATAATATAAATATGTTGGTAGATATTCATATACCTGCATGTGATAGTAACAGTGAAATATATCTAAAATTAAATTTTTATCTGGAATAACAGAAGTGGAAAGGGGAGTCCCCGTCAGTCTTTCTTGATACATGCGTTAGTTTAATGTTGATCATCCATATTCACCTAATAGTTTCAAACATTCATCAATTGCAGAATATATCTTGTTCTTTCACGCCTTCAACGGCTATGCACCAACATTTATTAGAAAAAATATAATCAGAATACTCTATATTTAAACTCTAAAGTTTAAAAACCACCCTAAAGGTATAATATCCTATTGTATATATGAATTATAATCACGATAGTATGCACAATAGAATTAAAATTATCCCCCAGGGTTTGATTATAATGGTCGAGTCGAACGTAATATACTTGTAATAAACTTTGGTATAAGACTCATCATCAAAGGGAAGGAAAAGAAGCCCAATGCGCTGCCCATTGGAAGCGTCCGCAAGAGACCCCGCTGCGTCGTTTCTATCCTGGATTATAATGTTGTAACTTGCTATATTTTTATTGTTGTTGTTTTATTTGTTACTTCATTAAATAAATATTGATTTGTTAAGATTGATTGAATTTAATTTGGCATTTTCCTTCAGACATTCTTAATTTACAGTTTTAGCACGTTTTAGACGTGACCTAATGTCTATTTATTAAACATCCTAGATTGTGTATTTCACTCGCCTCAACAAGGAGATCAATAACTAGAGCATTTAAAAAGATTCTTATAAATATCACTTACTCGAGAAATTCGCAAGCGTCAACGCATTTTTTATATGTTACATTTGGTGAAGAGTCTGATTGGTCTCCATTTTCAGTCGAACGTGAAGAATATTCTCTAAGGTACCTAAAAATAGAACATTGAAAAAATTACTATATCAGTATTAAGTTTTTAATCCAGTGAAATTAGACTTTTCTGATATAACAAAATATATCCTTCATTTTTTTTTGTTTAAATCGAGTTATTTTGGTTTTAAAGAAAATATTAAAAATCGGCAACGAGATCACTATGGCATACAAAATTATTCAAGGTCAAAGTTCACAAAAAACGGGTTTTTGCGAATATCGCGCTATATATGTCTTTGAGGAAAATCGAGGTTATTATGAAAATGAAAGAGAATGAAATTCCGCCCAAAAATGATCTCTTCCATTTTTTATGTACAACGAGCGGTTAGGCAAAAATGTGCTTCGAAGTTTCCGCGCAAGGTATAATACGGTCCATTTCATAACTATTTAAAAAGAAAACTATAAATTGCTTGACAACTATCTGGCAGCTTGAGTTTAACTTCAAACAAAAGTGTCATAGTGCGGTTTTCCAAACAAGAAACACCATTAAAATGATATTTTCGAACTTGGACATTATTTTAATCAAAATTTCAATATTCTTTTATTTTGATCAAATTTTGGACTTAAGGTTTTTGGACAATACTGAGCAAGTTTTATTAACAAAATTTTCTGATAAAAAAATGACTAATACTATTAGTAGAAGTAGATCCTAATTTATTCTATACTATAGCTTTGCTATTTTCTAAAAGGTAAATTATCTAATGGACTTTTAAATAAAAAATAATTAATTAATAATACCAAAATTTATTGTAAAGACAAAAGGGATGGTAGAGCAATTGACAAATCAGAGGTGGGCAAATCGAATTTATGCTTGGATTACGATTACAAAAATCAAACCGAACAAAAAATGTACAGAGAGACAGACACACTTACAATACACTAAGAAAGGTAAACAGATACCTACGGTAACGTAAAAAAAAAATAAAAACATATTTGTTGGCAAAGGGCCACAATACACAAAATATTACTGCAAAAGGAAGTTATTAGTTGGCCAACGTGTTTTAAATAATCAAGTTAAATAACATCTTACTAATAAACTGAATGTATATATCAAATTAATCTCTAAACGTAAATAAAGGTAATAACATAATATATGAAATACACAGTAGCTTCTAAGCTACAAACAAGATACATACAACGAACGGTAAGAAAATTATTTACAACTATTAAATAATCAATTTTATTAATAGTCCTTAAGAGACAAAACGAAATAGACACTCGCGAAAACACAATGCCGCACAAAACACTGGAGATTGAACCAAAATGTGTCTTTGGTCTCGACTTAAAGGAAAGTTAATATTATTTAGCCTCGGTAGCTACCAGTTGGCCGGTACTCATAAAATAGAACATAAAGTACTTACCAGGGGCGTACTGGGCCGCCGGGACACCCGGCGAATGCCCGGTGGCCTGCGCCCCTTGGTGATCTGCTGGCCTGACGCGTGGCCTACGTAAATGATTCCATCAGGCCACCGCATGCAATTTAATGGCGGCCGTCGTAGTCCTAGCATTACGGTACATACCGAAACCTTTAACGCTTTCTTGAACGTTTCTAATAAAATTATATGAACAAAAAATGTAAATGTATGCTTAAAAATGATTTACTTTATATAATTAATAAAAAAATATATTATAAAAACACAAATAGTTTTTTAAAAATAATTAAATAAACAATTTGTAAATGTATTATACTACAAAATTAAATATATCTTTAAAACTAAAATACACACTTGATTGATTATTGATTCAAAATAAAATAAACACTTTTAATAATAGTTAAAACAAAACAAAAAATAATTATTTCTTTAAACTCTAACAGCAATAAATTGTGGGTAACAAAAATTTAAAATGCCTCTACAATAATAAGTCACAACAGTTATTGTTATAAATATTAAAAGATCAGTACATACGCAAGTATGTAAAACATATTTATTTTAAATTTAATTCCTATTACAGAGATTGCAACTTATCAACTTTTCTTTTTTTATCACAGTTTATTTTAATCTCTTTATTGCTACTATTTTTTTTCCGGTAATTGTTAAGAACACCGACTTCTGGAATTTCTCCAATTTTTCTGCATAAATGTGTTCACAGATGTTATATAAACGTTTCTGATAGTTGAAATGTTCCGCTTATTTTGGAAAATTACCCCCTACAATATTGGTATTTTTAATAAAAAAAATTATTGTCCTTACCCTAAATAAAATTATTTAGAGGACAATACACCTACTTACTACTTCCGATATTTCGCATTTTTTTTTCGAAACTACCCCCATTGTAGGGGGTAGTTTTCTAAAATAAGCACAACATTTCAACTATCAGAAACGATTACTATAACGTCTGTGAACACATCTATGCAAAAAAATTGGAGAAATTCAAGAAGTCGGCGTTCTTAACAATGACCTTTTTTTCTTATTACACCTCATTTGTTTTTCTTCCCTTATATGATTATTTGTCACTTCAGAATAATTGTTCAACAATATATTAGAAAAGTATTTCAAACAAATACGAATTAGTTGCAGTCTTTGCATATCAAAACTATCGCAGGTTTCTGTCTATTTCGTTTCTAATATTTTTTTTTTTTTGAACTTTATGTTTAGAAAGTCATTTTCAATCTTTCAGATATCAAACTCTGGATTTGGGTCGTTCATTAAAAATTGTAGGAACAGCATCTTCACAAAGTTTATGGATTTTCCGAGGAAGTGTTAGAAGAGTTCCATCATCTCTTTTGACAGAATCTTCAGTAATTAAAAATTGCTTACTAAAATGATTAACACAGATTAATGAATTTTTATTCTGGATAAAATGTTTTCGGTGAATGCTGTGAGACCATTTTTTCACCAGGTTCTTGTCCGACGGAACGCGAAACACAGTAGTATATCGTTGTTTATTGTAATTTGATTTGAATCCTGGCATACAACATCGACGGGGCATTCTTACCTGAGTTTAATTGACATTCATTAATTAAGGGCACTTTCATAATGTTCACAGTATAAATATACATTAATAAATCAAGATCAAATTTCAATAGCTGTTATGATTATTAAGTATTAGGAGGTTGAATCATTTATTTATAGTATTTCTCTCCATCTATTTGAATTATTACTATGTTAGGCACATTAAATATTTAAGTAACTCACTTTTCATTCGACTCCAATACAAATTGAAACCCAACTAGTTGACACTAATCCATACTCAACTTCATACTAAACAAATTATACGAAAAAATAAAATATTAATCTTGCAAAATCGCGCGAAATCCACCCGCAGCCCAGTAGCTTTGTAAAACCTAAGGACTCCTTTCGTGACGTCACAGTCGGATTCGAGTGCAATGCGGTGGCCTGATGGAATCATTTACGTAGGCCACGCCTGACGTCGTCTTTTTAACGATACACTAGACGATATACTTACATGAAATTGGCTTGGGCTTGGACTGCTCTACTATCTAGTCCAGGCCTGCATTGGTTCTGCCAGCACGCCCCTGATACTTACAGAATATCTGCAACAAGGGGTGAAGGCACTGCACAATACATACTCAACTAACAGGTGGGTATCAGCTGTAGACTATGTAGACTACATACAGAATTATACAATTAGTATAGTTACACTAATTTTAAACTACTTGATTATTACTGCACATATCTAAAACAGCTAGCATCAATTATTACATGTCACTTTAATTCGGGAGATTTTATAATAAGCAACTGAATTTTTAATGTGACCGGCTAAGAGCCGGTCACCTTGGGCGCGGGCGCGATTGCCCCAAATTCTATCCCTCGACTCTGTCGACTGCCGCCAACTCTCCGGTTTTGTTCTCCCGAAGTGGGGGTAGTTACTATGGCCTAACATAAGATTTACAACACCCAATTAAATTAACTTATTTCTCACGCGGCCTTATATGGGCATATTTCTACCTCCACGGCAAACACTTTTTTTTATCTAACATAGAGGGGTAAACAAAATTGTGTGTGACCACAGGGCCGGCTTCCGGCATAATACTAAACTGGTAGTAAAAAATATATTCTTCAGTACAAAATACCAATTTTAATTAATTATTCTGTACCCCTTAAAAGTAGCATGTTACAATACTTAAGTAAAATTTGATTCAAATCGGAAGAAAAATAAAAAAGTTATTGAATTTGAAGTGAAACACACTGTATATATTTATTTATTTTATTTTATATATCGATCAGATAATAAATACTATACATAGAACAAGCACTTATTCTATGCATGGACTATTTATATGAAATGGAGTATATTATGTCTTGAGCGGAAACTTCGAAGCACATTTTTGCCTAAACCGTGGAAGAGATCATTTTTGTGCGAAATTTCATTATCATAATAACCTCAATTGGCCTTCGAGCTATAGAAAACGCGATATTCGCAAAAAAATATTTTTTGCAAATTTTGACCTTGAATAATTTTTTATGCCATAGTGATCTCGTTGCCGATTTTTAATATTTTCTTTAAAACGTCAAAATATATCGATTTAAACAAAAAATATTAAGGATATATTTTGTTGGATCAGGAGCCATATTTTTATCTAAAATGACTAGAGTATTTCTGCACTTGCAAGATGGGCAAAATTTGACGTGATAGAAATACCATGAAACGCGCGAACTTGCTAAAGCCCTAGAGGTGGGCATTAGTCGACTAGTGAAATATTTTTGTCGAACTCCTCTATACGATTCCTCATATATACAGTGTGTCCCAGGATAGATTTAACAAGAGGTGTAATGGACCAAAAATTTTGGAATTTTGGAATGGTATTAGGGGATTGAGTCCTGCTTGTCGTAAAACTAAAGTATACCAAAAATGACTTGATTTGGTGTTCTACAGGGTGTTTTATAAGCAAAGTTGTAATAATCACTACTAATAAAATACCTTTATTTTTCAAAATATGAAAAAATTCCACTAAGAAAAGTTATTTAGAATGCAATTTTATACCTCTATACCAAAGTTCAGGAATATAAAATTCTTTTTTTGAAACTTCCCATTTTGTCAATAAATTAGTATTTTATTTTGAACCATTCAATTAAAACTGCATAGAAATTATTTTTTGTGAATTAATATTTAAAGTTATGTAGAAGCTAAAAGTAGGCTATGAGAAAAGCAGTGGATACACATTTATCATTTATTATTGACATATCTGCCAAACGTAGTCACTATTATCCTTAATTTCTGTTAACGAATCAAGCATAAAAAAATTAAGTGAAAATGGTACTCACAGTGCGTGAAAAAATTTATATTGTGTAATGCTACGGAATTGGCGGTGAAAACTCGCTAAGAGAAGTGGTAACAAATTTAATTTGAAATTTCCAAACACTGCTTTGTCACGTACTCAGGCTATGAGAATAATTAAGAAGTTTCTGGCTACTGGTAGTGTTCTTAACATGAAAAGAAAAATAAAAGCATAGAGGGAGATGACGGCCGTAGGTTGGATTTCTGTTTGACCATTGGAGAAAAAATCGTGGAAGAGAGATTTTTTCATCATTTCATAATTTTCTCAGATGAATCCACATTCACAACCAATGGTGTTGTTTCATCTCAGAATTGTCGGTTTTGGGCTTTTGAAAATCCAAATTTTAGAATTCATTGTAGAAGACAATATTATAAAGAAGTGAACGTGTGGTGTGCCGTTTCTTATCACGTTGGAGTTATTGGACCTTATTTCACTGAGGGAAGGTTAAACCAGCACACTTATTTACAGCTTCTTGAAAGATTTTCTGAAGAACATTTAAATATTTTAAGAGATATGCCTTTAGTTCATTTTCAACATGATGGTTACCCTGGCCACTCCACAGAAATGGGTAAATGGGTGGTTGAATTAAAATTTTGGAGAAAATTGGATTGCCAGGAATGGACCGATCAAGTGACCGGCGAAATCCCCAGACCTATCAATATTGGATTTCTTTTTATGGGGTCGCCTCAAGCAGTTGGTTTACGCTGAACCACTTCCTAACGATGTAGCAGTATTGAAGCAGAGAATTACAAATGCCGTAAACTCCATACTGTTAGATCATATTCGAAACAGATTTAAGGACTTCAGGCGAAGGATCTAAATGTGTGGATGTGGGTAGTAGCTACGTCGAATAATAAAAAAATTGTAAACATTGTTTTGTATTGGTCAATAATTAATTTGTTTGTGAATCTGTTTTTGACATTTATTACTTGTTATAATTTTCAACCTCATTAATCTTCTGTTAGTAATTGTTTCTTGTTTTACAATTAGTTCGATTAACATTATACCTTTTTACATCTCGTATATTCAATTTTTTATTTACCAATAGCCTACTTTTTGAGATGATTAACATTTGCTCCTACTCAACTTTAAATATGAATTCAACTCTTAATTCGCAAAAAATGGGAAGTTTCAAAAAAATAATTTTATATTCCTGAATTTTGGTATAGAGGTATAAAGTTGCATTCTAAATAACTTCTTAGTGGAATTTTTTCATATTTTAAAAAATAAATAATAATAAATAAATAAATAAATAATAAATTATTGGTGGTGATTTTTACAACTTTGCTTATAAAACATTCTATAGAACACCAAATCAAGTCATTTTTGGTATACTTTAGTTTTATAACAAGCAGGACTTAATCCCCAAATACCATTCCAAAATTCCAAAATTTTTGGTCCATTACACCTCTTGTTACATCTATCCTGGGACACACTGTATAAGGAATAAAAAACCAGTTAAGTACAATAACTATGTATTGCCACAAAACGCTAAAGTTTCGATTGTAACGGACACCAGCCCAAGGACTTATTCCTACTCAAAGCCAGCCACCCCACACTACTGGTGCAGACTGCAGTTTCGAGCTATTGGCTCTCGTCAGCGCAAGGTAAGTCTGAGATGACTGGAATGAGGCACTTGTTCACTCTTGGTACATGACGAGATTTATAAATCCACTACATGCAACAGAAATAGCAGGCTCCATCTGGCGGCCGATCTCCATTACAATCTAAACAGCAGTAGCCCTGACATGAGCACAGTTAGTAGGCATGCTTTTAAAGGGCTGAATATTTACTAGTGAAATATTGTTGTCGAACTCCTCTATACGTTTCCTTAAATATATAAGGAAAAGGGAAACTCGTCCTTTGTAGCCTAAGCAGCTCATTTACTCTACCCCACTTTTACATTGAACAGAATGCTAGAAATATGTTTTTTTTCACTTTTTAGAAGAACATATGGAAATGAGAATTAGCTGATAACGCAGAAAATCATTGGGCACTTATTTATAGTGAGTTTGTATGGCAAGTCTGTATGAATTTGATAGAAGATGTAATCGATTCTTTGATAACAGACAGAATGATTTCGTAATATGCTTATATGAACCCTTTTTTACCGACAAAAAAATTTAAAGAAAGAGGTTCTTATCTCGACATGAATGTATGTATTTTATGTATATGTGAAATTATTACTCTGGCTTAACCCAATAACCCCCATGGCTGCGTTAACGCAACGTCGCCAAAAATATTTTTTTTTTACGTTAAAAAAACATTTTTTTACATTAAAAAAACATTTTTTTGATGCAAGGTCAATGGTATTGCATTTACAAATGTTTGAACAGAATGCTAAAAAAAATTATGTGTATTCATACTTTCAATTTAAATAAAGACAGAAGAAACTGTCAACATTTCTATAAAAAAACGATTGATGTATTGTACAGCAATTTCTTGAAGTTCGGTGTTTCTTGTCATTATTTGTCAATAGATGAACCAATGGTGTCAATGGTGTCCTACTTTGGGCGTCATTCGCCGAAAATGTTTTTGAAAGGAAAGTCAGTACGTTTTGGATTCAAAATATGGTGACTTACATCTAGCTATGGATATTTATATCAATTTATACCTTATGGAGGGAAAACTCATAAAGTTATCCAAAGAGAATTTGGTCTAGATGGAGAAGTTATTATCAATCTTTTGAAAGTGGTAGAATATCCGTCGGCCCATAAGATGCATTTTGATAATTTTTTTACAAGTTACAGGCTACTGGTTCATCTAAAAAATGAAGATTATTTTGCCACTGGAACTGTGCGTGAGAGCAGATTACTGAAATGTCCATTACAGACTATTGGTCTATGAAAAAGAATCACGTGGTACAATGGATTCCCGTTATGATCATATAAATGAAATAAGTGTGGTTCTTTGGAATGGCAATTCAGTGGTTACAGTGGCAACCAATTGTGAGTCTACACAACGTACTTTGTCTGTGAAATGATACAATCACAAAGGAAAAAAATGACGTTGATTTACTTGACAACGCAATTGCAAATTATAGAATAAATATACGCAGAAAAAAATGGCGGTGGCCATTATTCATAAATATGTTAGATGGTAAATATTTGAAAACTCCATAGACTTGTAAATAATCTGGATTTTAGGTCTGAACTTGTACCTCATTAGTAACAGCAAATATAAAAAACAATCTGTTCGTGGACGTGGTTCCACTTTGTCTTTATCGTCCTCTGCACGTTTCGGGTCACATAATTGAGATTAATCATGAAAATTGGAGGAGATGTTGCAGAGTACGCAAAAATAAACCGCATTCATGTGTAATAAAGATGTTCTTCTTTATTTATATGTGTTTATATTCTTTTTATTTGACATGTCAAAACACCATGGTGGAATTTATTTTTTACTAATAAAATTATTATTATTATTATTTTCTTTTTATGGTTTATAAAAGCCAGTCACCCTTTATACTCTGTGGCTCCGACACTCACAGAGGGGAGCTGGTAATACCGGCAGCCACTCCCCACGTCCGTGGGGTGAGTGACTACTGGGTCCGAAAATCGTGTGCCCTGAGTAGACGTAATGAGCCGAGGATAATGGCCTTCTGCATCCTTCCGGCTAAGATCTCCGCCGAATTTCGGCATGCCGGTATGATCTTTAGTTCTGAAAGAAGTGTGTGTTTCGTTCCACTGAGGGCTCCTATGATCAAGACCACTAGCTTAACAGTATGGCCAGGGTAAAGCCTGCGGAGCTCGAAGAGCAAATCTCGATATTTCGTCCGTTTTTCCTCCTCCTTCAAGACAATGTTATTCTCCGCGGGAGCCGAGAACTCCACGACAAACATGGTCTTGAGTTGGTGGTCGAGGAGGACCATGTCAGGCTTATTAGCTTGTATTTGCCAGAGGTGGGAAACGAGTAGTTCCAATAAATTAGACACTTTTCATTTCCCACAACGGATTCAATATCCCCCAGAGCATAAGGCAGCACTGGTGTCTCGTCTCCCATACGAGTGCCTTAAGTGATAATAAAGCACTCGCAATGCTGCGTCGTGCCTCTGGATATAGGCCGAGACTGCATATACTGGACAAGCCGACAACAAATGCATTAATGTCTCCGGCGCCCTGTGGCAGGTCCTGCAGCTGACATCAGGGACCTCTATACCCATGACACGACTTCAATAGACGAGTGTGTTGAATACACCATCCTGGCACGCCATTATGAATCCCTCGGTCTCAGACTTCAGCCCGGCTGACCTTAAGAAAGCAAAGGTCAGCCTTTCGGATAAGCCGCGGTCTTCTATATTTTTATAGAAGACTCCGTGCAATGGCTTATCCGAGTGTAGCTGCATAAATAGATCAATTTCAGCAGCTTTGACTTGGGCTTTTTGCCGAGCAGGTTCCAACTCGGTGACAGAGTCGTGATTAACCCGCTCGACGTCGAAAGAGAGACCCAGTTCATCGGCTGCTCTCTGTGCTGCCTTAAACAGAAAGGCTCCTACCCCTGCACTTTCATGGTCTCAGACCATGTAGAGGAGGGGATCTGAACTCCTTATGACCGTACAGGCTCCATCCAGAACCATCCTGTTATGGAGACTCTCCAAACTCAAGAATCCACGGCCTCCCCGATGTCGTGGGAGATATAACCGTGGAACGGACGATTTAGGGTGCAAATTCCTATAGAGATGCATCTTTTTTCGGGTTCCTACATCCAGTTATCGCAGCTCCTCTTGATTCCATTTAATTACTCCAAAGGAGTAGAGGAGGATCGGAACGGCAAGCATATTGGTAGCAGACACCTTGTTCTTCCCCGACAGTTCTGAAGACCAGATCTGTCGGAGTCGGTGCTGATACTTGCCGCGGAGAGCGTTTTTCACTACACTCACTTCTTGGGTGGAGCGTTGCTCGACACCCAAGTAAGTGTACGACTCTCCGGCATCTAGATGATGTAAGATGCTTCCGTCCACAAGCTGCGCATCCTCTCCGTAGTCACCTCATCGTCCTCTCTTGAGGTGGACTAGTGCACACTTGTCCAACCCAAATTCCATGCCGACAGCCTGCGAGTATTCCTGTACCACCCTCAGGGACTGGCGTAAATCCCTCTTTCCAGAGGCATAAAGTTTAAGGTCATCCATGTAAAACAGATGGGTGACCTTATGCCTCCTGTCGCCAGGGGTACCGCAGTTGTATCCACGGGTATTTCGAAGCGAAACGGATAATGGTAGTAGTGAGATGCAAAACAGAAACGGATAATGGTAGTACTGAGATGCAAAACAGAAGAGGGCTTAGGGAATCTCCCTGAAATACTCCCCTTCTGAACAATACCGGCTCTGTCTGGACTCTGCTGTTACCCGATGTTATAGTAAAGCGAGTCCTCCAGAGCGGCATGAGTTCTTCGATACATCTCACTACGGGACCGGGCACCGCAAGACATCTGAGCAAGTGGACAATAAGCTCATGGGATGTCATATCAAATGCCTTGCGGTAGTCGATCCAGTCCATAGAAAGGTTACGCTTATACTGCACGGAGTCCTGCGTGATACATCTGTCGATCAGCAGGTTCTCCTTGCAGCCAGCGACACCTCTTTGACCCTCGTCGCACATATACCCGTTCGTAAACCCATTCAACTGCTTGGAGCACCCGCATGTACAAGATGCGTGTAAACAACTTGTAGCATGCGTTTAAGCAAATTATCGGCCGGTAATTTTTTGGGTTAGACAAATCTAGGTTCTTCGGGATCAGCACTGTCCGCCCCTCGACAACCCAAGAAGGAATTTGCTGCTCCCCATTTAGCCATGAATTAAAAATTCTGGCCAAATGATGGTGGGTACTGGAAAACTTTTTCCACCAAAAGTTATTTATCCCATCGGGACCTGGAGCAGCAAAGTTCTTAGAGCCCTCAAGAGCTCTTCGAACCTCTTCTGGGGTTATCGGTTGGCACACCTCGTTTGGTTGTTGAAACCTTTGGCAAAATGCTTCAAAGTGTGCCAGGGCTGGAGTGTCTCTGTTGAGTGGGAGCTTCTGTCCGTAGAGCGTTTTCCAGAAGTTTTCCACCTGATCTACAGTCGGCGGATTCTCTACAACACGCTGAGGCGGTTCGAAAAGGCGCGAGGGCTTTTTGCGGAATAGATTGTTTTCCGTCAGTCCCCTCGCCCGCCTCACTAGTGACTTTTTACAAGTCACTAGCATCCGTATCCGATCAAGGCAGTGATGTTTGGTGATTCGCAGCACTGCTCCATTCAGTGTGTGATGGACGCGTCTTAAATTGGCGGCTATGCGCCTAACTTTAGGCGTGAATGTCTTATTGGCCGCCATATAGTCCATCACACATTGGATACGGGATGCATGTTGCCTCGCCGACCGGATCTTGGCTTCCACCTTATATATACACCGCTCCGCTCTCTCCTGTGGGGAGGCAGTGTTCCGCCTCTCCCCCGGGGTTAAGCGCTGCGCAGCAGCGTATATGGCACAGTTTATGCGCCAGATGTCGGCCCCTTCTGGTATCGCTTCACGAAGTTCAGCATCCACTCTGGCTAGGGGGGTCTGATGTAGTGTAACCCCCTTCTTGTGTTGAGGCCCTCTGGTATTGGTGGAACGTCTAGAACTGCCTCCTCAACCAGTTCATTCAGCGGCTCTTCAACCGCCTCATTTACCGGCTGAGGAACAGCTCTCACGTAGCCCCTGCTACTAAGGTGGGATACATAATCACGCAAATTTTGCGTGATTATTATTATTATTATTATTATTGTTATTATTATTATTATTATTATTATTATATTAAATGTTGAAATCCATTACATCCACATTGTTTCAAAGACTACCCTCGAGACTACCACAATTAATATTTTTGTATTTATGCATATTTATGCACACATTACTTCCCAATGTTGCGTTAACGCTACGTAAAAAAAATTACAATGAATATATATATATGTATATATATATATATATATATATATATATATATATATATATATATATATATATATATATATATATATATATATATATATATATATATATATATATATATATCAAGAGGTGTAATGGACCAAAAATTTTCGAATTTTGGAATGGTATTTGGGGATTGAGTCCTGCTTTTTGTAAAACTAAAGTATACCAAAAATGACTTGATTTGGTGTTCTACAGCGTGTTTTATAAGCAAAGTTGTAAAAATCACCACTAATAAAGTACCTTTATTTTTTAAAATATGAAAAAATTCCACTAAGAAAAGAATGAAATTTTATACCTCTATACCAAATTTCAGGAATATAAAATTATTTTTTTGAAACTTCCCATTTTTTCAATAAATTAGTATTTTATTTTGATCCATTCAATTAAAACGGCATAGAAATTATTTTTTGTGAATTAATATTTAAAGTTATGTAGAAGCTAAAAGTAGGCTATGAGAAAAGCAGTGGATGATAACATTTGCTCCTACACAACTTTAAATATGAATTCAACTCTTAATTCGCATTGTTTTTAGGACAAACCTAAAATTTGGTAATATAAATTATAATAAAATAAGCCATATTCACCTTATAAGTGAAAAATATCATTTTAGATTTAAGAAATCTCTACAAATTCCAGATATTAGAGGTCAAGAGATCAAGAGGTCAAGCGGTTCGGCTTAGTAACTATTTTTTATGTAAATTTAATACACAAAGATAAACATAACAATCAGAAATGAATTAAAAACTACACAATGCTGTAATTTCTTTAATACGTACTTCTTCGCTGTAAAATCCTGACCAGTACAATTCCATTGGTCGTATTTGTCATTTACACCTCCACAAACGTTCCCACAATCATCTGTTCCTCGCAATCTGCGAAGGTCTGAATACGCCAAAGTATGGAACAAAAATGGCATCTATAAAATTATAAAACATTTTAATTAAACTATTCGGTATAGGTTATTTTTAAGATACTTGGTACAGCAACTAGAACATTATCGCATATGCAAAATAGATTTGCAAATTCAACATTATAACATAGTGTTTTCGAATGTATGTATGCAACAGAGAACGAAAACATCAAAAGAAACAGCCCAATAAACATTTTTAGTTGTATAAAAGTAACCGTGAATTTGCCATTATGCCACTATGATTAAATAACTTTATATATAGTTTATACACTGTGTGTAGAGGCGGGCTAGGTATAGGGAGTAAGAATTACAACATCGCGTGTGCCAGCTGGCTGAAATGAAATAACTGAGAGCTGAGATCTTCGCGGACGGGCGAGTTTGCTCTGCAGTGTTGTCATATCTCTCGCGCTACGTGAATGTACATACCTAATGGGCAATTACACGCACTGTATAATATAGTAAAAGTAATATTTATAAACCTCTCCAAGCACTTAAATGGAGCGGTTTAAAAAGGTTATCAACACCTTTGTTAAATTTTTTTTTTTGAGACGTTAGCGTCTCTTGTATATACTAAATACCAATTTTATGGACTCTTACCTACTTGATTTACCTATTTTCCTCAAATTTACCCCAATTTACCCCCCAACCCTTCGACGGAACAAGATGAAATTATAATCTAGTTCTAGATCTCGTTAAAGTACATATGTGTACCGAATTTCAAGTCAATATCTCAAACGGTTCCAGAGTAAACGTGCGCACAAAAAAAGTTACAGTCAGACCGACAGACAAACAGACCGACAGACCGACAGACAGAAATTTTTTTTTTTCGCTTAAACTTAAAATCTCGACGTTTCGTGACATTCTAAGCCTATTTGAACAATAAAAATTTTTTAAAATTTTTTACCGTTACTATACTTCCACTGGATGTGGAAGTAATAATAATATATACATACTTTTGTTGAAGAAATGTGGTTATATAAGCGTTTCAGTTACCCTTATAAAATTTGCATGTAATGGTGTTGGTATGAGTCAAAAGAAAATGGCAACGTTTTAGAAGGCCGCTCGACAGAGCTCGTCTAAATGACCTTCAAAATAATATAAAAATTAAACTCGCTAAATTTAGAGAAGATGCCTGGAATAATAAAATCCAGAATCTTACAGTCAAAGATAACGCTCTTTGGAAAATGTCTAAGTTATTTAACAAAAAATTTCCTCCAATGCCCACATTGATAAAAGATGGGCAAAATTACAGCCTAGACGTAGAAAAAGCTGACATCATTGCTGGGTATTTCCAGTCAACTAATACTACCCCTCCTAACTCCACCCCCTTCCAGGAGCGGGTCACGGCACACGTTCGTGGCCTGCGTTCCAGATACCCCATCCCTCCCCACAAACTCCCTAAACTCCTCACAACCCCCTCCGAAGTGTCCAAACTTATCAAGCATTTTCCTAATAACAAAGCTCCGGGAATAGACACTATCCCGAATATTGTCTTAAAAAATCTCCCACAAAAAGCGGTCGTACAAATTGTATATATAATAAATGCCATCATCAGACTGCAATATTTTCCCCCAAAATGGAAAATAGCTATTGTGGTTCCGATTCTGAAACCGAACAAGCCGCCTCACGAACCGGGTAGTTATCGCTCAATTTCTCTACTAAATACCCTGTCGAAATTAGCCGAAAAGGTTATTTTGGGACATATTAACAGGTTCGTTGGGAAAAAACGGTTAATTCCCAGCCAGCAGTTCGGTTTCAGATCGGAACATACAACTACTCACGCAATTTGTAAACTGGTGCAGGACACGTTGCATAGTTACAACAAAAAACAATGCAACGTTGTCCTGCTCATTGATATAGAGAAGGCCTTTGATTCCACGTGGCGGAACGGACTCATTTACAAACTCGACGAGATACGCAAGTTCCCCAAGTACCTCACTACCCTAATAACATCCTTTCTCTCAGATAGATACATCCTGGTTCGAGTGAACAATTCATTATCCATAAAAACTAGGCTCTCCGCAGGAGTTCCTCAAGGGTCATCCCTCTCTCCAGTCCTGTATAACCTATTCACCGCTGATATCCCGTCCCACCCCACTACCTCTCTCTTTTTATATGCCGATGACGTCACTATATATGCAAGTAGCTTCCATGCCCAAAAGGCAGTTCAAAAAATAAAATATCACCTAGATAAACTAATTTCATTTTACAACACCTGGAAAATTAAAATAAATCCACAAAAAACCGAATGCGTTAATTTCAATAGAAAATTTACAAATATCAACATTTTTAATAAACACAAAATCGAAGGGCAGGAAGTTACAGAACAGAAAACAGTTAAATTTCTGGGGGTCACCCTCGATAAACGCTTATGTTTCGGCCAGCATATCACTAGGGCAATAAATTTAACCTATGGGGGCCCTCAGTAGGCTCTATCCGTTAGTCAACAGGCGAAGCAAATTAACAACTAGCAAACAAGCTCATCTTATACAAGGTAATTTTCAGGCCCATCTTGCTATATGGCTGCGTGGCCTGGAATGAAGCTTCAGACACGCAGCTTAATAGGGTGCAAACTACACAAAACAAGATACTTCGCCTGTTGACTAACTCTTCAAGATATATTACTATTGAGGAGCTCCATAGGTTAACCGCTATGCAACGCACCACCGACTATATAAGGGAGACTGCCCAGAAATTTTTCATGTTAAAGGTCGGCGTCTCGGAGATAACAAGAGATATCCCTCACCTAAGAGACTATGATAACACACGTCATACTCACAAGCTTATCCACCAAAAACTAGAATTATACTCTCTTAGAAGGCAATAACCATTATATAACCCATGCAACATCCATCCCCCCCATCATCCTTCTCTTTAAACAATCCCCCTTTGAGGAATCCTGCATCAGGAACGCAGAACTTATAAAAGGTTTTTAATTTATTTTAGTCCTCTCTGTTTCCCTACTTCTTTGGGAAACAATTTATCATTTATTATCATGTTTTTATTTTATGGTAAGATACAATTATAGCTATTTTATTTGTGATGTTTTCGCATAACCGTACGTCAAACTTCTATTGCGAGAGATTTCTTACTACAAGCATGACTGAGATACCTTCAAAATTGCAGAGGCCTCTAAAATAACCTTTAAAAATCAATTTTAATTTACACGAACTGAAAATTACGTGGACACGTTAAAAGTGTTACCTTCATAATATTACATCAAATAACTTTATATTTCGACTTCAACCTAAAATAAGTTAAATATTAAATTCTAATAGCCCATAAATGATGTTTCCTTCATTATAGCAAAATAATTTAGATAAAAGCAATGTAGTTCACTTATAAACACTGCTGTAATATCATCCATGTTAATCTCATATAACTTGAATAAAATAATATATCTAAATAGTGTCATGATAAAACTCAAGATTCGCTGTATACTCTTAAGTGATCTAACTTTCATGGAAGTATTGTTACAATCTTAAAGGACTTGGAAAGTATTTTTTTTTAATTATAGTAACGCACATTACTTAAACCATTACTACATCTTTACTACTTACTTATTATTTGCAATACTTTTAGTTAGAGGCAACCTGTGAAGCTTAGAAATGACATATTCACCCATGTAGCTGTATAGCTTGATATTTTATTTCCAGTTTTTTAGCAAGCTGCTATACATCGTTTAGATTAATTATAAACACTCAGAAAACTCTTTAATCAAAACAAGAGGCCATCAGCGGCGGCTGGTGAAATTTCAATATTTTTTTTCTCGTCTGTGGCGCATGGGACCCATACGAAATTTGGGAAATAACATCTAGAGAAGCACTTCTCTAATGACCTCTAAAATTTTGAAAAAGCAGTTTGCGAAAAAATTTTTGAAAATTCGTTAGCCTCCCCTGGGTCTAGGAGCTCCTGTTTATTTTTATTTTTTTTTGTCATATGCATTTGACTTTTCATAAAAATACAACAACAGATTTTGGAGTTTATGAAAATATTTTCATTACTAACTGAGATACAACGAATTGAAATATTGTAATTTGTTAAATTGTAAATTACAAAATTTCAGTTCATTGTATTTCAGTTAGTAATGAAAATATTTTCACAAACTTCAAAACCTGTTGTTGTATTTTTATGAAAAGTCAAATGCATATGACAAAAAAAAATAAAAATAAACAGGAGCCCTAGACCCAGGGGAGGCTAACGAATTTTCAAAAATTTTTTCGCAAACTGCTTTTTCAAAATTTTTTAGGGGTCATTAGAGAAGTGCTTCTCTCGATGTTATTTCCCAAATTTCGTATGGGTCCCATGCGCCATAGACGAGAAAAAAAATATTGAAATTTCACCAGCCGCCACTGGAGGCCATGATGAGTTTTCAAGGTTTCTAAGGGTAACATGCTTCACTAAACGTATATGAGGAATTTTCGTCACTAAATTAGTCACCAAAAGTTTTATAATATATGCACCGAAACTCTCTTATCTCCTAGATTTTATAAAGGTAATTTACGATACTGTTATATAACCTAGGAAATATTAATTTTATAATGAGGTAACGGCAAGGTTATAAAAACTTGTTATATACACATTGTAGTAACGATTACCATAGGTTTTATAAAACGGTGATGGAAACATTTACATTAGTTTATTATATACCTAGAACTGACAGTAACTTTATAAAACTGTAATAAACATTGGTGACATAAGTGTCTACTGAAGCCTTTCTTATATATCTTCGTTACCTTTATATATTCATTATATAACTAGGAGTTACTATTAGTGTCGTGAAATATTTATTAAGAGGGAACATTAATCTTGTGATTTAATTATTATTGACATACAATGTGTTCATGAAAAAGCGGTTTTACAGGTGTAGAACCAAAAATGTTTTAGTATGTACACACATTTCTGGGTCCTACTCTTGCTTGACCTAAAACTTATTTTCAAAAATGCATAAAGGGCATTAGTAGAAGTTAAAAAATAAAAATCGCTACTTCGGTTCCACTCTGTGATGTTTACTACTGTTCTGTCTTTAATTAATCAGTTTACAGATAATTTCGTAGCATACAAGCAAAAGTCTAATTATCAAATTTGATATTTTCGTGTAGACATGTATTGGACATGCAAATGAACGATACCCATGCAAAGCACACAACAACATTTTTAAGAAAGCTGCATTCTTCTTAAGTTTTAGTTAAGTGGGAAGAAAAATTCGAGTACTTAAGTAACGTTAACTTACCAAAAGAACAACACATACTCCAAAGACAATAGTAAAGTATCTATCAGTTGGAACACGATTCTCCATTTTTTCAGGTATATCGATAATTGTTGTTGGCATATGTGGACCCAAATTTTTGAACTCCGACAACTAAAAGGATATAATTTGATTTTACCTTGAAACACTCCACCTTCAAAGTATACTTACTTCCATTGGTTGGATTGCTTTGGCTATAGCCTCCATCTTTAACAGCTATAAGTATTCTGCCAAAAAAATTTAAAAAAAACATTAATTGATAATGATGTCGCCATAGTTTGATTAAGGACTATATCTTGTAATAAAATCTATCATAAATGGCTTTTCTGTACTTGATGATGTGGGATTATAGTGTTCGAAAGTCGAATGGCGCGCATTTTTAGGGAAGAAGATAAATTGTCTTAATTTTATGTCCAAAATCCGAAAAAGTTTAAAATGTTTTCAATTTAATAATCCGTTCTCTGTAACTTTGTGAAATTATTTGATGATATGATATACAATTACATATAATCTAATGTTAAATTTCATATTTCTTCACAGAACCCGGATTCTTAGATAAGAAGCCTACAATTACTAATGCAACCTGCCTCCTACAGGTCATATTAGAAACTTTTGACGACAAGGTCAAGTAGACACAATATACAAGATGTTTGGTACATCGATATAAAGTTTTAAGGGGGAGCCCGCCCTAAGTGCCCGTGCCCCCCCCCCCCCCCCCCGATCCTTGGGGACTATGTTTTTCATAAATATTAAAGCCTAAGGAACAATTTAAGACGTCATAATAAAAAAAATTGGCTGCACTTTCAAAATAGCGCAGTTTAAAAAAAAATTTGCAAATATGGCTTTTGTCATTTAACACAAAAACTAAAAAAGATGGAGAAAAACTTTCTGCACAAAAAACAAAATGCATAAAATTTTCTACAATTTTGTTCCTATACAATATTTGGATAGGAGTTACCATTTTCCTTGAAATAAAATATAGAATTCAATATAAAACGTAATACTATGGGAGCCCACCCTAACTGTCCGTGCACCCGCCCGATCCTTGGGGACGATGTTTTTCATAAAGATTAAAGCCTAAGGAACAATTTAAGACATGTCCTAAAGAAAAAACTGGCTCTACTTTCAAAATGGCGTCCGTTTTAAAAAAAAATGCAAATATTGTTTTTGTCATTTAACGCAAAAACTAAAAAAAGATGGAGAAAAACTTTCTGCACAAAAAACAAAGTGCATAAAATTTTCTATAATTTTTTTCCTATACAATATTTGGATAGGAGTTACCGTTTTCCAGATATCATTGTTACCGTTTTCGAGATAAATGTCTGCAAATTACAATATTATTATTATTTTTTTTGTTAAAAACCAGTCACCCTTCTCTGTGGCTGCGACCCTCACAGAGGGGAGCTGGTAGTACCGGCAGCCACTCCCCACACGCGTGGGGTAAGTGACTACTGGGTCCGAGAATCGTGTGCCCTGAGCAGACGTAATGAACCGAGGATGACGGCCTTCTGCATTCTGCCGGCTAAGACCTCTGCCGAATTTCGGCATGCCGGCATGATCTTAAGTTCCGAAAGCAGTGTGTGTCTCGTTCCACTGAGGGCTCCTATAATCAGTACCACTATCTTGATAGTATGGTCTGGGTAGAGTCTGCGGAGTTCGAAGAGCAAATCTCGATATTTTGTCCGTTTTTCCTCCTCCTTCAAGACAATGTTGTTTTCCGCGGGTGCCGAGAACTCCACGACAAACATTGTCTTGAGTTCGTGGTCGAGGAGGACTATGTCAGGCTTGTTGGCTTGTATTTGCCTGACGGTGGGAAACGAGTAGTTCCAATAAATTAGACACTTCTCATTTCCCACAACGGACTCAATATCCCCCGGAGCGTAAGGCAGCACTGGTGTTTCGTCTATCCCATACGAGTGCCTTAGATGGTAATAAAGCACTCGTAATGCTCCGTCGTGCCTCTGGATATAGGCCGAGACTGCATATGTCGGACAAGCCGACAACAAGTGCATCAGAGTCTCTGGCGCCCTGCGGCAGGCCCTGCAGCTAACATCAGGGACCTCTATACCCATGACACGACTTCGATAGACGAGGGTATTAAATACACCGTCCTGGCAAGCCATTATGAATCCCTCGGTCTCAGACTTTAGCCCGGCTGACCTTAAGAAGGCAAAGGTCAGCCTTTCGGATAAGCCAAGGTTTTCTATATTTTTATAGAAAACTCCATGCATTGGCTTATCCGTGTGAAGCTGCAGAAAGATGTTGTGTTCTGCAGCTTTTATTTGGGCTTTTCGTCGAGCAGGTTCCAACTCGGTGACAGAGTCGGGATTTACCCGCTCGACGTCGAAGAAGAGACCAAGTTCATCGGCTGCTCTCTGTGCTGCCTTAAACAAAAAGGCTCCTACCCCTGCATTTTCATGGTCCCGGACCATGCAGAGGAGGGGATCCGAACTCCTGATGACCTTACAGGCTCCATCCAGAACCATCCTATTATGGAGACTCTCCAAACTCAAGAGTCCACGGCCTCCCCGATGTCGCGGGAGGTATAGCCGCGGAACGGACGATTTAGGATGCAAGCTCCTATTGAGATGCATCTTCTTGCGGGTTCCTACATCGAGTTGACGCAACTCTTTTCGACTCCACTTCACTACCCCAAAGGAGTAGAGAAGGATCGGAACGGCAAGCATATTGGTAGCAGACACCTTGTTCTTCCCCGACAGTTCTGAAGACCAGATCTGTCGGAGTCGGTGCTGATACTTGCCGCGGAGAGCGTTTTTCACTACACTCACTTCTTGGGTGGAGCGTTGCTCGACACCCAAGTAAGTGTACGACTCTCTGGCATCTAAATGATGTAAGATGTTTCCGTCCACGAGCTGCGCGTCCTCTCCGTAGTCCCCGCATCGTCCTCTCTTGAGATGGACCAGTGCACATTTGTCCAGCCCGAACTCCATGCCGACAGCCTGCGTGTACTCCTGTACCACCCTGAGGGACTGGTGTAGGTCCCTCTCTCCGGAGGCATAAAGTTTAAGGTCATCCATGTAGAACAGATGGGTGACCTTATGCCTCCTATCACCGGGGGTACCGCAGTTGTATCCACGGGTTTTCCGGAGCGAAACGGATAATGGCAGTAGTGAGATGCAAAACAGAAGGGGGCTGAGGGAGTCTCCCTGAAATACTCCCCTTCTGAAAGTTACCGACTCCGTCTGGACTCTATCATTACCCGATGTAATAGTAAAGCGAGTCCTCCAGAGCGGCATCAGTTCTTCGATGAATCTCACTCACTTATATTATTATTATTATTATTATTATTATTATTATTATTATTATTATTATTATTAATTTTTTTCAGTTTATTTTATTTTTTTGTTATGTTAATAATATAAAGTTATATTATACGCCTTACAATAATTGTCACAGTTATTTCCTCTAAGTGATTTACCGATATATGAATTTCCATGTTTTCTTAATTTTGGACTCATTTATCTGGAAAATGGTAACTCCTGTCAAAATATTGTATAGGAAATTGTGGAAAATTTTATGCACGTTGTTTTTTGTGAAAAAAGTTTTTGTCCATCTTTTTTAGTTTTTGTGTTAAATGACAAAAACAACGTTGGCAACAGTTTTTTATTAACATCTGGCCGCCATTTTGAAAGTACAGCCAGTTTTTTTTTTAGAACATGTCTTAAATTGTTCCTTAGGCTCTAATCTTTATGAAAAACATTGTCCCCAAGGATCGGGCGGGGGGTGCACCTACAGCTAGGGAGGGCTCCCCGACTAATACCATTATACAGAATTTCACAGATTTCGAGATATCGATGTTTTTAGATACTGTGACCAACGATGTCTAGAGACTTGACAACTCTCAATTTTCACGTCTGGGGACGAACGAAGCAATTTGTTTACGAGGTTGAAATAACTGACCGCGACCAGCTTAGTAGAATCAAAGACTATACGATAATAGAATGAAGCAGATGCAAAAATTAATAAGGAAATGAGACAAAGCGTCATCACCACAGAGATGAGATGTGGGTCGAGACTTTTGTTGCGAATTTACTGGACAAACCATCGCACCAAAAACTCAATGCTTCAAAAAGAACGGCCACTGAAACGACTCACCAACATTGTATTTTCCTGTTCATGGAAAACCAGAAGCGAAGAGGACTCCAAAACTTTGGGTTGGTCACCAAGGAGATGATGAGAAAGAGCTTCGTTGAGTCCGTACGCCTAACAGGCAATCGCGACAATTGGCGTGATGCTCTCAGATGTGATTTAGCAAATTTCTAAAGTTTGGAAGGATTTATGAAGAAGCAAATAGGTAAATGATAAATAAAAACAAAAATGTATTAACGTTATGTCAACATTTAAAACTATTTTTAAGACAAAACTATCTTTAATAAATCTAGCATAAATCACTGATTTATGAGGTGGCCATTATAAAACACTGATAAAACATAAATAAATCTAAAAGGCATTTAAATTATTATTTGGGAAAGAAAGCAACGTGAAACAATAATTATGGCAGCAGTATTCAGTTATACCGATGTATAGTGGCATCCATAAATGCATCATTCGTTACTCAGAAAGTTAAAATATAGCTTCCAACCAATTTAAGAACCACAATAAAATGAAATATTCTAACATTGGTGAAAAAATCACGCATTTATTGACAAATTCACCTGAAAACCAATTGTTATTTTCTAGCGTGATTTTTCAGCAGAACATTTTTAATGAAGATTACGTAATAAACAGAACTAGAATATATAAAAGATTTTCGCAATCACCACAGAAATCAAGAAATTAGCTAGGAATCTTATATCTAATGGTGCCAGAGCTGGGCAAATACTTTGAAAAAGTATTTAAATATTGATTGATTGATTGATTGATTTACCAGCGTGCGGTAGGCTTTGCTGCCACTCCCAGGGTTATACAGCTGGGCCTGCTACGTCCACGCTGGGTTGGACTAAGGTCATGCTTGTTGCCAGCAGCGAGAGCCACATGGCGCATGGTAAAGGAACTTGGGATGGGAGGTGTAGGTATTTATGAGATGCGTTACCGCATTGTGTCGTGAGGGAGTGTTTAAGCTCCCTTTTTTGTGTTTTTGGTTCTGGGCATCTGCCTCTTCTGAATCTTCGTGTGAAATATGTGCTGTGTCTTGATATGGAGTGTTTATGCTCCTCTTTTTGTGTTTCTGCTTCTTCAAATCTTCTTTTGCTGAGTCTTCTGATTCCTCGGTTTCCGATGCTGGGTTGGATTTGGGTCATACTTGTTGTCACCAGCGAGAGCCACATGACGCATGTTTTTTCCTCGCTTTTCTTTCCTAGTTTTTTTTTTATCCTCTCGATTGTTATTTTCCACGTGTAACATGGTCTCCCTATTTTTAGTTTGCTGCTGTTCAATGTTAGCGCTTTCTTCTGCTGTCCTTTTTGCTTTTAACCTTCTTGATCCTTGCCCTTATCTCTCTGCTTACCAGGGTATGGTCTATTTGTGTGATTGAGCTTCCATTACTCCAGGTGTCGATGCAGGTTTGACTTTTGCTCCATGTATTTCTTATTGTTAAGTTCAAACATGTGTGCTAGGTTTTTCAGCGCGTTTCCATTTTCGTTAGGCCATGTGTGGAGTATATGTGCATTGAAGTCTCCTAATAGTATAATGGACATTTTTCTTGATTTTTCATAGCGTTAGTGTGTGCCGGTTTTCTTTTTCTAATTGATGGCTTAGTGCTCCATATAGACAGTACTCTCTTCGGTTATTACTGATTTCTTTCTCCTCTTTGCCGCCTGGCACGATTTCACTGCACTATATACTATGTGTGTAGTCGCGGGCTAGGCATGGGGAGAAGAATTACAACATCGCGCGTGCCAGCTGGCTGAAATGAAATAACAGAGCTGGAATGCTCCATCGACGGACGAATTTACGGCTGACGGTGTTGTCAAATCTCTCGCGATACGTGAATGTACATGCCTAATGGGAAATTACACGCACGGTATACCATTATTTACTGTGTTAAAGGGGAAGCACTGTGTAAAGTTTTGGTTTGTATACCTAATTAAACACTATCTAATATTTCTTATCAATTACTGAAAATGTTCCCATATATGTATTATTTTACAAACAAAACCACTTAAACTTTTTTTGGATATAAATTACTTATTAACATTATTGAATTGCACACAACGACTATTTACATTTTAGGTGTATTACTTATATATGAGTGTTTAAGAGTAACTCTTTGAAAAAGTATTTAAATATTAAATACTAAATACATTCAGAAAATTGAAAGTATTTAAATATTAAGTATTTTCAAAAGATAAATGTATTTAAATAATAAATAACAAAAGTAATTAAATAGTTTAAACTTAGTATTTAAATACTTTGATAACACTGAAATATTTTGCAGCATAGTTAAGTGTAAAAATAGCTAAACTTCGCCAAATTGTATTTTCTATTTTTGTAGAAATCAATAAAGACTTAATATTATCATTATCATTATTATATTAAATACTATTTGACTATTTGGGATGTCAAAATTTTAGGGTTCATGACTTTCATGAACTTCTACAACACTATTTTAATACCTCTATACTTAATCAGTTCTAGTTGGGTATTAGACTTTTACTTATCCGTAGAGCTAGACCTTTGCGTCTTCTGCAAATACCCAAATAAATCACACAGACTATGGCACTAGTTCAACTGTTCTCTGTCACAATCACAAAACATATACATGCAGAGTGAGAGGGAAACATGCGTTTATTTTCGGTTTATTATAATTATTTAAAAAATCATAAATGGTATAATCCTTAAAATAGTTTCAAATACTCCCCATTGCTCTAAGGAATACAACCATATACAGTTTTTATCATAAACTTTGTATATAGTTAAATTCCATACTTTAATAATGAAATTAGGAACTATTTTCATCGACAGACTACGATATTCAAGTACAACAGAAATATACAATAAAAAAAATAGTTGTATTCGTTAGAACTTAGAACAATAGAAATTATTTAAAACAGTTTTAAAGATTATAGTATATTATTTAATTATTTATAATAAACCGAAAATAAACGCATATTTCCCTCTCACTCGGCAAATGCCTAACCTTAACAGTTAACACTATGTCTGCTCTCGACCAACTTTCTGGGAATTAAGACGTGAATGACGTGAAGACTGAATGATGCAATGTGTTTATTAATTACATAGTATAGTTGTTTGTGAGTATAGTACATGTCTTGATTCTTGACGAGTATCTGCCTGTCTCGCTGGTGTATTTGATTATATTTGTTGTGTTTATTTAAATACTTTTGAGATTCAAATACTTCTGAAAGTATTTAAATACTGTCAGAAAAGGATTTAAATACTTTTTTAGAAGTATTTAAATACTTCTCAGTTATTTAAATAGTTTAAGTATTTATAAATACTTTAGGATCATTTTCACAAATACTAAGTAATAAATATTTCAGATAAAGTATTTGCAAGTATAAATACAAATACTTGTTGCAAGAAGTATTTAAATATTTTCTAGTATTTAAATACTTATGAAGTATTTGTAAGTACATATTTGCCCAGCTCTGAATGGTGCATTTTTAAAGAAGAACACGAGGATAAATAGTGTAAATATTAATAATTACATTAAAGTAAATATTATTAATTACATGAGATATAGGAAGTAAGAAAATTTGGAAACATTATTAAGAATATTCAAGTTGCTTGTCGTTTAAAAGAAATAGGCGCCAGAAAACTTTTAAATAAAAATAGTTATAGAGTTATAGAGCTAGAAGAAAGTCCACCGTATATAAGATGAAGACAAGCCAAGGAGAACATTTTTATGTAGGCCGCTGTTGGAAAAAAAAACTTGATAGTCTATTAGTTTGCAGTAAAACATGCAACGAGTCGAATTTTTCCAATAATGAATTTTTTAATAGTAATATTCATTACAAATGAACTACTGAAAATACACACTAACGTTGACGAACTGAGTATAAAAATCGTTTTTCAATATAGTTAAATTATATATTATAGACACCGGTTTAATAGGCCCCAATTTTTACAATGGCCACCTCAAAAGACAAAGGTACCTCAAATCTGGAGAACGAATTTGAAGAATATCGACAGCCAAAGTTACAAAAACCCTAAAAGTGCAGCGACCAAACATGACTACTCGCCCATTTTCGAGGATGGCCAATACGATGGTGATAGTCGCGCGGCTCCTACCTCCTCGAATTACCCCTAAACGCAAAAAACCACCCCCTTTTTTCGATTTTTCGTTGTCAGGCATGCGAGGACTTATTGGATCGGTTTTTTTCGAGGAAACTCAATATATCCTGTAAAATTTCGCAACCAGACATCCTAACGACTCACGGGAGTTGAAACCACCCCCTCCCTCAATACCGAAACATGCAAAAACATGTTGAAAATTGTTTTCCACACGTTTTCAAGGGCAGAGATGACGATGCTGATATTATTCAGGCTCCCATCCCCAACCACTAACCCCTAAATGCATAAAACCACCCCCGTTTCCCATTTTTCGTTTACAGTCATGCGAAGACTTGTTGGATTGGGTTTTTTTTTGAATAAACTCAATGTCCTGTAACATTTTGCCACCAGATATTCTAACGACCCCAGGGGGTTGAAACCACTCCCTCCTCAAAAACTACACTTGCATGCCCAAAACCATCTGTTTTTCTTATAGTGAGATCACAAGCGCTCATTGGATCAAGTTTTATAGGGAGAGAATTTTTTTTATTGCAGCGTAAAAGGAGTTTGATAGGACGGGCTATGCGCATGTATGTATAGTCTTGTATGTGTATAGTCCATTTTTTTATTATATATTATGTACATGATTTTTTTCACATTATGTACATGATTCTAGACATGCGTCATATATTATTATTATTAAATTTTAATTCATTCTCGGCGCTTACTAATTAAATTATAGAGAGAGGGAGTGGTCTTCCTCTTACGCGGCCTCCATACAGCGATCCAGTGAGGACCGACGCACAAAATATGCGCCGTAGCCGTCGGTTGTATATTCTCTGCATATACCTTCCATTTGTTACATGTCCGAAGTATTGAGGACCCCTTAAGAGTATAATCTGTGGTACGACAAATAATATTTTCATTGATATATATGAAAAAGGTTTATACGGGTGGGCGTGCCGCTTTGACCAATGAAATATGCCGTCTACGTAAACAGGAGGAGATTAACAAATTGTGTAATATAAGAGAAATAGTTCAAATATATTTCTGTCGTACAGAGTCGAATTTCGCGTTGGTGCACAAGAATTTTTATTTAAAGTAATTTGAGTAGGAAAACTGAATGCGGTTGTAGTGATTCCTTAGGCAGTGGTTTTTAATTAAAAGAAAAACTATCTGTAGATACATAATGTAAATGTACAGTGTACAGGGTGTACTAGTTAACGCGTTATGTCCGATTTTCTCGGTAGTTTTTGAGATAAGTATTTTTTTCCGGGGAATCGATGCCGCTAAGAAACATAATTAAACATCAAAGAATAATTGATCGGATTATTTATGTTCTTAATTGACTATTAAAGGAAAGTAAAAAAAGGCATGTAAATTTTAAATATCACTTCCGGTTTACATAGCAATGGCGTTCTTTTTCTTGAAAATAGAATATTAATTACTTCCACATCCAGTGGAAGTATAGTAACAAAAAAATTTTTGAAAATTTTTATTGTTCAAATAGGCTTAGACTGTCATGAAAGGTCGCCATTTTAAGTTTCAGCGTAAAAAAATGTCTGTCTGTCGGTCTAACTTTTTTGTGCGCACGATTACTCTGGGGCCGTTTAAGATATTGACTTGAAATTTGGTACACGTATGTACTTTAATGGGATCTGGAACTAGATTATATTTTCATCTTATTCCGTCGAAGGATTGGGGTGTAAATTGAGGTAAATGGGGAGGTAAACAGGTAAATCAAGCAGGTAAGAGTTCGTAAAATTGGTATTTAGTATATATAAGAGAACCTAAGGTCTCAAAAAAATGTTTGACATTAGCTACCCCCATTACGACCCCTACCCCTGACCCCCATTTTTTAAGGGGACGAAAAAAAAGTGTGATTTAGTGTATGTACAAGAACCAAAAACTTCAAAATATTTTTTTACTTCATAGGCCAAGAATTTTTATTGAAAAATTACCAAAAATCCTTGCTATGTTGGGGTGATTTCTATTACGAATAACTGGCAAAATAAGGATACCACATCCAGTGGTAGTATAGTAACGACAAAAAATTTTAAAAAAAATTTTATTGTTTAAATAGGCTTAGAATGTCATGAAACGTCGAGATTTTAAGTTTGAGCGAAAAAAAATTTCTGTCTGTCGGTCTGTAACTTTTTTTTTGTGCACACGTTTACTCTGGAACCGTTTGAGATATTGACTTGAAATTTGGTACGCATATGTACTTTAATGAGATCTAGAACTAGATTATATTTTCATCTTGTTCCGTCGAAGGGCTTGGGGGGTAAATTGGGGTAAATAGGTAAATCAAGCAGGTAAGAGTTCATAAAATTGGTATTTACTATATACAAGAGAAGCTAAGGTCTCAAAAAAAATTTTGGCATTAGCCACCCCCATTACCACCCCCACCCCATTATTAAAGAGGATGGAAAAAAATTTTGATTTAATGTGTGCACAAGAACCAGAAACCTCAAAATATTTTTTTACCTTATCCACCCCCACCCCACTACCGATGTGGGGGTTTTTATGGGTTTTTGAGGTAGACGATTTCAAATATTATATTATTAAACAATTATTTCCACATACAACATTTTATCGTTGTGAGTGACTTGGATAGAAAATCTGGATGTGGAAGTGGTGATTCCTTGGGCAGCGGTTTTTTTTTAATTGTTAAATTAGTGTACAATATCGATAATTCTATCATTTACAATTGAAATTAAAATTTTGTGGACATGCCTATTGAAAGTCGCATTTCGGAGATATGAACTTTACTTTGCTTTTTTTTAAAGGAACACTCCATATATATGTACCATTTGAAACGCCATAAAAAAAGCTTTGTGTTTATAATATAATACATGGTGCTTATCTTAAACAAATTTTGTCTAATTTACTATAAATTTACAATTTATCAAATTAGTCATGAAAAACAAAAGTATGTAAATTAAAACAAACAATATGTTAGTTCTGTCTAATTTCACTTTATTTTAAATAAAATGGAGAATTTCAATAATTGATACAGTGTGTTTCACTTGAAATGGTAACACCCCCAATAACTTTTTTATTTTTTTTTTCCGATTTGAATCACATTTTACTTAAGTATAGAACAAATTAGTATCTACTTATGACCAGAAAAACATTCGCCTCCTACGGTACCAAAGCCACCTGCGGTACCAAAATATGTGGAGAAAATCGGAAAATCATATTAGGCATTTTTTTATCGGAAAATTTTGTTAATAAAACTTGTTCAGAATTGCCCAAAATGGCCAAAATTTAATCAAAATTAAAAAATGAAAAACTTGAAACTTTAAAAATTTTAAAAATAATTATTTAAAAAAAAAACTGTAAATTGCTTTACAACTACCTGGCAGCTTGGGTTTAATTTCAAATAAAATTGTCATAGTACAGTTTTCTAAACGAAAAAAAACCCATTAAAATGATATTTTTGGACTTGGACATTATTTTAATAAAAATTTATATATTTTTTATTTTGATTAAATTTTGGACTTAAGGTTTCTGAACAATTCTGAACAAGTTTCATTGACAAAATTTTCCAATAAAAATATGCCTAATATGATTTTTTTATTTTATCCGCATATTTTGGTAACGCAGGTGGCTTTGCATTTGTAGGCGGTGAATTTTTTTTTGGTCATAAGTAGATCCTAATTTGTTCTATACTTAAGTAAAATTTGATTCAAATCAGAAAAATAAATTAAAAAGTGAAATACACTGTATATATTTTTCGGACTACCATGACTTAATGTAAGAAAATATAAAACTTAATATCTACTATAGTTTTTAAGAAAAATACTGTGTCATATATCATTGAAAAGATTTTTCTATGGCCTTTCAAATGGTGTAAAAATATATGGGGGTGTTCTATTTAAAAAAACCAAGGTAAAGCTCATATCTCCGAAATTCGACTTGTTTAAATTGTTTTGCTGAAATGATGTTTGGAAAATACATGTGATATCTCATAACTTTTATTTTTGAACTTATTTACGTAACTCCAAAAATAAAGAAGTTAAATGAGGTTCTAACGTTTGCACAACCATCCTGTACTGTTGACTATAATAAGGAACTTTAGTCTAGTTAATATAAAAAACACGTTCTCAAATAAATTAAACATGTTCTGATAGAACATATTAATAATAATAATTTTTTGTTTTTATGTCTTTGGTGTTTTTCAAAAAAATTGCCGCCCTTGGATTTTGCCGCTATAGCCTCTATAGCCCCCCCTCGCCCTAAACCGCCACTGACTGCGCTCCGTCAGAAACCCTAAAATACCTATATGCATGTTTGGAGCATATTTAATGTCCGATATATCAAAAAATATTACAACTAGATCTATCAATCTTTATATGTTTGAAATTGATAAAGGATCTAAAAGAATATGTAAAAATATACAGGGTTTTCATTTAAAAAGCAACCTTCATTGTTATATCACGTGACATATGCAAGCAATTGTTTTTTAATTGCATTTAAAAAAATATGTATACAACCCTACAACTCTTATACGAAACTTTTTTTTATCTCCAATAATAACATAAATAAAGGGGGGTTAAAATATAGTTATAATTCGCCCGCTGTCTTGGATTCCTAAATTTTTACCAAAAATTCGTAACCCGCATCCCCGAAAATCCTCAGATATCGATTTTCATTCGAAAAGGACCACAGATGACGAAATTCTTCCGCCATCTTGGATTCCTAAATTTTGACCAAAAATTCGTAACCCGCATCCCCGAAAACCTCCAGATATCGATTTTCAGTCGAATAGGACCACAAATGACGAAATTCATCCGCCATCTTGGTTTCCTAAATTTTGACCAAAAATTCGTAACCCGCATCCCCGACAACCCCGAGGTATCGATTTTCAGCCAAATAGGACCATAGATGACGAAATTCGTCCACCATATTGGATTCCCAAATTTTGACCAAAAATTCGTAACCTGCATCCCCGACAACCCCGAGGTATCGATTTTCAGTCGAATAGGACCATAGATGACGAAATTCGTCCGTCATCTTGGAGTCTTAAATTTTGACCAAAAATTCGTAACCCGTATCCCCGAAAACCCCCAGATATCGATTTTCAGTCGAATAGGACTATAGATCGCGAAATTCGTCCGCCATCTTGGAGTCCTAAATTTTGATCAAAAATTCATAACCCGCATCCCCGAAAACCCCCAGATATCGATTTTCAGTCAAATAGGTCCATAGATGACGAAATTCGTCCGCCATCTTGGATTCCTAAATTTTGACCAAAAATTCGTAAACCGCATCCCCGAAAACCCCCAGATATCGATTTTCAGTCGAATAGGACCATAGATGACGAAATTCGTCAGCCATCTTGGATTCCTAAATATCTTAGCAGTATGAGATTCCTCGGAAAACCTACGTCAGACTGGATTTTGAACCATAAACTTATCTCAGAAACTACCGTGAAAACCGAGCATAGCGCGTTGACTGGGACACCCTGTATATTTTGCTTGGTAATAATTTCGAATAAAAACTATATAACTATAATAACTAAAAACCGAATTCAAATTTTCATAATAAAATTTGTAGGAGTGTTTATACAAAACGGTCCTCTCTATTTGGCACCTTTTATTTATGTATTAACATTTTCAAGAATTTCATCTATTAAGTCATTCCTGTAAGATAAAATAATTTATAAATAAATTTAAGATTACAATTACCAGAACTGCTAAATGCTTCCCTGGCAAGCATTCATTCGCGTCTGGTCTCCATGACAACAAGTTCCTCCCTAAAGTCTGAGAGCGTGTAAAGCTATGCGAATGCCGAGGCGAGTGCCATCTATTGACAGCAAAATTGGAAACTATTTATTGAATCTATGTTTGAAAATTAAGAGGTTATATTTTATCCACGTAATTAATTAAGAACTATCTAGGGCGTCACGATTTCGTTTTTTGTAAATTCTAATTTTTCGACGTCAATTTTTTCGTTGATCACGTGTTTTTGATTAAAACAAAAAATTAAAAACGTGACGAACTAGAATATATATTTTAATACATACGTACAAAATTTGAAGTTTCTATCTTCAAAAATAAGCCGAATAATTCGTTTCTTCATTTCACTGACCGCAAATTATACTCTTAAGAAATATAATTAAATGCAATAGTTATCACGTTGACTGAAATAATGTTAGTAGTTCTGATAGTAATGTTGCATTTGACTGAATTAGTTGAAATATACTTTTTTTTACCCTTGAACTTCAGGTATCAATACTGATACTTTGGGACTCTATCAATACAAAAATATCAATATTGCAAACTACTTCTAGGTTCGCTCGCCCAGGAAGATCTGCAGCTGTTAGTCGATAATATAGACTTGGATTATTTGGAGGTGGATGATAATCTTCTTTGTGATGAGGAGGAAGAAGAGGATGAGTTTGTTTGTTTTCAAGAGGAAATAGTATTAGAAAATGAAACTGAAAGTGATGACGACACCAAGGAGAGTGAATATGAGTGCAAGGACGACGAACCGTTGATAAAATTACTTCCAAAAGGAAAAAAAATCAGATAATAGCAAGGACTAAGAAACTGCCCAGCCAAGTGCTAAACAACGAAGAGTTAGTTTTGCCCCATTCCTGTTAAAAGTCAGCCTAACCAGGAAGGAAAACATCTTCAGCGAAACTGTTTTTCTAAATTCCATAAATAAATTTGAGACCTAAAATTATTTCATTCTTGTCGTGTTAAAGACCCAACGTATCATATATGATACCCAATTTTTCAAAGAACCCAAAAACTGTTTCGAAAATGTGGGCACATTACAGTGTTATTTAGACCCTATTGAACAACTTTATGTCACATGGCATTAATATTTTAAGACAGATTAGTTGTGGGTCCGAGGAGGATATAAAAATATGTATAATATATTTGACAAAAAATTCAGTCAGCTGTTGGTAAAAGGGGGAAAGGTCGTCAACTGACGCCATAAACATTGTAGTTCGCGGCTAGCCCGCGGCGCGCGGGACATATACAGGCCTGTAGCCAGAATTAAATTGTAGGTGGTGCTCGAGGAATTTCAGTGGGTTAAATAATTTATTTCATCAAAAACTTAAGTATATTCTTTATGATGTTTGTTATAACATATCTACATATTAGTAGGTATCAGCAAAAACAAGGATTATAAAATATGAAAAATTAACACAAGAATTCGTAAAAAAAAAGAAATGGTAAAATATAGTATGAATTAATATTAATATTAATCAATAAAGTTGCAATCTTCTGCTGCGCCTGCTGTTAAATTTTCTGAAAAATACATCTGTGTCAATATTTTGCGTCCGCTCCTTCTCAAATGCAAGAAGAATCAAGTCTGCCATTCTTTGATGGCACATGGACATTCTTTGGGGACGACTTATTTGAGTCAGTGTTGAAAAGGTGGATTCGCACACTGCAGTGCTACAAGCAAAAGTCCTGTCTGTAGCTAAGAGATTATAAGTATCCACAAATTCCAATCTTTGATTATATATTCCTTGGAATACTATCATCAGTCGACTTTCTTCTTCGCCCTTATCGTTGATAACTTTTGCTTCACTTTTTTTTCTTTTCTATAAATTGCCTGAAAACTTTTATTTCTTCTACTGATGGAAGTTTTATTCTAATTTCGAATCAAAATATTTAATTTCATTCAAATCCATTTTGTCTTCAACCATGGAAATGGCTTCCAACAATTCGGCGTTCCACTAAACCTTAGGTTCATTTCGTTTAAAATAATGTCAATTACTTGATTAAATACTGTTTTAAGTGGCGATTGGGTACCACAACTTCTGTAGATCTTTCCCTAGTATGATTGGTTACAATGTAATCTTGAAGTTTTCTCGGTATTTTTCTTTTGCATAGAGACAAGAAAACAGCTGCATCATCGTCTTCAATATGAAACTGAGTATTTAACATTTTTATTATTTCTTCTTTAGTGCCAGTTCTCATTTCTTCAAGAGATTTTGTAGCAGAATTTGTAATTTCAAATGAATCTCTCAAGTTACATTCACGTGCCTGGAGGGCTTTGTTCGCAGACTCAGTACTTAAAATTGTTTTCACAAAAACATAAATCTTTAGATTTAACAACAGCTGACAGGGCGTTTCTGCTATTTGTAACAATCTGGAAAATTTTCAGAGAATCTAATATTTTGGAGGTTCTCTTAATAACAGCGCATTTTAATTATTGAAAATAAATACAAAATATTAACTAAAGTTTTCTCAGGTCGTCTCCGGTTTTAAATAAAAAACATATTTTTTAAAAATAAAGTCGTAATATGGAAAACTTTCCAGGGGGTGCTCAAAGTTTTCAGGGGGTGCTCGGCACCCCCTGGCACCCCCCTGGCTACAGGCCTGGCCATATGTATCGAGCATCGCCCATTGTTTTCGTAACAAAAGCTAACAGCTTTTCCCTTATGACAGACCTAGCTGATCGTTATTTTTATTCAATGTATTTAATACTGTATTGTATATTTTAATAACAGTTTTCTTACTATTTAATTAATAGAAAACTTTGGCGCTTAAAAATAGCTTGAATATACAACACATGAGAAGTTACCGTTTCTTTTTTGTAAAATTATTATTGTGTTGAATATAAATATCTCTGGACACATGCAAAATTCCCGGTCAATTTATCCCGGATGAATATGGTTGGGATGAAAAGGAAAACAAATATTTTTTCAAATGGTTCGAAGGCGAACAATTGCCATCAACCATTTCTGAAATTACGCTTGATCCAATTGAAGATAATAGTGAAGGCATTAAAAAATTATTCTTTTATGTTAATTTTAAGTTATAAAATTTGTATACAATATTTGTATTTTATAAAACTAAAAAAATTATGATACAAAATCTGTGTACTTTAATTTCAAAAGAAATCATTTTGTTTTTGCTTTAGTACTATAATTTCTGCGTTTTATAAACAACTACATAATATTAATTAAGTAACGCTTCAACTCTTCAGGAATATCATATTTTATTCATGGATAATGAGGAGGAAGAGATAGAGAAGGAGACAGAGGCGTTCGATTCCCATGACGCCAATGACGAGGAGATAGCCAAGAGAGCGACAGTGAAAATCTGATATCAAACGACGCGCAAGAATAAATAAAGTGTATTAAAATGAAAAAATGTAAATGAAAGTTCCCTTTCATTAATTTTTAAATAATGTATTTTTCTCTCATTATGTTAACTTATATAATTCAAGGTATTTTTAAGCGCGAAAGTTTTCAATTAATTTAATGGAAAGAAAAACTGTTATTCAAATATATATAATACTGTATTAAATACACTGAATAAAAATAATGATTACCTGGGTCTGTCATAAGGGAAAACCTGTCAGCTTTTGTTATGAAAACATGGCCCACGCGCCGCGCGCCAGCCGCAATTACAATGTTTATGGCGTCAGCTGACGACCTTCCCCCCCTCTTACCATCAGTTGACTCCATTTTTTGTCAAGTACATTATACAGGGTATCATAAAAGTATGGGAACAGCATCACTTTTTTCCTCTGCGAAAATTTTCGTAAACGTGGCGTTCCTCCTCGGCATGAAAAATCGGCAAATATATTTTGTCCGACAATTCGAAAATTGGATTCTACATATTTTTATTAAGCAATCTTGAAAAAAAGCTGGTTATCAATAAATGTTTTAAAGTTATATTATGTTATGTTTATGGAAAGTTAAGGGTGTCCCTTAACTTTCCAAAATTTTTGTCAGACAGTTTGTAGGAATATATAGAATATATATGTAGAATTCAATTTTCGAATTGTCGGACAAAATATATTTGCCGATGCCGATTTTCCAGTCCGACGTGTGGAAATCGTCTTTTTCATGCCGAGGAGGAAAATTTTCGTAGAGGAAAAAAGTGATAGACTAGGCGCAATTATGCCGTACAAGAAGTTATACGAGGATATGTGTAAATTGCATTTATGTACGCGGGCACCTAGACTATTACGTTCGGATATGACCTTCGGCACTTACAAAATTGACCTCTTAAAAGAATGGGAACAGCAGGATAACTTGAAAAATGGGAATCCTAGAAAAAACTTTAAATACAAAAGTTGTAGGAAATTTCCCTGGATATCTGACGGCGACCTTGGATTTGACCTCTACCAGGGAAATTTCCTACAACTTTTGTATTTAAAGTCTTTTTCTAGAATTCGTATTTTTCAAGTTATCCTGCTCTTTCCATACTTTTATAAGTGCCGAAGATCATATCCGAATGTAGAATTTTCCGTTCCCTTCATTTCCGGGATTAAAAGTAAGGGGTTCTATTTAAAAAAATCGACTTGACGTTCAAATAACCTTGAAGGTCGTGGTCAAGGTCAAGTCCAAGCTTATCGTCAGATAGCCAGAGAAATTTCCTATAACTTTTGTATTTAACGTTTTTTTCTAGGATTCGTATTTTTCAAGTTAATCTGCTTTTCCCATACTTTTATGCTACCCTGTACGTGTGTACGTATTGTTATACCGGCTATCCAAAAGGTTTGGAAACGGTAAAATATCTCGAGAAATACACATTGTATCCAAAAAAGAAAAAACAGGTCCTTAATAATTTTGAAAGAGCTATCCAATGATACCAAACGCGACCCCCCACCCCCACCCCTTGGAGTGGGGCGGGGTGCAACTTTAAAATCTTAAATAATTTTTTATTGCAGAATCGGATTCTACGGCAAAAATTACGTCAAGTTTGTCTGAAAGGTTTTTCTCGATTCGTGACAGATGGCGCTGTAATCGCAAAAACATTTCTCTTCGTAATTTCTAAAAAATTCTACGGAAGAATGAAAAATAATAAAGTACAAGTTCATTTTCTTGAAAAAGCCATTCAATGGTGTTAAATTTAATATTCCCTTTCCCCCTCCACCACCATCATGAGGGGGGAAGTGGTAGGCATCCTTAACATCCTAAACGGTATCCCATATTTTTTATTGGCGGATGTAGAATCTGGTGAACAAACAATTCAATTTCATTTCATTAAAAAAAAATAAATCTACGTTTTGGCGAAAAAAAATATTTCTTAAAAATTAAACATTTTTCACGAATAATAGGGTTCCCATTTAGCATTTGAAAGTTACCCTCCATTTTCCCTCCCCGACGGTGGTGGTGGTGGTGGGGAGCATTTAAGATTTTAAAGCTGCCACCCGCCCCACTCCAAGGGGCGTTTGATATCATTAGATAGTCCTTTCAAAATTATTAAGGACGTGTTTTTTATTTTTTGGATATAATGTGTATTTCTCGAGACATTTGACCATTTTCAGACTTTTTGGACACCCGGTATAACAAAATTTGAACCTTGATGAAACTACTAAAATTTAAACTTTTAATCAACATGTTTTTATGAGCAGCGGACGTATTATCCACCGCCATTTTAACAACTGACTATGATTTTTAACATTATTAAACATACAAAATTTCAAATTTGATGGTATGTTTTTATTTCAATAAATTTTTTACGCTTAGGAGGCGCTCCAGCACCTACCTCCTCCGTTACTTGAGCAGCTGACCGCCGCGCCGTTTCGTGTATGTGTACGCAATAAACTATTATATAAATGAGAACCAGCCTTAATAAAATGGCTAACTCCTAAAGGTCGCTGTCTCCCGGACTATTATAATAAATATCGGAGAGACTTATTGAATTTTTTAATAGCTTTATCTTATCGTACTTCTCTGTCAAGTACGGTATTGGTTAAAAAGAAGTTACTGATTTAAAAAAATATTTTTATAATTATTTGCTTATAGTCTAACTGAGTAAATATGGCATAAGGTGTACCCCTAAAGAGGGAGAAAAATACTGTATGTAATGCCACCATTTCCCGCCTGTTTCATATATTTTTTTTTAACAGCCTGAAAAGTAAATATCTGGATCTAACAGTTTCAAAAATTTAAGATAATATCTCAATAAAAGACTACACACGCTGTGTAGTTCGTAAAGTAAATAGAACAAAATTATATATTGGGGCATATAACAATCATATTTTATTTTTAAGGGTTAAAAATTTGTTATTTAATTTTATGTATTTCATTTATTTATTATCGCTGGGTATGACCAACCTGAAACATTGGACACAGTATTGTTTGATGGGGCTGTACTGCTGTACTCGTAAATATCGTCAGACCGACCAAGTCTATGGAAAACTTTGCGGATTATGCATTCCCTTATGTCAAAACATATTTTACGTACTTTAGGCTAGACGTTATTTGGGATACTTACCACCTTGATTAATTAAAAACAATGTCTATCAGAAACGGGGAACCGGCACTCGAACTCGTGTCACATCGAAAACACCTGCCAAAAATGTGGAAAAAATTTTTGCGAATGGATGACTATAAGGTAGAGAGATTTAAGTTCCTCAAAATGTATGTCAAAAAAAAATAACTTTTGATGCTGGAACTACTATAACAGCAATAGGAAAGGATGTAGTAAGTAATACAGACATCTGTCTTGCACCAGTATGCCAGTCTATTCACGAAGAGGCGGACATCGGGATTATCCTGCAAGCTCTTGCTGCCGTTGGGCAGGGATGCTCTAGAACACTTTTAAGAACCTTTGATTCTGACACTAGTATTGGGCATTGCTTTCACTAGTCAATATCCATGTGTAAAACTGTGGATTGAATTAGGGACAGTGAAGAATATACGAATAATTTCTGCATGCCAAATTGCTGCAGCGATGGGATTTGAAAAGCATCGGCGCTACCAGGCTTTCATACCTTAACTGAATGTGATACCAATGTCTTCATTCGCTTTACGTGAGGAAAACGGACTGGGTGGCATGGGAAAAATACCTGAAGGTTACAGCAACATTCAGTTCTATTATATCACCACCAACCGTAGAGATACAGCCAGATGTTTTTGACAAACTTCGACGCTTTGTAATTATAATGTACGATCAAGCATGTTCAGAAACTGATGTTAATGTTGCTAGTCGGTACCTTTACACAAAAAAATCGTTCACTTGAAAGAATACCCCCTACACGAGTCGCACCAGAGGGCAGACCATCAAGCTGATAATGTTTGAGGCCAAGCAAACATTAAACAGTCAGTGATACCTTCACTTACAGAATGGGGACTTGAGGCTGGTACAATAGGTTGGGAACCAATATGGATGACACTGCCAGAGGCTTTAAAATCCTGTAAATAAATCATCGCTTGTCGCTGTACACGTAAAATATGTACAGGACATTGCAAATGCGAGTTCTCATGTTCAGTATACGTCAATGTGTAAATGTTAGGGCAACTGTGAGAACTAAGTCTGTCGTGCGTATACCTTTTTCACCGAAAATAATTATTTGCATTAAAAAGTGTAATTTTATTTCTGGACTAAATTAAACCGATACTGAAATATTATGAGTTATCATTACGTTGCATTACCAAATGTTTAACAACTCTATTGTAGTCAGTGGCGCAACTACGGGGGGAGGCTAAGGGGGCTAAATCCCCTCCCAAGCAATGCATACAGGGTCTAAAATAATATCACACAAACTATAATGCCTTATCTAAATACCTTACTAGGTACCCAAATTTTGATGCACTTCTCCCTAACACTGAAAACCAGTTGCTAGAAAAGGGAGATTTTATTAACTTGAGTATATTGTAAGCAAGCAAGTATTCAAATGGTTAAGTAAAGTTTTGTTTTAATCTAGAAGATTAATATTATTTCAGACCTCCCCCAGAAAAATTATAGTTAAGCCACTGGTTGTAGGCAATGTCACAGCAACTTTTTTTTTAACAGCTGAAAGATACTGAAATTATACTTATTTTATTTAAAACTTTTTTTCTAGTAGTTTAACTCCGAATTCGTAAAAACTAGATACCTAACAGATTTTAGATTTTTCTCTTTTCATAGATTTATCTATCAAACTTGTAAACTTAGGAAGAAAATCTAATAACTAAAAATAAAGTTCCATAAAAGAGCTACCATAATTTTAAAATATTATTAAAAACGGTAAAATAGGAGCTAAGATAGAAGGCGTATTACACGAGCGAGTAGGCGCCAATTTTAAATGGCAGCCATGTTGTTATTTTGTGACATATTGAAGGGCTCCTTATTTTTAAATACTTAGAATTGTATACCTAACGATCCCTGAAAGTTTCATGCTTTCTTCATTAATAACACAATTTTTACTGAAATCCGCCTAACTAGATGAATAGTCGAATAGAATCGGCTTGGCAAGGCACGATTAGGATATCTTTCCTGATACATACTTCTGGCTTTTGTTGCGTTACCATCTGCGAAACCATATAATAATGCATTGTCTCTCTATCCGCATTCGTGTAATTTACCATATTTACTGAGATATTCGAATAAGAACAGTGAAAAAATAATATAAATTCAATGAAACACTAGATATCAAAGAAATAATACGATGAAATTGTTTTGAACATCAACAACTTACATTATATCAACAAATATGGTTTTGGAAATGATGTTTGTAACAACGTCATTTATTCCAGGATAACTGATTTAAATGTTCAAAAATTATTATTAGTCAATATAGTCTAAGTGCCCGCGTACAAAAATGCAATTTATACATATCCTCGTATAACTTCTTGTACGGTATAATTGTGCCTAGTCTATCACTTTTTTCCTCTGCGAAAATTTTCGTAAACGCGTCCTTCCTCCTCGGCATGAAAAAGACGATTTCCACACGTTGTACTGGAAGATCGGCAAATATGTTTTGTCGGACAATTTCATAATTGGATTCTACATATACCGGGTGATTTTTTAGTTGGTACAGCACCTTTCCCTCGCTTATTATTAAAGATAGAATGTCACTAAGTGTGCCTGCAAAATTTCAAAACTCTATCTTTAATAATAAGCGAGGAAAAGGTGCTAAAAAATCACCCGGTATATTCTATATATTTCTACAAACTGTCCGACAAAAATTTTGGAACGTAACATAACATAACTTTATAACATTTATTGATAACCAGCTGATTTTTTCAACATTGCTTAATAAAAATATGTAGAATCCAATTTTCGAATTGTCGGTTTACGAAAATTTTCGCAGAGGAAAAAAGTGACAGACTAGGCGCAATTATGCCGTACAAGAAATTGTACGAGGATATGTACAAATTGCATTTTTGTACGCGGGCACCTAGACTAAAAGGTTTGAACATACTGAAATATGAATATTTTGTGACAATAAATGACAGATATAGAAGGGTGGGAACATGACAAATGTGAAAATAGTATGTTTCGTAAAAAAAGATCAAAAAGTGCAATTTTCTCTAATTTTGCAATAACAAATCAAATCGCGACCTCAATTGCATAGCATCTGTCGAATTCAGAGGTCTCGCGCTTCGACAATTATGTAAAGAGTATAAAAGGAAATGGTGCAAGGCCCATATTTTAATACATTTTTAGAACACATCCCAAAATAACATAAAATGGTGATATTATTTCAGTGATTTATTAGTATTGAATCAATATTTTGAATCGTCACATTACAGTTAACACAAGAGATGTCACAAAATTTAAAGAAAACAAGCTAAAATCGTAGGTATTCTTCGCCAATTTACTGAGCTTTTTATATAATTGTTACACATTCTATAGGATTCTCTTTGCAGTTTTTTGTAAATAATGTTAGTTTTAGCACATCCTAAATTTTGTGATACCAACTTTGTTGTGAAAAAAATATATGAAAAAAAAAATTGAAAAAAAAACATTCAACCTGACTAGGATTCGAACACGGGATCTTTTGGATTTCAAAGCAAAACTTTAGCTACTGGACCATCAGAGATCACTATAAAAATTGAATGTCTGTAATATACATCTTTCGAGAATCATATTTCAACGCATTAGACATATTATTATAAAATATATATTAGTAAAATGCATAAACAAAAAAATATATATTATAGAGATAACATTTCGCAAGATTTTCATTTAAGTGCAAGCGACAAAAATTAAGAAAGTATATATTTTTTAATTAAATGATTAATAACTTTCTTATTTACTGATTGATTTTCTTCAAAAATAATAGGGTTCTTCCTCTAGCTAACACTAACTTACTTTTCAAACTTCAATACAATCGGACTTTTCTTTCTTAATTTATCGTGCTTACAAGAAACGTGACGGATGGACAGGCCGACGGACAGACGGACAGACGGACAGACGGACAGACGGACAGACGGACAGACGGACATTTTGAAAGTTGTTCAGAATTCGTTCACTAACACAATGATATGAAATTTTTTTCTCTACGAGCGATATTTCCGGTTTTAGAAATGTGCCGATCAAATGTAATATACTCTTCGTTTTTGCGAAGAGTATAATAACAAGTTCTATGTAAGTATATCGACTTAAAGCGTGTCATAAGGAATTCTATAAAGAGAAATATTTGTGTAACACACACAAATTGTAAGCAATTAAACTCCATATTGGTCTTAAAAATGTGACAAGAACAATTGTGCGAATAAATAATATATTGCTGTATTAATAATCATGTACAGTAGGTACAAAAAAACAATTTTGCGAAAAAAAAGCAAAATTGTTTTAAAAAATGCAGCAAAACCTTTTCCCAACATTGCACGTTGTACAAAATTGGATAAAATAGTTTTCTCTGTTATTTTGGAATACATCTTAGAAATTCTATCGCCATGAAGATGATTCAATGTAGTTGTCATTTTTCAAATGGAATCCTTTAAAAACTTTCAGAAAGTTACAATTTTTTATGGTTTATGGTCAATTTAATCTTCTACATACTTTTTATTTTTTAAGCGCCCATTATGCTTCGAAAACCAGTAAAATTACTTTTTTGAGAGCAAACATTTTTTATTCCTTTCAAATATTCCAATAGTTCAAAATTAACAGAAGATCCACAGCCTACGCGTTGTAGATAAATATAAAATGAAACTTTATAATGAATCCTGTATGTACATTGTACATCTTAAGGGCTCCGAGTTATAGATTTCAAACGCGTGGATCTTTTTTATGAAGTATTAACTAAAACTTTCACTTTCTAGACTTTCACTTTCGTTTCGCCGTCTAAATATACCGCCCCAATTACATTCGCATTATATAAGGTCACAGGTCACATACATCGAAGTATCATCTAAATATACATGTACTGAAATCTAATTTATATTAACAATAAAACACAATATTTATGAATAAACGTATCCGTGCACCTCTTTATACATACACACTAATATGCATAAAACTTCAAAATTTTCACTCACCAAACTATATACATACGCACTGTCTGGTTCCTTCCCGACAACTCAGCCGAAATAAACGCGTAAGGCTCTGCTCAGACATACCGCCCTAGAGTGAATCGAAAAATCGATATTATACATTTGATATTTTCAACACAGCGCACAGTGGGACCAATTCAATTTTTTTTATCTGGTCAAAATTAGTTTTTACGTAATGATAACCTCTAGTGAATACATATTATTGAAATAAATAAAATCAGTGTTGTTGTTGACTGTAGAGCCAAAAATAATATCACATACTGAGTGTAGTAAAATCCTCCAAAAATAAATAAAACCAAACTAAGTAATGTCGCTTTTATTATTAAGAATACCCTGACTGACTGACTCATCACCGCACAGCTCAAACCGCTGAGTCTAGAAACTTAAAATTTTGCATAGAGGTTCCTCGAATGGCAAGGCATCCACTAAGAAGGGATTTTTCGAAATTCGACCTCTGATGGGGTAAAAAAGGGGGTTGAAATTTTAGGCTTTTTCGGAAACTGTTAGATCAAAATGCGTGAAATTTGGCAGAAATATTTTTTGTTGAAATCTCTTAGATAAGTGTAAGACGAAATTTCGATTTTCACTTTTTGAAAGGGTGAAAACGGGGGTAGTAGATGATTTAAAGCCCGTATTTTTGAAATCGCGTAAGTCAGAAACGTGATTATACGAGCGATGAACTCTTCTGAGGAAATAAGAAGACACGTATTCAACGATTTTCAAAAAGTGACCCCCCGACAGGGTAAACGGGGAGGGGGTGGTTTTTAAACTTTTCGGAAATGGTTAGACCTAGAAGCGTGAAATTTGGCAAAAATAATCTTTACTGGAATCTATTAGACACGAGTGAAATGAAATTTCGATTTTGACTTTTTGAAGGGGTAAGACCGGGGGTGGTAGATGGTCTAAAGGGTATCCGTATCTCTGAAATCACGTAAGTCAGAAACGTGATATTCCATTCTGAGGAAATAAGGAGACACGTATTCGACGGTTTTCAAAAAGAGACCCCCCACCCCCTACCCCGAACGGGGGACAGGGAGAGGGATTTTTTTAAGCATGACATTTGACCTTTACCCGCCGTGTTCTGTTGTCGATTAAAATAATTATTTTTTTCGTTTAACTCACTCTAACACAAAAATAGACAAATTGCGATGCGCAGTGAGTTTCCCCAAGTACTAAGGATGCACAGTGGGTTTCCTCGAGTACTATAGATGCGCAGTGGGTTTCCTCGATTACTATAGATATTCAGTGGATTTCCTCGGGCACTAAGGATGTGCAGAGGGTTTTTTCGAGTATAATGGATGCACAGTGGGTTTCCTCTTGTGCAATGGATGGGAAGCGGGTTTCCCTAAATGCAATGAATGTGCAGTTGGTTAGTATCTCAATGTTCTTAATTCCACGCTGACGAAGTTCCACGCGGACAAAGTCTCGGGCATCAGCTAGTGTATATATAAAGAGCTAGACATCTTGAACAGCTCGAACAGGTGTAACAGGTTCGCGGACCTGTTACAGCTGTTATACCCGTTACACTTGTTCGAGCTGTTTGAGCTGATCATACATAATATACGTATATGTATATGTATGTTATATAAAATTATACGCTTATTACCAAGACTTAGCCATAACAAACCTTCACAGGTATATCATATTACATGATAACGACTTCTCTTATTGATTGCTTATCTTCAAGATATCATATTTCACCTTTGTTTCTCATAACTTGTGATGACTGCAGAACTGCATTTCCTTTGTTCTATATTTTGCTTACTCAGGTTCTGTATGTTATAAATATGACTAAACACGCTTTGTTGAATCAGTTATTAAACTCACTTAGAATGAAACACTTCTAATTATTATTATATTCCTTCTCCAAGAGCCAACGTTGGCTCCACTTAAGTAAATAAAAGTTTTTAAAAAGTCATTCATGTGAACCGTGATCTAACATTGGCGCAGTCGGTAGGATACGTAAACATCATCAGAACAAGAAGCCTAACTGGTAGTGAAGCGCAAAAGAACAAGGACAACATCTGCAGAAGGTGCCTAACTAGTGCGTGTACATCTGCGAGAACAAGGAGACCTTCCTCACTGGTGATGGCGGATCCCAATCCCTTGACGGACGAAGAACCTACTCATGGAGATGAAATTAACGTAAGTCATTATAAGAATCATCTCGTACCATTTTATTATTTTATTATTTTTCGCAACTTATTTTATTAAAAGTGTATTATACTGCTAATACACTCGGCGCACAAAGCCAGTTCTATTGTCAAAGTGAAATCCATTCCTTTACAAACGCAACGAAACAAGTTCATTTAATTTTAAGTTTATTTATTTTCAAATTATACTGCTAATACGAAACATTGTGTATTATACAGCTAATATACAATCCATTTACGCACTCAACGTAACAAGTTAATTTAATTTATCGTATCATACTGCTGATACGCAACCAATTTTTTTTGTCCAAGTAATTTCTAAATACAAAAAGCAAAATGCCAGACAGAGCTCAACCAGAGACAGCTCAACCAATAGTACCGGCATCAGCCGAACAACAACAACAACAACTACAACAACTACAACAACTACAACAACAACAACAATCAGAGCAAATTGAGCCTTACAAGCTCTTTGAAATATTATCTTTAATAACTGAATTCGATGCCAATGCCATTAATCTGCAAACGTTTTTAAATTCATGTCAGTGTGCCCAAGGCATGGCAATTCATGACCAAAAAATTCTATTAACCATGCATATCAAGAATAAATTAAAAGGCAGAGCTGCCGAACCCATAAATTCACGAAACCCTGGTACATGGCCAGAAATAAAGGCACTTTTAGAAACTCATTTTGGAGATTCTCGAGACCTAACGGCTCTTATCCAAGACTTACAACGAATTCACCAATTGCCTGGTGAATCCGCTTTAACATTTGTTTCGCGTTTACAAACGCACAATGCGAAAATGCACGCTGCAGTGCAAAAGCAAAATTTAACCTCGACGCAAAGAACCGCACAATCCGACCTCATCGAAACGATGACTTTAAATAATTTACTAACGGGCTTAGAACCAAACTTAGGCCGCATCATACGTGCCAGCAACCCTCCAACTATATTGAAAGCTGTAGGTAGAATTCGGAGAGAACTACAACTCTCTTATTTCGTGCAACAGAAATTTCCGAAAAATAGTCCGGTCAAAAATCCCACTTTGCAACAAAAACGACCAACTTCAAATTTTCAGCAGAAATTCTGCTCATTCTGTAAAAGAAATGGACACGTCATAAGCGAATGCCGCACAAGGCAACAGCCTCAGAACTTTCAGAGGCCAAGTTTCCAAGGAAATTCAAACTCCCAAAATTTTTCATATCAAAACTTTGCGCAACCAAGTAATCAATTTGGTCAGAGGACATTCCCTCAAAACCAACCTAATCAACCTCAAAATAGGCCCTCAGCTATAAGGCCAAATCCAAACTTTAACCAACAAAGACCGTCAGCTATTCAACCTAACCCGAATTTTACCAGCAAAAAGCTCATCATTTAAATTAAGAACCTTACGATAATTATGCCGATCAATTTAATCAATTCAATGACTATTCACCCGATTATCAAAATGTAAGTGACAGTTATGAAAATTACGATTTAGAAAACGCTCAAAGCTTTTCAGAGAATTATACAGCTAATTCCCAATATGAACAGTACGAGAATTATACTGCTAATTCTCAAACGCCACAGGAGGATTATACTGTTAATCCTCAGGATTTTCGCTTAGATCCGGAGTACCCCACGTATACTCCAACACAGCAAACAGACCAATTCGACCAAATAACAAATCAAATACGAACAATGAATCTCAACGACAGTTTCGACCCGTCGCTGAACTTCCCGGAAAAAGGGTTCATGTAGAAACGCTATCACACTCATTGTTGACCGTAAATTCAAAAAATCTATACTACATTAAAGACATCACAAACAAATTCAAAATTCTAATCGATACTGGCGCAGGTATCTCTATCTTTAAACCAAAAACAGCAGAAAATTACAGACGGAGGTTTTCAGAAAATGTAATTATACAAGGCATAACCGATCAGAAAATTACTATTAGTGAATCTGTCCTTATACCCTTTACGGATAACGACCCACATAAAGTTTACATCTACGACCTAGATATCAGTTTTGATGGACTGATAGGAGCTGACTTCCTTGAACACTATCATTGTATCGTCGACATAAGAAATAAACGATTAATAACCAATTTTAAAACAGTTCCACTTTTCAAAGTAACCGACGATTCGTCGAAACCCGAATGCGACAAAATACAATCAAACCACAACCCTAATCAAAATAAGATTCAAATCGATGGCCGTACCGAAAAAATTTATAAACTAAAATGTAACCTTAGAAACACTGACGCTATTTTGCAAGCGCAAGAGAATGAAAAAGTCCGTTTACCTAATGCTCTTGTTAAAGTAAACGAAAACGGAGAATTTTTAACAACAATAATCAATGCTAATGTCATCCCGAAGACTGTCGATTTTTCCAATTTAAATTTAGAACCTTTACAAAAATTTAAGTCAATTTTTAACTTAAATACGCAAAACTCTGACCAACAACTAACGACGGACAGATCCTTCGAAATCAAGAACGAATTGCGCTTGGATCATCTAAACGAAGAAGAGGCCGAAATAGTAACGCAGCTTTGTTTAGACTTTCAAGATATATTCTATTTAGAAGGAGACGATTTGACCTTTACTAATGAAATCAAACACCCTATTGACACCGAAAATTCCCGACCGATATTCACTAAATCGTATCGATATCCTCAGGTCCATAAAGAAGAAGTTAAGTCCCAAGTATCGAAAATGTTAAGTCAAGGTATCATTCAACCCTCAATCTCACCTTGGTCCTCTCCTGTCTGGGTAGTTCCCAAAAAACTGGACGCTTCTGGTAAACAGAAATGGCGCGTTGTAGTCGACTACCGCAAACTCAACGAGGTTACAATCGGTGACAAATATCCTCTGCCCAACATTTCCGATCTTTTAGACCAACTTGGCAAATGCCAATATTTCACAACCTTAGACTTGGCTTCTGGTTTCCACCAAATCGAAATGAATCCCGCAGATATTCAAAAGACTGCTTTCACAGTTGAGAACGGTCATTATGAATTCGTGCGAATGCCATTTGGACTCAAAAACGCTCCATCAACTTTTCAAGGAGTTATGGATAACATCCTGTTAGGTATTCAAAATGAACGATGTCTCGTCTACATGGACGATATTATTATTTACTCTCCTACAATTCACGAACACATTTCCCGTCTAACTGAAGTCTTTAAACGCCTTCAAAAAGCCAACCTCAAAATTCAACCAGACAAATGCGAGTTTCTCCGCAAGGAAGTCGCTTACTTAGGACATCTCATTACAAAAGACGGCGTAAAACCAAACCCTTCGAAAGTTGACGCTATCTTAAATTTTCCTCAACCGAAAAATCCAAAAGAAATTAAATCATTTCTAGGCTTAGCCGGATATTATAGGCGCTTTATCCCTAATTTCTCCAAGATAACCAAGCCCCTAACAAAACTACTACAAAAAGACATACCATTTCTCTTCGACAATGATTGTGTAAATTCTTTTCAAAATTTGAAACAAACATTAACAACAACTCCTATATTAATTTACCCTAATTTTGACGAACCTTTCGTTCTAACCACTGATGCGAGCGCATTTGCCGTCGTCTCAGTGCTGAGCCAGGGGCCTATTGGCAAAGATTTACCCATTGCCTATGCTTCTAGAACCTTGTGCAGTGCAGAAACTAAATATTCAACGATTGAACGCGAGCTTTTATCGATAGTATGGAGTGTAAAGCACTTTAGACCATATCTGTATGGTAGAAAGTTCAAGCTTGTCACCGACCACAGACCACTCACCTGGCTATTCTCTATAAAAGATCTAGGAAGTAGACTTGCCCGTTGGCGACTCAAATTAGAAGAGTACGACTACGAAATAATTTATAAACCTGGCAAAATCAATAAGAACGCGGACGCACTTTCCAGAATCAAAATTAATCATTTTTCCGAATGTTCCAAATTCTATTCAAAGGTTCTAGCCGCGACGCGAATGACGAAGAGTCAGACGACGAGTCAGACGACGACGAAAACCCAGACGATAACAACGCAGTCACTAACGAACAAATTTCGCGAGAATTTGAAACTTTCACCAACCTATATAAAACAACATCTTTAATTGACTATTCGAAAATCAAAGCCTCGAACAAACAACTTTTGTATCGAGAACATAAAGATATTATAACCTTTTTCCAACAAAACAACTTACAAGATCTACATCACAAAATTATCGAGGACATATTCGAGGAAAACCCCGAATTTCATAACAATAAAATCAATATTGTATCGAGCAAAACAGTCAGACATAGGAGATATTTTATCATCCCTCTACCTTTTGATATCGAATCTGTAATTGAACATCTATTTTTGGTATTATTTAAAAATCTAGATGTTTTAGACCTTTCTAAGACATGCTTTGTCGAAAATAACCTAGACCTCCCCATACTCGAAATTCTATCATTCATTTTTGCAGAAAAAGACTTAAAAGTAGTAATTTGTCAAGATATCGTCAGAACTGCCGACGAAGATGAAATTCTAATTATATTGGAGCAAAATCATTTTGGTAAAAATAATCCACACCGCGGAATAAATGAAACGATTTGAGGAATTAGAGAAAAATACACTTGGCAAGGTCTAACTAAAGACGTTGAAAATTTTATAAAAAATTGCGAAACTTGCCAAAAAACTAAGGTATGCCGAAAAAACCTCAATAACACTCTAGTAGTCACAGAAACCCCAAGAACACCATTCGAAAGAATTAATATCTATTTATTTGAATTCCCAACTCGAAATTACGCTTTAACTATTCGCGACGAGTTAACTAAATTTACACAAGCCTATGCAGTCCCGGACAAATCCGCAAAATCCGTCGTAAATACCTTGTTGTTATACTTTCAACATTACGGTACCCCGCTAAGAATCCATTGCGATTACGGTGGCGAATTTGACAACCGTTTGCTTAAAGATCTCTGCACCCTCTACGACATAAAATTAACTTATTCAAGCGTAGGACATCCCCAATCGAACGGATCCATAGAAAGATTTCGTGCTACTTTAGCTGAAATGATAAGAATTCATAAAACTGAAAACCCGAACGAACATCCGTTCACGATTTTACCATATGCAGTAATATGCTATAACAATTCGGTAAATAAAACACACGGTTTCACCCCATATGAACTTATCTTTGGTCATACGTCTAACAGACCACCTGAAACTTTATATAACCAAAAAGAGTTAATAACCAAATACGTTAGAGATTTAAACAACAGAATATCCCACTACTATAAAATAGCCCGTAGTCGAACACAATCTCAAAAAGAGAAAGCAAAAGTTCGTTTCGACAGAAATGTTCCCCAAAAACGCCCCGAGTACAAAATAGGTGACTTAGTTTATGTAAAAGAATCACAAATTAAGAACAAACTACAAAACAAATTTAACGGTCCTTTTAAAATAAAAGAAATTTTCCAAAATTCTGCTACCCTATTAAATCTCGAAACAAAACAAGAAACTAAAACTACAGGTTCGCGGACCTGTTACACCTATTACAGCTGTTCAAGATGTCTCACCTGTCTCACTCATGATCATCATGTCAGGATAGGTATTAGGAAATAAAAACACATTTTATAAATAATTTAATTTATTAAATGCAAAAAGTGAAAATCGATATTTCGCCTCACTCGTGTCTAATAGACTCTAATAAAAAGTATTTCTGCCAAATTTCACGCTTCTAGGTCTAACCGTTTCCGAATAGCTTAAAAACTACCCCCTCCCCGTTTACCCTTTCGGGGGTCTCTTTTTAAAAATCGTCGAATACATGTCTTCTCATTTCCTCATAAGAGTCCATCGCTCGAATAATCACGTTTCTGACGCGATTTCAAAAATACGGATGCGCTTTAAACCATCTATCCCCCCCGTTCTCATCCCTTCAAAAAGTGAAAATCAAAAAAATCCGGAGTAAATAGGTATCGAACCGCAGCTCTCTCAATTTAAGCATGATCTGTCACTTTAATCCCTTCGCAGCGCTGTAAAACCCTTCAGAATTAAAGAAATTAAAAGAAAAAGTAAAAATGAAAATTATTCGTTTGAAAACCTCTACAGAAAACATGTAATGTAATTTTTTGTTAAAATTGAAGAAAAAGAAGGCACTTAAAAGAAAATTGTGTGACAAATTTCTATCAGTAAAGTTGTAGAGAATTAGATTTTAAACAAAAAACCTCTCTATAAGTTAATGCCGATAAATAGGTAAAGCAGCAAGTGCAAGATTTCAAAAATACGGATGCTCTATCCCCCCCCCCCCGTCTCACCCCTTCAAAAAGTGAAAATCAAAATTTCGTCTTATACGTATCTAAAAGATTGCAACAAAAAATACTTCTGCCAAATGTCACGCATCTAGATTTAACAGTTTCCGAAAAAGCCTAAAATTTGAACCCCCTTTTTTACCCCCTTGGGGGTCGAATTTCGAAAAATCTCTTCTTAGTGGATGGCTACGCCATTCGAGGAACCTCTATGCAAAATTTCAAGTTTCTAGACCCAGCGGTTTCAGCTGTGCGTTGATAGATGAGTCAGTCAGTCAGGGTATTCTTTTATATATGTTACAGATGAAGTCAAAGAGAATTTTTTTTGAATTTTCGGAAGCTGGACACAGAATAGTTTCCCGATTTCATAATATCTCAAATAAATCGTTATTTGTAAAAGTTACTTTGGCCATGGTACCTTCCATATATCTAAAAGTATGAATAATTAAAATTAACTTGGCAGGGTAATAATTTATAGTTATTATTAATTAATAATTAAATTTTAATTAGTTATGGCGCAACTTGGCACATCAGCTATTAAGCAATCATAAGTAACCACTGTGCAGAAAAGAAAAATAAAATAGAGAAATATCCCCTCGTCCCCCCCTTTTTTTTGCGGTCCTATTTAACATAACTATAACTAAATTTTTCAGTCGACAATTGGGTAGGGTTTTCCCACTAATTTTATTTTAACATTTTATGTCGTGAAAATGATATAATAAAACATTCTATTAATTTACAACAATTTACTTTTCTAATAAGAATTACTTCTAAGAAAATATAGTTAAACAACTTGCTGATAATTTCAGGGCTTTTTAAAACGGGCATTTTTACGCGCCAGAATGACCTATCTGCCCGGAAAACCAATGAGATTATGGATATAATTAGTTGATAATAGGTTCTAACTGTGTGTTAAAGGAAGCTTTCCTCTAAAACTCCTCAGAATTTCCTCTTTTATTGTTTGTACTGTGATTGGTCTAAAGCAGTGGACTTGTAAAATATTGGTCAATCAGAATACAGATAAATACCACACAAGTTATTCGTAAAAGCGTCGGACGTTGATATTTTGTAGTTTAGGCTTAACCTTCACCCGCTTCTGCATTGACAGTTCACATCAGATGATTAACCTAAAACTTTATTTATATTTTGATGTTTGGATTGTTTGGAGTGAAAATATTATCATTTTATCAGTTTCTGGTTTATGTTTTATTAATTCTACGATCAAAAAGAGTAAAGTGGAAGAGGGATATGTTAAAGGTGTTGCTGATTCTCACAACAAAACAAATCTTTTCCCAGATGAAATATTTGTTTAGATTTTACAGCAGAAAACCACTTTTCGTCTTTCAATATTGAGTGGTAATATCAAAAATAATATTGAGGGAGCATTTTCACTAGTATTATTACACAAAGGTACAAAACAAGCTTTTTTAGGCATTTTGATGATCCATTACAACTCATAATAATTAAAAAGTGCTGTCAATAAATAGAGGTTATGTTTTATATTTTTCACATGGAGGTAGAATATAATTTATTCAACCTCCTTGATTTTTCACGGCTATCTTATGCCGACTTTTTATTGGATTTCAGGGCGTTGACGTCACAACGCGCTAATTTATGGCTGTTTAAAATGAACTAAATATTTTTCAAACTTTAAGTTTTTTTTTTTGTCACTATTAGTAAAATTAAAAGATAATAAATATGCCATAAATCATTTTTTTACGTGAATTAAGTATTTCAGCAATAATTTTTTTTTCTGGGAAAACACTATTGATTATACTTTATTATTCAGTAGATAATCCTAATTTGGGAAATGTGAATGTAGGCTACATACACTTACCTTACTGTTAAAAAAAAACAACCCACTAACCGATAGTCAACTACGCTGCGTCGGTTCGGAAATACAAGGCATATATTATCAACAGGTTTGCCGTGTAACTTACACACTTTTTAAAGACTACTTCAAATTGGAAAAATCATTGTCAAAATCAAAAGTTCACACTTCTCATACCCAGTAGGCAATGTGCCTTATTTCCACTAAGAATCGCTTAAGTATAGTTTGTTAATCGATCAAGATAAACAAAAGAAATTAATGGATATAAAAATTGACAAAAAAATAATTATTTTTATTTTCTATTTGATAATTATGAAAAAAATAAATTTTTTTTAAAAAATTGTTTGTAACAATTAAAAATTATTGACATTAATATTCAAAAACAATAGTTCACAGCTCAGTTTTACAGTTTCTGCGAGGTCGGCTTATTGTTTATTTAAACAATTTAATTTTTTAGATCGTGTTTTCCATCGATTTTCTTTGAATATCTCGAAAGCTAGTCCTATGGAAAGCAACGAAAATAAGGAAAATGTTCGTTTTGAGCTGAACAATAAAAGTATATAAACTGTATTTCATTTCAATTATTAATATTATTTAAAAAAAATTGAACATTGCAAAATTATGCGTTATTAAACAAATCTCTGTTCTTTCAAAAATAATGGATAATATTCAATGAAATTTTGGAAAAATATAGCTCTTATAAAGTACAATTACCACTTGAAATTTCTAATCATAATGTTTACTAAAACGACTCAAATATACAACTGTTACTCAAATTTTGCACCCTTGTGAAATCCTACCAAGAAATTTGTACGATGGCTCAAATTGTAGCATTATATAAGTACTTTAAGATCACGAAGGAAAACATTATTTTTTTCAAAATTTAAACCCGTTTTATTGCAGTTGTTTAGAGTTTTCGAAATTTTAGTTATAAACAAATTCTCTCTGGTGTTTTTATGAAATCAAAACCGGTAAATGAGTAATGAAAGTAGATTTAAAAAAGCCAGCTTTTGAAAAAAAAATGCTCTATTAGCATTTGATATTTCTTCTCGAAATTTAGGCTGGTTATTCTCCAATGCTTAATATTTTGTTTCTGCTATTTGAAGATAATTCCAAAGCTACAGTTGTTAAAATAACGCCGAATAAAGCGGCTTTGAGAACATAATGCACATTTTAAATTTTTCTATAACTTTTTTAATTTCTGTCACGAAATGGTAAACCAACCTAACTTGAACAATTACCCTTATGTTCGTGTATAAAGCTTTGTAAAACATTTAATATTACTGACACAATAAAAAGAAAAAAATTCGCAAGCAGGATTTGAACCCGAGACGTCCGCATCCTGAATAAAAATTGCTAGTCGCCTTACCCACTGGGTTATCTAGCGACTAAAGTTCGGTTTGTAAAAACATAATATAACATTTAGGCATATTTGGTGATTTTCGGATCTCGAACAAAATCGCTAAAGACCCCACTTTCGGGCCCCTATGCAGTACCTTCAAGCAATTGTAGCTTTGGATTATTTTCAAGTAGCAGAGACAAAATAATAGACATTGGAGACTTATCAGTCCAAATTTCAATAAGGAATACCAATTTGTTTATTTATAAGTGATCTAAACGTAAAAACTGACGTATCTCAGCTCCAAATGCAAGTTGGCTTTTTTAATCTACTTTACACTTTATATACTTTCATTACTCCTTTGCCATTTTTGATCTCATAAAAAAACCAGAGCATTATTTGAATTTGTATATAACTATAATTTCGAAAATTATAAACAACTGCAATAAAAAGGGTTTAAATTTTGAAAAAAAAATTATATCTTCGTTTTCTGAGAACTTTATTCTTATAAAAAGTTACAAATTTTAGCAACAATTGTATATTTGAGCCAGTTTAATAATCATTTTGATTTTAAATTTTAAATGGTGATTGTACTTTATAAGAGCTATATTTCTCCAAAATTTCATTGAATATTATCCATTATTTTTGAAAGACAAAGATTCGTTTAGAATTTAGAATTTAGAATTTTGCAATATTCATTTTTTTTTAAATAATAAACAGAACAATTGGAATGAATTATAGTTTATATACTTTTTTGTACAGCTCATAATGAACAGTTTCCTTCTTTTTGTTGTTTTTAATAGGACTTATAGATTTCGAGATATTCAAAGAAAACCGATGGAAAACACGGTCTAAAAAATTAAATTGTTTAAATAAAAAATACGCGGACCTCGCAGAAACTGTAAAACTGAACTGTGAACTTAGGTTGATCCCCTGAACACGTTAAACCAAAAAAACTGCCATGACCAAACAATTCACATTAATAGTGCATTTTCTAGGCCTAATTTGACTCTACTATAATGATTTACGCTAATTCCATTGCCATATTAAATCAATTGCTTGAAAGATATTCGCGGGAAAAGTAGTTTTACAGATTAACTTAAGTTGTCGGTAGTGCACTCATTGTGGATTTTGTTTAAATACTTTTGTAGCTTACAACAGGCTGATAATAATGAATTTCAATAGGAGCTTTTTCTTATAATAGACGAAGTTCTTATCGTCTGTCTAACTTTACATCGCGAGGGTTTTCAGTATTTTCAAATGGCTTTTCCTCGAAAACTATTAATCCTAGAAAAAAGATTTCAAACAAAAAAGTTACTTCCACCCATTATCTTTATTTCATCTCGATATACTTGGTATGTAATTGGAAAGACAAAAAAGTTTCTCGCTTGCCATATTTACTCCTGCATTTTATCGACATGGCCTTAAAATTCTTGGTGCTAAGGCTTTCGCGGAGCTGGTGATCTGGCTGCTGGTTTCCAGCTCTTCTTCCGCGTAGACTTGGCTTAGTGCTTGACGTTTTGATCATCTTGTCGTGGTCTTCTTCTGAAGCGAAGTGCCATCACTTCACATCACTTCGTCTTGCCAGACGTTTTGTGATTCATGAAAATTATTTTAGTTGGCATCCGCTTGCTGTACAGCACGCCTGGTGCCATCACGCCATCTATCGCGGTTGGATGTTGGGTGCACAGTCTCATTAAAGCACTTTCCCATCAATTCCTTGGTGACATCAACCCAACGCTTTGGAGAGCGTCCCCTTCTCCTCTTACCATCTGGTTTTCCTGGACTATATTTTCTTCTCTCCGGTTGATGTGGCCAAACAAATGAGATGATTTGAGAGAATACGATGCTGAAGAGTCGGTTTTGGGGACGTATTTCTTGGAGAATCGAGGTATTAGTGCGATGGGGTGTCCAGGGAATTCGTAACAAACGTCTCCAGAAAATTCGTAAGAAGCGTAACAAACGTCTCCAAACTCTCATTTCGAAAGAATCAATACGCCATCTGTCTGCTTCCCTAATTGCGAGGTATAAAGAAAGATGTAGAAAACTAGTGCGTTAACAAGTTTAATCTTTGTGCTTCTCATGATATTTCTGTCACGCCAAATTTTGGTCAGCTGACAAGTTGTCGGTCTTGCCATTTGTATTCTTCGTCAAATATCATATTCGCAGTCACCAGTATTGTCCACAAGGGTTACAAGGTATACCATCTTGTTTACTACCTCACAATCGCCTATCTTTAATGTGTCTGGGTGCTTATCATTTGCTCGGTTTAAAATCATAATTTTCGTTTTGTTGTAGTTTACCCTGAGGCCATAATCAGAGTTTGCTGTCTGAAGCCTGTCCAACAGGTGTATGACATCCTCACTTGCCGTAACTAATGTGGTGTCATCTGCAAATCTTAAGTTAGATATCTTGGATCCGCCTACAACAACTCCACCATGCCAGTCCTCCAGCATCCATCGCATTACCTGTTCACTATAGACGTTATAGAGGATTGGTGACAGAACACAGCCTTGTCTGACGTCTTTGCCGACTTTACATTTATAGAAGTTAGTGTTGTCTACTTTCACCAAAGCAGAATTTTCTTCATACAATCGGCGGATAACAAATACCAGATTTTTGGGCGTCCCCATCTCCAATAATACAGTCCATAATTTGTCCCACTCCACATTGTCAAAAGCTTTACGGTAGTCTACCAAACAAAGGTACTAGGCACGTAAATTCTCTTACTTTCTCGATAAGTTGTCTCAAATTCAGTATTTGCTCTCTGGTACCGCGTCCTTTAACAAAGCTTGCTCAGGAGGTGTTTGCCACGACAGATAATTTTATAGTCCGGATATACAACATTGTTTTATTGGCGTGCGATATTAGTGTCAGTAATCTGTAGTTATTACAGATATCCGTCGCTTGCTTTTTATGTGGTGCCATCAGATTGAGGTTCTCCAATCATCGGGCCAGATATAGCGACTATAGCGACTCACTCACTGGAAATCGAGAAGTTTCCATGGAGTCGCTAAGAAACAAAAAGGAAAACTCGATCCATAATGGAGAAGTTTCCATGGAGTCACTAAGAAGCAAAAAGGAAAACTCGATCCATAATGGAGAAGTTTCCATGGAGTCGCTAAGAAAAATAAAAAAACATTCGATATAAAAATATAATATCAATATACTAAGAATACCAAAATCACATAAAATATGAACATGTATTAAAAACAAATATACGTATATTTACTTCGATTTCAATTTTATTTATAGCGATAACGCTATAAATTTGGTGACCCCGACGTGATCATTTTATGTCCAACGTGATAAATATATTCCCGACGTGATAATTTTATGTCCAACGTAATAAATATATGCCAGAAGTGAAAATTTTATGTCCAACGTCATAAATATATGCCAGAAGTGAAAATTTTATGTCCAACGTGATAAATATATACCAGAAGTGATCGATATATATGTCCGAAGTTATCCTATAATTTACATGATGAAATCTACGTTATTTAATTAATTTGAAGGAGAGATAAAATCATTTCCACTTCAAAAGATAGAAGAATTTTCCCGATGAATTTTGAATAGAGGTTCCAAATTTGAATAGATGTTCCTATAATTTATGGTAATTTCCTAATTCAATCAACTGAAGTTGTACATTACAAGTACTGTCATCTGTCGGTGAGTGAGTTAAAGTACATTCCCTTTTTTATCTAAGAGAGTAGTCAATAAATCAATCAATCACAATCGATTAGTTATGCCAAGACAACCTTCAGACGAGGATTTTCCTCAAACCCATTATGTCGCGTCTGTCAAATTACCCCCATTCTGGAAATCAAAACCAGAAATTTGGTTTACCCAGATCGAATCACAGTTTTCTGTTGCAAAAATTGTCAATGACAAGAAAAAGTATGATCAGGTTATAGCTAATTTGCCATTAGATGTGATAGATAATATATACGATATAATATCTAATCCCCCGGAAACGGATCTCTATATAAATTTAAAGAAAGTTTTAATTTCACGTTTATCATCGAGTGAGGAAAAACGTCTGAATGATCTGTTATCAGGTTCCCAAATGGGCGATCTGAAACCTTCAGATTTCTATAGATCCATGCTGAATATGGTTGGAGGATTCAGCATGGTTAGTCAAGATTTATTGATAAAACTATCTCAAACAGTATATATTGCCATTACAGCTTCAGGGAAAACAGACACAAAAGAGATTCTAGATATTGCGGATTCAATTAATCAAGTATTACAAAAACAAGAAATTTTTAATTCTCGATTAAACTCTTTAGAATCCAGACTTTCCAATCAATCCTTCGAGCCTCAACCTTCTACTTCATGCTGCAACAATTGTAAAAGTAGAAGCAATTCACAAACTCGTACCACTAATCGCAATCGTTCACCCAGCCGTAATAATGTTTCCAATAAATTTGATCGTACAGACAATACTATTTGTTACTACCATCAACTTTATGGTGCCAATGCCTATCGTTGTGGAGGTGAATGGTGCAAATTCAGTAAGAATTGTACAAAATCTGATAATTCTCAAAGATGACTGAAGTTTGACAATTTTATGACGTCTGATTTTGACATTTCTAACAGCAAACGTCGTCGACTTTTTATTTACGATAGATCTAACAACCTGAACTTCTTAATCGACACTGGTGCCGATTTATCTGTGGTGCCATGCAATGCTTTCACAGATTTAAAAAAGAATTTTGATACGATATTAACCGCGGCTAACGGTTCAACCATTTTTACATACGGTAAGAAATTGTTAAAAGTCAATCTAAACTTACGTAGATTATTTCCTTTCGTTTTCAATATAGCAGACATTGACATACCGATAGTCGGAGCAGATTTCTTGTCTCTTTTTGGTTTAGTTGCTGATCTTAAAGGAGCTCGAATAATTGATAACAAGACTAATTTGTCAGTTAATTGTTTTATTAAAAATAGTCCTTTAGACAATTATAGATTAGATACACTTAAATTATTTCCTTTGACAGATAAATATAACAAATTACTTTTACAATTTCCTAATTTAATTAGTTCACCAGATTACAATTTACCTATTAAACATTCTATTGTACATCATATAGTTACTGAAGGTCATTTACCTTTTTCACGACCTCGTAGATTAGACAATCTTAAATTTAAAATAGCTCAAACAGAATTTAATAACATGGTAGAATTAGGTATCTGCAAACCATCATCTTCTCAAGTTTCCTCTCCACTCCATCTAGTGGCGAAAAAAGAGAAGAATGACTGGAGACCTTGTGGAGATTATCGACAACTAAATACGATTACCATTCCAGACAGATATCAATTACCTCATATCCACGACTTTAGCTCTCAGTTGCACGACTGCACTATTTTCTCCAAGGTTGATTTAGTGCGCGCGTACCATCAGATACCTGTCGCTGAAAATGACGTTTATAAGACAGCTATAACAACTTCATTCGGACTGTTTGAATTTTTCCGCATGCCTTTTGGTCTACGCAATGCCGGTCAAACTTTCCAATGTTTTATGAATGAAGTACTTGTCAATTTACCTTTCGTTTTCGTCTATTTGGATGATATATTAATCGCAAGTCAATCAGATGTACAACATTTGGAACATTTGGAAAAGGTTTTCAAGAGATTAGACACATACGGAATTAACATTAAACCATCTAAATGTATCTTAGGAGTTGACAATTTAACCTTTTTAGGTCATCACATCTCTTCATCAGGTATTTTACCATCAACTGAGAGAGTCGAAGTCATTAATAATTTCCCTTTACCGACAACTCTCAAACAACTACAACGTTTCATAGGTATGGTGAATTTTTATCATCGTTTCATACCTCATTTTGCTGAAATATTACTTCCCCTATATTCTCTTTGTAACAGTTTATCTCATGATAAAATTACAAAGATAAATAGTTGGCCTGATCAATGTTTAGACGGATTTTCGAAAGCCAAAGACGCAATAAGTAATGCAGTAGTTTTAGCTCATCCTTGCAATTATGACGATACTATCTTATCTCTCTCAGTCGATTGTTCTAACCTTGCCATGGGTGCAGTTTTAGAGCAAAAAGATAACAAGGGATTTCTTGCTCCTTTAGCATTCTTTTCCCGTAAATTAACCACAGCACAAACCAATTATTCGGTTTTTGACAAAGAACTTTTAGCATTATATACTGCAATTAAACATTTTAAGTTTATACTTGAAGGTCGAAAGTTTAATTGTTTTACAGATCACAAACCTTTAATCAACGCTTTATTCACAAAAGCAGAAAGATCTCCTCGTCAAATACGTCATTTAGAATACATAGCTCAATTTTCTTGTAAAATACAACATGTTAAAGGAAAACATAATGTAATAGCTGACAGCTTGTCACGTATTTACGACACTTCTTCCTTAAAACAAGATATTTTACCACTTCAACTTAAAAATTCTCCCTTCCTTAATGTTAACTTTGACCTAAAGTTGCTTAGTGAAGCTCAGGAGAAAGATTCAAATCTCAACTATTTATTGTCAGATAAATCATCACTAACTAAAACCAATTTCATTTTAAAAAAGATACAAATTCCAGATTCAAATGATTTTATTTGGTGTGATGTTTCTCGTGCAAAAGTCAGACCTTTTGTCCCACTTGTTTACAGACGAACGATATTCGATATTTTTCACAACTTATCTCATCCTGGTATTAAAGCCACTAGACTGTTGATTTCAAATAACTATTTTTGGCCGAAAATGAACACAGATTGCAATTTATGGTCAAAATCGTGCATTAACTGTCAAGCTGTCAAAGTCAGTCGACATACGCGAAGTACTCTCGGGAACTTCACCATCCCGAAAATCAGATTCGACCACATCCACATAGATTTGGTAGGACCATTACCTCCATCCAAAGGTAACTCTTACATTCTTACGGTGATTGAACGATTCACTAGGTGGCCGGAAGCGTGCCCTCTTAGCGACATCACAGCAGAAACAGTTGCGCGTACTTTATTTCAAAACTTTGTTTGTCGATTCGGTGTTCCCTTGTCAGTAACAACTGATCAAGGAGTACAATTCGAGTCAAGATTATTTAATGAATTTGCAAAGTTTTTAGGTTTTCATAGAATACGTACAACTGCATATCACCCCCAGGGCAACTCTTTAATTGAAAGATTTCATCGCTCACTTAAAACTTCCTTGTTAACTAGAGCCAATACATCACATTGGACAGATCAATTACCCATCATTTTATTAGCATTTAGGACAACTCCCAAGGAAGATCTACAATGTTCACCTGCTGAACTCATATATGGTCAAACCCTTCGTTTATCTGGCGAATTTTTCGCTGAATCGTATAATTCCCCAGATATTCCTTATTTCATTGACAAATTACGCATTTATTTTAATAATTTAAAATTTGTTCCTCCAACTTCGCATGGCAATTACAAAACTTTTGTTAGTTTAGATCTTGCCTCTTGCGATTTTATTTTCGTTCGCATTGAACGTTTAAAACGTTCATTTACTCCTTTATACGAAGGACCGTTTAAAGTTTTATCTCGTTCAGATAAGTTATTTACCTTTAAGAAAGGAGCCAAAGTCATAACTGTCAATATTGATAGGGTTAAACCGGCTTTTGTATTAGTTGACAGATGTGACACTTTGCCTACCCTGATTAAAAAAGTACGTTTTGCAATCGACACGTTGATTGATTGACTATTTTCTTTTTTAACGAGGGGGTGTATATAGCGACTATAGCGACTCACTCACTGGAAATCGAGAAGTTCCAAAAGCGAGAAGTTTCCATGGAGTCGCTAAGAAACAAAAAGGAAAACTCGATCCATAATGGAGAAGTTTCCATGGAGTCGCTAAGAAAAATAAAAAAACATTCGATATAAAAATATATCAATATACTAAAAATACCAAAATCACATAAAATATGAACATGTATTAAAAACAAATATACGTATATTTACTTCGATTTCAATTTTATTTATAGCGATAACGCTATACCAGACCTCCGTTTCCCATAATCTTTGGCATAGTCTATGAAGGATTCTCACTCACTTCACCAACTAACTTAAGTGCCGCGACCGTGATATTATCGACCCCAACTGCTTTGCCAGTTTTTAGTTTTTGCATAGCTGCCTCCAGTTCCCATTTAAGTATTGAAGGTTTCGTGTTCATAGCCCTGTTGCCAGTCATCTTCTACCTCTGGATAGTCTCTTTCAAAAAGTTTCTCGCAGTATTGGCGCCAGACCTCAATGATCTGATCCTTACTAGTTCTTAGAGTAATGGTGGAGTTCTTAGTTGACCACATTTTTGGTTTAAATTTATGTTCGGAAAAAATCTTTGTCGATATTGTGGTCAGCATGTGACGCCAATTCTTTACAGATGTCTTTCAAATAGAAATTCTTATCTCTTCGATAAAGAGCCTGAATTATTCGCATCGGTCTGTTATAGTCTTCCGATTCCAAGGCAGTGTTGACACGCCTTTAAATTTTTCTTGACTTTTACTTCACTTAAAATGTCGGTAGTTTTCCAAAGTTGTTTCACATTTCTATCCGTCTCGCTTTGTGTTTTCATTACTGCTCGTCTGATGTTCTCTTTTAGAGAATTTCACAGGACATTTGGATCTCTGTCATTTAGTGGGTTGATTTCACTTATGTATTCCAGTAGGGTTTTACAGAACTTATTGAAGATCCCCACCGATACCCAACCATAATCATATTGTAAATTTAACACGTTTAAACAAAAATACACTTCTCAACAAAAATACACCTAAAAATGAAGTGTTAATAATATTTTCTTCTTAAATATGACAAATTGACTACTGTGCGGCGGACTGGCATATGTTGAAAATAGGCGCTCTAGGGGTACAACCCTGACCCCCGTCCGGGGCGGCAAATCTAATAAGCAGCATTTTGGCTGTGACTGTGACAAGAAATTGAAAAGTTAAATACCCAGTTAATCGAAGTTTATACTTGCCGATTTTTTCGTTGACTAAAATTACCATGTAATTTGCATTTCGTATTTACTGTTTGCCTAAAAGGTAAAAAAATATTTGTAATCTTTTATTCTGAAAAAACTAACCACAAAAAAGCAGCATTTTTAATTAAAAAATAAAAAAGGCTATCGTACAGAGTAGCAAGGCGCTGCGTGAAACATGGCAAAGATTTGGAAATTATTTTAACTGTTGACATTAATGGTGTAGAACTAACAGCGGAAACTTCTGCGGTTTCTGCGCTTTTGGGTAAAAAAGAAAGCCTAAGCAATGTGCTAAAATTAATAACAATCTTAAATTTTGCCCCAAATCTTAATGTTGGCTTAAAAATATTGCTAACTATACCAATAACTGGAGCAAATGTGGAAAGGAGTTTCTCTAAATTAAAATTAATTAATGATATTTTACGTTCCACTACCACGCAAAATCGTCTTAATGGTTTGTCCATTTTGGAAATTGAGCGTGAAAATGTTGATCAAATAAACTTAAATGAGATAATAGGAAAGTTTGTAGAATAAAAAATGAGAAAAAGTTTCTTGTGATTTTAGCATAGTTGGTGTTACTTTCAGTAGGTAGCTTTTGTCTAATTCTTATAGAATATGTTTTTCTTCTTTGTGCAGTAATACATTTTAGTAATAGCATTAATAGTCCAATCAATGAATGCCCAAAAGGGGATTGTAGAGAACATTTTAGAGGGGAGAATTTTTCTCTTCAGGGATGTGTTGGGGGTAGTCAGGAGGTAAACATACTAAAAGTCCCCGCCCCTAGCCCCGCCGCTTCAGGGGGGAGGGGGGTGGAAATGTTCCTTTTTTCGATTCTTCGCTTATAACTCGGAAACGATGCGTCGTATGGGAAAAGGTCATCTATGCAAAATTAAACGTAATTAAATTTTCCACAAGAATGTTTATATTCATTTTCTTCCTATGTGTTATAGTTTACGAGATACTCGCCAGCGAAAATCGATGATAAATAAAAAAAAAATCAATGATGCACCTTGAATATTTCTATCAAAGCGGTTTACCGTGGTCTACTAATAAATCATAGTCATAAAACAAGGTTTATTTTACAACACTCGACGTATTTACTAATGTAATATTTTGTCGAAATCTGTAAATTTCCTTAAATATACAGTGTGACTCACTTAAAATGAAGATACCTTCATAACTTTTTCATTTTGTTTCCGATTTGAATCAAATTTTACTCAAGTATAGAACAAATTAGGATCTGCTAATGACCAGAAAATCATTCACCTGCTATAAAGACAAAGTCACTTGCGATGCTAAAATATGCTGAAAAAAAATAAAACATTTTGAATGTTAGAAATTCTAAAAAATGCATCCGGTCGGCGCCACAAACGTACATACACCAAAATTTGATTTGGTTATTGATGGGGGATATCTCATACATAAGCTCATCTGGCAAAGGGGCTCCTCAGTTTCCGCAATTTGTGGTGGCTACGTAAAACTCGTCGTTCGTAAGATTAAAAATTAATATGATTTTTAACCTTTTTCCTCATATTTTGGTACCGCAGGTAGCTTTGCCTTTATAGCAGGTGAATGATTTTCTGGTCATAAGTAGATCCTAATTTGTTCTATACTTAAGTAAAATTTGATTCAAATCGGAAACAAAATGAAAAAGTTATAAGGGTATCTTCATTTTAAGTGAGTCACACTGTATATTTAAGGAAATGTCTAGATTTCGACAAAAAATTACGTTATTAAATACGTCGAGTGTTGTAAAATAAACATTGTTTTGTGACTATAATTTATTAGCAGACCACGGTAAACCGCTTTGATAGAAATATTCAAGGTACACAATTGATTTTTTTTTATTAATTATCGATTTTCGCTGGCTAATATCTCGTAAAATATAACACATAGGAAGAAAATGAATATAAACGTTCTTGTGGGAAATTTAATTACGTTTAATTTTGCATAGATTACCTTTTTTCGTAGGATGCATCCTTTCCGAGTTATAAGCGAAGAATCGAAAAAAGGAACCTTTCCGCCCCCCTCTCCCCCTGAAGCGGCGGGGCTAGGGGTGGGGACTTTTAGTATGTTTACCTCCTGACTACCCCCAACACATTCCTGAAGAGAAAAATTCTCCCCTCCAAAATGTTCTCTACAACTCTTTCATTGACTGGACTATAAACATGCGTCTGACTAAAAATTGGTAACTATGTATAAGTACTTTTCAATTTGTGCTGTTTTGTGCTACTCAAATGCCAATTTAATTTTACTTGTTTCTTTCTAAATATACGTTTTTATTATAACTTAAAACCATTTGATTTTTTTTAAATAAAAGATAACCTTTTTAAAAAAGTGCAATAAGGACAATAAAGTGTGACTGTGGCTGTCTTGCTTATTACTTCCACATCCAGTAGAAGTATACTGACAATTTTTTTTTTAATATTTATGGTTCAAATAGGCTTAGAATGTCATGAAACTTCGAGATTTTAAGTTTGAGCGAAAAGAAAATTTCTGTCTGTCGGTTTGTAACTTTTTTTTGTGCGCACAATTACTCTGGAACCGTGTAAGATATTGACTTGAAATTTGCTACACGTATGTACTATAACGAGATCCGGAACTAGATTATATTTTCATCTTATTCCGTCGAAGGGTTGGGGGGTAAAATGGGGTAAATACGGAGTAAATAGGTAAATCAAGCAAGTAAGCGTCCATAAAATTGGTATCTATTGTATATGGTGTGGGATATCAACGGGGAAAGATAATGGACCTGGTAACTACCACTCTGCCAATTTTCTCTGACCTGCTGCCAACGGCACAGGAAAAATGGGTAGAGTGAGTTATAATATCTACGGGCAATTACAACCAGACCCGAAGACCATCATAACTCGCCCATTTTCAGACCTGTATCACCTTGTCAGTGATACAGGAGTATTAAAATGGACAGTGCAAACTAAGACAACAAGACAGGGAGAGCACAATAAGCCCAGGAGGCTGCAATGCCGTTGGAGTATTCTTTACAGACGGCCCCTAGGAGGAGGGGTTCTAGTCAGTTAGAGGCTGACACTCAGACCCATTCCAAGTTGCGATGGGCAGCCAGAATTTTCTATGCGCTGATTAATTCTATCGAACTTAAATAACGACAAAATAGATTTCTGGCATATGTCAGCCCGTCGAGTTGGCCATGGTTCAAGATATAAAAATCTGGAAATTATATCATCGTTACAAAGCCAATTTTTTTGTGTGTACACATTTTATGTTTAGAATGAATAAAATAAGATCGCCAGAAGGCCATCAGGGGCGCAACCATAATGGTCAAAGATGTAAAAAAAATGGAGTTATATAACATGATCGTTACAAACTTTTTTGAGGTTGAGCATGTTTATTTAAATGTTTTGAACTCAGAAAAAAATTCCCAGAAAGAAACTCCCGTCAGTAAGGCTAGCCAGAAAGAAAATGTTTAGGATTTTTGAAGAAAATTGTTTTTTTTTCACATATTTCATCTCAGAACTCTTAAACTCATCGTTACAAGTTCTGGCTCCTTTTTAAAACGTAATTACCATGTGTGTAGTCGCGGGCTAGGCATGGGGAGTAAGAATTACAACATCGCGTGTGCCAGCTGGCTGAAATGAAATAACAGAGCTGGGATGTTCCACCAGTCCACCGACGGACGAATTTACGGCTGCCGGTGTTGTCATATTTCTCGCGCTACGTGAATGTACATGCCTAATGGGAAATTACACGCACGGTATCAGCTCCTTCAACAATAGAGTAGCCTACTCGTAAAGTTCTTAGTGTCAACAAAAGTACCATAGGCTCTTAAATATACAGGAATTTAACACTTTCGGCTAACTTGACTCCGTACCGTGCCTCAGATGTATTGTATCATTATTACCTTTCTGGCTGCGCCTCCTGACGGCCCACACTTTCTGGCGATCTTATTTTATTCATTCTAAACATAAAATGTGTACACACAAAAAAATGAGCCTTGTAACGATGACATGATTTCACTGATTTTTAAACAGTGTTCGTGACGCTCCTGACAGGAGGTGCCCCGCCAGAAGACGATTTTATGAATCGTTATCATCTATAAACCATAAAAATATCTCAAAGTTCATAAAACGATGAGCTGCCGAAAAAGCCACCTAGCTCCCGCTCTAATATAAGAGAAGCTAAGGTCTCAACAAAAATTTTGGCATTAGTCACCCCCATTACCACCCCTACCCCATTATTAAAGGGGATGAAAAAAAATGTGATTTAGTGTGTGTACAGGAACCAAGAGCCTCAAAATATTTTTTAATTTAATGCTACCACTCCCCTTTCACCACCCCCACCCCACTGCCGTATGGGATATTGTATTATGGGTTTTTGGGGTAGACGATTTCAAATATTATATTATTAAAGTTCTGTAAACAATTATTTCCAAGTACAAAATTTTTTCGTTGTGAGAGATTTCGATAGAAAATCAGGTTGTGGAAGTAGTGATTCCTTGGGCAGCGGTTTCTTTAAAGAGTATTGCAACTTTTATATATTATGTTTTGTATATCTTATGTTTTCTACTCGATATTATACAATATTTTACTAATGCAGTTTATGTAAATCCTATTGCTAGATGTGATACCTCACTCCTGAGTCCCTAATCCTGAGAGGATAAAAATATATGTGTAAGGAGGGAGCATTTAGTAGCGAGGACGGAAATCGTTATTACTACACCGCCGATGATTCATTGTTTTGGAATTGAAGTTGTGTCTTTTGTAGGTTAGAAACAATTTAGTGGTTTGTTGAGCTTAATTTGAGATTTAGAAGATGATTTCTTGAGACAATTTTATAGACATTTATAGTAAGTGTTTAGTGCTACAAAATAAACAATGGTGACGTGTATTGTGTATGGAACTTCCGAAACTGTAAATCCAAGATATGTAATAAATCCAGTAACTTTTTATGTGTAAGTTATATACAGATACGGCCAATATAGTTAGTGATATAGGGAATAAACTTCTATGTATATTGGCTGTTGAAAGCAGAATGCGTGGAGTTGTCGACACGATCAGCGGTCATGGTATGAAAGAATACCAGTGCCCTACGTTGATCTACGACAAGGCGTGGTTTACTTGCGCTGATACACGTTTACCTATCACGAACTGCAATTGCCGAATTTGTATGTTTGACATAAATTTGACACAAATCAGTCTTTTACGTATGCGACAACCGCCCATTCATAAATTTTTTAAAGAATTTTAAATGGCACATCGTTTCATAATTTTTCTAGCAGTGGCGAAATTACAAATATTTCATTACATTATTTTTTAATATTGATTGCTTAATAACTCTGAAGTTTAAAAGACAGTTTACATAAAATAGTTTTCCATGATGATCATGACAATGACACAAATTATAAAAAACTATTGTTTTAAAATTGATTCATTGATTCCCGTGATTCATATCGTGTATATGAAATGCATGCCAGATATTTTAAAAATGAATAATTTATAAAACGTATATATTAAAACGTAAAATTTTCTCTGTAAATTATACAAAATTTGTGAGTAATTATATAGGTAAAATAAAATGTGTATTATTTATAAAACAACTATTTTTTAGGAGCTACACCACCTAAAACTGAAACTAGTAATCTGGTCAACGCAATTTCAATTCAGGGCTGTTTGGGAAAAACTGGAATCTTTATTGAAAAGACAAACAAGTTGGATGAGAATAAAGTTCAATATCGAAAGAAGAAGTTCATGTAAAAAATTATTTTTTGTAATTTTTAAAGGGTATATATAGCAGAATAAGCATGGTAAAATGGCCCCAGTAGATCGACAATAGGAAAAGAAATGTTTTCCTCGAGTTTTGGCCCCCTGTCTCCACGGGTAACCTCTGTACCCTAATAAACATGACATCTCGTTTTCATTTTCTATCTCTGCAAGTTGTGCATTAACTATCATGAAAAAAATAAACGATGTACGTGTAATTTAAATGCATCTTAGGAAAAAAAATCACCCGTTTTGCTGCCTCCTTTGAATAAAAAAAAAAATTTAAATATTAGAATATTTATTTTTTCATGAAAATAATGATTCGCATACACACAACTTTTACCAAAAATACATGGTTATGAATAGTTTATTGTAGATTTTTTCAAATTTTTTGGAGAAGTCCGCCATAATTAAAAAAAATAAAAACTGTTGCGACGCATTGTTTAGTGGTGCTTAACCATTGAAACTTTAATTCACACAAAAAAAGTGGCGAACCAGACCAATTTATCCGTATATATTTGGATTCGCTGAAACCGAATCCGAAGTCAGAATTGTCAGATTGGTCCGTTTTTCACCCCTACCCGAAAAAACACCCCCAAAACAAAAACAAAGTGGTCTGTCCGGCTGACTATACCAATGTATCTTTATGTATTTTGACCTGCTGAATCCAAATTCGAAGTTAGAATTGACAGATTGGCTTGTTTTTTACCCCTAACCCCGAAAAACACACCCCCCAAAAAAGCGGTTTGTCCGACGGACCAGATCAGTGTATTCTTATGTATTTGAATCTGCTGAAACCGAATCCGATGTCAGACTGGCTCGTTTTTCACTCCCAACCCCAAAAAACAACCCCAAAACAAAAAGAAAATGGTCTGTCCGGCGGACTATACCAGTGGATCCTTCTGTAATTTGACCTACTGAATACGAATTTGAAGTCAGAAGTGTCAGATTTGCTCGTATTTCACAAGGAACCCTAAAAAACACCTCCAAAACAAAAAAAGTGGTCTGTCCGGCGGACCATACCGGTGTATCTTTATATATTGGGACCGCTGAAACCGAATCCGAAGTTGGAATTGTCAGATTGGCTAACCCCCAAAAAACACCTCCCCCCCACAAAATGGTCAGCCCGGCGAACCATACCAAGTATTTGGTAAGGATACATGGTATGGTCTGCCGGACAGACCACTTTTTTTTATTTTGGGGGTGTTTTTTGGAGTCAGGAGTGAAAAACGAGCTAATCTCACAATTCTGACTTCGAATGCGGTTTTAGTGGATTTAAATACATAAGGATACACTGGTATGGTCCGCCGGACAGACCATATTTTTGGGGGGTGTGTTTATCGGGGTTAGAGGTGAAAAACGAGCCAATCTGTCAATTCTAACTTAAAATCCGGATTCAACAGATCAAAATACATAAGGATATACCGCCGGACAGGCCACTTTGTTTTTGTTTTGGGGGTGTTTTTTGGGGTTGGGGTGAAAAACGAACCAATCTGGCAATTATGACTTTGTATTCGGCTTCAGCAGGTCCAAATACATAAGAATATACTGGTCTATTCCGTCGGACAGAAATTTTTTGGGGTTGGGGGTGAAAAACGGGTCAATCTAACAATTCTGACTTCGGATTCGGTTTCAACAGGTCCAAATACAGTTTCAGTGGTTAAGCACCACTAAACAATGCGTCATGACAGTTTTTATTTTTTTTAATTATGGCGCACCGCTTCATAAGATTTGACAAAAATCTACAATAAACTACTCATAACCATATATTTTTGGTAAAAGTTTTGTGTATGCGAATCATTATTTTCATGAAAAAAATAAATATTCTAATTTTTAAATATTTTTTTTTATTTGAAGGAGGCAGCAAAATCAGCTGATTTTTTTTTCCTAAGATGCATTTAAATTACATGTACATCGTCTATTTTTTTCGTAATAATTAAGCACAACTTGCAGAGATAAAAAATGTAACGAGGGTTACTCGTGGCGACGGGGGGCTAAAACTCGAGGAAAACATTTATTTTCCTATTGTCGATCTACTGACACCGAATTAGGCCCGAACGCTTCTAGGGCCATTTTACCATGCTTATTCTGCGATACCCTTTTGTATGTTGATGTTTAAGATGGATTCTTATTTAGTGTATTAATCTATTGGCTAATACTTGTGTGAAACATGACGACGTGACTGTGACAAAATATATGTAATTAGTGCTCATTAAAAAATTTGATTAACCACTTCGTATGGTTTTGCTTCTGCTTATGCAAAATGATCACAAAGTTATATTAACCCTTTAAGGTTCTGAGTCACTATATTAACCAGGCCCGATTTAAAAACTCGCGAACATTTTGAAATTATTTTGCACATGCCAAATAAAGTACATGGTAAAACAGTATATGGGCTATAGTTTCCCAGCACACTCTAATGATCATTTCGGTCAGTGCGCGGGAATTTGCAAGAAAGTGATCACTATACTGACTTGTGAGCCTTTACAGTCCATCTCAAACTTATAGCAACATGAGGCCCAGTGTTTCAATGCAAAGTTAAGCACTTTATCCTACAAATAAATTAGCTAGAAGTTTAGAATATGAAGTTTCCATATTAAAGTGTTTAATAAAAGCATATTCTAAACTTCTAGCTAATTTATTTGTAGGATAAAGTGCTTAACTTTGCATTGAAACACTGGGTCTCATGTTGCTATAAGTTTGAGATGAACTATAGGTAAAATTCAAATTTGTAGATGGGTGCAGTGTTTGTTTATAAATAAGTTGTTGATAAGTAAAACACAATTTGCAACAAAATATTGACCATTATTACATAATAAAATGATTGGATATAATAATTCAGAAGTTTGATCTACGATTTATTTATTTTTGAAGTCGATTTCTAAAAGTTCAAATTTTTGTTTTCATTTCGTCGAAAATTGAGGTTGTATTCAATTTATATATTTTTTTAACTACAGTAATGATTTTTGTATTTTGAGTAGCAATTTATAAGAACACTAGTATTATCTTTCTATTCCCAAGTTTTTGTATTTGGAAATATTTCCCGCTTAGAAGATATATATTGTTATTTGAGGGAAAACACGGATTTAGAGTTCCAATTACTTCCACATCCAGTGGAAGTATAGTAACGACAAAAAATTTTTTTAAAAATTTTATTGTTCAAATAGGCTTAGAATGTCACGAAACGTCGAGATTTTAAGTTTGAGCGAAAAAAAAATTTCTGTCTGTCGGTCTTGTCTGTAACTTTTTTGTGCGCACGTTTACTCTGGAACCGTTTGAGATATTGACTTGAAATTTGGTACACATATGTACTTTAACGAGATCTAGAACTAGATTATATTTTCATCTTGTTTCGTCGAAGGGTTGAGGGTAAATTGGGGTAAATTTGGGGTAAATAGGTAAATCAAGAAGGTAAGTGTCCATAAAATTGGTATTTAGTATATACAAGAGAAGCTAAGGTCTCAAAAAAATTTTGGCATTAGCCACCCCCATTACCACCCCCACCCCATTATTAAATGGGATGAAAAAAAAATTGTGATTTAGCGTGAGTACACGAACCGGAAACCTCAAAATATTTTTTTACTTCATCCACCCCCACTACCACCCCCACTACCACCCCCTATCACCACCTCCACCCCGCTACCGATGTGGGGTATCGTTTTATGGGTTTTTGGGATAGAGGATTTCAAATATTATATTATTAAAGTTCCATAAACAATTATTTCCACATACAAACTTTTTTCGTTGTGAGTGATTTGGATAAATAATCTTGATGTGGAAGTAGTGATTCCTTGGGCAGCGGTTTTTTTTTACAGATTTGTTCACTGGTTTGTAATTGTTAGTGATGTCGCAAGTGCAACTTTTTTGTTATTTCTATTACACACTTATTTTGAGGAATTTTATAAATTTTCAAAAATTCGACGTGGTCAGTGGCGGACTAACAAAAATTATATTGAGCAGAGGCGTGTCGGTACCATCAGTCTAAAACGTGTTCATTTACTGATGATTCCGCTTCCGCCTCTAAATATATTTTAATTCCCATAGGTATATATTTTTATTTTCCCAAATAATAAAGCAAATATAAAGAAAAAACTTTCGTTTTAATTTTCTTTACAAATTACTGTTATGATTTTGTTATTTTTCAAGTAAAAACTGATTCGTTAGGATTTTTTAGTAAAACTTGTTTTTTCAAGTAAAAAATAATATATCTGTTCCTTTTCAAGTAAAAACCGCTTGGTTTTTATTTATTTTTTGTAGAAAAACTTTGTTTCTTTATTTTTTTTAAGATGGTTAATAAATTGACCACAAATTAGCTATGTATGGGAAGGTACCGAAGTCATTTTATTAACCACCCATTTTTTCGAAAATAGTGCATAAAAGAATTTTTTTGTTATTTTTTTGAGCTTCTCTGTACCCAACTTAATGAGTTCCCGACGCTAAATTTCGATTATTATTAAAAAACCCTTATGCGCCTTAAAAGGTTAATATACATATATTTAATGCTTTCCTGCTTGTACAGCAACATACTTCTTGAATGCTAATAAAAGTATTTCTAAGAAGATAGACATTTATATATTATTTATGGTAATCACTTAGAGCCAGTTTCACAAATGTTGGTTAACTAATGGTTAGGATTTGGCCAATCGTTTATTATAAAAATCTGTGACATTGACAGCCAATTTTATAATTGTTGCTTATTAACAGTTAGGATTTCACCAATGATTTATTACTGTAAAGGTAAGAATGTCTGGTAAAGTTGTGTTTACTAATAATTGAAGACCTAAGTGGATAAAGGTGTTATGTCTCACTTTTAAAGTTTTGAGTAAATTAAACAAAACGGTTTTGAGTTGGAACTTATTTATTTTGTCTTCGATTCAAATGAATAATACCTCATAAAACAGATAATTTTGGGTTATGTTCTTTTGTTTACACTAATATTAAAGAACAATATCAAGCTGTTATGAAACTAGATTTTCCTGTCAAAAACTGTGTACATCCACCAAAATTACTGGTTGTGTGTATGACATGGCGCCTTTATAATTAAAAAGTTTCTATAAAATATTACAAATTTAGAATTCACCGTTTATTGGATGTTAAGTCTATATCAGGGGTGTTCAAAAATTGCATAAAGTAATTTTTTTTAAAAATGCGACATAACACCTTTATCCACTTAGGTCTTCAATTATGACTTTCAGGTACTGGTTAGTCAACCAAAAAGATAACCAACGATTGTCAAACTGTTAATAATATATGTTTTTCATTGAACAGCTTTTCAATTTGCTCTTGTCACAAATCAATCAATTAATTTTATTAGTTAGGACAGAATATGGCAAATAATATGAAATATTAATATATGCTATAGAATATTTACACAATTGTAACACCACTGGTAAAACGTAATTTCCGCTGACGGCCATCTTGGTTCATCATCGCGGTCCGCGACCTTGAACCATAGGCTCTCTCCTTACATATATATTTTTATCCTTTCTGCCCTAATCACAGTAGTGGACGGGGATGTAGGGAAATGATGAGGAAGGGAGATGGCGTCACAAAGACGGCACGGATCGGATCGAACGCCTGAAGTAATGCTAAAGCGGTTCCTGTCTGTCCCTTTTCGGGGTTTCAGAAGGGATTCGTCCTCTGCTTAGCAAACGCGCCGGCAACGTCCTCCCAAAAAAATGACTGATAGATATGTAAGTTATTAACAAATGAAGCAGCTGGCGCCAACGCGACGATGTAGTTAAAAACTCAGCAGCATCTAATATCTCGCACAGATGAAATGAAATATTTATACGTAGGTAATTGGGCAAGATCTAAAAATTTTTGAGAATATTTGAGTATTAATACAATAAATGTATTAGATAGTGACAACGATATTTCGAGGGTGTTCTAGATATTTTAAATATTACATTGCTTAATTCGTATTAAAAATAGAAGCAATTGTCAATACCTTGCGAATACCCTAAATTTAAATGTATACTCTTGAATATATAGGACAAAATTAATTGTGCACAACTTGCTTATATTTGGAAGCCACAAATAGATCAACCATAAGTAGAATAATATTTTTACAATTAACTATTTATTATTTATTTGCTTTCATCATAATTATTTAGGTATTAAGCAAATCACAACTTACACACTTTTATATTCAGAATGGAATTACCTATTTTTTGTATGTAAATATATAGTATATATTCTTAATATATTTTTTAGCTTTAAAATGCTAAGAATCCTATCATGTAATTCAATACTTTGTCAGTATTAGCTAGAAGAGTAGTTTTGGTTCTCCAATAATGAGTGTTTTAAAGTGTTTACCTAACTAATATATTAGCGTGCCCAGATTAGGGCAACAATATACAGAAAGTAGGTAATTTCATAATAAATAAAAATGTGTGTAAGTTGTGATTTGCTTAATACCTAAATACTATTCTCTACTCATGATGAAAGCAAAAAAACAAAAAATAATTAATTGCAAAAATAAATCGAGAATAGGCTTATACATAATCAATGAATGTTTGTATATGATGTTGAAGTTGTACAACTTTTCTAGAGTTGAAATAGGATGTAACGTTCAATAATGTTGTGAATGACTGAATTGTGAATTGTTGTGAATATACATAAAGTAGGTAATTTAATAATAAATAAAAAGTGTGTAAGTTGTGATTTACTTAATACCTAAATAATATTCTCTAATTAGAATAATATTATTACAATGTATTTCACCTTGACATTAGACTGCCTACCTATTTATTGTCAGAGGATACCGTTTCATACACGCTTAGTATTTGCGATGATCATTCAAAAGTATTGTTGACAAATTCTTTAATAAAGTAGATTGGAAATATATTTTCTTTAACCAGTATGTAAGCGTATATTCATATTAGATCTAAAATCGCTAAAAAGAGGAAATAAATTATAATTTTTTGCCTTTTGGGGATTATACGCGCTAGAGAACTACTTTTAGGATAGGAAAAAATTCCCAACACGCAAGGCGCAGCTGCCCCATCAAAGACCACCGCTAACAAATAATATTTTCTAAACCCTAGTCAAAGCTTTCTTCGTTGTTATAATTATTAATAGGCTGTGTATAAGAACAAAACATCTTGATAATATTAAAAAAAAACAAATTAACAAATAAACAATTGCCGTCACCTAAAATGGCAATAACATGTCGTTCCATGATGAACAGTGGCGTCCTGGCTAGGTTCGCGGGTCCGCAAATGCGGACTGGGCCCTAGATCCTTTAGGCCCTCCCCCATTCGATCAATAAAACATGGCAATGAACAATCGAAAAATTTGTAATTTGTCCCTTATTTATTTCTCCAACATCGTCTATAATTTGTCGGTTACCTTCTACAGAATAAGAAGCTTACCACTTCTCTATTAGTGTAGAGAATGACAAGTAGTTTAGTCGAAATATCGATAAAAGCTCTCTGTAATAATTTTAGAAGCATTTCATATTACTTTTTGGCAAATGGTCTTTTTCCCCTATTTCGACCCCGCTAAATCCGAATCTGCCGGTTGCCAAACCGAAATCTTGACCGGAAGTGAGATATTCAAGATGGCGGCCAATATGGCGCCGAAACCCGAAATTGGTGCTGTAAAGCCCCACTTGGACACAGGAATGCGTCCAAAACGTGTAAATATAATTTTTTGAGCATGGGGAATTCAAAAATACACTTAAAAAAAACATTGGTTAGGTTTTCTACTCAAAAATTGGAAAAAAGTGAGTGAAATCTTTACTAATAGTACAGTAAGTGAAGCTTTTAAATCCCAGCCCGAAAACGATGTAATTAAATTTTTTCTTCAACATATTTCATAAAGTATGTACATAAGAATCTATATTGTCATTTTTTCCGCTTTTTGGTTAGGGGGCACCCTTTCTCAGGTATTGTCGCAAAAAAAAACAAAAAACACACATAATCTGATAGAGAATCGAATTATAAGAACTTTTTTGCTAAAATGCATATTTTTCGAGATATTGCGAACTGAATATTGCAATTTTCATCCCCTGAAATCAGTATTCCTAGAGGTTCTTTTTAAATTAATCGGAAAATGTGGACTTTAATAAAAAAATGCAAGGGTACAAAATTAAAGCTATTACGAAAACAAATCGAATGGTTTTTTTCTTTTTTTTTCTCCGATGTTCAGTTTTTGGAAATGTGGCATTTTCAAAATGGCGCCGAAACGTTTAGAAAAAATATACGACGTTAAAATATAAAATTACTCAAAAACTACAACTATGAGAAAAATTTTTATTCTTGTAAAAATTAAAGGTATTAAAATTTTCTTTCGATTGGGACGTATTACGACCTTTTATAATGGAAACTAAAAAAGTTATGAACAAAAAAGTAATGCATTTAAAAATTTTTTTTTAGTCTTATTGCTCTAATTTCTTATTTATTCAAATTTTTTAAAAATCCTTCTAAATATTGTCAATGCATATTATTGCTCAAATTTTTTAGAATTTTTAAAATAATTATTTTTCAATAGTGAAAGCTGATTTTTTGAAAAATGTAGCTTTTTTTTCCTAATTGAATTAAAAGTATAATTCAAACGTTGTTTCAGATGTAATTTTTGGAATCCTCATGATCAAAAACATGTATAGAGACGCGTCACACTCGTTTTTACGTCAAAAATAGGGATGATGTTGCTGGTGCTGTATAGCCGCCATCTTGGCCGTCATATTGAATTTACCCAACTAATATTTTTTAAGTGTATTTTTGAATTCCCCATGCCCAAAAACATATAATTACATGTTTTGGACTGCTGAGGTTCATTTATTTATGTCAACTTCTATTTCGTTTTTATGTATGAAAATAATAATTTAAGAAAACAAAAATTAGTGCTGACACATCTGTGGATAAAGAGCTTTATTTAAAGAAAAAAAAAAGAATCATCAAAATCTGGCCAGTGGAAGTCGCTGGCGAAGCCTTAAAAGAAAACGGCTTGTATTTTACATATAAAGAAGATACTAATAATAATAACTCGCATTTATTTAGTTCTCAGTCCTGGCTGAGTTCTAAACGTCTAAAAGAAAAACAATTAGATGTTTTCTTAATTTTATTTATTAAAATGCGCTTACAATGAAAAAGTGAACAAAAAATGTTACTTAACAATCAAATTGTATTATTCAAAAATAGTATCACACTCTTGTGCGTACACATTACAATTTTGTGATAGATCTTTAAAAATGTTAAAGAACATGTTAGTCTAGAAAAATATAGTTAAGTTTTATATAATAATCACATGTAAAGGCTAATCAAAGATGGTCCAAGTTGGAAAAAAAACTAGTGAAATGAAGATGAAAGTTTCGTTAAATAATTAAGGATATTAAACTACTACCAGGTATAAATAGTATTACTTTTCGTTAGATTATAGAAATTTTATATAATTGTTGAACATTCTATTGGACTCTCTTCACAGTTTTTTAAAAATAAATAATATATCCGACAGTTATGTGACGAAATATGATGAGTTCACTCGATATTTCCCCTGGGTTTTCAACTGCTTTGCTATTGAATTTTTTAATTCTGAGAAGAGCTGAGAAGACATCGTCTATCTACTTGCAAAACCATTAGGACTAAAGTAACGACATAAAACGTCAACATAATAGAAGGGAAAAAAATTACGAAGTTGATAGAAACATACACAATGAAGTGCTAGGGACATGTCCAGAGAAAAGACACGATACACTTACTGAAGGAAGCGCTGATATTAACAATCACAAACTAAATATAGAGAGATCATGCTACACGTAGTTAACAATATTTGAGAGAATCATGAACAATCTAGGAAGTGACCAACCATACAGGGAAAAAAACGGCAAGGAAGAAAGTATACTGTAAAGAAATCGCAAGGATATATGCTCTGTTAGGACCGGAAATTGAAGAAACAGAAGACTCAGAAAAACTAGAAGTCTAGAAACAAAAACACAAAAAAGGAGCTTAACAGCTCATTCACGACACAATGCGGCAACGCATTTCACAAATACCTACTTTCCCATCCCACATTCCGTTACCACGCGTCATGTGGCTCACGATGCTGGCAACAAGCATGACCTTAATCCAACCCAGCGTGGACGTAACCGGTCCAGCGTATATCCTGGGAGTGGCAACAATGCCCACCGCACGCTGGTAAATCAACCAGTCAATCAATCAAAATCTTAAGCTATTTGCATTTTTCTCAGAAATTATCAATTGTCAAAGGAAAAGTATAAAAGTTTCAATATTAAATTCTACATAACCTAAAATAAAACTTTTGCATATTAATTGATGCATGAAAAAATTCTATGAAATTTCAGAGAGCCACACCTAATAAATTATATTATTTGGAAAGTTGTAACTTTATTATAAAGTTATAAAGTTATAACTTCTCTGACAATACTCATCCATTCTTGGTATGGAAGTAAACTAGGTTAAATTATCATATTAGGATTTGATCTAGTTCGATCTATATCCACTTTCTTACGAGACAACCTGTATCTATTTAAAGATGTACTTTCAACAAAAAATCAATCATTGTTGAATTCCGAGTTAATAAGAAACGAATAAAAAAGTGTGGAAAAATTATACCAAAAGTATAAAATTCTTTAGATTAGATTGTTCGACATAAAACGAATTCTATCTTGCTGGATGCTATTTTTGTCATTTTCAGATGATATCTTAATAGGTAATAGCCTATGACAAGGTGAAATTAAGACCATTAATATTAGTTTGTTGAAGTCGAGTAGATCTTCTTTCCTCGCTAGTAGATAATAACCTTCATCGTTTGTCTTTGACCTGGGAATGAGCTCCAGTAAAATATTTGTTCGTTCTCCTACTATCTTACTTCTTTCGTTTGGACTTTTTAAAATCCCATTCAATGGTTTGAATTCCGTAAACGGTGAGTTTACACCTTGCTTGGAAAAGAAATCTGCAATCTTTTATCTTCAATTCCTTCATACTTTGGCACTCACTCACATCAACGTACACTTTTTTGCTACTTGCTTAATAACGTGTAAATATTTTCAGGCAGTTGTGAATGCATTACTTATGTTAAGAAAGTATGACATTGTAATATTCCGTAGTAAAAATAGCAAGAATTAATCGAGAAATAGTAAATTTAGCTTTGGATATGGGGATTGTCTACTATATATGATGTGTTTATGTTTACATTTTTAATAGATAATGTCTCTCCTTTAAAATCTAGTTAAGTAATAAGTAATCTGAGACAAATAAATTGTTTTGATTCCTAATAACTTGTGTCTTTAGATAAAAATGAAGATGGTTCGAATGGGACCTGGATATAAGACATTCGACCACAAAATTTAAAATGATGTGTGTCACACTGTATATTATTTTGAATGCATTATTAGTGGTAAGGAAGTATGACGTTGTAATATTCCGTAGTAAAAACAGCAAGAATAGATCGAGAAATAGTACATTTAGCTTTGGATTTGGGCATTGTCTACTATGTGATGTGTTTATGTTTACATCTTTAATAGATAATTTCTCCCCTTTAAAATCTAGTTAAGTAATAGGTAATTTCAGACAAATAATTGTTTTGATTTCTAATAACGTCTTTAAATAAAAATGAAGATGACTATTTTTTCCATGGATTGAATGGGATTTGGATATACTCCATTCGACCAGGAAATTTAAAATGAAACCTATTTGATGTATAAAATTTTTATTTGATATGTAGTTGACGCTATGCCAAGGAAGGAACCTAATATACCTTTAATGAAAAAGAAATATTACTGGAAAAAATGCAATAGAGGAAAATAATATTTTTCATATCAACAATATGAAAAATATTATTTTCACACAAGAAAGATACCTTCTTTAGTTTCAGTGAAAATGAAGAGTGGTCACCAAAAAGATTAAATAATTAAAAGTTAAAGTTTCTAAATAGGGGAGGAGTTTTGTGTAAATAATTTCACAGATTGTTTTATTTTGTTTCCAATAACACTCGTACGATAATTTAATACAAATATTTTGTACAGAGAACGCTGCATTTGGTTGATACTTAAAGTCTTCCTTGAACCATTATTTGTTTGGCCCTTACCTAACTTACTTATAGATTTATATTTGGCAAAAACGTTCATAAATAATTCAGTCATACGAAAATATCAATCTACAAAAATGCAAACTGTTGAGTATTTGTTTTGCCAAAATTCCTGCAGACGCAAAATCTTCTTCCCCATCATTTTCATTTCATTTTTTGGAATCGTGAACTTCTAGAGCTTTCTTGGAATTTTCTACAAACTCCATCAGATCCCGAGACATGTAGTAAGGCTTCGATTCACCATCGTTTTGCTCGCAGTCTTCGCAGAAACACAAGAATATTGTGTCAATTGCCATCTGAAAGTATAGTTGGCAGTAGCAATTAATAGCAGTAGCAGTTAAAAATAATCAAATTTACCACATATGCTAAAATCGGCATAAAATATGTACACAACTAGCAAACAAGCTACACTTATAATTAAACTGTGCCCTAGAGTAGAACATAGGTAGAAGTGAAATTACTTAGAGAAGATAACATCGTCATAGAATACGCAGAGACCGATATCGTTACCGCGTGCTCGTTACCTAGGTAACGATGCTATTTTTACAGCTGCATGGGCGTTAAGACTGCCTACTACCATTGATTAATATTTAAATAAAAAATGGATATCGCGGGGCACTGAGATTATGCCAACTTTTATACGCGATGTCCGACTTATGTTATCTTCTCTAAGTAATTTCACTCTAATAACTTGTACAATAACCTCGGATGGGGTACCGCACTCTTTTTGATTTGCCGAGAAAAAGTGATTCTTTATAAAAAGATTTGCTTATCTTAGGAAGTCATAAAGAGTTGTCAAACTTAAGGTAAATTATACAGGGCATTCTAAAAATTAGAAAATATAAAATCGACTTTAAGCAAACTACCTTTTTCTACATTCTTATTGAAAAAAGTTTTTTCAATTATGAAGAAAAGCTTAAATACGAAATTTAGTTGCAAAATAAGGAAATAACAATTTTCAAAAAAAAAAAATATATTTTATTCAACTAAATTGAAAATTATTCCACCTGTAGACTTCCTGCTATTACACATTTTTTAAATCTTTTTCTACATTCTTCATAGACATGATTACATCAAGTAACGCCACGGATTAATGTCAATGTCATTGTAATAGATATTTATTCGTATTTTATATTTTCTATCAAAATATTAATTAGGTACTAATTATTGAATTATGCTAACCCTGGAAAACGATTTTATTTGGTCAAATACTATGGAATTGGAAATGTTTTTTTTATAAATACGCAATAGAAGTTTTTAATGAGAAGTACCAAGATGTTGAAGTTACTCGCAAAGCAGTACGTAAATTAATTTATAAATTTTATTCCACTGGGGATCTAAAAAATATGAAAAAAACAGAAAGCAATTAAATGAAGATGACGCTGCTACCCTTGCAGTTTTAGATTCTGTACAAGAACATCCATGATGGTCGTTCAGGAAAGGACCAATAAATTTAGGTATTAGAAATCTTATATTCAGAGCATTTTAGTCAGCAAAAACTTGTATGCATTCAAATCTAAATTTATTCACAAACTTCAAGTTGGAGATGATGCTCATCCTTTGAACTATTGTTTTAGGTGAGAAAATTTTAGCAGATGATCATTTCATCGAAATATTTTATTCACGGACGAACCTACTTTTCCGACTAATGGGGAGTCTCTTTTCAAAATTGTAGGTAGTGGGCTCAATAACATTCTAATTTCCGAATTGCCATTAATAGTCAAAAGTTTAAAAAAATAAATGTTTAGTGCGGTATAATGCATCACAGAATAATCAGTCCTTATTTTATGGATGGAATAAATTAGGGTGACCATACGTCCGGAATTTCGCTGGACAGTCCAGCATTTTGGAGTACTATCTGTGATCAAAAAAAATTTTCCTCTCGGTCATCAAATGTTGGGATCAAGAAATGACTTTTCGAATTTCTGCTCCACCCGCTCATCAATTTTTTTCCCAGCAGAAGTGTCCAGCACAAAAATCTGGTCACCCTAGAATAAATCAAAATATTTATTTAAAAATCTTGAATAATAAGATGAATACCCAGCATATTCTACAATTCTAGTTAGACAACCACTTCCACGACAGGTGGATTGGCTGCTATGGACCAACAGCATGGAAAGCCTGATCGCCAGATGAATTACTTCTATTTGAAGCAAAAAGTATACGCAAACGATTTCGTAGACGATGCAGATTTACTAAAGCAAAAAATTGTGGATGCTGTTGCAACCATAAATGAAGACGTGAGCTCATCCGTCTATAAAGAATTTAGGAAAAGATTAGAAAAATATATATTAATAGGGGGTCTACATGTGAATAGTTTTCAACTTAGTTGAATAAAACATATTTTTTGTTTTTTTGGAAAGAGTTATTTCCTTATTTTGCAACTAAACTACGTATTTAAGCTTTTCTTCAAAATTGAAACAATTTTGTTAAATAAAATTTTCAATAAAAATGTAAAAAAAAGGTAGTTGGCTTACAGTTGATTTCATATTTTCTAATTTATAGAATACCCTGTATAATTTATCTTAAGTTTGACAACTGTTTATGACTTCCTAAGACAAGCAAAACTTTTTAAATTGAAAGTAAGGAAGTTTACAAGCGTGCGTTACCGTATCCGGGGACACACCTTTTTTTCAGATAAAAAAGTTATTCAAAATAATAGCAATAAAATAAGGGAACTTTTATGCTTTTTCGTGAATATTTGGAAAACTAAACGAGCCAGGGTATAGAAGTGTGTATAGTACATGCCTTTTTTGGCGGAGCATATATTCCACCGAAATTATATTTCATAATTTTTTGTTACTAATCTTAAGACTAGTCATTTAAAACGTAATTAAGAATCTGGAAAAAATCAGTGTACTCCAAAAAACATTTTCATGACCTTTCTTTGTTTATGTTATTGCCATATAAATAAAAAATAATATTTTTTTCTATTGTCATAGTTTTATGCAGCTTTTTGATCTTAGATATTATAGAGTGAGATCCCAGAGCTGCCAAACCTACGTCATTTTAGCAAAGCTAATATTTTGACAACAAATAGTGTAATATCTAGTTAAGAGCGTATGCGTATTTGCTAGTTTGAAAGCGGGGCCCTTTTGCAAAAAACAGGTATAAAAGGTACATAAAAATTTTATTCAGTACGTTAAAGCATGATAGCTGGATTGTTTTACACGTGACACGCTAACTACATGGTGTAAGCGTCAACCTCCGGAACTTAAGGTTCGAGGTTCGATCCCTGAGCGTTCTCAGTTTTTTTTTTTTCAAATATACGTACTAAGAAAAAAAGTTATGGCCAAAAATAATAAATATTTCCCTATCGGTTGTCTTTTTCTTGGTAATCGCCACTTTAAGTTAATATTTGTTGAAAAAAAAAAAGTTGAGAACGCTCAGGATCGAACCTTGGACCTTAAGATTCGGAGGTTGACGCTTACACCACGTCGTTAGTGTGTCACGTGGAAAATAAACCAACTATCATACTTTAACGTACTGAGTAAAATTTGTATGTACCTTTTGTACCTGTTTTCTGCAAAAGGGCCCCGCTTTCAAACTAGCAAATACGCATATGTTCTTAATTAGATATTACACTATCTGTTGTCAAAATATTAGCTTTGCTAAAATGACGTAGGTCTGGCAATTCTGGGATCTTGGACTATTATCTTGTGATATAAATCTTGTTTGTGACGAAATTTTCGACAAAAGAAATATTCATTATTTTTTTCTACAACAAATGCTGATTTTTCATTTAAGCGCGAGGTCGTGATATACTGCGATTGAGACAAGAAAATCGTGTATTACCAGAAGAGTAGTTTGACGTTATAATTTGAGGTGTTCTATATACAATGTGTACACTGTACACTGCCCACATTTACTTATAGAGCGGCGGCGGCCGAGTCCTCGAAAGTCGTCGTTTTAAAGGCGAACCCAATATTGCGGTATAATTTTATGAGACCTTTACAGATTTGTTTATTAGGTCAGTTTATACACAAAATTAATTGGACGACTGTGTATGGTAGTCGTGTCCCATTTTATTGGCCGAAAACTTAAAAAAACTGAAAATATTAATTTTAAAGTTTAACTCTATAGAACTTTGAAAGCAAGGAAGATAACGAAATTTTTTTTTTCAGTTTAAAAGGCTGAACATTGCCCTTTAAATGTATGTATAATTTGCTGCAAAAATATAAAAAGTAACCTTCAAAAATTAATGTTATTTTAGGAATTGGGCAAATATTTAATGTTTTTGTTATATTAAACTTGCTATAAGTCGGAAATTCAATTTTATTCTGCTCAAAAACTGGCAAATTTTATGGGCTTTAATTTGTCTCGACCAATAATTGGTCTATGTTTAAAAATAAAGGAGATACAGAGCTTCACCACAAAACGTGGGGCGGCGGCAGAGCCGCAAGACTCCCTTTGCCCGCTCAACCCGCGACGAGCTACATACAGTACAGTATTTGTTTACGATTTGTGCCGTTTAGTTTATGTGTATGCGTGTTTTATAATTTGCTGTGTGGTGTTTTATGCGATTTTGAAGAGAAATAAGTTTTACTTTTGTGAATGTTGACAGTCTTATGTTTACTTGGAGTTTTAAAAGGTAGTAGGTAATTATTTGTAGGTTTTTGGTGTACCAAATCTAACGTGTTGTAAAATTTGCAGAATTACGATGAATAAAGATACCTGTATTTTTTTGCTGTAAAACCATAACCGAATACACGGGTGTTAAGAACCCAACACTTCAAGGCTTCGCTACGATTTTTTCGGCAGCAGAAATCAGAAAAGACGATGTTTTCTTACGAATATTATCACAACAAAATCAAATACGTGGAAAACCTGAAAATTTTAAGTTTCACTTAAGTTGCAGAAAATCATTTTGCAGTAAAAACAATATTAATAAAATAATTGTATCCATAAAAATCACATTGATGGGTCTTGACGAATTTCACGTAGCCACCACAAATTGCGGAAACAGAGGATCCCCCTTGCCAGATGAGCTTATGTATGAGAAATCCTCCATCAATAACCAAATCAAATTTTGGTGTATGAACGTTTGTGGCGCCGATCGGATGCATTTTTTAGAATTTCTAACATTCAAAATGTTTTACTTTTTTCAGCATATTTTGGTACCGCAGGTGGCTTTGCCTTTGTAGTAGCCGAATGTTTTTCTGGTCATAAGTAGATTCTAATTTGTTCTATACTTGAGTAAAATTTTATTCAAATCGGAAACAAAATAAAAAAGTTATAAGAGTATCTTCATTTTAAGTGAGTCACACTGTATATTTAAGGAAATGTATAGATTTCGACAAAATATTACGTTTGTAAATACGTTGAGTGTTGTAAAATAAAGATTGTTTTGTGTCTGTGATTTATTAGCAGACCACGGTAAACCGCTTTGATAGAAATATTCAAGGTATATAATTGATTTTTTTTATTAATCATCGATTTTCGCTGGCGAGTATCTCGTAAACTATAACACATAGGAAGAAAATGAATATAAACATTCATGTGGAAAATTTAATTACGTTTAATTTTGCATAGATTACCTTTTTCCATGCGACGCATCGTTTCCGAGTTATAAGCGAAGAATCGAAAAAAGGAACCTATCCACCCCCCTGAAGCGCCTGGGCTAGAGGCAGGGACTTTTAGTATTTTTACCTCCTATTTGGGCATTCATTTATTGGACTATACCAAGGCCTCAATTCCACAGGAAATTAGAAAAATTGTAAGTCTTTTTTGTAATGAAAAGAATTAGGAAATTTCCTATTTTAGAAATATCATGTACATTCAACCTCATTTAGTAGTCTTTCAGATAACTAGTCAAACAAACAAAAAATTATCCCGCTATCTGAAAAACTCACGAACTTATTCAATTTCTTATTTGAATATTTCGCCTCGGCTGAAGTCCACCGTGACGTCACAATACACAACTCGCTGACTTGCCATGCCGGCGACGCGCCGTATGTTCCCTTTATTTAGTTGGTGCTCGATGTCACAAAATGCCACTTTTGATTCGTTCGTACCGAGCCGAATTTTCGAATTTCGCCGTGCAATTTACGATCAGGTTTATCTGGAAGACTTCCTCTTTACGTCGCGACATCATACGGCCTCCCAATGGTGTTTTTCGAAAAATATGAACGTGCCAAAATTGCATGTCTTAGCAATTTTTTCGGCTCTCAAATGCAAGCTGACTATAAACTGCCGATGCCTGCCGGTGCCCGTGCCCGCTCGCTGTTGGCGGAATCATGTATTGTGACGTAATCGAGCTCAGCCCAGATGATCGCGGCATTTTAAACTTGGAAGGACCATAACTTTTTTATTTATAGAGATAATTTTTAAAAAAATTACAGATATTTTAGATTTTTACGACTATTTATTACGAGAAAATGAGAAAAATGGAAACTTCCTAATTGCAACACTAATAAATGTGCCTGTAAAAATGAGGGAATGCTTTGTTCAATAAAATATAAATGTAATATGAATGGTAATACAACTTTTCAGAAGAACAGGAAGAAGATAATATACCAGAATAAGCTTTATTAAATAATTAAATCATTTTAAACATTCATAAAGCTCTTTTTTTAAAACGCCAATCAACACTCCTTTATTATTATAAGTAGGGAGGTACTAAACGAAAATTACAAAAGTATGTTGAAATTACGTCTATGATTGCCTTCTAAAATAAGCTTATTGTTTTATTTATAATAAATTATCATTCAATCCCAATCTAAAGTTAAAAATCTATTATATTTAGGGCGACATTCTCACTGCGAACACGTCTAGTTTGATGACGAGTAGTGCGATCGGACTGAGGGGGGAAGGCTCGTGGCTCTGCCGCTGTACCATGCCTCGCTGTGTTTGAACGGCCGTATCTTCTTTATTTTTAAAAATAGACCCATTATTAATCGAGACAAAATAAAGCCTATAAAATTTGTCAGTTTTTGAATAAAAAATCATTTATGTACCTCTTTGTATAAGCGAATTACGGTAGGTTAAAGATAATAAAATATTTAAACATTTATGCAATTCCTAAAATAACGTTAATTTTTAAAGGTAAACTTTCTTATCTGTGCAAAAAATTATATATAAAATTAAATAGGAATGTTTTTTCTATAAACCTGTAAAAATTCAGGTGTCTGTCTCAAATATTTTTGAAACTATATAAGTAAAATGTTAAAATTGAACTTTCCAATTTTTTTACGTTTTCTGGCTATGACATAGGTGTCGACCAACGGACCAACGGAGACAGTCGTCCATTATGATTCTTATGTAAAAAAACATGCTCAATCAAATGGTAAGGGTCCCAATAAATTATACCTCGATATTGGGTTTTTGAACGCAAATACCAGGCGACCGCCGCACTATTAATTCATATCGAATACGTTTTGAACATTACTCTTTGTACATATCGTACATGTACTGTTTATAACATAGAAGACTCAAATTATAATGCAAAACTATTTTTTTTAGTTAAACAAGCATTTCTTACCTCGGCCACAGTGTATCATGACTTCGTGCTTAAATTTAAAAAACCTGTGTTCATCGACCATTTCTTGGAAAATTTCATCACAAACACGATCCATATGACGAAAATTGTCTAAAATTATATTCAAGTCCCGAAAACATTAAAGCACTATGACGATAGAAAAAACCTTGGTGCTAAGGCTTTCGTGAAGCTGGTGTTCTAAAAATTCGAATTGTCTTGAAACTCGGTATCTAAGATTAAAATACGACTCTGTACAACTTTTTCTAGTAACTTTTTTCGGTATCTCTAAAGCGACGCAAAGAATCGAGAACTGGCCCTATTCACGAAGTCGCAGTAGGCTGGGTTAGATCTGACATTTGAGTTGATTACTCTAAGAAATTAAGCTCGTGTTGTTCTACCTCTACCAAAATTCAAATCTCTACTTCTGAAAATGGTTGTCTTCATCTTAAGTGTGTCATACTGTATATTACTTTGACGTTCTTTTTCTCCAAAACTCTTCCAATGCTATCCGTACATCCTTGTATATATGGTAGGTAATCAGTTGCCGTGTATTTCTTTTCTTCTTCTATTCTGGTTGTATCTTGTCTCTCTATTGTGTTGTCTACGTCCTTCAGTTTGTATCCATTTTTCTGTAGTGACGTTCTTTAAAGTCTGATGTATTTCTTGCAGATGTTCTGTCATATATACAAGGATCGGAAGAGTTTTGGAGAAAAAGAACGTCAAAGAAACATATAATGCGAAACAGAAGGTGGTACAACATTTTCGCAAATATCCAGAAGAACTAGAAACACCAGGAGTATAAACCATTCCGTTTCCCTGGGGACAAGTTTACATCGGAGAGACCAAACGACATATAAACACCAGACTCAGAGAACACGTTAGCCGTACAAAGAAGGGAAATTCTACAAAATCATAGTTGCCGGCAATTTGATAAAATTCGACAAAACAAAGAAATTAGCCAACATCGAGAATTATTGGACAAGAAAATACAGAGAAGCCATTGAAGTGAATAAACGTCCCAATAACATAATCGTGACACCGGACTACAATTACCAATAACGTGAAAGTCAATGTTCCGCATGAGCAATGATACACAACACGGTTCCTGATAACCTGTATAAATAGAAGAGCTCGATGACACAGCCCTGACAGCCAGATCCTGGAACGCAAGGATAGCCACCAGAAACCTCCAGGAGGCGGCCTCCCTCCTAGACGACTGGTGCAACAGATGGAAAGTAGCCGTCAACGCCGAGAAGTGCAAGGCGGTCCTCTTCAAGAAGGTAAGAAAACAAAACCCCACAGGTCACGTTTCCATGTTTGGCAAAGACATCCAATTGCACGATACCGCCAACTACCTTGGCGTGATCATGGAAAAAGGCCTAACATGGAGACTGAACACAGAAACCATCGTCAAAAAGACCAGGAGAACGAGAGCTCTAATCTACCCGATGACGGGCAGACAGAGCAGACTCAACCTGAGGAACAAACTCACGCTTATCAGGTCACTCATCCGGCCCCAGCTGACGTACGCTTCGGTAGCATGGGGCTACCAAGCGAAAAGCTACCTCCAACAGATCCAGAGAGTGGAGAACGTTGCCCTCCGTACAGCAGTCAACGCACCCTGGTTCGTGTGCAACGAGGACATCTTCAGGGACTTGGAGTACACCCCAGTCACCGAAATCATCAAGGAGAGAGCCAAGAAGATATACGCCCTTGCCGAGGAGCATGGGAACCCGCTGGTCAGGGAGGCTACTAACTATGATCCAGCTGACGCTCCGAGGCATAAGCGGCCGAAGATGCAGATCCTGGATAACGGGTGAGTATAAAACATACCACCGTCAGATGAAGCCACTTCACGGAAGAGACAGGACGATCACCCAACCACCCACTCAAGACCCTGTGGGTACTGGACAAACAACCGTCCAGTGCCTGTAGTCCCCTTAGCTCCGGGCAGACCGAAAATGCTACCAAAGCAGTTAGGTCTGCCCTTCCTCGAGCTACACAGCCCATCCTTACCCAACCGATGATCCGGATGACAGGATGCCAATTGGCATTCTGTGTACCGGCAGTCACTCCTGCCAAAAAACGCAAAACCCCCACCGGCCGATGACTACCCCCCTGGGGGGACAAGCTGGCGAAGAAAAGAAGATCAAGACAGAAGAACGCCAGAAGAGGTAGCCAGCAAGGTCTATCGAGCCAGGACCCAGGGAGGTGGGCCGAAATCGTCTGCACCGCTCACATTTGTGAGCGGCAGAGCTCAGTTCGCTTCAGAAGAAGACCATGACAAGATGGTCGAAAGGTGAAGAAGCACTCAAGAAAGTCAGCGCGGAAGAAGACCCGGAAACCAGCAACCATAAACGAAAAAGTAATTTTGTTATGTTTATGTAATAACAACACAAACAAAGAAGGTCTAAGAAATATGCTCTGCCATGAAAAGTGTTATGGAGTTCACAGATAACGTGAGAATTTTTTCAGGTTTTTAATTGCATTTTAAATGACCAAGAAAAGTCGAGAGTTACTATCAAAAAATGAAGAAAAAAAAACAAATTTTTGAGACTGACGGCCACCCGATACAAACTTAACTATATCAGTTGTACTATTTTTTTATTGTAACTATTACTTTAGAGAATATTATGCTCTTCCAAAAAGATACGTATAGTGTTTTGCTCTGTTTCGCTTAGTTCTCAAGATATTGATGAAAAAGCATAAAAAACTCTCTTATTCTTTTGGCTATTAGTGTTAATAACACAGGCACACAAAATAAGAAAGTGGATTCTTCTTCTGACTAAACCAACTTATCTGTATGTATTTTGACGTGCTGAATTCGAATCCGGAGTCAGAATTGCTACTTCACACACCATTTTTTGTATGTCGCGAAAATAACCTTAAAAAGACTCATAATTTAGGTTATTTTCGGGATTTACAAAAAATGGAAATAAACGGACACCTGATTCGTATTCGGCACGTCGAAATACATGGAGGTTGCCCAAGAAACAGACCTTTTCTGAGTGTGTGCCTCTGTAATATATGAATGTCACCGAATCCTCCGCCATTTTCTAGAAAACCGGCGTTTGCAAATATATTACAGAGTTACCACAAAAAAGTGAAAAGTGGTCTATTTCTGGGATTCTATTGGGCAAACCCATTTCGGAGTGCTAAATACGAATCAGCTGTCCGTTTAGTTCCATCACCCACCACTTTTTAGTAAATCCCGAAAGTAACTTAAATTATTAGTTTTTTTTTAGGTTATTTTCGCGACTTACAAAAAAATGGTGACTCCGGATTTGCGTTAAAATACATAAAAATAAGTTAGTCCAGTCAGAAGAAGAAAGCACCTTTCTTAATTTATGTGCCTGTGTAATTTTTAAATCGGAAAACCCTGGTACATATCTCACAATCAGTATGGTATTCTAAAACAATTTATTATGATCGCAGCCTGTGATTCCTGTGAAGACTAATACTAGACAAAAATATTTTATATGTTTGCACTATTTGTGCTTTGTGCTACTCTGTCATTGCAGGGCTCGACTGTCTGTTGTGCAATCTGTTTTCTTAAATTAATTGGAATAAATAAATAGTTGTATTATTGTTACATTATATCTTTCTTTTACGAAATACAGTGAACTCTACAGGCAATACAACTTCTTGTTTCTCAATATACCTAGTGAGAGATGGCGTTACAAACACACACCCAGTGCCTGAGTATACAACGTGGGTCGGAAAGAGTGAAACTTTTTTGTTATTAGTTTCTTAGAAAATTTTATATTTGAGAAAAGTTGGTGCACGTCCTTAAATTAAATGCTAGTGCAGCAGTTTTCGTGTTATGGATAATTCATCGCTAGTTGTATTATATGTAACATTTAGGTTAATTGTGTAATTGACTACAGAAGAACTCACCTCATACACCGTCATGAAGCAGTGAACTACAAAATATGCAAACAACCCCGCCAATGTGAGAGGGACCCACATGTGTTGCACACCTTCCTTATTCTGAAAATGAAGATATTGTTTAAACAATGAAAGTAGGTAATAATCGTATAGATGAAATTCAAATGCGTTATTGTGATTCTCTGTTCTTTCTTCAGTTTTTTTGAAATTTTTTTATCATTATGGAACATTGTTATTTATAATCCGAGAATCTGTTACCATGGACTGTTACAAATATTCATTGTAACCTATTTAATGACGAATAATCTGGTTAGACTTTCTGGATGACGGTATAACATTACTTTTGTTTGTAATGTTATAAATATATATTACCGTTTTATTTTACTTGATTGAGAAAGTTCATTAAATGGTATTATTTAAATTTTCATCTGTAATGTGTTGTTTTCAATTTGCAAATGATTAATTTTACTTAGATTACTATTCGCTCATTTTGTTTTGTGATTATTTACCAAAAGCAACTAGGAAAAGTTGACTTTAACTACTCTTATGCATGTAAAAAATGCCGGCGTCTTTGATCTGTACCGCAGCGCCAATGATGTCAACATTTTTTACACGCATAAGAATTGTGGAGTCAACTTTAACTGCATATTTACGAGTTTACCATAAATTTTTAATAACGTGATAAATATATAAAATCTGATCCTCCGAACAGCCTTGCAGAGAGAATTAAAGAAATACTTAATCGATATTTTAAAGTGAGAAAGAAATACTGTTACCTGTAACATTTGAACTCCTATTAGAACTGTTGCTACAACTACAATAACTTTTCCTAAAAAGAGTACGAAATCTCCAACGGAATTAATTGCAGCAACCCTTAGAACATTTGATGATAAAAACTTAAATGCCTGTTTACCAGCTTTACAGAATGGATGACCGTGGATTGCTAGAAGGAAGTTAATATATAGATATATAAGTAATTAGATTGGTTCCAATATAAGTAATCTAATAAAGTTCCTCATTTTTTGTTATTGGGCTTTTGTAAAAAATCATCGAAAAATAAATAATGTGCAAAATTTAATTACTTATTTACTGTCCTCAATTTAGAAATATAAACTGGTGTTGAAAAAATATATTTATTTGACTAATAGGAAACAAAATCTATCTGTCTTGTAACAGCACTAAGAAATTCCAATTCATACACTTTCGGCATGTAGCAATACTCTAGTAAACTCTCCACAAAGCATGTAACATTTATAGTTAGCAGAATAGCAGCTATGTTACTTCAAGATTTTTAGTATTACCCCCTCATAGTGATATTTTTATTAAAAATTTGGGTTATATTCCTCTACAGCTAAAGAGCGTCAATACCGCCAGTATCGCCAAAATAGAAAGGATACGGCCTTAGAGGCGTTCAGGTATAATCCCACGGATGGTAGCTTCGTACCACCGCTCGAGCGAGTGCGTGAACCAAATGTCAGAACCTGCGGTTCCTCTCGTACTGAACAGGATTACTATCGCAACGACGAGTCATTAGTACGGTAACGTTCCCTGTTAGCATTTAAGATAATAATTAAATTATTGATTTTGAAACGTTAAATGTGTTGTCAGCTGCAGACGATGTTGAGCCTCTAATCTACGATTACATAGAAAGTGACCGCGAACTGACTCCATATTTTTCCACATCCTGCTGTAGCAAGAATTAGGAAGTTTCCTATTTTAGAAATATCATGTACATTCAACCTCATTTAGTAGTCTTTCAGATAATTAGTCAAACAAAAAAAAAATTATCTCGATATCTGAAAAACTCACGAACTTATTCAATTTCTTATTTGAATACTTCACCTCGGCTGAAGTCCACCGTGACGTCACAATACATAACGCGCTGACTTGCCATGCCGGCGGCCCGCCGTATGTTCCCTTTATTTAGTGTATGTGCTCGATTTTCTGAAATGTCACAAAATGTCACTTTTGATTCGTTCGTGCCGAGCCGAATTTTCGAATTTCGCCGTGCAATTTACGAACAGGTTTATCTGGAAGACTTCCTCATATGGCCGTCCCAATGGTGTTTTTCGAAAAATATTAACGTGCCAAAATTGCATGTTTTAGCAATTTTTTCGGCTCTCAAATGCAAGCTGGCTATAAACTGCCGGTGTCTGCCAGCGAGTATAAAGGTGCCCGCGCCCGCTCGCTATTGGCGGAATCATGTATTGTGACGTAATCGAGCCTCAGCCCAGATGATCGCAGCATTTTAAACTTGGAAGGACCATAACTTTTTTATTTATAGAGATAATTTAAAAAAAAGTACAGATATTTTTTAGATTTTTACGACTATTTATTACCAGAAAATGAGAAAAATGGAAACTTCCTAATTGTATCTGTTGCTGTCGCTCAAACAAACATTCATGACTAGTAATAATCTGTATAAGAATGACAATTGAGGATCGTATAATATTTGGGAAGGTGCGCCGAAGGTCCTAGTAGGACCCGAATCGGTTTGCGGTGTGGCTAAGCCATGTATATTAACATCGATCAATAAATGAGTACAAAATAGATAAATGAGATTTTAACTACTTAGCAAGGAGACACCAAGGGTATATAGCTATGTTAAAGAACCCTTAACAAGGCTATGGAGTCTGATACAAAGGACAAAGCTGAATAAGTAGCTGTAAGTAAAAATTAGAACAGGACTGCAGAAGCCCTACATAATAGATCCACATAAGTCGCGATAATCGCGGTAGTCAACGTTAATCAACCAGATCTTCTAATATAATCTAATTCTAATTATATAATATATTCTCGAGCGGAATTGAAATTAAATAGTGCAAGAAGTCATATATTTCCTTTAGAAACACCTTTTGTATAGTTAAAAGTAACAAATAATTTGTATATCAACAAAAACGCATGTGGAACACAAACGAACATTTGAAGAGAATTGGGGTTGTGGAATCAGATATATGCACAGCATGTCATATTGTTTGTGACTTGGATCATATTTTTTTCGGGTGTTCATGCCATTCTGGAGCTACCGATGAACTTATTAAGGGTTTATTGAAATTGAAGATTTCTCTGCCCACTAATCTGTTACACATATTGTCGCTTAAGAACGTACGTATATACAAGGAAATAATGAATTTTCTGAATAACATCAACTTGCTGCTATAAAGAACATAGATTAGATTCGTATCCTTATGTTTTACCTTTTGTGTATTATACCTTCTATCCGTGGCCTTTACCTGTGTGTCTATTTATCAATGCTCTGATGAGCCCCTGAGCAAGAAGAGTGTAACCCTGTCCTTCTCCGGTTGTTGATCGTCTATTAATTTTCCTTTAAAATCGTGTTAGGTTAGTTTCGTATAGTGTATTTCATTGCTTTTATTTTTAGTCGCAGTTTGTATCCCCCTTTTAAAAATATGTGGCTGGCTAATGGATCCCACGTCCAATGCCAAAAAAAAAAAAAAACACAAACGAAAGACTAAAGGAAGAATTGGAAGGGAGAAGGCGGAAAGAAGCCATACCGAAAATAATGCAGAAGTTCTTAGAAAACAAAGAATCCTCCTGGGAGGACAACGGATGGATCAAACCTTCACAAGAAACAACAATATGCACATGAAAAGATACATACCACTGTAACATTAGACAAAGGAAGTGGAGGGAAGAGGGAACGCAAAGAAAGAACGAGAAGTATAAATACAAGAACCACTAGTCCTTGGACAAGGATTATCAAAGGTCAATCCTTTGATAACCCGACAAGCAAAATTTAAATGTTATACAACTATTTTATTTTATTGCAATTTTATAAATGTAATAAAATAACAATAAAACAAAATTGTTGTAGAAATTACAGTTATAAAACAAATTTGTTTATTGTGAACATAGCCCCACAAAAAAAGAAAAGTATGTTGTAACAGAAAAAAGACATCAAACTCCACGTATTTTGGCACGCCGAATCCGAACCTGAGGTTCAAATTAACTTCTACCTTGTTTTTTTTTGCAAATCGCGTTTTTTTCGCATTTTTCTGTGGTGTTACCACAGAGGGGGTGAAATTGACAAGATATCAAAAATTTTTGTTAAGAAAAAGTGATTAGAATCCAACGAGGACTCCATTTTTCAATTTTGAACCAAAACTGAGAAAAAATAAAAATACAAATTTTCACCCCGACTATTACGTATCTTTTTATTTTTTATTTTATTTTTTCTCAGATCTTGTTCAAAATCGTATGGGGTCCTCGTTGGATTCAAGTACTTTTTCTTAATAACAGTTTTCGATATCTTGTCAATTTGAGCCAGCAGATTTCCAAGAAATCACAAGGTAGCAATCAGATTCGGATTCAGCGCACCAAGATAAGTGAGGATATAATGGTCTCTTTTCTGATACAACATACTTTTTTATTTTGTGGGACTGTGTAATCGTTGCCCAAGGGCTTTTGCAGTCCATAGTCCATTAATTCATTATTTATTTTGTCCACGACTATTAAATAATGTACTCATTATGTATGTGTTTTCTCAAGGATAATGCTATCCATTATTCCCTGCAGTGAATAATGAGGACAGTCAGTTGTTTATAAGAAGTCACGGACAGGTACTTCTTCAATTCGAGTACAATCTCGCAACTTCTTAGTAGGAATTTTTGGCTAGTTTCTGAAACGTTAAATAGAATTAATTATTTGTTAATTGTCATAGCTACTATTGGGTGAAAAATTGTACTGTTATTATCAAATTTATGAATAGATAACTTAACTTTATTTAGCTTTTCAGAAACAGACCCTCTTTTATCCTACAATTTCGTTTTAAATTTGTCTGAGTAGGCCGTTATGTGTCAAAACAGCGGCTTGCCAAATTAAATTTAAACGTCAAAGTTATTTACAATAAATTTAGATATTATTAAAAAAGAATAATATAATTAATTCATTAATTAATTTCTTCAATAAACTATTTAATCAAGATTATTTAATAGTCGTGGACAAAGTATTGTATTCTACTCGCATATAATGGCTACTATTCACTCTGGTGATTTACGACACTCGCCTACGGCTCGTATCTTAAACTTCACCATCGTGAATAATAGCCATCATTATATGCTCGTTGAATAATATACTATTATATATTTTAGGTGCACTATTCTAGTTCTAACCATTTTTGTTAAAAAATAAACAATTAATTAATGGACTATGGACTGAAAAAGCTAGAAATTATTATCAGAGTATAGATGGCAGAACAACGGACGATTATATGTACACCCCCAGAAGGGTTCTCGAAGATAAATGAATAGATGAGACAAAGCGACACATATTCCGATAAATTTCGAAAAAGCATTTAACACTACAAGCCACGAGGTGATAATTAACATCCCCACCTAGCAATGGCTACATAATAAACTGGATAATATAATCCTGTCCTCACGAAAGCACTGCAGTTCAATGGTTCGGACAGACAACGGAAATTAAACAGAATAATACAGTAGTCAAACAAGTATTCTATCTATACCGCTTACTACTCACTACGATCCTAGATTAAGTGATACAAAGGAAAAAATGAACCACTAAATTGTAACGAAGACACAGAAGTATTAACGACCCCCGATCGTACTAGCATACTCCAAATATTTCCTAATCATCAGGAAAGAAGAGCATATTCTCAAATTTTTAGAGAACATGATATTGCATCTAAACACCTTTGGTCTGAAAGTAAACTTTAAGAAGAGTCTAATAACTGAAAACGAGAGAAATCGTAAAGGATAGAATTAAAAGACATGCAGAATTACAAGGTTAATTCTAGAAAAAGAAACCACCAGGGAAGTCTGATCAATCAAACTGCCAACTGGGTTGAAAACGAGCCAATAACAAAAGACAGTAGAAAAGGTTTGAGAAGAGCCAAAAGAGACATCGTCCAACTATACGCAAAAATCATATATCTATAAAATCAAAGGAATGACAAAAAACGTCACCATTAATAGAAGAGAAAACAAGAACAAAAAGTACAGAAACGTACGAATTGAAGGACTGTGGGGAAGGGATAGAACGCATCTTCTGAAAGAGCGCTAATACCAAATAGCAACAAATTAAAAATAGGAATATATGAAGATAACAGCAACTGAGAGCATCATAAACAAACTAGGAAAGAATCAAGAAGAAGCCGCAAAGATATATAGACTACATAAATCAAAAACGAAGGAAATAGAAGACTCAGATGGAGAAAATTTCTAGAAGCAAAAACACCAAAAGAGGAGCACAAACACACATATCACTATGCAATGTGGCAACGCAACTCACAAACACCTATGTTTCTTATCCTATATTCCTATACCACACGCTATAACCAAGGTTATAAATAAAGCCTATGCAGCACTGAGCAAACTATATCCGCTGGTGAAGAGACGCAGCAAATTAACGATAGAAAATAAAATTTGCCTTTACAAGGCAATTTTCAGGCCCATTTTAATCTATACCTGTGCGTCGTGGAATTTAATTTCCGATGCACAGTGCCTTAGATTGCAAAGAACCCAAAACAAATTGCTGCGTCTATTAACCAATTCACCTCGCTATATCACCATCGCGGAGCTGCATAGGCTTACGGGGGTGCAAATGATGCGTGAACACATTGACGAAACTGCACAAAAATTCTTTACTTACAAACTTACTAACTCACAACTAACAGAAAATATTGCGAATATTAGACGACAACATAACATACAACACACACATAAATACATTTACGAACGCCTTCCACTCTACAGACTGACCACAATCCCCCCCATAAAACACACACTTCCCTGAAAAACCCTTCCCCTCAAAACCACCTTTCTTACTACCCTTTCCTTCTACCCCTCTTGACCCCTCGCAGAAATCTATACCATCTAAGAATTTGCCCTTTAGAGTAAATGCCCGTTTCTATACTCTGACACCTGCAGCAGGGTTTTTAAGAACATTTTCCCTGCATATTTATTATTACCCTCCCCCCTCATTTACACTAAATAAATTATTGAGATGTGAAATCCCCTGATATGTTTCTCTTTAATATGGTCAAGCTACCTAAGGACCATTCATATTTATACAAACATATTCTGGAAATCTCACTTGCCAAAACACCCGGCCGTTGTGTCACTTTTCGTGTCTAGCACGCGATCTGTGACGCAATGCTAATCTATGATTGTAAAATGAGATAAATGAGATACAAATGAAATGTTAACCTTAGTTAAATAGAATAAAAAAAATACACACACGCATCATGTGGCTCTCACTGGTGGCAACAGACATAACCCAGTATCCAGCGTAGATGTAGATGTAGCCAGCACGGCGAGCAGCAGTGGCAGCAATGCCCAAGATTCGCTGGTAAATCATATCAAATCAAATCAACAGTCAAATTATGTATAGACTTTTAAGCCTGAAATAACCTTTCACTTCTAAATTTAGGATAATAAATAAGTAATTGAAGAGGAAATCATAAATATTTTTTCCTTTACGTTTCTCGATTTTTCCGGAATACCATTAGTCCAATCAATAAGTAAAAAAAACGTGTTCAAAATGTAAAAATGGCATAAATCAGTTTTTGTTTTTTATAGTGTTCGGGGGTTCATTTTAAGTATTTTGTCAAGTTGACGGGGTCGGCGGTGGTTGGGGTTAGCCACCATATTTGCGAAAAGTCAAACGTAAATAACTCGCGAACTACTGGTGCTATGACAAAAATGTTAAGGAGTTTCTTTGTTCAGCACTACTCTCTTATTTTCATAGAACTAAACGTTTAGAAGTTACAGTGCGTCAAGTTTTGAAAAAGTAGTTTTTGCGAATTATTTCGTAAACTGTTGATCGTAGATTAAAATGACACAGGTAAATCTTGAAGAGCAGTAATTTTTGTACAATTTCTATTACGGACAGTGTTTTTAACAATTCACGAGCTATAGCCCATGACAGGTTATATATATTTTTTTTCAAAATGTAACTATTGGCCGGATATGGAAATATGCAGTTACAGCCTTGTAGAGCAATAAATTCTCTGCAATTTTTATGTAAAACTGTTTTGCAAAAGTTATAAACAATACTTTTTCAAAACATCGCGTCAACTAATAATACAAAAATATGATATTTCAAACTTGTAGAGTACTAAACTATGGAGAATTTAGTGCTCTGCAAAATTAATAATAACCTGGAATGGATGATGAGTTGGGAAATATTTCCAAAAAACTATTTTTTCACACTTTTTGACGGACTGTAGGACGTAAAATATTGATCCTACAAAATGGCGTCTGCCACATAAAGTGTGGAGAATTTAATGCTCTGCATGACTGACTATTTGACATTTGAGTGGACGATTAACCGTTTACGAAATATTTTCAAAAAACTGCTCTTTACAAACTTTCACGTGCTGTAACTCGCCTATGAAAATAAACCTGTTAAGGGATTTATAGAGAATTTAGTGTTGAACAAAGAAAATCCTTACCATTTTTGTCGTAACCCCAACCACATCCGACCCTGCAAACTTGATAAAATACTCAGAATAAACCCCTGAACAGAATAAAAAAAAAACTGACTCACGCTATTTTTGCAAAAAAAATATCTATTCATTTAACTACATCGCATTTTCCGACAAGATCACAACGATAGAAATTGAGAAACTGTATTAGATCTTAAAAAAAAAGCGTTGGTTGATAAGTAAAGAAAAAGCAATAAAATATCAGTTCTCCAATTTCTCAATTTGTCTGTAAAATTGCCGTGCCTTCTCCGACAAACTGATAATAACTATATCAGATTTTCAAATGAAAAAGAAATTTTGATTACAATATGACGGCTAAGCGATCAAAATTCTAATCATGTAACCAGTGGTTTCTGCATATCTTGTCTCTCTACATGAAGTATGTAAAATCATACAGGTTATACATATATAAAAGTATATGTAGAACATGATTTAGCAATGCGTAAAGAGAAAAATATTTACAGCTAATACTGTTACATAAATCAAATCTTATTTTTTTTATTAATAATATAAATTGACATGTTCTACATCTTAAAAGTACTTTTCTCTAGAACCAATAAAGATAATCATCTATCTAATCCTTAAAAATATTCTGAATGACTTACCAATTTCAATATACGCATTTCTACTGAGGTATTTGATTATTTCTTCGAAGCAGTATAAGCAGCAATGACAACATTTCAAAACACAATCGACGCATCTTCCTTGTCTCTTCTTTAAATATTTCTCAGTCACTTTCAATATCACCCTTATGAATTGCACAACTGCTATAATGAAAGACCCCAATGCTACAGATCCCAAGTGATATCTAGATAAATTGTAAGCACTGTGTATCACTGGGCTGTCTAATTTTGATTTATCCCTACAAAAATACAAAGAAATACAAATTCACATTCATTTTTATTATTATTTAGCGTAGTCGATGAGAGTTTTAATCTCGGAAACCGGCCTAAAAGGATGAAATTGTCTGAAGCCTTTTGCGACATCTTTTTCATACTAAAAACTGCAAAGTACGTCTGTTTATCTCGTACGCTTACCAATAATTAATCTTTTAAACAAATAATTGTTGCAAGATCAAAAATAACGGTTATTTTTCCACAGTAAAATCACAAGAGCTTTTTTTTATCGGATAAATTTCTCTTTGTAACGAAATAATTTTGCCAATCAGTGATTTTATGAGAAAAACTGACATGAAAAAATCGCGAGACCAGAGGTCGAGCGATTTTGTCAAATGTGTGTTTTCTCTCCAGCGCACAAAAGTATTTTATAGAAGGAAGCCATTTCATGAGACCAGCGTTCGAGGTAGTAAATATGACAAGGCATAAAAAGTTTAAAAATAACCTTTTATTAATATTTATGGCAATTAATAGGCGCTAATTATAAAATTATGATGATTAAAACAAATTGGCATTAAATTTCATTACAAAAGAAATTTAAAATGTGAAATTGTTTATAAAATTCCAAAAATCATTAGAAACGTTCAGTAAACATGAGGGGCACTTAAGATTCATCAAAAATACATGGCATAATTCACAGTAAAATTTCCTTCGCCTTAAAAATTGCAAGCTGTAGGGGTTAACACGTCTCTAAAATAATTATTAAGTAAGTTCTTATCCATTATCCAGTAAAATCACTGAAAGCTTGGTATTATAGAGATTAGCATATTATATATTTTTAAGTATATGTATGCGACATTTTGAATGCATTTAATAAATTGTTTTATTTTATTGGTGTTTTATAGCAACAATAACACACAGAGAATTATGTGCTTTATAACGCAATTAAAAGAAGCTTCAATAAAACTGTTTTATAGTGGCGTCACCGAATTTTCTTAAAGCCTGCGGAATTGTTTACACAATTATTTTGTAATGGTTACAATAGCTTTTACAAAATATCAACAATGACTAACCTATTTTATAAGATGGTGCCAATTTTACATTTATAGCTGTCGTAATAACGTTTTTAAAGTGTTCCTGAGACTAATGTTGTTTTATAAAATTTGTGCCTGAAACATTTCTGCAGCTTTTATAAAATACCAAATTGCTATTTGTGCGAGTTTCTAGATTCTGCTGTTTTTAGGTCCTCATCGACCCTATACCAATTGACCAAATAGGAAAAAATACCCGCATGCAGACTTTTTAAAGATGAGATCAAAATAATGCTCACAATCTTATTCTAAATTTTTGCAGTCGATTCCCTTATCTATTTATTATGTAGTATCTATGTAGTGTTTTCTCTCCAGCGCATTTGAGTCATTTACTTCAGTGCTAAAAACGATATGGCAATCGACATATATCTTTATATGGGCTCTAAATATGTAATCAAATTTGAGTGACCTATCTCCAGTAAAGTTCCCAAAAATGTTGATAATTATTTATCACCGGCGCCTCCACCGTTACTTAGAATTTATAAACTAAAGTAATATGAGCACTTTTCAATATTCACCGCTATATCCACATTTCTTTCAGGCTGTCTGCGGTTAAAAATTATGAAACGCTTCGGTTGAGTTCCCGGTTTTTTAGACAAACAACTGTGATATTTTGTTTGTTGACAAATTTGAAGTATTTACAATTTACATTTTATAACACTACATCATTTTTATTTATCAAGACATTCCTTTCTCATTTAATATAGGTTTTCAGGAGTCTATTTTAATAAACCATAAACTTTTAATAAATTAATTATAAAAAAATAAACTAATTACAACTAAAACAATATGAAATAAAAATGAGGTTGTTAAAAAAACACTGAGATTCTAACCGAAATTTCAACTCAAACCCCTGGTAAATGTGGTGCCTCACCGGTTGAAACAGCTGATCACACCGGTTTTGGAAACGACTTATTTTTGGCGTCCGGTTAATTTTGAATAGGCTCGATGGGAACCGGTTCAGATCGCTGTACTTGTTGTAGAACATCCCAGAATCGACCTAAGTCGAAATATAAATAAAAATTTCGACTTAGGAAAAAATTTACAACATACAAGATGAAAGACATCAACACCGAAAACTCACACAAGTTCGCAGAGACGTAAGACACCACTAGGTGAAAATTCGAAGAAGCACCGAATTTTCACAGCAAAATATGTTCATGTCCAGGCCGTAAGACGAAAAGTATGTTATGATCATGAGAAAGAAAATTAAAAATAAAAGTGTCATTTTGGTCAAGGACAAAAATACATTATACTTTTTCGAAGGTGCGCCAAAATATTTTTATGGACAAGGAAAAGGAAATATACTTTTTAGCTTTTTTATCGCTTCAAGGCCGGTTTCAGGAAAAAAAAAACAAATTTGGATTCATCCAGCGACACATCAATTGGACGAGTGCGTTGGAGAATCGGCAGAAAACTGTGGTATTAAAACCAAATGCAGGTCTTTAAAGAGAAAACCACCTTGTGTATAAGTATGATAAAAATGTCATTTGGAAAAAAGTTGCTCGAGAGCGATGTCGTGTCACAGCCCCTATATTGAACCTATGTGGGGATGGTACGTCGCAATTGAGGAGGCAGGAAAGCAAATTAAACTTATATATTGTTGAACTCTATTCGTGTGAATAAAAGGAACCGTAAGCTAACCACTAGTGTCACAAAATTTTGAAAAAGTGAAATATTTTTATATTATTTTCAGTCAATCCGAAAACCAAAGTGCCGAAGAAGTATAAATCTTTTTACCTAATCGATTACTAATGCATGCTCTCAATTAAATGGCAGTTGCGAAATCGAAGTCCTCACTCGTCCTTGCCCTACTTGGGGAGGCAATTCCTTGAAATATATAAATTTTCTTGGATAGGCTATGGGATAACCCTGTTTGTATTTATTTCTAACTCTAATCAATAAATGGATATTATCTAAGCAGACTGGCTCTATCTCGAGTGGTATGTCGGTAAAAGCGTTTATAAAATACATTATATATCAAAAATCTTAAGAATTCCTAGGCGAAATGGACTTAACACAACATTGAGTTAAGTCCTTTCTCCGTAGGAGGGCAGTGTAAGTCTGCAAGTCTGTAACTCAATACACCGATCGGCTCACGGAAGCTCGAGAGGGATTTTCTATGAAAGTGAATCGGAGATCTGTAAGCAAAAGATCCATTAGTATTAGCTAAAATGCATCGCCTGAGAAGCCATATTGAGAGAGAATACAGTTAGTAATCTAAGGGAAGTACAGCTTTTACCTTCCTCGTTTATCAGAAATCTCTTAAACATATCGAACTCGACCGGGAGTAGAAAACACCACACACAATCAAAGGGGAACGCGCGTGGCGCCCATAATAAATAAATTAGTGTCTCGTCCTTCAGACGCTGTAGGGTTCTTCTACATACTTACCGGTGAATTTTGAAAAACACCATTTCAAACTTTTCGGGACTATATTTAATATTTGCTATATTAAGTTATTGACAGTTTGTATTTGGCAAAGGAGACCTATCTCTCTGTACGCCTTTACTTATATAGTGCTAATTAAAGAGTGAAGGCTAAGTCTGCTAATCCAGACATAACACAGTGCTCTAAATAATATAGAAAAAGGGACAATAATAACACAGGCACACAAAATTCAAAAAAATATATTTTCCAGAAATCAGCATACCATATTCTCATGAATTTTGAACCGTTGAATACGAATTTGAGATTCAAATTGCGAAATTTTCCTAATTTTTTTTATAAATCGCAAAAAATTTTATATTTAGGCATTTTTTGGAATTTGTCCGAAATAAGAAATTCAAAATGGAAAATCCAAGAATTATAATCACTGTTCCCTGGAAGATGAGTAGGCATAATTCACACTTACCTTCGCCATTTCTTTAAAAATATAATTTAATTTAATTAGTGCCCTTATTTCGATAAACGTAACAATAGATGTTCGAGCTGGCATCGGATAATTTCTAGATAATACATTTACACGTTTTAAAAGCAACCACTTTGGTTTATTTTTCCTCCAATTTCACTGTTACCTCTAAAATAGTTTCAGTAAACATCAAAACCCTTGAACACTTCATTTGAATACTACTACTTAACATGCATTTCGTCAATCATGTTGGCATCTTCAGGAGATGATTAAAACTAGATAATGCCAACATGGTCAGCAAAATGCACGTCAAGTGATAATATGCGAGTGTAATGTATAAGTGTTTTGTTGTTTCTAAAAACTACGTCAGAGACAGTGTCACATCGAAGGCATTAGCCCCCTTCAAAATCAGTTGCTTTGTTAACCAAATATTGTTGATCAATTCTACATTTTCCCTTCGTTGATATTAGGCTAAATGTCGTTCTTATATTACCTTGTAAAGTACCAAGCAGAGACTGCTCCAGCTATGACCATATGTTGACAACCAATGATAAATTGAGCCATCCACAGCATGGCGAAAAAATTATACCACCTTGTGAACTTCATCCATCCATTTTTTTCGTATTTATAAACTTGGGACCTTATTTCAGTTAGAATTCCTGAGCTTTCTATCCATAGACTGAAGTAGAACCACAAAGAGATGACAATTCCCAAAAAGATGAATGTCTGAAATGATTGTCAATTTATCATCATCATCATGAATTAAGCAACATGAAACTAGATAAATATTACAAAATTAAAACAATGTTATTCACGGTGTACAACCAAATTTAAATCAAACTTGATGCCACTCGGAATTTTTTTTTTACACATTCTTGGATGTATATAGAACCAATTTCTGTGGCATATAAAATCATTCAACGCAGAATTTTTTTTACAAGTATTTTACTTTTTTGTTTAATGACCCAGCTACGCAAAGAAAAATTGGTCTGTTTTGCGGACCAAACCAGTGTATTCTTGTGTATTTGGACCCACTGAAACCGAATCCGAAGTCAGTATCATCAGATTGGCTCGTTTTTCACCCCCAACCCCAAAAAAACACCCCTCCAAACATGGTCTGTCTGGTGGCCCATACCAGTGTATCCTTATGTATTTGAACTCACTGAAACGGAATCCGGAGCCAGAATTGTCAGATTCGCTTTTCCACCCCTGACCCCAGAAAACACCCCAAAAAAAAAGAAAAGTGGTCTGACCTGCGGACCAGACCAGTGTATCTTTATATATCTGGACCCGCTGAAACCGAATCCGAAGTCAGAATTGCAAGATTGACTCGTTTTTCAATTTTTCAGTGTATTATTACCAAATACGTAACGTTATACACTAATATGGTCCGCCGACAGACTATTTTTTGGGGGGTATTTTTTGGGGGGTGTTTTTTTGGGGGTTATAGGTAAAAAACAAGCCAATCTGACAATTCTGGCTTCGGCTTCGGTTTTTGCGGGTCAAAATACATGATACATGGAGCAGACCACTTTTTTTTGTTTTGGGGACGTTTTTTGGGGTCAGAGGTGAAAACCGAGCTAATCTGAAAATTCTTACTTCGGATTCTATTTCAGAGGGTTCAAATACATAAGGATACATTGGTATGATCCGCCGGACATACCATTTTGGAGGGGGGGGGGTGTTTTTTTAGGGATAGGGGCGAAAAACGAGCCAATCTGACAATTGTGAGTTTGGATTCGGTTTCGGCGAGTCCAAATACATAAGAATACACTGGCCTGGTCCGCAGGCGAGACCACTTTTTTGTGTGGCTTTGCTATCAAACAAAAAGAGTAAAACACTTGTAAAAAAAAATTAAACAATTTTTCACATTTAAAAATGGCATATTTGTGTAACCATGAAAGAAATTTTATCAAAAGAGTACATTAAATACCAAATGAAGTGAAGAAAAGTGCACCTTTGAGTCTCCAGAGCAACGATAATAATCAAGCAAAGAAATTAAAATACACTTTATTTCTGTGGTATATACAATATTGTTTTCACGACCAAAAGAAGATAATCGCTAAAGTCCTCAATTTTTTTGAAAATATTTTTAATCAATTATAGTGACTAAAAACATTTTTTGGGTACACGGTGTTCCAGAATATGTGGGCAATTTCTTAGTGTACTCAACTCAAGTACAGACCAGAGAGGAACTGCTACAACGAAACACGTTTCACTGCGATAAAGTACGAAACAATGCTGAGGTAGTGTGGAGGATGCAGCAATCTTAGAGTACGAAGACTTTGCTATGAATTTTTTAATGAAATGCAAAAACTGTTGTCTGTGTCATTTAGCTCTGTCAGTTAAGTAATTACATTTTTCTTGAGAAAATGCAATGCAATCCTTATTGCATTAAAAGAACAATTATTTCTTAATATGCAACTGCATTTTTCTCCAGCACTCTTCGCTTTAGCGATTTCAACAAAGTACCTTATTTTCTACTTATGCTTTGAGGAATCGAATAACACTTATTTTAATGAAAAAATCTTGCTGGACTTAAAATTGAATGTAAAGAATCTTGAGGGTAGTTTACCCCCAACATCCCTGATTTATTACTAAAGCAATAAGTTTCATTATCTTAAGAGCGTCTATTTAAAATAACCAAAACCAAAATTTAGTAAAATTATATCATAGTTGAGGAGCATAATACACATTTACCTACTCCGTGAGATTTTTTGTGAAGGGGAGGTGCGACTATGTGGAATCTCTTTATTATATGCTAGATAATAGTGTAGTACCGGGTATTTACCTTAGAATTGCGCTGTTTAGTTTTTATGGCGTTATACATCCAAGAAGGCCGCCATGCGAGACATTTATTGTTTACATCAAGAATAACTCCTTCCAGAGTGCTCATACGCAAAATCTGCATATAACATTTTCTGTTCTTATCAACTTTTTCGTATCTTTTACCAATTAAGAGTTATGATTCATTATACATGTCACTATCAGTTTAAAACATAATTTAGCCATCGATTATTTATTAAGAGAAGAAAAATAATGATTCTGCTGCTATTTACTCACAAAACTTCAATAGTAACTAGTATTAATACATACAATTTGTAGTAGGACGTAGTAGTTGTATTATAAAATTGGTTCTTAAAATAAATTATGTATTGACAGAAAACAATATTTAATGATACTATATTATTATTCTCTTCAAAACAATGTATCATTACCATCGAAGTCATCCGATGAATCTTCATGCCTTGTATGCTCATCACAGTTGTCACACATATCTTCGTCTCCTCCACACACACATAGTTCTATGCACTTCATATCATGGGAGAGACATTTACATGGTGGAGCACATTTTCTCTTAACACAAGAGCACAGAATAAGTTGAATAACTGTCTCACATACACATAACAGGAGCATAATGGTAGTAGCTTTTTAGTTCCCAGCCGAAGTTTAATGGCGAAGGCAGATTAGGGTAGGGCTGGTCAGCACGGCACCATTCTATGGTTTGACAAAGAACTCTATCAACAAATGGTATCAGTGATGCTCTTGTTGGTGGCAAGTTTTCTCCTTGAGTTTCTTTCTTTGTGAACATCCACCACCTCAGTTCTCCAATACCTGATATATTTGTGCCAGGAACATAGACTTGACATATGAACTTTTCTATTAATAAATAATCTATCTGTATCAAGAAAATTTCCCAAGCTTCCAAGTTTGCCTACAGTTTCGAAAATGTCATCATCTGCTTTACTGAAGACTTTCCAAAAGGAGGTTTTCGCTTTCTTTGCCAAAGTCCCTGTGGTGTCACTTCCGGATAATGCATGCAGACCTAATAATGCTGAAGTTTTCTTTGAGCCCAGAGAATCGGTTACTTTGCTGAGATTGATCATTGTTTGATTTTGACCAACTCCAGTTACAAACATAGTGTTCAGTGGAAGGAACTTATACCACCATAAAGTAAATATGAAGACATCTGTATCAGGTGAGTAAATATGAAGCTGTGTAGCACCGCGACGACAGGCGAACATGGAATGCAAAATTATTTTTGTATCTGCCTCCTCATGATTGCTTTTCAGTTCATCTGTTTCAATCCCCATTGAAAACTTTGCTGTTTCCCTCCAAGATACAAATAAACACTCGTTTCTTTCAGTTGCATATTGTATTGCTTTCTCGGACAAGTAAGTTCTTAACTCATCTTTAGTCTTGACATGAGATAACAATGACTTCATAGATGTGTTCCCAATGTAGGTTGTATCACTGATCTTGTAGTGGACTGGTTGTGTGTTGCCAGCTCTTTTCTTACGCATAGAAGATTTTAGTGAATTTTCTCTGTATGTGTCGAAGACTAAGTGGGTTTCATCATAACGTGATAGTGTATGTATGTCTCTTGCATGAGCATCTCCAGGATCTGTGCAGTCACTCAAGCGCACTTTCAATATTTCACTATTGGAGCGTTGGACAGCTAACTTAAGACGCTGGCCAATTTGGTCTCTTGCTATGCAATACAGTCTCTCTTTGCTTTTCACTCCTTCATCACAAAAAAAAACAGTATTTTTTTGTTATATGCGGGTGTTTTAGATTGTAATGTGTATGTTGCCTTGTCACTGCTGGTACTCGCTTCTAAATCATCCATTCGAAAAGTTTTTTGTTTCTATCCATGTTTGTCATATGAATCAGTTTTTTGTAACATTCTTTATGCCATTTTACATTGGAGTCTTGTAGCTGTTGTACACTTAAATTCCCGATTCGACTACTAATATGCATATACTCTCGATCCAACTATTCTTCTCTTTGTTTCAAACACTGTAGAAGTTTTTCAACCTTCAATGGATTAACAAGAGGTAATTTACTTTTACCTTGACGCAAAAATCTATTGAAAGTCGGATAGGCTAGGCAATAAATGTATACTAATAAATTTGTGTTATGTGGATAAACTGGCGTGTAACTCTTAAATGGTAAAAGATACGAAAAAATTGATAAGAACTAAATTTGTTCTTTGGCTCATGTAGAACAGAAAATGTTTTATGCAGATTTTGCGTATGAGCACTTTGGAAGGAGTTATTCTTGATGTGAAGAATAAATATTTCGCATGACGGCCATCTTGGATGTATGACGCCATAAAAACCAGCGCAATTCTAAGGTAAACACCCGGTACTACACCATTATCTAGCATATAATAAAGAGATTCCACATAGTCGCACCTTCTCTTCACAAAAAATCCCACGGAATACATTATGCCCCAAGACTATCAAGCAGTAAAAAAGTTTATTATTGAAAAACAGTACTTCCCACCCCAGATTCAGAAGTGCATCCCATCAAAAAAATGTTATATGAACATGTAGTGTTATTTTTACCTAAAATGTACGTTCCCAAGAGATGTCATACATGTTCTGTATATGTTTTTTTTTTACAAAAAAAGATAAAACTGATTAAATAAAAGTGATAAAAACTTATAAAAATCGAATTTAAGGAAACATTACCAAAATTGGTTCGAAAAGCAGAACTGGCATTGCTGCTATGGCCTTTCCAGATTCTTCAAAAAGTTGAACAACCAATTTTATTCGTTTTCTCATCACAAATATGATTAGAATGACAATCACGGTGACTATAGTTGCAAGTATGGCAAAGGCTAAGTAAGTTTCAGTTTTGCGGGAATTTACGGATATTACATCCGATTCATTTGGATTATTGCCGTTCCTCGAATTCTTCCACATTATCCTGCAATTAAATAGAAATAACACAGTATCAATAAAAAAATGTTGCTTTAATGTTCTTTATAAACTTCTTACGAAGATCACAATGATTACAAAAAAATCAAAAAATATATGAGAACTAAATACTAATAATAACTAAAATTTTCCTTCTTCATGTCAATTAACATTTTCATAACGATACCAATCAATACAACAATAATTTGTGATCCACTTAAACTTGGATACCCTCATAAGATTTGTGTACCTATATCATCCTATTTTTTTAAAATCAAAGTACTTTACGAAAATCGACATATTTTTCTTACAAATATCAAGATCTATTGGAATATTTTTGCAAGTAAAAATTCAAGAATTCGTGTTAACAATTTTAACACGTTGACTGCCGCAACAAATGCAGTAGTTGAGTCCCCCAGGCGACGAGTATTTTTTGTCCTATATGTATAAACTAGATTGTGTATTCTAATACATACACGTGGCGCCTTGGACCCACCTAATGTGTATTCAATTGAATACTCAGTCAAAGTGTTAAAAACTCTGAGTACATCACTGCATCAGGCACCCTTATAAAAAATGATAGAATTTTAACATTTCAATGGTCTAAAAAAGGATTTATTATAACTTGGAGGTATATAAATGTTTTCGTTCAACAGAAATACCTTCACAGTTGATTTTAACCAATAGTAAATGTGATAATTTGTTTTAACTGTTGTAAATGTCAAATAAAAATGTATAGTCAAACCACTTCCTTCTGTAATCAACATAAAATATAACTGTGTCATCTGTGAAAATTATTATTTGCCAGGTGAAGTTCTATTCAAATAAATTAATTATGTGGTGGTTATATCTATCCTCTTGAAATTAACTATGACACATACAATAACATATATTTCATTATTGTTAGCATACGATATAATTCAATTTAATATGATAGAGGTCAGATTAAGTACACCATATCTTCCAATATCGTCCTTATTTTTATTGTTCAAATAGATATTCGCAGTCGGCAACGCACGACAGCAAATTTAGTTAGTTTCATAATAGTCTTATTAAAAATACCTTAATAATATTTTAAAATAGAATTGATGTATCACCAAATCTACGTAAATTTGGATCAGACTTGGCAGAAAAACTGTATATTACAATGCCCAATAATTTGTACATCGTCTTATTTATGTGTGTTTAATGAAATATTTAATAACATTTTACTCTATAATGATAATAAAATAGTTTATATAAGACATGTCAGTTTACATGTATCTGGTAATCACCTTGTATGATGGATAGGGCTCAATATTCTATTATTTTTACATATGTTATAAACTTTAAATAAAAATTTTAAATTTAACATAAGTTATCTCGTTTAATAATTACTATTCTACAGCCTACATGTATTGGAAGTAAAAATAGCACATCTTTAGTAACTTCGTGATGCTAAATAACAATATAAAAAGCAAAAGTTCAAGTTGGCTCTGGTTTTCCCAATACAGGTAATAAAGTGTAACGCAGGTATAGGGGTCTATAGACGATCCAGCTGCTGGGACCCGACATTGTCAGTACGCTTTGAAGATAATTGGAATTCCAGCGGACCAGTTCACTTTTACAAATGAGTTCATAGCATGCCGACAAGGCTGGCTCCCTGCCGCTAGATCGTGTGTAGACCCCTTATAAACCCTAGTTTATGGGCGGTCCTATCACAAATAACAGGTAGAATTAGAATTCTACGAAAAATAGACATACTAACTACCTACCTCTTTATTTGTCACTAAAACTAATATTCATTCTTAGGTAGTCGTATTTGTTCCTTGTGCATGATAAGCGTTCATTTTCGAAAGTAAATAGTGCTATTTTGAAAATATGCCACGAGATTGTGTAAATACAGCTAACAACTTTTGTTATATTTGTGGTGAAGTGACTTTTGCGCATCAAAAACGTAATTTTACTCCCAAAATTAAGAAGGCGTGCCAGTTGTATTTTGGTTGTACAATCGGAGATGAAGACAAAAAATGGGCACCTCATATATGTTGCAGCAATTGTGCGAACAATCTTTGCAGTTGGCTAAGTGAAAGAGGACGTTCAATGGCTTTTGCTGTGCCTATGATCTGGCGAGAACCTACAGATCACGTCACCGATTGTTATTTTTGCATGATACCTCCTATTAGATAGAGTATTAACAAGAAAAAAAGGAGGGTAATACAGTACGCCAATTTACCATCTGCCATTCGCCCGGTTCCCCATAGTGATGAACTACCTATTCCTAATCCACCTCAAGAATACAGCCTTGATTCTAACGAAGAATCGGATGATAATGTAGATGACGACTTAGTCCAGCCATCAACATCACAAGATCCCGATTTCTCTGCCGAAGTGTCCAGTGGTGAGCCACACAAAATTAACCAACGCGAATTAAGTGATCTTATAAGAGACCTTGATCTGTCCAAGGCAAAAGCGAAGCTTTTGTCATCTCGATTACAACAATGGAATTTACTACAAGAAAATGTTAAAGTTTCCATGTATCGAAGTCGTCAAAAAGATCTTATATCTTTTTTCAAAATGGAAAATGACTTGGTTGCCTGCAAGGACATTGACTGTTTAATGAGTGCTTTATATATTCCCCATGATCCTAGTGACTGGAGACTTTTTATTGACGCCTCGAAACTTAGTCTAAAAGCTGTGTTACTCCACAATGGAAATAAATTGTCATCAATTCCAATCGCCCATGCTGTCCACATGAAGGAAAATTACAGTAACATGAATGTATTGCTACAAACTATAGAATATAACAAGTATAAGTGGCAGATTTGTGCAGACTTAAAAGTGATAGCTATCTTACTTGGTATGCAGCAAGGGTATACCAAATATTGCTGTTTTCTTTGTGAGTGGGACAGTCGAGCGCGATTAGAACATTACAAAAGAAAAATTTGGCCGCCAAGACTGGGTTTTGAACCAGGAGAAAAAAATGTTGCTAACATTCCATTAGTTGATTCACGAAAGGTAATACTGCCACCACTCCACATGAAACTGGGGCTTATGAAAAACTTGGTAAAAGCTATGGACAAAGAGGGACGTGCTTTCAGTTATTTGAAACAAAAATTTCCCAGACTTAGTAATGCGAAAATTAAAGAGGAAATTTTTGAGGGACCTCAAATCGAGAACCTTTTCAAAGATGCTGAATTTGACAACATTCTAGAAAGTAATGAAAAAGCTGCTTGGAATTCCTTTAAAATGGTAGCAACACACTTTCTCGGTAACAAAAGAGCAGAAAACTATAGAGACCTTGTTGGGAATCTTCTTTCTTGCTACCAGAAATTAGGATGCAATATGTCATTAAAAGTCCACTTTCTACATTCACACCTAGATTATTTCCCAGAAAACTGTGATGTAGTAAGTGATGAGCATGGAGAGAGATTCCATCAGGATATTCAAAATATGCAAAAAAGAATATCAGGGCAAATGGACTTCTGCGATGTTGGCAGACTACTGTTGGACATGTATAAGAGATGCTCCAGAAGTAACTTATAAGAGACGGGCTAAGAAGCGCAAGAAGAATAATTAATTTTCTGATTAAAGAGCTTATATTCTAATTAAATATATAGTATATAACATGTATTTGAAATATGTATATATCAAAGTGGCAAATATTTTTTCGCATGATATAATTAATTGCTTTTTTTATTAAAATTATACCATAATATGTGAGTTAGGTCAGTTATTACAATTTTTAGAGTCAACAAATTTTATTTTATGACTATGTTAGACGTAGCTGGGACAAAATAATGCAAATAAGTGGTTTTGGTTAACGATACAAAATAAAAGTTAAAATTTGTAGGTGTGTGTAATTATTATTAACTTTTATTCGTTTCATAATAGTATTATTAAAAATATCTTAGTGGCATTTTAAATAAAATTGATACCTAATCTAGTCCGTATGAATTTGATAGACACTGTTTATATTGCAATTTCAATATCTAGCACATATTCGTGTGTCTGTATACCTGTTTGATTAAATAAATTAGGTATAATAATGAAAGAGTATTGGCATATCCTCGCAATAATTCTTGATCGAGCTTGAGAGTGGCTTGCCTAAATTTGAATAGCTCTAGATTTAAATATTAGAAGAAGATTAATTGTAAAGTACAAAATTAAATTATTGTCGAGATTTTGTAATACTGTGGAACCCGGATACGAATGAGGAATGGAAATTCTGTTTATAGCTCAGGAAGAATACTATGTCAACTTAAACTTTTAAAGTAAACTGTTCAATAGCGAAGCCGCTATCAAAATAAATAGGGTGGTTTCAGTGGACACAGCTGCTAGTTTTCTAATTTGAACCTTAATAAAAATTTTAGAAAAAGTGGTATTCATCTCGATCTCTTAAGAACAACACTAATATTAGAAAAGAAAGAATTTCTAAATTTTAATTTATGTTTATTTTACGTCCACCATTTTTATATTTTTCGGACTTACAATATTTTTCGTAACTTTTCCTACTTTCATTTATTTTAATTTTTCTTTTTTCGTCTTTCTTTACCTTATAATATCGAATCCTTTTATTTAAATCTCTTCAACATTTCAATAAATACTCACCAATCTAAGTTGCTTGGGATTATACTTAACAGTAACTTAAATTGTCAATATCAAGTGGACTACCTCTGTTGTAAAATTTCATTTCTTTTCCACATACGTCAGTTAAAACGATCTTTAGGTTCTGATGCTCTACGTATTTTGTATTTTGCGATAATATATAGTCACCTAACCTACGGTATTACCTTATGGGACAACTCCAGTATAGTTGGAAAATTATTTGCAAAAAGCAGCTGTTCGTGCTATTGAAGGTACGGCTTATGGTACTCCGTGCCAGGTACTTTTTAAAAAATATAGGACTATGCCTTTGCCTTGGATTTACATTTTTGAAACATATTGCAAATTCACCGGCGCGGCAGTTAGATACGTTTCCAAACATTCTGATATGTACTCTTATAACAGTAGGAATGCAGATAATCTAGTTCAACGATATTCTAGGGCTTGCATAATAATAATAATAATTTAAATAATAAATTGAATGTTGTATTCTTTAACAAATTTGTAAATTATTTTAAGGCAACTAATATCACAAATATGCATTTTAACGCATTTTGTAAATTAGGTAAAGCATTCCTGATCAGAGACGAACCCACGGGGGGTTATGGGGGGTACGCTCCCCCCCCAATGTTGATTGAGTTGGGAAAATCACCAAAAATGTAAAAAAATCTTTATTGGGTATAATTGCAAAAAAAACGAATAATGAGTTGATAAAAATTAAATGACACTGTCACTATGACCATTTTTTTATAAATAATTTTAATTGATATTATTTATGACTAGATGTGACTGATGTGAGAGCCACAGAATAGTCGACGGACAACGCACAACGCCGACGGGCCTACGCGACGGGCCAACAAAATAAACTCGTCAACTCGCGGAAATTCGACGTTCGACCCAGTAGACGGCACGGCCAGAGCATACAATTCACAAAGACTGTCTTACATTAGAAATATTAGAATATTACTCCTTTTTGCCTTTATCAATACAATGCTTTGTCCTAGCTATAAAGTCGTTGGTTTATACTGAGTATCACTAGTATCAGTTACCAACCTCTCAACGAGAGATAATAATAATAGCAAATTGTTGTCGGTCAGAAATTGTTAAAATATTAAATGTGTGTGGGAAGTGGCCGGTAGCCGTACTAGCGCGGATGTTCACGAGCTTGCGGCCCGACTTGCGCGTAATCCTATTGTATCTTGTTTTTCTCCACGGTCATTAAACTATAACGGTTACCGCATCCAGTAGCTTCTAGACGACGGAGAGCGCGGGTCAACTTAGGTCTAGCGCCTACATCATGTAGTTTAGTTAAACTTCTTTTGCATAATATTTGTATCGCTAGGCTAACTTATAGATTAAGTCTGAAATAAAAAAAAACATAAGGAAATATAAGTTGTAAAAAAAATGGGCAGTTGGCAAATTAGTTGTAGCTTCCCCCCCCCCCCCCCCAAAAAAAATAGCTGGGTTCGTCTCTGTTCCTGATAGAGTAATGCTTTTACAGTGTAAATGATTACCTAATTTTTACTGACTAGAAAATAGAGTGCTATTATATCAGTAAGTACCATTCTTGTATGTAACTCCAAATGTACTTTTTTTGTATGTAAAAAAGTGATCAATAAATAAATAGACAAAGAAATAAAATCACATTTGGGACCGCAGCGGTAACCGTCCTAAACACTTGTCAACATATATCCATCATTATAACCTATAGAGAATATTTATGTGTTACTTCGTTGAAAGTCAACTTCGGTTATATTTTGTTTATGTATTATAAAGAGTTCAAATTGAATGACTGGCCGACAAAGGAGGAGGGCCTATAAGGCCGGTTTTCTGCCCTTTTTATTTTTGGTCAAAAAATTTCGAAAACATTTTTTTTGTCATATGTATTCAATATCTAATCTATTCTATCCCAAACAGAACTTCCTCCAACCCTCCCCCTCCATGTATCCCCCTTAAATTATTACAGAACTAGTTTACATTAGTACACGTGGTGTTTTTGAACTTGAAAATCATATTTCCTTTGAACAAACTGCACCCTAAGCTCCCCTTACTACCATACAACACTCTAACACCCCTAACCCACCAACGACAAGCACCCTTTCCCCCACTAACATAAACCTTTACGCTCCTACCAGGTATAAAATAGTTTCAAAATGATTTTTTATTTACATTATTCATAAAATATCAAAAAAATAAAAAGAAACGAAAACAGGCCTCCTTTGTTGCGTGTCGCTTCATTTTTATATACACGCGCCTAAAAGTATTTTCATTACTGAAAATTAGTTGACAGCTATGGTTACCAGTGGAATCGATGAAGAAAATACACGTTGTTTTTTTTTCATGTTAATGGCTATAATAATAGTGTTTTAATGCCGTTAAAAAAGTTACTGCAGCCAACAGTAGAAAAATATGTTGGTGAAGAAGTTTTTCATTTTATTAGAAATATTTTGAAAACCAAACATAGTATACCTAATATTTTAAACTGTTTTAGATATTTGCCATTGTTCTAACGAATATAATTATATATTTTTATTATTATTATTATTATTATTATTATATATTTCTGTTGTACTTGAATATTGTAGTTTGTCAATGAAAATAGTTCCTAATTTAATTATTAGAGCATGGCATTTGAAATGAAATGAAATGAATGAAATGAAAAGAAATGAAATGAAAAGAAATGAAATGAAATAAATTTATTGCATGTGAGAATTTTACAAACTTTTCTACTCTTCGCCAAGTAGTTAGAACTGCATCAAAATTTATGATAAAAACTATATATGGTTATAGTTCTTAGAGCAATGGGAAATACCTGAAATTATTTTAAAGATTATACCATTTATTATTTTTTAAATATTTATAATAAACCGAAAATAAACGCATATTTCCCTCTCACTCTGCAAAATCCTATCCTTAAGGGCAATTTGAACAAAAATTTATTATTAGACTGGAACATACTATGTGGCTTTTCAATTTATGTACCCACGCCAGATTTTGAGATCTCAATTAGATGGTTGTCTTATACATAATGCAGTAATAGAGCTGTCGAATCTAATTTGAAAATAAGGAGATAGTCTAAGAGTGCTCTAATTAAGTGGCCACCAAGATCCCAGACTTGATGCTACTTGGTTGTTTCTTTGCCTTAATCAAAAAGTGTATAAATCAACACCACAGTCAGTAGAAAAACTAGGGTATATCGATATTATAAATTCTTAAATTTTGACCCCCAAAAAGTATGGTAGTAGGCCCTGATTTTTATAGAAAAATATATCGATTTGTACAGTAGTTACAGGTTTTCGTACTCTACGTTTAAAAAATACTCGGTCAAAATTGGACAATTGACACAAATTTCATGAAGGTGTTCAAGTTTTATTGTCATGTATATCAATTAGTTAATTCATTTTACTACTTTACGATACCTAGTTTGTTTTCTATTTGTCTTACTGCTACTTCATAATCAAGGTTAAATGTATAAGTACTTTTAATTAAATTAAGTGTTGCGTTCTTTTTGTAGTGCTTTACATCACTCTCTTTATTGTATAATACTCTTCCTCCACAATTTTCCACACATATAATCATAGAGTAATTAAAATATTTCACATAAACCACAATTTACTAATTTTTGAAAAAACATTTTTCATTCCTTAATAAAAATATTTCTATGCCATTGAGAGTATATTTGGTATATTCCCTCTAAACATGGAAAAACTGATATATGGTTATCATCTAAATATACACCGCGTGTCCCAATATAAACAGAACATGTAATACGACAACTTTTACTCCTGAAGGATCTGGAAGAGACTTGTGTGGGAAGACCTACACATTTAGAGATAAGGAACACATACTCAATACCCGAGTGCACTAGGATTAATTTCTTCTTCTTCTGGAAAAATTCCAGTGTCACAACCGCGAATCGAACTTGAGACTCCTGATATTATTATTATAACTGATATTATGAATCAGTTTCTCATAAATAAATCCCAAACATGAAATTATGATGAAAATGTTTAGCTCAAATAGCAATCCTATTAAATTCGTCCATTTTTAATCACGTATGCTGAAACAACCAATCAGAACAGAATTGCACTGAAAAGATCCCTGAGGGATCTTTTCACGTATATCATCCAGTTTGACAGTAATGACAGTTCAATAATTTAAAATTTATTTTTTGACAATATCGATTTGGAACTGCAAATAATGATTTAATGAATATAATAATGGAGGAAACCACACCAAATAATACATAATACATAATCTACATTTAATTTTACAAATTGCTCTTTTAATAATTATGTTTTTAATAAATAATTTTGAACAAATAAATAAAATAGATTGCAAAAAATTTTCTATGCGAATACCCGTCGAACGTTGATAAATAGCTCATAATTTTATCACAACTTCCTCAAGCACATTGCTTTTAGGTAATATCCCTCCGCCTACGGCGTCGGGATATTACCAAGCAAGTGCTTTCGGAAATTGTGATAAAATTATTTCGTATTATCAGCGTCCTTGGGATATTATGGCTGATAATTCTTATCCTAAATGATACAGAGTAGGTTAAATTAGATTAGATTTGAAAAAGGAGCTGGCTGATTTGCCTTGGCCACCGCGACCCCTGCGGATCTATTGTGACACTCCTTGTCTAATTTTACTTAAATCTCCTTATCCAACTTTGTCTTTTGTATCAGACTCCATAACCTTGATAAGGGCTCCTTGATTTCTCTTCGCCAAGTAATTGGAACCTCAGTCTGGCTAGGCCTTCGCAATGGTACAGCACATATACTGAAGTTTCCTCTTGACAGAATCTGCATGTTGCATCCTCTGCTAGGCCCATTAATCTAGTAAGCCTACAATGTTCAGTCGGAAGACCTACCATTATCCTAATGGCCTTTCTATTTTGGCGTAGTAGGTCTTCCGTGAATTTGGCCGATCGTTATTTAATGAACTTTTTGGCCTGCCTGTGTTGTGAGAAATTCTTCCATCACTCTAGAGATTTATTTTGTACCCATTCATTAATGGATATTCGTATGCGTGGCTTAGCCACACCGCAAAAGGGTTCGGGTCCTACTAGGGCCTTAGATGCGCCTTTCCGGGCCAGTTCATCAGCCTTCTCATTTCTCCTGTGTCCCTCATGTCTTGCTATCTATGCCACGGTCACTTTGTTCTGACTTCCTAGGTCTCTAAGATCATTTATACAATCCCATACTAGTCTTGAATCGACCTGCATGGAATCGAGTACCTTTAGCGCTGCTTGGCTATCGGAAAAAATAGAAATTGACTGGTTTACAGTTCCTTGCCTCATTATTTCCTTTGAACACCACTCTATAGCTGCCACTTCAGCCTGAAATATCGTGGTGTGTATTCCTAAACTTATCAGAATTTTCCTTATTCCGTAAATCCCAGCTCCACCTCCCTATTCTGTCTTGGAGTCGTCCGTATACCAGATCGTTTGCGCCGATATTGGAGGACCGTTTTTTCAGCCCTCTTGTCTGCTAATTTGATTTGAAAATTTTTGTAGAAGTTATACTTTGGGACCATAGTCTCCTTAGGCATTCCCAAAATAGGATCTGCCTTCAGCTCTGAATATAACTTTTGATGCTATGTTCCATGTTGTTGCCTTGCATTAGCCTGTGTACCACTGAACGAGCTTCCCTTGGATAAATATGTGTAGTGGTGTCAGGTCTAAGAGGACTTCCAATGCAGCCATGGGAGCAGCACTTAATAGCCTTATTGCTCCAAGCTGCAGTATCTTGGTCCACCATACCACCGATTCATAGGTTATCATGGGTCTTACATCCCTAGTGTATAACCATAGGGCCATCTTATGGTTTAAGCTTCAGTTTTTTCCACACATCTGCCTGCACCTTCCCAGGGCAATGGTTGATTTCTGTGTGACTTTTTGGATGTGGGAATTCCATGTCATCTTTTGGTCGAAAATGACTCCTAAGTATTTAACCTCACTGGCAAATGGAATTTTCACTACATTGAGCCTCAGAGGTTTTAGGCCTCCCAAGGCTCTTTTCCATGTAAAGGTGTAGTTTTGTGAGGATGTATGGAAAGTCCTTCCTCACTACACCACCTATCGACAATGTTTAGGGCTCTTTATGTTCGCAAATCGCCCCTTGACTATTATCGCTAGATCGTCAGCATATCCTAGGTAATAAAAGCCTTCTGCGGAAATATTTCAGAGGAGTTCGTCAACAAGAGTTGCCCACAGCAGTGGACATAATACTCCTCATTGAAGGCAGCCTGTACTCACTTTTGCCTCAATGGTAGCCTCTCCTAGATTGGATACTATTATCCTCTTTTCTAGGCTGGCTTTAATCCACTGGCAGAGTACTGTTGGGACTATTTAACAAAGCATTCGTTAAAGGTTGTTATTGAACGCTACTTCTATATCTAAAAATGTTGCCACTGCCATTTCTTTGTCATCTAATGACTTTTTCAGTAGCATATCAGCGCGAGGTCTGTTGACTTTCCCGGCTGGTATGTATATTGACGCTCACTAAGGGGGTTTTCCCTTAGTATTTCGTCTCTAATGTACTTGTCCAGAGGTGATACAGAGTAACAAATTATGGAATTGAACTATTTTTGTTATGTAGTGCGTAAATAGTTTCACGTCTTTAAAAAAAATGATAGTGGGAAGCGACTAGACAAACAGAGAAACCTTGTAAAATATGGAGTCTAAAGCCTACAGTTAAAAAAAATATATATTTTGAAGAAATTAGTTGAGAACTTTTGGCCATATAGTACCTACAATTTCGGATAGGTTAGTAACGACTGTCGAACTAAGCCAAATTCAAGGTCTCATTGCGACCTACATCTCCCTTCTTTTAATAGCCATTGCGACAATAATAACAAATATACAATGCACAAGGGAACACCAGATGAATGTCATCTCACCTATTTGATCCCGCCAACTTTTATGTATAGGAGTTTATTACTCAGTTATAAGAAAGGGTCAGGATCACAAGACCTTTATTCTTACTGCCGTACTATATTATATCTGGATGTCGGCTGCCCTTATTGTCTTGGCCTGGGGCAAAAAACGGGACACTCTAATCGCTTTAGCTCAACTTTTTGTGCCAATGGGGGGTTATATAAATATTGTATAGTTCCAGACTGTAAAAATACATCAGTGTCTACTCTCAATAAAATATTTATTTCATTACCAAGTGATGAAAGTATTAGGAATTTGTGGCAGCAAACTATTCACAGGGAGAAATTTGTTAATAATAAAAAGACGAAATATTGTTGTGAGGATAAAGTCTGGTGTAATACGTTATTATTAAAAATTGTACGATAATAAAATTTGTAGCTTGAAGAGGATATGGAAAATTAAATGTATTAGGCATAAAATATCTTTCATTTGCACATAACCAACAGCGTCGTTATTTTGACTGGCTGACCTGAAAATCAGATAAATTCGGTAGAGTTTATTAAAGTAGATATCTATCTAGTTAACCTACCTCTATAACCAGCACCTCTCATTTTAGCACTTATGTAATCTTTATTATTATTGAAATATTCCGTGACCATAAAAATGTCTACACACGGCAAAATGTTGGAATCAGCGTTAACGTATCCATTTTCTAGAGAACACATATTTTTATGTGTAAAAAATAACAAAATGAAAAAAGTTAAATAACGAAAAATAACACCACACCCGCAGTGTAAAATGAAATCTCTTAAACCGTTGAGCGATAAGTCCTACCACTCAACACTTAAACTGAATATAACCGCACAACTCATAGTACCAGTGGAGTGGTGTGACATCATCCGCGCCGTCAGCCGTTTCAAATATGTTACGAATTTGCAATCAAATAATAGGATTAGTATTAACAGCCCAATTTCTCCACTACATACTTGAAGGGTTAAGTACTTACGGAAAATGCAAAAATAAATTATGAAGTAAATATCACTAAGTGAGCTCATTGACAAAATTACATTGCAAATATTCCTTCACCATTATACGCCCATTAACCCACAGAAGGTAAACGTTATCAAACTTTTTGTAGGTAATTGTTCAAATTGTTGATCTAGGTTAATTTTTTACAAAGTACCCCTAGAAGAAATAGTTATATAGGTTTTTTACTTATTAGGTCGTTACTCATTACGTTTTCTTAATAACATGAAACTAATTACACCCTGTATAACAAGAGTTACTGACTTATGTCAGTACTTCACTAGCTTCCTGCCTTGAAAAAGCTAAGTAAACTCGTACGATTTCCCCGTTTCTCACTAACTGTAGAGTCTAAGTCGCTGAGGGCCGTTATTTTCGATCCCGATTAAACGTAAAAAGTGGGTCAAACCAATTCAGTTACCATGGAAACAATTGTACTTTCAATGATTTGGCCGATGGCTAAAGTTTACTCGGGACCGAAAGTAACGGCCCTGAGTATGTTATTCTATCCCCTGTACTACTATGACGTGCGTAAACCTGAGACCCAAGGGTCTCTGGCCCTCCCGGTCCATGACGGTTAATTGCAAAAGGTACTTATAATTGATAACGTCTTTAAACGTTTTACACATTAGGACATGTTCAGTGCAAAAGCCAAGTCATTACGTCACTTTTTTTTCTCGGGGAGGGGAAACCCACACGGGCTGCCCATCACTAAAATGGATCTGAGTGTCAGACTCTAACTGACTAAAACCCCTCCTCCTGGGGCTTATCTGTAAAAAATACTCCGAAGGCACTGCAGCCTCCTGGGCTTATTGTGCTCTCCCTGTCTTAGTTTACACTGTCCATTTTGATATTCCTGTATCACTGACATAGTACAGTAAGCGAAGCAGTAAAAATGGTAAAATTCCCGGCCCGAAAACGATGAAAGGAATTTCCTTAATTTTTTTTGCAATATGCTTTATAAAATACGTGCCTCAAAGTTTATATTGTCGCATTACCGGCTTTTTATTTTTAAGGGTGGAAACCACCCCTAAAAGTTAACTATTTACGCTATAATTGATGAAAATCCATGTACTTATGTTTTTGAGGTCGCTGAATATGACTGTGAGGTCAAAATGAGATGAAAATATTAAGGGTTGAAATCACCCTTAAATACTGAAAAATTAATGTCTTCTAATTTTACGAATAAAATCACGAAAATCCATATAGTTATATTTTTGAGGTCACTAAATATGATTATGAGGTGAAAACATAGGAAAGACGAAAATATTAAGTTGAAACCACCCTTAAACAATAAAAAATTAATAATTCTTCTAATGTTACAAATAAATTCACGAAAATTCATATACTTATGTTTCTTAGGTCGCTGAATATGATTATGAGGTCTAAATTTATATAAAAAAATGGTGGATTAAAAATGGTCACAAAAGAGTATAGTAATATGTCTAATTTTATTAAAAACAGATTGCTATAAATAAAACAAATTAATACAATTAAGTACACTAATTAAATAACATTTTACATCTGCACTCTAAACATGCTAAAGTGCAATGCAACCCGCTTTTTCTGCATATTCTTTGAGAAATAGACGGCTATTGCTATAGACATTTAAAATGCGTGTACAAACTGAAAAGTTTCAACATTATTTCAGACTGTCATATCTCTGGAACAGTTTATCGTAGAAAAAAAAATTAAAACCCAAACTCTTCGTTTTTGATAAGCTTCATTTCATTCTTATATCATGTTTTTATCAAACCTATAGTTTTTGATATATTTCGATTTTAAATACATAATTTTCGTGCGTATGTGCTCAAGCGCCATCTTTAGACCTTTATATCTCTGGAACAGTTTGTCGTGGGAAAATTAAAAAAAAAACAAACTATTCGTTTTTTATAAGCTTCATTTTTTTACTCTTACAATTTTTTATAAAAAAATATTTACTCTTTAAAAAAATTATTAAAATTTTCATTATTGAAAATGGGTACAGAATGAAAAATTATTATTTTGAAAATTTTAAAAAAATTGACCATGCTAGAAATAATATTCATTAACAATATCTAGAAGGATTTTTAAAAATTTTGAATGAATAAGAAATTAGAGCAATAGTGCCCAAATTTTTAAATGCGCTACTTTTTTGTTTGTAACTTTTTTAGTTTTCATTATAAAATGTCGTAATACGTCTCAATCGAAAGAAAATTTTATTACCCTTAATTTTTACAAGAATAAACATTTCTCTCATAGTTGTAGATTTTGAGTAATTTTAGATTTTAACGTCGTTTATTATTTTGAATTATGAATTTTTCGGCACCATTTTGAAAATGCCATATTTCCAAAATTAAACATCGGAGAAAAAAAAAAGAAAAACTATTCGATTTAATTTTGTATGTTGTACACTTGCATTATTTTATTAAAATCCACATTTATCGAAAAATATGAATTTTAGCAAAAAAGTGTATGACTTTTATTTCTTATAATTTGATTCTCTATCAGATTATGTGTGTTTGTTGTTTTTTCTTGCGACAACCCCTAAGAAGGGGACCACCCCAAACTAAAAAGCAGGAAAAATGACAATATAGATTCTTATGTACATACTTTATGAAACATGTTGAAGAAAAAAATTTGGAAATTCAGTATATCGTTTTCGGGCTGGGTTTTAAAAGCTTCACTTACTGTACCAACAAGGTGATACAGGTTTGAAAATGAGCGAGTTTTGATGGTTTCTGGGTCTGTTTGTGTTTTCCCGTAGATATTATATCTTCTGCGGTCCAACGCCTCGCAGTCATATATAATATGTTCCACAGTTTCTGGTACCTTACCGCACAGTCTGCAGTTTAGGTCGCCAGCAAACTTTCCGATTAAATGCAAGTACTTCTTAACGGGAAAGTGTCTCGTCAGAAGACTGTTGCGGTTCTGAACTTGATCCTGTTCTTTATGAGCAGTACCTCAGTTTGTTTTGAACATGATCCATTGATAAGTGTTTTCGCATGTCGATTTCCTGGAATATTTATGCAGTAGTGGTTGTGCTTACTCTCAGCCGTCTTTGACTACCCTTCTAGCTGACTCTTTTGTGATGCCCAGCGCAGGTTCTGGGGCATAGAATATATCAGCTGCTCCTCGTCTAGCAAGTTCGTCAGCTTTTTCGTTGCTCTCTATACTGGTATGTTCCGGCTCCGAGAGCAGTCTTACTCTGTTCCGCTCACCCAGAATTTTGAGCTCTTCGTGGCAGTCCCAAACCAGTCTAGAAAACACCTTGTTAGTGCCTTAAGTGCCGTCTGATGTAATTGAGATCTGCTAATTCACATGTCGTCTGATACTCTCGCGTACACACTTCACACTTACTTTACTTACTTTATGAACCATTTATAAACATATAAGTGGCTAAAATGCAAAAATAATGTCATATTTCTGCTGCCAAGATGTAAATAAATCAGTTTATTTGTTTGAATTGTTTCTTTCTCAAAGTATTTTTGATACGTGCTATTAATTTTTATTTTTGGACAAAATAATGAGTAAAATGCATCTGTCTAAAAAATACAATTCAATTTAAACCTCCAAGTGCTCGTTATTTGAGTCCAGTATTTTAACTAAAATGCTTACCATAAAAATACGGATCCTGCTGAGGATGCTACCACTGCTCCTATCAAAACTACCCATACTACCAGTCCAACTAAATATCTAAATAATACCAATATCAAAATGGAAAGAACTAAAAAAAAAAATGATATTATGGTTTACGTATAATCACTTAATTTCTTTATAATTTACCAAGGGATATTAAGCAGAGGTAACAAACTTCTTTCCAACAAAATTGGAAATCTTCGGCAACTTCCTGAAAAAATATTAAAATTTGAATAATTGAAAAAATCAATGATAATAATCATATGCAGCAAACATTAATTAACTAATTGTTGAGTACTTACACTAAAAAAATTGCTTAATCCAGTCTTAGAGAATAAAGTATTGGCAATATCCTTAGTTTTATTTGGGACACATCTGTTGAAAAATTGTCGACTAAAACAAAATCTTTTATCAAAAGAACTTAGTAGATTGAGGTTACTCTTCCTTATTATCAAAACTTCCACGATTACAACCAAATTTAAATTAAAGATGATGCCACATTTTTCTTTTACACATTCTTGAATGTATATAGCGAGTCCAAATACATAAGGAGACACTGGTCTGGTCCGCAGGCCACACCGCTTTTATTTGGTTTGGGTTTTTTTTTGGGGGGGGGTGCTTTTTGGAGTCAGAGGTGAAAAACGAGACAATCTGACAATTCTGACTTCGGATTCGATTTCAGTCGGTCCAAATACATAAGGATACACTGGTCTGATCCGCAGGCCAGACTACTTTTTTTGTGTGGCTGTCTTTAAACAAAAAAAGTAAAATACTTGTAAAAAAATTTCTGCGGTGAATGATTTTAAATATAGTGAAATTGGTTCCATATACATCCAAGAATGTTTAAAAAAACATTCCGAACGGCACCAACTTTGATTTAAATTTGCTTCTGTCTAAAAGTCCTCCATAGTCAAAAATATAATGGGAGGAAAAAATGTTACTATTGTGTTATTTGGAAGACATAGCCTTTATATTTAAAAGATTCTTCTGTTTAACAACCCATTAACAATTAACATCAACATACCACATACAGTAGACAGCCCCTAAATTCAAAGTCAAGGCTAAAGGGAAGTGGATTACATATTTGAAAAGACACAGACAACGTCCATTATCCACCGATATTGCTAGTGTCGGAGTTGGGGATCGAACCCAGTTCACGCCCAGTTCACGCCAGTGAACACCAGTGCGCCCAATGCTCACCACACAACACGATCGTTGCTTTACCATGCCAGCAAATTGAAAACTACTTTGTTATGCCTTATTTTGAGCATCCATATTAGATTAGGAATAAAATACGCAACAATTGAAAGTTGAAAAAAATCACACAACGTTCATTATAACTTAATATATTAAAATTGTATTGTGTGAAACAATATATATACACGAGTATTTATATTCGTATATGTAAGGAAGATAACGTTTAGATTCACATTTTTAATTCAACCATCGAAAAACTAAAAATTTTCATTCATTGTTTTATTTGCAAAAACAAGCTAAATTTAAGAAAATAAAAGACTAGGAAGTCCTAAATTGTATTTAGATTCATTCTTCACCAGATATTATTTATATATTTTTTTAAGTTACCCTCATAATATTAAAATGAACAACATATTGAATCTGTACATATATTATGTGTAACATGATGAAGCTTCTCAGGGATATCTGCTAGATTTTAAGACAAAAAATTACTTAATGTATTTCAAAAAATTTGATTCAAAATTATAGAAGCAGTTAAGAATTACACTTTTCAAGAATATTCCTACAAAATATGTTTATTTTCAAAGTCATTTAATGCTTTGTTCAGAGTTAAACCATGAGATTACTTTCAAAATATGGGTGAAATTCGAATTTTGATACAAAAACGAAGTAATAATATATAATTACACAGGCACACAAAATAAAAAAGTGGTATTTTTCTGGTACTCCATTGAGTAACCTATATGTATTTCGACGTGCTGAACACGAATCAGATGTCCACTTAGCTCCATTGTCACCATTTTTTTGTAAATCGCGAAAATAACCTAAAAACTCATAATTTAGGTTATTTTCGCGATTTACTAAAAATTAGTGGGTAACGGAGCTAAACGCTGATTCGTATTCAGCTTGTGGAAATACATAAAGGGTTGCTCAATGGAGTCCCAGAAACAGACCTGTTTTGTGTGTGTGTCTGTGTAATAAATCTCCGCCATTTTCTAGAAAATCGCGTATGCAAATATTACACAGACACACAAAAAAAGTGAAAAGTGATCTATTTCTGTAACTTCATTGAGTAACCCCATGTATTTCGACATGCTGAATACAAATCAGGCGTCCGTATAGCTCCGTTATCCACCAATTTTTAGTAACTCGCGAAAATAACCTGCTTTTTTTAGGTTATCCACGCTAGGATCCACAACAGAGGAGGTGTCCATGACCAGAGGATGCCCGCAGATGTGGGGGGGGGTCTTATCTCTTCTACCTTGGTGCCTGGTTGCGGACGAGCTCTTATCTCGACAGGAACAGCGGGGAATATAAGCGCAAGTTTATGCAGACGATATCGCGATTCTAGTAACAGCAAAATAGGAATATCCTATTACTTAATCATGTACAGGAGCACCTAGACACTGCCGATATCATGAATAAATACCAATTCGGTTTTCGTGTCAGCCATTCCACTACCCAACACTTTTCCGAGTCGGGGAAATAGTCAGGACCAACTTCAATCGAGGTCTCGTTACAGAGTTTATCGCCTTAGACCTCGAAAAAGCCTTCGACAAAGTCTGGTATCCTGGACTACTGTATAAGCTCCATATCGCGGGTTTTTCGACTCGAATCATAAAACGATCGAGTCATACAGTTCAGACCGAAAATTTCGAGTTGTAGTCAACCAGGTGTGCTCATCCTTACAGTCCATCCTCTCCGGCATCCCCCAAAGGATAACATTTACGTTAACGACATACCATCCCCTATTGACCACAGACCACCTCTGTTTGTTTGCAGACGACACCTCCATCTTGACCACGTCAAAAGAGGCGGATATTATGACCAACCTTCTTGAGCTGCAAACAAACAGAACTATACAATACTTTAACAACTGGGGGCTAAAAACAAATACCAGAAAAACCCAGCCTATATGTTTTACTAGACGTATGATTAAAATTGTCACTAAAATTCAAATTCAAGGTCAACTTCTCGAATTGCAAAATGAAGTTTTGTACTTGGGCGTCACCCTCGACAAAAAGTTCATTTTCAGAACCCACGTTAGCAAAATACTGGGAAAGTGCTGGGCACGTGTCTCCAAATTATACCCACTCCTCAAAAGTTCTCCCACAACTTAGCAAATTTAATATACGAAGCATATGTCACGCCGATATTAACTTATGCCTCGCCAATGTGGTATCCCATCACAGCCCCAACCCACCAAAAAAAGCTACAAACCGTCCAAAATAAACTTTTAAGACTAGCCAATATACAATCCTTTTTAACCCCGATTCAAATATTACACGACATTTCGGCACCCCAACTATAGACAATTTCATATTAAATAGACTGCTTCCCAACTTTGCACAAACAATGGTATCCTCAATCAATCCCATATCCCCTCACATTCAAATTCTCCCAGGCCCCAACCCATCACTCCCTAAATTACATTTTCACCGCCTAAAAAAAACAAAATTGTAAACTTGTACTGAGAAAAAACCAAAAAATAAAAAGAAAAAGGGAAAAAAACATGCACTAGAAAACAAATTACACCAAAAGAAAAATAATAAAAAAATAAAAATACCAAAAAAACTGCAAAATCAAAAAAAGCACAAAAAAATAAAAAACTTTAAAAAATGGAAGATCAGAACCAAAAGAGCCATCAATACAAAACTAACAAACACAACTCCAATAGAGCCATTCACTCTGTGCACTGCACATCCAAACAAAAATGTAAAACAATCATTAACATAATTTACTAACACACACATTAACCTAATAAATACAGCCAGCCTCAGAGCACGTCATTCTTTCAAACAAAACAAGCCAGCTCGAGTCAAGCATCAACAGATGGAACGTCTCAAGCATCGATGCACACTACGAAGTAAAACATGAAGGCGCTGCATCGGAAAAGATGCAGCGAGCCCCATGGTAGGCGGATTATGTGCCCAGGAAGCTCTTTACGTGAGTCCAGGGAAGACCACTGTGGTCGCCTTCATAAGAAAGAGGAAACTCAACCTGGGAAGATTATATCTCCGGGGAAATGAATTGCAAGTGAGCAATAAAGTCAAATACTTGGGACCGATTCTAGACACCAAATTAAACTTCAATGTCTAGATAGAGTGACTACCAAAGCTACGCGGGCCTCATGGGTCAGCAGAGGGATGGTAGGGACTACAACCAAGAATGGTGCACTGGTTGTACCAAAGAGTTGTAATATCAATAATAACCTATGCCTTACTGATCTGGTGGCATAAATCCGGAAAAGGGGAGGCAATGAGAAAACTACGAAAAATACAAAGACTGGCATGTCTAGGCATAACGGGAGCAATGTATATTGATATTATATTTTTATATCGAATGTTTTTATTTTTCTTAGCGACTCCATGGAATCTTCTCCATTATGGATCGAGTTTTCCTTTTTGTTTCTTAGCGACTCCATGGAAACTTCTCGCTTTTGGAACTTCTCGATTTCCAGTGAGTGAGTCGCTATAGTCGCTATATACACCCCCAAATTTATAGAGTTATCGCTATAAATAAAATTAAAATCGAAGTAAATATACTTATATTTGTTTTTAATACATGTTCATATTTTATGTGATTTTGGTATTTTTAAGTATATTGATATTATATTTTTATATCGAATGTTTTTATTTTTCCTAGCGACTCCATGGAAACTTCTCCATTATGGATCGAGTTTTCCTTTTTGTTTCTCAGCGACTCCATGGAAACTTCTCGCTTTTGGAACTTCTCGATTTCCAGTGAGTGAGTCGCTATATACGTCTACCGCATGGAAGCACTACTTTGCCTGCCTCCACTACATTTAATTGTGGAGAGTTAGGCACTGTTAGCAGCGTACAGGCTGAAAACAAACGGACATTGGACCATTCCAAGAATAGGATACCATACCGAAATATTCCAACAAATAGGAAAAAATCGACTACTAGATATACAGTCAGATAGAATCAGCATAAGCACAAACAGCCTTGATGTGGCCCGAGCCACCTTACAGGATATAATACAATACCGCAAGAGGAATGGTAAAGGAACTATTAAGTCAGAAACATAACTTGTATTGGACTGGGGCGCCGGGGATGAGATAGTCACGTATGTTCATCACTGGCGGGCCACCCAATACAAAGACTAACGAATTGCTAAAGCTAAGCAGGAAACAGCTGAGATGTGCAGTGGGAATCCTATAGGACACTGCACATTGAATAGACACCTAACCAACCTAGGTGTGAAGGATAATCCAGAATGCAGGATGTGTGGTGAGAATGAGGAAACTCCTCACCACATACTATGTGAATGCCCAGCCTTGGTGGCTGGGAGGTTTTCACTTCTTCGGGGGACAAACTGTGACCCCGAAGGAAATTGCCAGAGCTCCCATTGACCGTATACTCTCCTTTTGGAGAGGAAAGGGATTAATGGGATAACGAGACTAAGGGGTACAATAAGCTTAAGCTTCAGTACGACGGGTTTTCTGGCACCGCAACCCATAAGGAAAAAAAAATAAATCTGGTGACCGAGGTGGATAATCTATAGATATAAGATAGAAGATAGAAGTGCTCAGACATGTTAACATGCAAATGTTAATTGATATTATTATTATTATCAAAAGAATGAGGCACCATGAATATACATTAATGCCCACCAGACGTAAATGTTTTATACTTTTGACTATTGATTTGGATACAAAATTGTAAATCATATATTCACCAATATCTCTGATTCTGAGACGCAACCACCGTATTCTTTGTAAAAGTGAATTGATACGAAAAAATAATTTTCGTATGAAAATTTCTATTCTCCATTATATTTTGCCAAGTACCAAACGAAACTCGTGTCTCAGGGCTGCATTTCCTTTTTTCAAAGTATAAGTCAGTTTCGGTTTATAGATGTGAGTTTGAAGGAACTATTAAATTCTTTGTATTATTACTTATTTAATTTTTCCTCTTGTTTCAACGAAAATGAGAACTCGCTGAACTAGCAGATATGTTTGACTTAACAATAAGGAATACATGAAGTAATATTCAAACCTCTTTTAATATCTGGAGAACTGAAGCTCAATTTCATTAGTAGATCATAGGCAGGAAAATAAGTAATCCGATCAAAAACATTAAAGCAAACAAAACAGCAGAAATCAATACAGACCACAGAATACTATATGGGAAACTAAAGGAAATATAAAAAGAGGACAGACATAAAAGAAATAAAAACACACCAAACAATACTTGGAATATCTCCCTACTATAAAAATGAAAAAATAATTAACAGGGGAGGAAATAAACACCAATGGGCTCAAAAATAAAAATTGCTGTAAGGTAACATTAAAAAGGGAGAAGTAACCATAAGCTCAATAATAAATGAAACAAATACCAAATATAAACCGATAAAAAAAATGAAGGCCACAAGCAAACAGCGATGGTTGAACATAAATGAAAGAGTAAAATACGAATTTTTAATATTATACTTATTTTGCTAAGTTGACACAAAGATACCACCTTATTTTACTGTTTCGTCGATTTTGTATCAAAGTTCGAATTTCGTGCAGATATTTTGAAGGTAACCTCAGGGTTAAATTCAAAATAAAATGTATTAAATTACTTCTGAAATAACTTTGAAAATAGAGATACTTTGAAAGTATATTATTTCAGAGAAATATAAATTCTTAACAAACTGTATAATCTGAGATGTTATCGACCTAAATTCTGGCAATTGAGAGACAAGCAAAAAGTGTGAACTTTTTGTCGCAAAAACGAAAGTTTAACAGATAACCCCAAGAAATCCTATCGTGGGACACATTGTACAGAAAAGATATTAAGTTGATACTAACTTTTATAACTAGAGCAAAATAATATTAAATATTATAACAATCAAGATACAGCACAAGTTACAAGATCGTATTTTTATGTTCAAATACGCATTAAACACGGAAATAAATGTATAGGTCGCTCAATGTTTTGGGAATATTTTTTCAACGGCATTGGGAAAAGTCATAGAACTACATTGTACAGAAAAGATATTAAGTTGATACTAACTTTTATAACTAGAGCAAAATAATATTAAATATTATAACAATCAAGATACAGCACCAGTTACAAGATCGTATTTTTATGTTCAAATACACATTAAACACGGAAATAAATGTATCGGTCGCTCAATGTTTTGGGAATATTTTTTCAACGGCATTGGGAAAAGTCATAGAACTGCATGTACTATTAATTATTTTTAGTTTTCAATTTGATCTGGTATCTTCATATATTTGTTGTCAGATATTTCAGATTAAATGTTTTACCATCTTCAATCATTTTCAAAAATAATGGACGATCTATCAAATACATATTTATGTCCGTCTTAAAAGTGTACTCACAGCTACGCCCAAATGCAACATCTACTCATTAAATATAGCAAGTTCTAGAAATTGTTAAAAAGCTTTTTAATTTTAGTTTCCTTTCTAAAATGTACAAATATTATTTCATTTTCCTCACTCTATACGGTTTGTAGGTTAGTGACATTGGCATTAATATTTTATAATGCATTTGTAGTAAATTTCTTATACGAGACGTGATGACCCACGACCTATGAATAATTGAACGCAATTGAGTTGAATGAATTTACTCAATGTTCTCTGATTATAAACATACAATATAAAAAGAGTACAAAGATAAATAAATGTAATTGTCGAGGCTGGAAAAAATGTATATATCATATTTCACACAAGTACACTGTCTAATGTATGGTATGTTTTGTTTTTGTAAATACTTCACAAGTACAACACTGAATACATTATATTGCACATCAGTTAATACCAATATTTTTCATGGTATTAATTTTGAAATATGTGCAATAATTTTATGATATTTTTTATAAGATAAAGCATTGTCCAAATATCTAATATCTAATATGTTTTATTATGCGACAACTTGTATTGTATTCTTAAGTTTTTAATGAAAAAGAATGCTCACTTAAAAGTATACTCACTATCCTTCGTAAGCACTGCAGTCAGAAACACAAAATTTATCTACTGTTGTCGAATTTCTCTTCAGTACTAGGTGGTACCTAAAAAAATAAGACATATGAAATAGGTAACGAGAAATGCTTTATTAAGATTCTGTAATTGGAATATTCCATACAACTATAATTACTATACTCCTCGCAAATACAAAGAGTATATTGCATTTAATCAGCATTTTTAAACCGTAGATATCACTGGTAAACAGAAAAATATGGTTCTGTCAGTCATCAAACTCTGAACAACCTTCAAAATGTCTGTCTGCCTGCCTGTCTGTCCGTCACTTTCTTTTAAGTATGATAATTCAAGACAAAAAAGACCGATCGTATTATTTGGATAGTGAGAGTAAATATAAAATTTATACATTTTAAGAGAAAATGCACATAATCTTCTACAATCACCAAATACTGTATAACTCGAAAATGGTAACAATTACAAGTACCTATAGCAAATACAGCATATGCCCACTACCAGAACAATAACCGGGGAAAAAGGGAAAAAATAGAAGAAAATGAATACAGAAAATTTCCTACTCTGGAATTTATAATAAATATAATAAAAAAATCATTATAGCCTACCTACACAATACTTATTATATGTATATAAGAACATAATACAGGAGCACAGTACAAATTACTCTTAATTTAAATGCTCCTTCTCTTTGTTATTTAAAAAAAACTTAAATCTCAGAGTTGAGATATAAACTTGTAATATAGATTTTTCTAAAGAAAAAGTAATTCTATGACATCAACGAATTGTTATATTGTGATGTCACTGCGTTGTGATAAGTTGCGATAGATATTTGGATGGTTTTTAAGAAGCTGTTATTTTGGTGTATTTTTTATACAAAGCAATGACTGTGAGAATTGTATTAATTACATATCAAAATTTTTGTGTACTTGTGTACCAAATTGTTACCTTAGTTTACCTATAGTGTATTACATTTTTTAATACATTACGCTTCTGTGCATTTGACTTGTGTAAAACATACAATATTGTTGGCACCAATAAATGATTTGAGCTGACTTGATTTGAATTGATTTGAATTCTACCTAAAAAAATTTTGTTACTTTCAACTGCGAAGGCTGTAATATGGAACGTTCAACAGTTACATAGAAAACAATGTGACAAAGAGTATAATAGTACGGCAACACGCTACCAAGATTTTCGAGTTACTTTAGCGAAGATTATTCCAGCAGTTCTCGTTAGTTCTGGGAGAGCTGAGAAGAAAAATTCAGGAACGTTTTACCTCTCCTAAAAGGTTCAAATCGAGCTTTGAACATGTAAAGAAAAACCAGTCATCTCGGTCTTCGCAGCGAGGCAGTTTCTTTTGTCTTCTTGTCGAGGGAAGTAAATATGATGAGGAAAAATTGAGAACTGCCCTTCTGACTGTGACGTCGAGTTACAAAGACCGAAATAATGACAAATAGCCACCGGTCAAAATTCTGGTCACCGCGGCGAGGCAGCTCATTATCGAGTAGCTTCGATGTCTCTTGACCACAAAAATTTCAAACCGAACTTTTTGCTAGTTCAGTTACGAGTGATTACATTCGCATGTTGCTTAATTTTGAGGGCTGATCAAGTAATCGCGGCGAGGCAGTTCTCCACTTCAGGCTATTTCAAATATCATTAAGAAGACGAAAAAAATATGAATTGAACTTTTCCCAGTTCACATTTGAGAAAAATGATTTTCGCCGCGACAAAAAAAAACAAATTAAGGCTGTTTGTAAGTACAAGCTTTCATTCCGGAGCACACATATAAATACCAGGAGACTCTGATACGAGCTGCGCGGACCGAGGATACTGCGTTTCACTATACGGAATATACCATCTCTGAATAACGACAACGCAGCATCCTCGGTCCCAGCAGCTACCATCTTTTATTTACATATACACGCTTCCTGCTGGAGATGCTACATGGCTTCGGGTACACTCCATGTCGTTGCCACAGGCAACGAAGTCATCCAGCATCTCTATGTCCTCCGCGCGCCGCCGCGCCGGTACGCGAACGTATATGCAATTCCATTCGATTTCGCGCAGCTACGGCCAACGGAAAACGGCAGTTCGCATTTTTTATCGTATGTAATATCACTAGTGCTTGAAATTTTATCGTATGTAATATCACTAGTGCTTAAAATTTTATCGAAAATTTTTTCGAAAGCGTGTTGCCTGGTAATATAACGAGTGCAAATTGGCAGTTTATTATCTGATTAAATCCCGACCGCTTTAGCGGGAGGGATTTAATCTTTGATAATAAACTGCCAATTTGCACGAGTTATATTAACTAAGGGCGACTTAGCTTGAGAAAAAATTTTTAGATAAAATTTAAAGCACGAGTGGTATTTGAGGAGAATATTTCACGAATAAATAATTCATTAAGTACATCTTCAATATTATGTTTTCTTATTAACTGCCTTCAGACGTTTTCTTGTCACTTTTTGGAGTTTACTGACCTTTATTTTCAATTTCATCATTAATTTGATATACAGAAATATTTCCAAACCGACTCATATTGTCAAAACAGCAAATCTGAAACAAACGCAGTAGAAACAACGGAGATTCGCTATATTTTAAAATAATCTAGTGACGTTTCCATGGCAACTAGTAAATAAAACGAGTTGAAACCTTAGATATTATAATATATAGACTGGCTTAACACCTTTCAGGCGTTTCTGAGGTGCAATACGACGAGGAACGATAGAGAGAGCACTACTTTAGTACCGATGTCTCGCCCAAATAAAATATACACCCATGGTTCCGAGATTGACATAGAGAGCGCCATCTAGCGCTACAAGTTATATTCCATAATAAATAAATGTTCATCGACTCATATTTACGTATTTAATCCTCACTTTTAACTTACGAAGTTTATGTATTATGTTGAGGTTTGCTTTGTTAAGCAAAGAGAATTTTAAATACAACAAATTATAATGTTTGATGCACAGCTTTGGTTCAACGAGTTACTTTTTGGTAGATTACCATAATATGTAAGTACTATACATTTTTAGTTTGTTCCAGAGCGAATGTGTACTTGACATTTATAATAAATGATTTGCTTACCTTTGTAACTACATTATTGAGCTATTGAAAGCTGTGCTTGACTTGTTCCTGTATTATGAGCTAGGTATATTAAGTACAATCTTTGTGTGTAATTGTTACCTGATTTAACACTAGGAAAACTGAAATAGTTACAGATAGGCAAAAGTTACAGCCTATATATTTCAGACAAGATTCGCTTTGGAATTGAGGTGTGTTTTTGTTTGCTACTACATAATACAATATTACAATTTACAAGGTAAGTACGTTAAGAATTAATAATAAGCTAGAGAAGATATTTATAGATAAAACTTAAAAGCTCGAGTTGCCCTATTTGCCAAAAATATTTCACGACAAAAACGTCAAAAAATTTTCGCATATTTGCCGCTGCAGCGACCTAAAAAATTAGAGCGATAAATTTTGCATGTTGGTCCTGTCAAAAGCCGATCTAGCTTGAATTACCACTAATAATGACGTTTGATTGGTGCGATGTTTTGAAAAAACGGGCTCTCATTGGCTATAGCGTTAATGAGTGAAATAATCGGTAAAATTTTTTCGAAAGCGTTGCCTGGTAATATAAAGAGTGCAAATTGACAGTTTATTATCTGATTAAATTCCGACCGCTTTAGAGGGAGGGATTTAATCTTTGATAATAAACTGTCAATTTGCACGAGTTATATTAACCTTATGGCAACTTAGCTTGAGAAAAAATTTATAGATAAAATTTAGAACCACGAGTGGTATTTGTGGAGAATATTTCACGAATAAGTAATTCATTAAGTACATCTTCAATATTATCTTCAGTAATTAATTGCCTTCAGACGTTTCCTTCTTACTTTTTAGAGATTACTCACCTTTATCTTCAATTTTAATCATTTACATCACATAAAAATGCATTTCCAAAGCGACTCATCTAATAAAAAGCAAAGTAGTTTTAAATTATGACAATCAAGAAAAACAATATACGTTAAACCATAGGTACTGTGATTTATAAGACTAGTCATCCCAACAAAGCACGCTTCGACCAATCACATTACGGGATAAACGACACAAATTGCATATTACCAATCTATCGCTTTTACGTTCTAAGGCTGCCGACTCAGATGGTAGGTACCACCATCTAGTAACGTTAGCTTAACTTAACTGCTGGCCTAAACAGTGAATTGAATTATTACATTAAAGTGTTTATTAATTTATATTTATGTATTTAATCCTTGTTTCTAATTTGAGAAGTTTAATAGTTAAGTTAAGGTTTGCTTGTTTAAGTAAAGAGACTTTAAGTACAACGAATTATAATGTATATAGTGATACTGCAGAGTTTTGATTTTCCAAATAAGTGTTAGCTGCTTTGTGATGCTTGATGAATTATCATACGTAAGTACCTACATTTGTGTATTTATCATGAAATAACTGATTTGTCTGCTTCGTAGATATTTATATTTAATTTTAGTTGTGAAAATTATTTTGTAATTACGTTAGGTATTAACCCAGGTGGCAGGGTGACGTCATTATGACGTCTTTTAAAGGTGATTTTTCGTCGCCGACGTCATTGTCCCAATAAATGACGTACCAGAGACGTGATATTTATAACGTACTTCTGACGTCATCATGAAGACGTCAAATACACGTTTCTTTTAGGTCATTATTTTGACGTCATTAATAAATGACGTACCAGAGACGTGATATTTAATACGTACTTCTGACGTTATCATGAAGACGTCAAATACACGTTTCTTTTAGGTAATTATTTTGACGTCATTAAAATGACGTGAAATAAATCATTATAAAATAAAAATGAATAGAAGTATTTAGTGATAAGTTCAATTTTTGCCACAATAATAATTTTGTTTTACTATTTCTAACTAGGTATACAGCTTTTAAACATATTCAAATAAATATGTTCAATGGTTCAGTGAGTTAAGTGTTAGGTTGCGAGTCGAGAGGTCGGCGGTTCGATCCCTGCACATTCCGGTTTTTTTTTCGTCAAAAACTTTATTAATAATTGTGGAAAAATATTTTAATGAGAGGTTTGCATCCCTTATCGCAAAATTCACTGGTTACCAATACGTCATATTGGCGTCATTGGGCAGTGACATTGTGCCGTCTTTTCACGTCATTTTTACGTCATGCTGAAGGTGAAATTGACGTAATTAATGCCGAAAAAACGACGTCATAATGACGGCACCTTGCTGCCTGGGAAGCCATTGAAAGCTGTGTATAACTTGTCCCCAACCTATATAAGTTCCACAGAGCATTGGCTTTTTAGGTTATTAATACAATAATACAATTTACAATTTACAATTTACGTTAACAATTAGTAATAAGCTAGAGAAGATATTTATAGATAACATTTAAAAGCACGATTTGTCCTGTTTGCCGAAAACATTGCACGACACAAAACGTCAAAAAAATTTTCGCAATATTTGCCGCTGCAGCGACCTAAAAAATTAGAGCGATAAATTTTGCATGTTGGTACTGTCAAAAGCCGATCTAGCTTGAATTACCACTAATAATGACGTTTGATTGGTGCAACGTTGTGAAAAAACGGGCTCTCATTGGCTATAGCGTTAATGAGTGAAATAATCGTTTTATACACCCCACTCTATAAATAGAAAAAAGTTTTAGCCTTGCTGCTTTGATAATTTTAGCCTCCAATTTGATACAACTTTGATTGATATTATGGGAACTTAGGCTAATCATTAATCCATGTCTTGTTCATCATTTTTAACGTGAATTAATCGAGAACTGCCTCGCCGCGGTATAAAAATTACGAAATTTTTTTCGATAGACGGAAAGTCGTTTGCCAGCCGCCCGTATCGTTTTTCGAACATTTGCCATATAAAAAAGTATCTTAGAATTTCATAATCCATAGAGTTTCCCTGCGATAAAACTCGCCGCTTTGCTAGAGTTTTTTGATAACGGGCTGCTGTACTATAATGCTTTCTATTCATCTACTTATTTATCATGAAACTAAAATGAAAAACTGGTCTCGGCGCATTCGCCATTTCATGCGATTCGATCTGAAACATACCCGAGTATATTAATAAAACACTAATTGTATGTCAACAACAAAACAAGTCCAGAATAACTGTTTAGCAAGTCTTGAATTTATTATTTAAATGATGTCATCACGTTATATGAAATTGAGGTTAAGAATTCAATTTGCTCCGATTTGGGTGAAATCTGATATAGTTGTTTCTCACGAGGTACTAATAAAAGTTGTGAAAAGTTTCTGGCAACATTCCTGAGGGTGTGTGTGGAAGAGAGTTAGAGAATCAATTTGCCCCGATTAAGATAAAATTGGTATTGATTTTGCTTTTGTAGTACAGGAAAACTTTACTTTAACTCAAAAAAAAATGTGGCGTGGCTATAGGTTCAAAATAGACCAAAGTTCACGAAACAAAAAGTTTAGGAGTTTTACAGATCTGCGGGAATTTTAATTAAAAAAATCGATTTTTCTCTATTTTCTCTGGAAATGTGGCATTTACAAAAAAATTGTTCAAATAAAAGTTACTTCTGACAATATTATCTTTAATTTGGTGTTTAAATTTAATTTTATATCAATAATTAACCCAAATACTAGAGGTTTTAACTTCGGAATAATACCATATGAATTAGATCTCGTTCATTTTCGACAGCTTAATAGTATGCATAAAAAAAAGAAGTTTCTGTATTATGTGAGACCTTGCTAATTTATAGGGGGTGGATGCTACGAAATTTGGGATTTTAGCTTGAAAAAGTGGTATTTCAAATGCATTTTCGTCAAATAACTCGAAAGGTATTACATTGAGCAAAGACATGGCAGAGACAAATAAGAAAGCTACTAAATTAAGGATGAATTTCGTTTTTTTTCTAATTTTTGTAGAGTTAATGGTTTCGGAGATCTGGAAGTCTAAAGGTGTCTTCCGAACATTTATAAGTCAAAGTATTTAGTTCAAATGTTAAGTATCTCAGAAACTATGGTATTTAGGCCAAAAACGCTAATAACCAAAATGAAAAACCATTAATTAGGCTTTCATATGTTTTTTTTTTCTATTTTCTTAGCATAAAAACAAAGAAGTTATGACAGAAACAATGTACTTTTTCACAGTTTTTTTAAAACGTCGCAATATTGTTAATGTAAGTAGTCAATAATTAAAAAAATATGTTTCCATATACTGTTTTTCGTTAATATATAGGGTGATCTACCATGACATGCGGAAAATTTATCAGTAGGTTGTCCCCACCGAAAGGAGTTAAAAAATGAAAAATTTTTAAAAAATAACCAAAAAAATTACCTTATTTTTTTGTAGAAATGCGTCGCCAATGAGTTCAACCAATCTGACGTAACGCGGTACAACCATATCACTTTATCATACTTGGGATTGACACTACTGATAGCAAATCTGGAGAGGGTAGAAGTGAATTTTTGGTTTTAATCAAATCACATTAGAAAAATAGCGAAATAAATCGAAAAGACATTGACCCTATGCTAGTAAACTCTCCAACAACAAGTGGATATAAGAGATATTTACTTAAACCTGTCAATAACACAAAAACACCAACTTCGGTGGTGCTTTGTACCTGCCGGTGTCGACCGAAAGTAAAAAACGCGGCACTTTGACCGCACCCGCCGCTTCACTTTTTATGCCAATTAAGGAAATGTAAACATCTCCAATATGTTCTTTCACAAGTAAGTTCGTCGCCCTATTACTGACCTAGACAATAACAGTAGTGTATCTTTGTAAGTTTTAACCATTTTTAATATACTAAATTACCTCAGAGATTTTGCAGGGGCTTTCCCACGTTGAAGACTAGTACACCATTTTATTTTCCGTATATCATGGTAAATCACATTGTATAGTGTGACCTAGGCGCTCAAATTTTTACATCGACTTATAGCTTGCTTTAGAAAAAAAATTGCATTTTAAACTGTAAAGGGATTTTAGAAAAAACGTAACATTCTTGTTGCTCTGCAAATATCCCAATAAATATTAGTTTAAGAGAAAATATTGTGGACATCAAAAATTAAGTTTTTAAACTAGGAATATATTTATTTTGTTTATGTATTTGTGTAGGGTTGATTGTTTCGGAGATAGAAACAAAATTAAATGTAATTAATCAATCTTTAAAATTATTTTTTGTTTGTTTACATCAGAAAAAATAAATAAGTTATGGCCGATTCAATGTGCGTTTTCACATTTTTGTTAACAAAATGTCGGCATTTTGTTATTGTAATTGCTCAGTAATTAATTTTTCTTTCAAAAATACTGTTATTCGTTAATATATAGCATTACCTAGATGCTCAATTTATTTTGTCCCTTTAAAACATTTGTTTTAGAAAAAATTCCATCCGCCATCTCCCCATCGAAAAATGGCCGTATTTTGGTTGATTATTGCTATAAAATTAATTTTAAAACACCAAATTTTGCCAGAAACAACTTTTATTTGAACTAGTTTTTTGTAAATGCCATATTTAACGAGAAAATGGAGAAAAATCTTTTCTTTTATTAAAAATACCCCTTTTTACCCCCTATAGGTTCCCGCGGATCCGTATAACTTTTTTGTTTCGTGACCTTTGGCCTATTTCAAACTTATAACCAAAGTTTAAAGTCTGCACAATTTTTTTTTCGAGTTAGGGTCTTTTTTTTCAATCTTTCCTTGTACTATTGGGGCACTAAGGAAAAGCACGCTATGAAAAGTTTTACATCATTCTCTCTGATATTCCTAATATTTGTGGACTACATAAAAATAAATCTACAAAGAAATGTTTTTGTTTTATATCAAATTCAGACAACAGATTAAGGTATTCATTCTACCTACTATCATAATTTAGAGTATTGAAAGTAATGGATAGCTTGCAATTATTTTCTTGTTAACTCCTTTGTAATTTTTTTGAGCCAATTTAGTTTACAACCTCCATTTGAATTCTAAACATGTGTTGCCACTCAGGATTTATCGTTTAAACTCATGGTTTTACGATAAAGAACAGAATATCTCATTTGATCGGTAGATTTCTAAAACCGTAAATGTCGTTCGTAAAGGAAAGCATCTCATATCATTGACTTAGTCACCGAATTCTGAACAAATTTCAAAATGTCCGTCTGTTCGCCTGTTTGTCTGTTGCTAGTAAGCACGATAGCGCAAGACAGAAAAGACCAATTCTATTGAAATTTGGAAGAGGGAGAATTATATTGCTTTTTAAAAGAAGTCGATTAGTAAATATATTAAACTTGTGAAATATTTTAAGACAAAAATATAAGTGAAAGATGTAATGCTTCATGAAATTCTGCAAATATAAAAATACTGCATAGTGTACAGTCGAACATTTCTCAAACCAAGATAGTATCATCGGGAGATAATTAGTGCCAGATGGCAACCAGTGAGGTTGAGATGCCGCACAAAAAGTCGTACCGCAACCACTTTCATGTAAATATGTAAAAATTGCAATTATTACAACCAAATCAGAATCGCAATTTTGAATTTTTTAGTGTTGACATCGGATTCGGCATCAGCTACTCCTAAAATACCAAACTACCAATTTTAATTCAATTACGACGAAATTAAATTTTTTATAGTAATACTACATTTTTCTTACTGCGGGCGCATCCGGCATATTCTCGAAATTTCTACTAAACAAATATTATTTTCCTTATTTTGCTCGCCTTTCACTACACGTAGCTTAATAAAATTATTATGGGACCTCCGCCGAGCCATACCTTACAGTTTGAGAAGATTTCATAGAAATCGCTTAAGCTTATCTATAAGAATTGATTGAATGAACTTAAAAGGAAATATAGCCACGGGTCGAATTAAAACCTCATTTTGTAAATTTTTGAAGTCGGTTAACAATAGACACCATATTCGTTTTAATCAGATATCATTTAACCAAAAATTATACTCCACGCTTATGTTTCGAAATAATATAACTGATTGAAGTTTAAAGTTTTTCTTCTCAAAAAATGTCCGCCATCTTGGTACCTAAGGAAGAATGTTGACGCGTCCTCATTGAAAATGAATTTCCTTGGTGTAAGAACTAACTGTGCCAAATGACACCCCATGCAGTTGAAGTGCAGTGTTCACCCTATTTATGTGGCGTACCGCACCTACTAGTATGTGGCTTCGAAAAAGCGTGTACATAATGTATGGTGGAGGCGCTGGGCGTACAGGTATAAATATAAAGTCAAAAAATCTGAGAAACTCTAAATCATTAAATGATGAATGAAGTCCAGCAACTTATTCCTTTTTGTCCGTTTTGAAACATCCTCACGAGGGAGTCGCTCGTCTTTGATATCTTGGTTAAATCATAAATATTTTAGTAAAACACAAAATTATTACTAATATAATATACAGGGTGTCCCGAATTGCATAGGTCAACTTCACTAAGCAATACAACTTTTCAAAATAAGAAAAAAAGTTCCTATAAATATGGGTCGGGAAGTGCTTAGTTTCCGAGATACAGGGTGTTCAAGTAATTCTCCTGAAAATGTTTTTTTATGAATATTTTTGAAACGTCTAAAGATAAACAAATGATAATTTAGACAGGAATTTAACTTTTTATGCTTTTTAAGACAAAATGACAACTATGTACGAAAATCATTCAGGAGCGGATGAAACTGGGGCGGGGGCTAGATATAATTTAGCCCCAACTTTATTGTGTGACACTTTTACATTAATTTATGAGCAGAACTTAAAAACTTTGAAGTTTTCTACACAAAAAAAGTCTCTTGTGTTTTTTCTCTAAAATTATCAGTTTTTGAGTAAATTATTACTAGCATTCCTGGTATGCAGGAGTGTGCCATGATTGTAATGTTTGTAACAAATGAAAAATAATCTAGCATGCAATGCCAAAATGACAATAATGACATTGTTGTTTTTTGTGTTTTCTGTAGTTCATTGTTCTGTAGTTTTATTAGTTCCTTTTGGAAAAAGTGTTCTATTGAAAAGTAAAAAATGTTCATGTTTAGTAATGTGGAGTACGCAGATATTCATTTTATTTATGGATATTGTAATGGAAACGCAAATGCCGCGGTACGCGAATATCGCAGAAGATTTCCTAATAGAAGGAAACTATCTAAAGACGTTTTTATTCGAACCCACCTAGAATTTAGAAATGTTGGACTTAAAAGAAGTCCAAGAAATGAAGAATAGCGAAATGGGCGAATTAAAAACATAATTTTGGCAAAATTTATCAATAATAATAAATTAAGTATCAGAAGAGCGGTCCAACAGCTACGTGCGCAAGTTGTGCATGTTTCCAAAAACAAAGTTTTTCGGATCCTGAAAAAAGACCACAGACAAGCTTTTCGAATGCAGCTAGTCCAAAGCCTTCAACCAGGTGATCCCGAAAGGCGTATCAATTTTTGTAATTGGTTTATAAATGCCATGGAACAAGATCCCGATTTCGAAAGTAAAATTATTTGGACTTATGAAGCTACCGTTAACCGTAATGGATCGGTTAATTTTAATAATTTAAGAATCTGGGCTCATCGGAATCCTCATATAATTCACCCTAGGACATTTCAACAGGAGTTTAGCGTTAATGTATGGTGTGGTGTTATAAACGGAACTTTTTGTGGGCCCCACATCCTTCCCCCTCGTTTAAATGGACCATTATTTAATGATTTTTTAAATAACCATTTTTTTCAATATCTCCAGGATATTCCTCTTAATTTAAGAAATGAAATGCTGGTTTCAAATGGACGGAGCTCCTGCACATTTTGCTGTTGAGAACCGTTTGTGGGTAAACAATAATTATCCTGAACGGTGGATCGGTCGATTAGGTGCAAGAGCCTGGCCACCCCGTTCACCGGATTTAACTCCAGTTGATTTTTTTGTCTGGGGTTATTTAAAGGACAAAGTTTACGCAAACTCTGTAAACACAAGAGAAGAGTTAATGGAAAGAATTCTCGAAGAATGTGAAAATTTGCGGGCTAATCCTGATTTCATTCGTAATACACACTCTGTACTGCGCAGATGTCAGAAATGTGTTGATGCTGGCGGAATGCACTTTGAACAACTCTATTAATTTGTATTTTACCTTACTTTAATCTAATTCATTGTTGTCTAATAAAAAATAATGTAATCAAATTTTGTTTTACTGTCATTGTATTTTCTGTTCTGCTAAAATATTCATAAGAAACTATTCCCGAATAAAGTTCAGATAAGATTTACTCAAAAACTGATAATCTTAGAGAAAAAACACAACAGACTTTTTTGTGTAGAAAACTTCAAATTTTTAAGTTCTGCTCATAAATTAATGTAAAAGTGTCACACAATAAAGTTGGGGCTAAATTATACCTAGGCCCCCCCAGTTTCACTCGCTCCTGAATGATTTTCGTACATAGTTGTCATTTTGTCTTAAAAAGCATAAAAATTCCTGTGTAAATTATCATTTGTTTATCTTTAGACGTTTCGAAAATATTCATAAAAAAATATGTTCAGGAGAATTACTTGAACACCCTGTATCTCGGAAACTAAGCACTTCCCGACCCATGTTTATAGGAACTTTTTTTCTTACTTTGAAAAGTTGTATTGCTTAGTGAAGTTTGACCTATGCAATTCGGGACACCCTATTTATTAGAGCCACAACATGAACTCAGCAATTGGATCTCTGTTGAGCTTCCTTCTAGTAAATGTTTTTGTGTCACATTTAGAGGAAAAGGAATATCATTCCCTTCAGCCAAATAAACATTTAAGGACAAGGGTAGATAAGGGCCTCTTTTCGCCCATCGGCCATGTCATATTGTCATGATATTTTCTGAATAGTATATGTCTTGACAAGTAATAAGAAACAGTTCTTTGGAGTAGTACATTGTGTATCTAGTAGTAAAAACAATACATTCCCGGACGAAGCACAGTGGCTCCAAAGTGACTTTTAGTTTTCCAAATCAGTCTGCAGGTCTTAATAAATATTAATAATAATAATGTGTTTATTTTCCAATATTTTAACAATACAATAGTAACATTACATACTTATCTAATTAGTATTAAATATTTTCATTTCGTATCGTTATATTGCAAATAAACAGTGCAGTAATCACGTAAGTAGATAAACACTATTTGTTCGTGACGGGTTAAAAATATTCGTCGCTTTTGGTTTATAAATGTCGTAATTTCGTAGAGTTCTGTTCACTTTGGTTTTTCTGTCCGAATTTGACAGGTTTTTTACTTAGTTTGGGTTATCTGTCATAATCAGAGAGTATTATTTTATTTGAATATGAAATGTGATTGTTTAATTTACATTACATTTTGATTAATAAGGTTGTGTAACCACTTAACCACTTTTCAACGTTTTTTTTTAAATATGTGCAATTTATTTGTATTTTTTGTTTGCTTAGGTAATCTGTTGTATAATCTTGATCCCAAATATGTACAACATTTCTGTCCGATAGTTTTTATTGCTTTTGAATTTTGATATCGGGTTTCTTTGTTTCTTGTGTGTAATAATTAAGAAATCGTAATATTTTTTTTTAATCTTCGTTTTTCAATTTCCTATCGATCTGTCAAGCCAGATTTTCGTTTTTTGTCCCTCATTCTTCAAAATTTTTTATGGAAGTTCAACCTTCTTTAGAAAATGTTGAAAAATCAGGAACAAAATCGAAAATCCGGCTTGGCAGATCGACAGGCAATTAAAAAACGAAGATTTAAAAAAAAAAACGTTCCGATTGCTTAAGTATTAAGACCTGCAGACTGATTAGGAAAAAAGGCATTTGAGGGCAACTGTGCGACGCTGTAAATTATTGGCAGAGGCGTCAAGCCGAAGAAAACAAGCATTGAAGTCCGGGAATGTGCTTTTACTACGAGGTACACATACTATTTTTTCTGAAATCGCAGTCAATATTATCATACATTATGGAATTTTTCAAATGCATTAAAAAAAAGAAAAAGTCAGGGATTTAGTGCTTATTATTTACTGCCTAAGCCGAGAAAGTAACTTTCCCGGACTGTTTTATGATAGTTGCTTAGCAACGGCCTAAACTATTAGAATAGCACACAATATGTGGTTTTGGGCGCTGACACGTTTAAATTCGTACGCATCGTCGACACCACTACGACTCCCGCCGAAACGATTTTGTTTTTATACATTGAAGCGCTTGATGAACCAATATAAATTGACCATTATTCAAAAGCTTAAATACTCACCAATGAAATGAGGTATAGATTTTCTTGGTTCATCGAGCGCATCTAACTGAAACATACATTAAAAGTGCAAAAAACGTCAAAAATTACAAATAAACTGCAAATATGCTTACTTTGAAATGCTATTATTGCGAGTTACTGTTGTTTTTCAAATGTAAAATGTATAGAAACATAAAGATCATATGTTCAACTAAAAATAAATAACGTTTAATGATTTTAAGGACTTTTTATTTTTATGAAATTAGTGGGCGAAAATTTATAGCTTATCTACCCTTCTCCTTTAAATATAAATACGTAGACAATATACTGGCCGGCCTTACAGGTATATCGAGACAATCAAATAGCTTTCAAAATTTGATAAATAATATGCATTCGAATATTAGTTTACCATAAAGATGGAAAAAGACAATAAAATCAATTTTCTGGACTCAACCCTATCGTGTAAAAATGGCAAAATCAATTTTAATATTTACAGAAAACCGACGTTCACGGATGCCACCACATCTTTATCATTTAGTCCAAAGTAACAATTTAGTAACAAGCCTTAAAGACACAATTGAATACCTTTAGAACAATAGCTTTTAGCAACGGGTTTCAAAAGGAAACGATAAAAATGTTAATCAATAGAAAATAATTAAAACTCTCACATCACACGATTTATTCATACATTAAAAATATAGAAAATATCAAATATTTATCGTTAACATAGTATTACGGAAAAAATCGTCAATATCTTATCAGATCATAATTTAAAAGATAGTTTTAAATCACAGTCAAAATTTTCACATCTTTTTTAATACCAAAAATAAAAGCAATAATCTGGAAAAATAAGGTAGTAACCCGGATTGTGATGCCTTTTATCTAGATCAAACTGGTCGTACTTTTGAAACTAGATTCTTTTTGATTTAACAACATCGAGTATAGTCACTAAAAATTTTTAAATCTAACCAAATTCCCATAACTATATAAGGACCAGTTAGAGCTTTATCATACATCTTTCTTTGACGTATTTAAATCATAATCACTTAATTGTTGCTGTAAAACTTCCTAATCCCCTTGTCGGCGGATTATTATTAATCCGATATCTTAATATTTATAGGTCGTTTTCATAATTTCCTTTTTAAATTAAATCAAAGAATTTTGTTTAGGTAAAAACTTTGCTTGTCGGAACACTCCCTTATATGTTTATTTACTGGCAAACGTTTGAAAATGACCAATGAGTACCAAAACTACAGGAACGTTTAATTACAATAAACTAGGAATAAGAAACAAAATAAAAAGTATTTTGTCGAATCATAATGATTTATTATTACAAGATAACAACTTCCGCCATTCAATTCTTGAAAGAAATATAGCCCATTTGGAGATCCACAAATTTTCGGTTGATTTGTAGTCCAAATGATACCTTATAATAAGACATTAATCACACAAAAATATGAGGTTGAGCATAAGAAAGGTTTCAGAGATAGAGAAGGTCAACAGATTAGATTTGGTTGATTATTATTATTGCAAAACATAATAAGGATAACAATAACAATGATAATAATAATAATACTTCAGCTCTTTTACCACGTCACGGTACTAATTTACAAGGAGTTTTTTAATTTTTTGTTGTATTGTATGGTTTTTTGTTTTTTTTCTGTATTATTAGATTAGTTTTTAATTAATATTTCATGAGTTATTGTTTTTATATGGTCAATGATATATTACATATACCGGGATTTGGCACATATATTTTATGATACTGTGCATAGCCCATGTACACATTCTTTACCTGATTTTTGCTCATTACTTAGCTGCGTTTGAAATTATTAACGTAATAAAAAACTTATAACCGTCTCCAAGAGCTTCCTTAAATAATGGTTATAACAGTATCGAAATCGTTTGAGTAGTTTTTGAGTTTATCGCGTTCAAATATAAAAATCGACGAGAGGTAGTTAAATAAAAAGAAAAGAAAAGAGAAAAAGATGACCTTCTAGATCTCTGAAAACTTTCTAATGCTTAACTCCAATTTTTTTTACGATTAATGTCTCATCATAAGGTATCATTAAGACTACAAATCAATTAAAAATTTGCTGGCTAGAGACCCCCCTGTTTTTGGGGTCACTCTGTCAAAATTTTTAAAAAATATGAAAGTAATAAATAAAATATTTTAAATTAAGATTTTCGTATATAAGTAACATGTGCCTTTAAAACAACAATATCTTAATTTCATTAACAAACAGTATATATTCACGCATATAAGACAATTAGTCGAGGATCATTCACTTGCTTTATAGACATGTGAAGCGGAAAGAAAAGAAATACATTTCTACTTACGGTCTAGATGTTTGGTCAGTTTGGTAGCAATCATTTCTTATCTTTCTCCCTTGCAAAACACGATTGGACCTGCCACATACATTCCCACAATTATCGTAACCATTAATCACTCTAAAAATGTCTCCATAGAATATGCAATAACCCAAAAAGCATAGCTGAAAAACAATATATGGTATGATCTAGATACAAGGAAGAGAAAAAGTGTATTTGAAGTTATGGACCTATCAGTATCATGCTACCTTTGCGGTCTCAAAATTGGTAGGAAAACGTTAGGAGGCGAAAATACTCATGCAATTATCTAAATTTTCAAAAATTTCAAAACTGACTTACTCACCAAAACAGTTAAAAATATTGTGAAGAACAGAAGGAAGCATATGTCTGTTGTTGATCGATTTTTGCATTTAAATTCATCACTGTTTTCCGAATTTGATCTCTGGGAAAAAATTCGGATATTCCTGAGCTAAAATAATTACAATTTTCTTATATCAAACTATATAGGTAATCTTGTCATTAGCTTTATTTTTAAGTAATAAAATATTTTCAAATTAAATAGTGGATCAGAAAAGTGTATTTACAGTGCATTTACTGCCAATTAATAATGGTTCCCGACATTTGAAAATTTCCAAGACAGTCAGTCACAGTCACATTTCATACATTTGTTGTATTAAAACTATCAAACTATGTTAACATGTAAATAAAAAATGAAATAAACATAATTAGATTAACATAGTAAGTAGAATTTAAATTGAGGTAAATGACGGTAAATAGGTAAATCAAGCAAGTAACAGCCTATGTATAAGAGAAGCTAAGGTCTCAAAAAATGTTTCGGCATTAGCAACACCCATCACCACTCCCACACATTATTAAAGGGGATGAAGAAATACAATTGTGATTTAGTGTGTATATACAAGAACTCATTTTTTTTACTTCATCCACGACTACCCTCCTTTCACCACCCCAACCCCACTACCGATGTGGCATATCGTTTTATGGATTTCTGGGGCAGGGGATTTCAAATATAAAATTATTAAAACTCCATAATGAATTATTTCCACATACAAAATATTTTTTGTTGTGAGAAGTCTGGGTAGAAAATCTGGATGTGGAAGTAATGATTCCTTGGGTGGCGCGACGGTTATTATTTATTTTTCCATTTTTAAAGGGTTGTTAGCTGCGTTAGGAAGCATTTTTGGGTAAAGTGATTTGTGTCAAATCGACATAAAATCACGTCTAGAATTTGTAGTTTTCATTTGTCAGGAGAGTTTCTGGGCACCCTGTATATTTATCATGCATAGTAATATTTTTCTAATCCTTGGTAACAAGTAAATAAAAATAAATTTTTTACAATAATTTCTAGTAATTTTTTGATATTTAGAAAATTGTTAAACCTAAAACAAATTTAATAACAGAATATGACATACCCAGTTTCTAATTAAGGACATATTTCATACAACAATATACGCACAACTGAGGGTTGAAAACTACGCAATTAAAGGCGTGGTATGTCTTATAATTTTAATAAAAGCCAAATTTACATACCTCGCTAGGTTCAACTTTGTCATTTGCACTAAAAACTCCTCCCATGTTTTGTCACTGTAAAACACAAAGCTTGTTACAATTTTCACACACAATAATAATTTTTGTTATTTAACAAATGAAAATAAGGTAACCAAAAGCACCACCGCCTTGTTACTCTGCATTCTTCAAATTGTTCGAGACAAATTATTGTATCAGGTAAAATCGTCCCTTGTCACTAGTGGTGGCCTGGGGAACATTACTATGTAAATATAGTTAAAAACATATTATTAGGTACCTAATGAGATTTTGCATATTGTAGATAAAACTCAGTTCCTTTAAAAATCCTTCTTAGAATACTGAAATTAATGAAACTATTGAAATTATGAACACAAACAATAAAATGTTATGAACCGTTCAAACGAGACCTGCGATTATATTCTTTAATAAAAAATATATCATTTTGTATCTGTGAAACTACATAACTAATCTCACAAAATTCGCCATATTGCTTCCTGTTAACTGATAAGTTCTAATTCTAATTATTTAAAATGAGCATTTAATATTTTGATACGTCATATCAGACAACTAATTTAAAGAATAGTACTCAATTCGTAAGTAGTTTTATTTATTTTACTAATAGCTCAAGATGTTTATGAGTGCATCATCTAAAATGTCCGTCTGCCACTCCGTTCGTCACGTTTTTGTAAGCACGATCAGGACCGTATATAGAGGGAAGGTATGGGGGGTGTCCCCCCAACTTTGAAGCCGATTAAGCAAATCGATCACCATTTTCGGCATTTGGCAATTATGTACATAAAATTATAAAAAAAAACCTCAAAACAATGAAAACCCAATACCATAAATAATTATTACTTTTCGAACAACCACCGTCTTGTATGTGAATTAAATCATCCTGGCTGGCAACAGCATGGCCAAATCTGCTTGTTGTAGCCACTAGCCCTGAACGCTGTATGTATATCTACAGTGCCCTGTCATAATTGCTGGAAACGTAAACAGGACATTTCGATTCATCAAAAGTCTTCAGTCAGATTTACATTTTTTTTTTGTATCCCAAAAGTAAATGACCATCTAGTCGCGTCAATATAGAAATGATAAAAATTTAGATGTTTTCTGGCAAAGGACCAATCGGAAAAAATGAGCCACTAGGACTTTTCTATTAATAAACTAGCAATTTCAAGCACTAAACAAATCAAATAAATTTTTTAACCACTTTGTTTTTGTTTTGGGGGTGTTTATTTGGGGTTGGGGGTGAAAAACGAGCCAGTCTGACAATTCTGACATTGGATTCGGTTTCAGCAGGTCCAAATACATAAAAATACACTGGTCTAGTCCGTCGGACAAACCATTTTTTTGGGGGGTGTGTTTTTCGGGGTCAGAGGTGAAAAACGAGCCAGTCTGTCAATTCTAACTTCAAATCCGTATTCAGCAGGTCAAAATACATAAGGATACACTGGTATAGTCTGCCGGACAGACCACTTTGTTTTTGTTTCGGGGTTGTTTTTTGGGGTTGGGGGGTGAAAAACGGGCCAATCTGACAATTCTGACTTCGAATTCGCTTTCAGCAGGTCAAAATACATAAGAATATACTGGTCCGGTCCGCCGAACAGACCATTTTTGCAATCAGCACTAAAAAAATTGCAAAAATTTACAAAATGTACCCAGTAGCGATCTTAGCAAATCTTATCTGGCACAACGCCCCCTTTTAGGCCTTCGCCTTCTATAAATTGCAAATTTCTATGAGGTTATGTTTTTTGTATACAGAATAAAATATGCGCCGACTTAAATCTTCTACATTTGCGGACGATGAATATACAACATTTTCCAGATGTCTCCAGAAATAAAAATGTACTGGATTTTAATCTGGAGAACAAGGGGGGGGGGCATTTTATTGGAGCTTTATTTCTTCTTCCAATTCACTGACCCAGAATTTTTTTGTTTAACCACCTTCTAACTTATAAACTAAAATGGAAGGGGATAAACTACAATTGATGAGGAAATATTTACCAGAAGTTTAAATAATTTATTCCCAGAATGTTTAAGTAAGCCTTACTGTTTAAATTCCTTGTCTAAAATTATACCTGCTCAACCGTTTAACGAGAAGTCACGGTGTGACCGGATTGCTGCGATGGTCATAAGTATCCCAAACATGCACGACCGTATTGCGGCGGGCTCAAAAAAAGGCACCGGAGGCGGAGAGGGCATGACCGGACTGCGACTAATTGTAAAACCAGTACCGAATTTATGAAGGGGCACTTGTGGCCAGGCGGGGCCCCCACATTTTTGAGACCCTACATTTCAAGAGCAATAATTCACGAGCTATTAACATTTTTGAAAAGTTGGTGATTTTCGCACACAAGTGAAAGGTAGAAGACACGCTCAGTTTCGGAGCAGCCGTTGACGAGACTAAACGTTCTTTTGTTTTACTTTGTTTTCTTCAACTCATGTCAACGATCTTGAATCAAAATGAAGCCAAATTGCAGAACGGTGATCGCACTGATCGTCAGAAAGTGAAAAGAAGTTGCCAAAAAAAGCAAGGAAAACTAGACGCTGTTCTTGTAAATACCAACCGATTAGATACTTTTTCACTGAATCCGCACTGAATCCCACATTGAAAAAAAGAGAATTGAAATTGAAACTGAAATATCTCGTTATCTTCTTTCCTGTCTATTTCACTTGAATGCCTCTCTCCCCCCACCTGAATACTACCCCAAAGCTCCACCGACCCTAAATCCGGCCATGTGTAAAACCTGCCGCTGCGGGGGTTAATAATGCATATATCTTGGTTTTTTCAGTTTCAGACTATCCTGTTTCTTAGGACTCTTTATTGTCAAATTTCGAATCGGATTGGTTGATATCTATCCCCAATGAAAACTGCCAATCAGGTATAAATATTTTGAATATTCCTAGTGATATTCAATTTCAGTCGAAATCATAGTAACTGGTTTAGTTTTATTTAGTATTAATTTGTTCCTGTCACACCAAGCACTTAATTGATTTACAACTTGTTCTGCTCTCATCTTAACTTCATCAATATTTACTGCTGAAACTGAAATAGTTGTATCATCAGCATATATAGTTACGTGGCTGTCTGTAATTTGGAAAGTCATTAATATATAACATAACCAACAATGGACACAAAACAGAGTCTTGGGGGACACCAAGTTTAACATTACGAATAGTTGAGTTCATGTTATTATAGATTACTGTTAATATCCGTTCCTCCACATACGACTTGATCCATTTTAAAGGCGTATGTATAATTCCTAGGTTATATGACTTGTTTTTTTAAAATATCGCTCTGTACGGTGTCAAGAGCTTTTGACAAATCAAAAAACATAGATGGTAAGAAGCTGTTTCTATCGATTTGCTTGATCTAAAACCATGTTTATATGTAGATAAAATGGTTTTTTTCCAAATAATCAAAGAGCTGCACATAGAAAGCTTTCTCTATTACCTTCGATAAACTACTCAATAAAGATATTTGCCCGTAATTATCAATATCTTCTAGGCAACCTTTTTTTAAAGATTGAAATAATCTTGGCAATTTTAAAAATATCCGATATACTTATAAGTTTTGTTTTTCAATCTATTATTATTATATTTAGTTCAGGGGAATATAGGGAATATAGATACTGCAATTTCTTTTAAATAAGACATTTTTTTATTGATATTTCATATTTTTGTCTTGCGTCCACGAAACCTACTTTTCGAAGACAATATAATTTTAGTCAAAGAGTGACCACAACAATGGCCCATTTTCTAGCCCTCAAATTTTGTTTCAAACTAAGTGCTAAATTATTGTTAATAATGAGAACATCCTGAATACAAAATTTCAAGATGAGCATATTATGTTTGGTTTTTGAGATATGAGGGATTGAAGTTGTGATATGCGTGATGCTATCAAAAAATACACAGCCCCACCAAAAATGAATACTCAGCAGCTATGGCAGAGCAATCAAGATATTCTCAGTGTTTTTCGACGCAGAATTCATATCTAATATCGACGAATTGATTAATTCAGAAGGGTCAAAAACATCCCCTGTGGGATGAAAATGGGAAAAAACGGTGCTATTGAGTTATTGAGCTTCCATGAACAGAAATATAGTATGTCTACTGGCTGAATGCATGAACGAAGGTGTTGAGAAGGGTTTACACAAAGAAATTGAGACACACCTCAAGAGGGTGAAAACTACCCCAATATTATACAAAACTGGATATTGCTATTGAGTTATAGAGCTTCCATGAACAGAAATATAATATGTCTATTGGCTGAATGCATGAACGAAGGTGTTGAGAAGGGTTTACACAAAGTAATTGAGACACACCTTAAGAGGGTGAAAACTACCCCAATATTATACACTGCATAAAAGCTCCAATAATTGGCGAAAAAGCTTGAACCCTCTAAGCTTTATTAATAGGAGTGAACCAAAAATCTGTTACGACCTAGTACGCGAAAACAATCCATTACAGGATAAGAAATTACCCCTCATCATGAATTATGAACTTGAGTCCGTGAAAAGATAGTGAATGTACCAGATATTGCATTCTGATTGCAGTGTATCTGGATCTGGACTGATATCCAATATTCCCACAAAAGTTTTTTTTACACAGCTATGAAGGGGTGAGAAAACAACGCACATTTATATAAGCGATCTCGCTGTGAGAATATTACATTAAAGTAAATTCTGTCACAAGAATAATGAAGGGCGCTCTCCATAAAATTAATGTCCTAATGGTCGGTTTTCAAACTTCAAGTGAATTTTAAAAGAAGGTGGGGGTGCGAGGGGGTGAATACCAGAGACATCGCAATCGCTACGCTGTATCACATTAGCGGAAATCCTGTAGCAATAGTACTCTTTAGGAATGTCATGGCCTCGTGATTCTTTCTCATCGCTCTAGAGAAACTCAATTTTACAATCATTATATTGTATGAGAAAAAATTCTGACATCAAGGTAAGTATCCCTTTCCCGAACGCCATAGTCTATAGGTCCGTTTTTAAGCTTCAAGTGGATTTTATGAGGGGGTAAGAGTGCGAAGGGATGAATATCAGAGCAATCTCGTAATCGTTGCATTACATAAAAAAATACTGAACTAGCGGTTTCCAAGAGTGCTTTTCTCTTATGTCAGGGCCTCTTAATTCCTTTTCATCCCCCAAATGATCCCCACGGGGGTCCGGGGGTGAAGACCCACCAATAAGTTTTCATCCCGTTCTCTTACCCCATCGTAAGTGTGTCATATAATAGTTACAAAAATTCTAGATACCATCCCACATTCATACCTACTGCAATCAAAATGCGATATCATTCACTATTTTTTCCCTGACTCAAGTTAATAATTCAAGACAAGGGGTAGTTTCTAACCCCGTAATGGATTGTTTTCGTGTACTAGGTCGTAACAGATTTTTGGTTCATTCCTATTAATAAAGTTTAGAGGGTTCAAGCTTTTTCGCCAGTTATTAGAGCGTTTATGCAGTTCTGTATAATATTGGGGTAGTTTCCATCCTCTTAAGGGTGTGTCTAAATTACTTTGTGTAAGCCTTAGTCAACAACTTCGTTCATGCATTCAGCCAATAGACTTATACTATATTTCTGTTCATGGAAGCTCTATAACTCAATAGCATCATTTTTCCCTATTTTCATCCTTATATAGGGGATGTTTTTGGTCCTTCTGAATTAATCAATGGATATATGAATTCGTCGATGTTAGATATGAATTCTGCGTCGAAAAATACTGCCATGGCTGATTAGTATTCATTTTTTGTGCGGCTGTGTATTTTTTGATAGCATCATCATATCACAACTTCAATCCCTCATATCTCAAAAACCAAACAGATGCTCATCTTGAAATTTTATATTCAGGATGTTCTCATTATTAACAATAATTTAACACTTAGTTTGAAACAAAATTCGAGGGCTAGAAAATGGGCGATTTTTGGCCTATTTTTGGAGTCACTCTTTCTAACTTTTAATTTGAGGTTTAATATTTCATCTGCCTATAAGGGCATGTCAATCCTTAATCGAACCCTGGCATAAACTGAAAAATTTTTAATTCTTATATTAAATTTTTTAGCGTGATTTATTTTAGATACTTTTTTCCTCAGCCCCCTTTATTACTTTAGGGCACATACAAGGATGTGGCATCATGATGCTAGCCTTGAAAAAGTTATTTTAGTTTCGCTGTATTGGGGCGGTTTCTATTATAAATAACTAAGGAAAAATATTGGTTTTTTATGGTGACTAGTTTAAAATACCGATAAATATCTATCATTATCAATCGAAATGAAAAGTTTGGGTACAGATTTATTCCCTAATATTTTATTTCTCGACTGTAAATATGTGACAAATGTGTTTTACTTTATTTATTTTTTTTTAATTTAGAAATACACCATCCTACAGTGTAGTAATACAGTCTAGAGGTCAAAGGAATGAGGGTACCCGTGAATAATTCCTACAAGGAATGTTTTGTTTGTATAATGTAGGGAGGGTTACCACAACGATTAATTAATAGTTTCCACAAAAATATCGTTGCCGCTACGGCAGCCATGTTGAAAAAATGTCAGTCAAAATGGGTTTTTCTCAGTTTTTCTATTAATTCAATACTAAATTTAGGTAGGTACTTATTATCGATATTATAGAAAATAAAAAAAAGCTACAACTTTTATTTAAACTATTTTTCTCTATTGTTAATATTTACGATTTACAGAATGGTGAAAATTTTTGCTTTGTTGCAGTTTTCGTAATTATCTGTGTCCCCGTTTCTCCTATCTAGAAATTAGTTATTATCAATAGTGTAGATTATATAATATCCCAATACTCTTGTTTGAACAATTTTCTTCCATGATGAATAGCAGTTCGAAGTTTGAAAATTAATTAAATTTTCGAACTGCTGTAATTTGTACCCAATTGATAGTGAAAGAGAATTGTTCAAACAAAGGTTTTAGAAAATGTCATAATCTGCAATATTGATAATAGCTAATTACTACGTAGAAGAATGGGAACAGAGATAATTGCAATAATCTGCAATGATAAATAAATGATCACATTTTTGAGTATATTTATACTCAAAGATATAGATAAACATTGTTGCGTTGACAGATCCATGAAAACTGGAAATATTTGGATAAAATTCATTTTATATATTTTTTTTAAGAAATAACACTACTATAAGTCAATACTATTGATCATGCAAAATCAATAATGAGTATTAATAACGTTGGAACAACGGAGCAGACATTTTTCCGGAATTCAAGGAATGTTTTCAAACTAGCGGCAGCAATTTTTACACAATTGGCTGTGGAAGAAAATTAAAATTTAAAAGAAAAGAGTTCGTGGATTTTGAGTTTACAGGTTTACGGTATATGAGTTTAGCGAAATTTTGGCAGTACTCCGTTCGTTGAAGTATACTTCACGAGCATAAAAAAAATAATAGAAAGGAATTAGTAGTGTCAAATAAAGGGTGTTTTTTTTAGAAGTTTGTTTTTTGAATTGGCGACACTGTTTCTAGAAACAGTTAATTTAACAAATGACAGCTGATTCGTGCTCAGTACGTTTTGCCATTTCACCATGAATAAACTTACGGAAGAACAACGCTTGCAAATTGTGCAAATTTAGTTCGAAAATCATGGTTCAGTTTGCGAAACTTACCGTACGTCCATTTTACGGTCGACATAATCGTCCATCCGAGGAACTCATTCGAACAACCATGAATCGTTTTCGCACCATGCATAATTTGATTGATAATGTACATCCGCAGAAACGTTGTACAGTGCGCACCTAAGAATTTGTTGCTGCTGTGGAGCGTAGTGTTGAGGAGGATCCGAAGTAAAGTAAAGCCGCGTGACCATCATTTGCGTCAGACGTTCGGCGAATGGGCCGAAAAAAGGATTGACTGTTCTTGATCCTCATTTTCACCAAAAAATTTTGAGTCGTGGACCTGTAAATTGGCCTCCACGGTTGTGTGATATCACACCTTGGATTATTTTGTGTGGGTATATGTGAAGTCGATAGTCTACGCCGATAAACCAGAGACATTGGACCATTTGGAAGCCAACATTAGACGAGTTATTGCCGACATACGGCATCAACTGCTCGAAAAATTGATCGAAAATTGGACTTCCAGATTGCGCTACATTCGAGCCAGCCGCGGCACCCACATACCCGAAATCATATTTAAGCACTAATGGCATAAAATTATATTTCCAATAAATTCAATACCATGGGCACTAGCAAGTTTTGTATGTGTTTTATTTCATTTTAAGTTCTATTCCTCTAAAAAAAACACCCGTTACAAATAAGAAAGGAAAATCGCTCCATATACCCTAAAGAAGAAACAACCAAGCAGCTATGGATACGTGTTTCGGAATTAACGTTCCTCATCAGCATAGCATAGCATCAAGAAAGATTCGGAAAAGACAGATAGGACCAACAATTCGAAAGTACCGTACACAGTACTCTTATTTATGCGTTCCTATCTAGATGGATCTAATTGTTAATTGTTGTTCCTATTTGTCTTTTCCAGATCTTTTTTTGATGCTACGCTACGCTGATGAGGAACAATAATTTCGAAACACGTGTCCGTAGCTGCTTAGTTGTTTCTTCTTTAGGATATATGGGGCGATTTTCCTTTCTTATTTGTATTTGACACATAGGGCTCTATTTGACGACTGTCTAAAATTAGATCCATCTAGATAGGAACGCATAAATAAGAGTATTGTGTACTGTACTTTCGACCTTTTCAATTGTTGTTCCTATCTGTCTTTTCCGGATCCTTTTTTGATGCCACGCTACGCTGATGAGGAACAATAATTCCGAAACACGTATGCGTTGCTGCTTGGTTGTTTCTCTTTAGGGAATATGGCGCCATTTTCCTTTAAAAAAAATATTCTCGAATTTTTTAAGATCTATTGAATATGCAGATTTTTTACCAAAAATGTCCAAAAGAAAACTGTGCGACGGTGAAATGTCATTTAATAATTTTTAGTGAAATTCAATTTTCTCTTCACTATCTTTAGTATAGTCTTGTATTTATCTTCGGAATAGTAAAAGAAGTTTTGAATTTTCGACCTTTAACATCAAATTCGTTCAGGGGCGGCTCAAGGTAAATTTTCCACTAGAGTGGGAGCACTTTTTGGCGCCCCTCCCTGATATAATCACAGAAATTTCACGGGCGTACTACCTACCAAAGTGCAAGGATATCCTTTCGGACTCCGCGAACACTCTACTTTTTAACTTAACACATGCAGCAACATAAGCGTGTATACACAGTGGTCCAAAATTGTCTCTGGATATTTATGTGGCTGATAGTACATCTAAAAAATAAAGGTAAGGCTAAATAGATAATAAGGAAATTATACCCCTTTAAAGGGGGATTATAAATATCAGTTTTTCGGCAATATCTTCTGATCGCTTTAAAATGTATGTCATATTCTAAATTTAGATATGGGCATCAATTTACATAGTACCAGTCAAACCCTCTCCTCTGCTTAAAGGGTAGTATTGAGGGCTATCAATATTTTACTCCTAACTTTTTTATTTTTATAAAAATTCTTTAATAGAAAATATTTTCATATCGCTAGAAATAAAAAGATGTTCTTGTTGCATTTCGATAAACCATTCTTAAGTAATTGATATTTACACATCAATATGCATTTAACATATTATTAATAATAATTAATTTGTATAGTATAATTTTTTTGCCTACACCATCTGAACGCTATTATAATGAGAGGACCCCCGACACAAGTTTACTTAGAGGAAGGTTCCTTTTTATTGTATTAATATTTCATATAAGACAAATTGCCATTTATTTATTTATAAACTGTAAATTATGTAAGATATGAAATACATACAACTAATGTTGGTATAACAATTTTCTGAATATTCTGAAATTTTTCTGAATGAAAAGTGCACGTTGCCTGCCTTCGATTATGCAAAATCTTTAATGATCAATTCCGTGTCGGTCAATAATAATAGAACAGGAAGCTTGAGGTATCAGTAGTGAGGTGTCTCATAGCTAAACAAACATATTTGCGTTATATTTTTGAATTATTTAGACGGCTTTAATGTTGTTCGACTGTTCTGCATTATTACAATTTAAACTGATATAGATTCTATTATTTTCTAACGAAAACTATTATTAAATTGAAAAAGGTATTTAAAAAAAAATTAAGAACTCTTGTCCTCAGTTTGGCGCCCCTCTGAGCCTTCGCCTCGGGCAGTTGCCCGGGTTGTCCGGCCCCATAAGCCGTCCCTGACCTCGTTATCACAGAATCCTGAAATCTCCGTGTAATCTATGTAATGAAGGCATAAATAGTGTAAATATTTCGTGCAAAGACGAGATTACCTTCCCCCCAGTTTTCGAGGGTGCTGAACACGATGCAAGTGGTGGGAGAAGTTTTTGTCTAGCGCAACCCCCTAAAGCGGCCACCCCCTAGGCCTGATGTCTGGATTTCACTTACTCTATAACCCCCTTCCATGTTATTTCAAGTATAACCCCAGACCCGTTTATATATGAAAACATAAAGAGGTGGCCGCTTCAGGGAGTTGCGGCGGTCAAAAGCTTCTGCCACCACTTGCATCCTGTTCAGCACCCTAGAAAACTGGGGGGAAGGTAATCTCGTCTTTGCACGAAATATTTACAAAAAAGTCGTCTTATAATATGCTTCATTACATAGACTAATGTACACCAAATGTCATCTAAATCTGTTAAAATTTTGCAATTATGGCATATTGGATTCAAAATTTTAATCTTTTAACGTTTGGCATCAGATTAGGTATCAGTTAATCCTCAAATAGTTAACCAATTTTAATTAAATTGGTTCATATCAGTGGGAGCCTCGCCGAGCAATAATAACCTATAATTTGTAAAAAAAAATGTTGTTATTATAAGACACAAGTAAGCTAAGTCGCCCTTAGTTAATATAACTCGTGCAAATTGGCAGTTTATTATCAAAGATTAAATCCCTCCCGCTAAAGCGGTCGGGATTTAATCAGATAATAAACTGCCAATTTGCACTCGTTATATTACCAGGCAACACGCTTTCGAAAAAATTTTCGATAAAATTTTAAGCACTAGTGATATTACATACGATAAAATCCCTGTACTGAGAGTTGGGAATTATTAACCTGCCCCCACCTTCCATAAAGAAAACAATCTTAGCAATACCCTTGTTTATGGCATATAGGAGCATTATATATTAATTTAATAAAACAAAAAAATGTAATCTGACCAAATATAAATTATCTTGAATATAAAAAAAATTGTATATTAAGAATGCTTCTTCTACTTACGGGCCATAATTTAATAATCACAGAAATGCATCTGAATGCTTCTCGCTATAAAACAATATATGTACATTTATCAGAGACCGACAGAAAAAACTGACACTCAACATTACACCCAACATGATTATCAAAGATTAACCACCTACGCAGGAGTGAATTCGATGTAGGCAAATAGTAGTTAGATACATTTTTATTACGACCGGTGAACTACATTTGTACATTTTCCAACCTGTGATGTAATAATTGTGTCGATGGGGGCGCATGCATAAACAAAACAAGGTTGTCACGACAACGAATTGACCCTAGCCCACTTATATACTTCTGTGTCCTCTTTTTATAATTGAGTATTTTCCGTATATACTAATTCACGTCAAATGATGCATTAACAGACAGTAAAATATAAATGCATTCTTATTTATACACTGTGGTCCATATGTAGACAATAAATTAATTTTCAACATTATTAATAATATTTATTGGAAATCCCTAGACAGGTCAATTCTTTACTTTAAGATTACACCTTATGGTGCAAAATTTTCACACTTATCTCCCTACTTCAACCACCTTTGAGTGACCCTTGCAACCTCAAAATGTTTAAATTAGAAGGAGGTACCTGTGATATCTCATTTGAAAGCTATATCGGTTCTCTATTTAGCAACGAGTCTAGCAATGTCAACATTTTTCGATTTTCTTCACTAGTTAACAAGAAAATTACATTTGAAATGTCACAGTATGAATATTTGGTTCCAGCAAGATGAAGCTCCACCGTATTTTGCAATTGGAATTGGGGTTCATTTAAATGTAGTGCGTTTCCTGGTAAGCGAATTCGTGAAGGTACCGCAATAGAGTGGCCAGCCCGTTCACCTGACTTGACGCCACTAGATTACTTCCCTAATAGCATACGATGCCGCCGGACGCCCGTTTTATGACCATTTAATGTACTGACGTCCATGGACATAAATCGGACGTCTATCACCAGAGTCCAAATAGAGATAGGAGATAGACGTCCATTTCGTGTCTGTTAATTTAAATATGATATTTTTTGTAATAAATGATAATATCTCCACACCGATTTCTCTGCAACACGTTTTCGAAATATGTGTACATACCAACGAATACCACACTGAACGTCCATCATGTGTGCCGCAACGGATGTCCTTTGGATGACCAATTTATGTTCGGCAAGAACACACATTTTAGGTCCCTATAGGGACAGTAACAGGACAGTCTATTTAATATTCGTTGATGTAGATATTTCATTTATGTTGTAGATGACGATATTATTCCTTTACCGTTTTTTCTCCAACGCGTTTCCTAGGTTGTATAAGTACTTCAACCACGAAACTTTAATTCTTAAAATAGCTGACCCCCCCCCCCGTTCATCAAATTTGAGATGTGAGGAAATTTTTTTTCGGACTCCCCCTTGTTCTTCAATTTTGAGATCTGAGGAATTTTTTTTTTTTTAACGGACTGCCTCCCCCGTCCCAAAAAGCTGGGTCCACTACTGAATTTATGTAATGTAATATTACATTGTTTAACAACTACCAGTACTCTTCAGGTGACACTAGTGACAGTTCGATCACAATATCACAGTTTTTTCGTTAAAAATTAAATAAATTCTTAATAATTATAAATAAATATAAATACTAGTAACAGGAAAAATTAAAATAAAAAATAGAAAAGAAAAAGAGAACCTGACGATTTTCGCATAAGGCTAGAAATTCAATTTCACATAATAAAGACTTATTATTACTGATAATCTCATGAAATACATTTTTCACAAATTACTATACACTACTTTTAGCATCCAAAATAACGGGCACAGGATAGCCCAGTGGGCAGTTGGTAAGTCAGTAGAACTGTTATAGTGACAACGCAGGCATGCAGGTTCGATCCCTACCAACAACAATTGGTAAAAAGGTAAATAAGTAAAATACAATCAATCTTTATAATATAATAAACATTATAATTTGAAGGCGAGCCTTGTGAGAATAAATTGGAGTTATGATAAATAATATTAGGTATGTTAGTGTAAATAAAATATACGGACGCTAACATCGGACGCCCTTAATCTCCGCTGAGGATGTCCTTCGGATATTCATAGGTGTTGAACAAATAAGTTCTCCTTCTTTTGAACACATGAAACTTGCCCCCCTCCCCACATACCTTTACCTATATCACGGCTCCAGAAAGTGCGCTAACTTTTTTACTGAGGAGAGGCAAAAAGGGCGCTTGCTATTATTCATAATTTGAGACTATTCTTGCAGTTTTTTATTGATATGACCAAAATGGCGTTAACTTGCCTCCTCCCTCTATCTTCAACAGTTAATAACTCATAAACGATTAGGGTGCTAGCTAATTACTAATTGGCGCATCTTTCTGAGAAAAAAAAAGTTAAAAAAAAACAAGTGGGGTTGGCAAACTTTACTCAGATTTATGATAGTTTTTCAATAAAAAAAAAATGCCTAATATGACTCCTAGAAACTTCGACTCTTTTTTCTTAATAATAATGCACGCCAACTACTAAAATAAGCTTTACTTTACTTAAAAAAGGCCTAGTAAAGGTCTTTGAAACCGGTCCAAATTTTGTTGAAATCGGATGATAATAACAGAAAACTTAGATATATGGAGGAAGAACATTAAAAGTGGGACACGCCGTATAGTAAAAATAGAAGTGGACCAAGAACATAACCTTAAGGTATCCCATAGTGTGTACTAAGCTTATCAGAATTATTTGAATTCCAAACAGTTTGCTCACAGCCACGCAGATAAGATTGAAACCATTTTAATGCAATTCCTTTGATCTGAAACCGTAGTGTTCCAATTCTGCAACAATGTTCCATGTTAAACGCAATCAAAAGTTTTAAAGAAATCACAGAATATGGGACCAGCAGCGCCTTCTCTGAAATCTCGAAAATGAACGACTTCACCAGGGGTTTCACGAAAAATGTTAGGAAATATGTTTTATATCTTCTAAATTCTCATTAGTTTGTGACAGGCCTCATACATTTTGGAGAAAAATTGGCCATTATGAAGACATAGCCCTCTTTCATCCATTAGAAGATATTAAATATTTACGCTCCATTTTCGTAATTTACTTAAAAACAATGTATCCTACATAAGAAATAAATGACTTTTAATATGCCACATGCCACATCTCCTTTTGATATAAGTTAACCAAGATATGGGCAAAAGTTCCCAAGAAGTGTATGTTCATGAAAATTCTATGATAAAGAATTTCTTTACAACGCATCCAATCAAAAAAACGAAAGCGACACATTTTTGGTTGCTTCTTCGATGAGGAAATTTGTAGCATATGTAGTTTTTTAGAAGAATTATTTTTTCTCACAAAAACAATTATTTAATGCAAAATAGGTGCATTTCTTATAATTTCTCATAAGCAATTATGTTTAAAAAAATGAGTGGCCAAAATCTTCATTATTCACTAAAGTATAATAAATTATCTCTCAAATGCCGCCTGCGACTTCCATTTGTCTCAACTACAGCATAATATGGTGTTCGGAAATTTTATCTCGGCGCCAGAGAGGGCTCTCATATTGACATAATATTATATTGCAAAAACCTACTGAAACATTCAGAAAAACGACGACCAGCTACAATGTATTTTTGGTAATAAATTTGAACTAAAAACGATAATGGGTCTTACAAAAATATATAGTACATAACTTGCAAACAAAAAAACAATTTTAAATCAAACATATAATGATCAGTCAATCAAATCAAATGATCATATAATTATCATCAAATCAATCATATAATGATCAATCAAACGTATAACAATACCTTCCTGTTCTGTTTAATACGTGTGGCGTGTATATTACGTTTATTTTCCTAATAATTAAATATAAAAATCCAATAAGCTGCTGGCAACATAAAACATTTTTTGTCTCATGCTTCTCAGGCTGCAGTAAATATACTTGTGGATTCGCGATTTTCCAGAACTGCAATTTGATGGAACAGATCTTTATTGTAGTAGTTGCAACAAAACAATTTCTTGGACAACAAATTTTAATGGACACATTTCCTCACAAAAGCATTTGAGTGGTACCAGGAGCCTGCTATTCAATTTACTATGGCGCGTGGCATAAGGTAAATATTTATGTGCACTTTTTAGATGCAATTTTGGTTTAACTAACGGAGGCTGAAACTTTGCACAGTGATAGTTTATGACATATCGATCAAATGTCTTCATGGACACGAAAATTTTAATGACTGAGTTTCAAGATATTGGCCAAAGAAGGTCATAATTTAACCAAAACGTGTGAATCTCATTATCGTTGGAAATGACAAATATGATCAATATATTCATGCCTACCAGAGAGTGTAGATTGTCCTGCCCAATATATATGATACCAAACTCAACCCCCTACCCCCGAGAGTGGAGGGGAGGCAACTTTGAAATCTTAAATGGAAACCCCCATTTTTCTTGCAGATTCGAATTCTACGCTACAAAATACGTAGATTTTGTCTGAGCCTTTTTTTTGATTCGCGATAGATGGCGTTGTAATCGCAAAAAATAAGATTTTTGGCAATTCTCGAGAAATACACTTTGGACTGAAAAATAAAAAAATTATAACAATTGATCCCAGTTGATTGTTGATTACCCAAACCGCACTGGGGGTGCGGTTTGGATAACTTTCAAATTTCAAAAGCGAACCCCCATTTTTCATTGAAGAATTAGATTTTACGTGTAGGTTTTAATTGAAACATTTTTTTTCATTCGTGATAGATAGCATTAAATTTTTTCAAGAAACTACTTTTAGCGTTATCCAGGAACGTATTTTGTAGGGTAGAAACCGAATCAGCAATAAAAAATTAGGGTTTCCATTTAAGGTTTCAAAGTTGCCCCACCACACCCGGGGGGGTGGAGGTGGTATCATTAGATATCTTTTTTTAGAAAATTGAACACGTATTTTTTATCATTCAATTTGTGTGTATAAATGTATTTCTCGAGAATTGCGACAGATCTTATTTTTTGCGATTACAACGCCATCTATCGCGAATCAAAAAAAAGTTTCAGACAAGACCTACGCATCTTGTAGGAGGATCTACACTCTCTGGTAGGCATAAATATATATGATCATATTTTTCATTTCCAACGATAATGATACACACGTTTCTGTTAAATTATGACCTTCTTTGGCCAATATCTCGAAATCGTGTCGCTAAAATGTTTGTGCCCATGGAGACTTTTGATCGACATATCATAAACTACCACTGTGCAAAGCTTCAGCTCTCGTTAGTGAAACCCAAATTGCATTTAAAAAGTGCGGGGTCTTTTCTGTATGTGGATATTTTCGACAGCAACGAAGTTCATTGTTTTTAGTTTCCACCCTGTATATTTTTAACTAAATGTGTGTGTAAGATTTTTTCCTGGGCGAATGTGCTTATTTACATGTCAAATATTATACTATCCTCCCTCACATTGAGGCTTCCACCTTGTACATTTTCCCCTAAAAGTATCCGGTTTCTTCCTTGACAATAGCCTCAACTGTCTGCCAATTACTTTTCTCCATCAAATAGTTTTTTAGATAGCGCCAGCAGACAAATATACGACAAACAGACGAAATTCAATTGAAAGACCTTTTCGTAATCTACATCATTTGAAACGTGCAAATTTGAAGAAATCTCGGAGAGGAACAACAATTATTGAACCTATTTTCTTTCAAGGACTTTTGACAGAGGAGAGATATTTAAAATTCCTACAAAATTATATTGAAGAAGTGTCGATGGACTTACCACTTGCAGTTTTTGAACAAATGTATTTCCAACAAGATGGGGCTCCGCCTCATAATGCCGCTCGAGTTAGGGCCCATTTAGTGCAGAGCTGGGTAATTCCTTTTGAAAAAGTAATTAGCAATTACAATTCCTTTTTTTTTCGTGTAATTGTAATTGTATTTAAGTAATTGTATTAAATGAATATAATTCCTTTTTTAAAGACGTACTTTGTAATTGCAATTAATTCCTTTTTGAAAAAAGTAATTTGTAATTGTAATTAATTTCTTTTTTAAAAAGTAATTTGTAATTGTAGGCACGGATTTAGATAATTCCTGAGGAGGGGGTGCACATTTAAACTAAATATATAGCATTTTGAACTTTTTATTAAAAAAACTAAATCTACAAACCTTGGCCTTATAAATTACTGGATCAGGGGGGGGTCGCGCGCCCCCTGCGTCCCCCCTATAAATCCGCGCCTTGTAATTGTAATTATTTTCCAATTACAAGTAATGATTTAGTGAACCGGTATAATGGGCGAATAATTGCAACATATGTACGTTGGCCTGCCCGCTCACCAGATTTTATATTTTTTTGTGTTTGGTTATGTGAAAGAACGAGTTTTTTTACACATCCCCTCAAACACTTCAAATACAAAATCGTATCCGCGAAGTTTTTGTAAGTATAACTCCTGCTATGTTGAGAAATGTTGACCGAGCCAGGAAATGCCAAGAAGAAGGAGGGGGGGGGGACTTTGAACATTTGCTACCATTTAATTAATCCTTTAATGTTTTTTATTGCTAAAATAAATCATTTCGAACAGCACACTTCTTTTATCTGCACCGTCGTTTTGTTGACAAAATGAATGTTTTGAATCTAGTTTTATTCAATTTCCACGGCATACCTATTTGATAAACGTATTTTCTCGATATTTTAATTATTATCCACCAAGGAACTTGTGTAATTGAGTTAATATCAAACCGATTTTCGATTAAAAGGTATCAATGGATTTGTCGTGAAAATTAGTATGTAACTACTGGGTGTCTAAAAGATGTTGCCACTTGAAAAAGTTGACATAATTACAAATTATAGTGATATCGAAAATTTTGGTTTGTCGTAACTACTAAACCAATTCGAAATTCCTCACGTTTACATTTTCTCTTATTGTTTTGGTCCATTTCATTGATTTGAGTTCATTAACTGTACTCTAGATGCAAAAATAAAAATAGCCCTAAAATAATCAAATAGTCTCAAAAAATTTTTAAAACTACACAGTCGTACTTAAAATCCGGAATCTAAAAATGTAAAAATATACAGGGTGTTCCATTCAAAATATCAAAATTGGGGTCATTTTCGGGGAAACCGGAAGTGATGGAAAGTGTCAAATTATGAAAAACTTGCCTTTTTTGGTGTATATTGCCCCTGCCAAATTTAAGATTTATATCTTGAAAGCTCTGGAAACTATGCCTTGTCTAATGATTCCGTTGACACCCGGTATATATCAAAGGACCCCGCAAGGTGGCAATGGAAATGAGTTTTAGGTTAATTTCTCTCAAATTTTAGTATGATGTTCCTTTGACCTTCCTGAATAAAAGTGTCCATGGGCATAACCTTCTAACTCTTTTCCTTTAAGCTGCAGAAGCCTCAGAAGATTACTCCATACGAATGTTGCAAAAAAAAGAGTTAAACCCCCAAAAGTACAAGGGTAGTGACCAAACATGGCTACCCCAGGGCGGCCAACACGATGAAGATAGTCACGCGGTTCCTACCCCCCTCGAAACGCAAAAAAAACACCCCCTTTTTTTCCATTTTTCGTTGTCAGGCATGCGAGGACTTTTTTTTGAGGAAACTCAATTTGTCGTGTAAAATTTCGCAATATGACATCCTAACGACCCCCGGGGTTGAAATCACCTCCTCCCTCAATACCGAAACATGCAAACAACATCCAAACGTGCTGAAAATTGTTTTCTACATATTTTCAAGAGCGAGGAACACGATGCTGATATTATTTAGCTTCCCACCCCTAACCAACTACACCTAAATGCATAAAATCACCTCTTTTTCCCATTGAATTAACATTTAATAATAATTGCCTAGCATAAGAATAAAAAGGATATACATATTGTGAAAATGAATATATAATAAAAAAGTCGACTAAGCATATACACGACCATATATACATGTGCATAACCCGTCCTTATCAAACTCCTCTTAAGCTGCAATAAAAAAATTCTCTCGGTAGAAAAGCTGATCCAATGAGCGCTTCTGATCTCATTATAAGATAAATCGATGGTTTTGGGCATGCAAACGTAGTTTTTGAAGACTAAGAGAAAAATTGATGGCACGATCGTGTTCTCCACCTTGAAAATGGGGAATACCTTCAAAATATTCTGTTTGAGGAACACTTAAGGATTTAGGGAGGGGGTGGTTTTAACCCCCAGATGTCTGGTTGCTAAATTTTTCAGAATATATTGAGTTTCCTCAAAAAAAACCGATCTAACGCAAGCCTGATAACGAAAAATGGGAGAAAGAGGTGGTTCTATGCATTTAGGGATGGTTGGTTAGGGTGGGAGGCTAAATAATATCAGCGTCGTATTCCCCGCCCTTAAAAACGTGCAGAAAACAATTTTCAGTGCGTTTAGGTGTTCTTCGCATATTTCGGTATTGAGGGAGGGGGGGGGGGTGGTGGTTTTAACCCCCGGGGGTCGTTAGGATATCTGATTGTGAAATTTTACATGACATATTGAGTTTCCTCAAAAAAAATCCGATCTAACAAGTCCTCGCATACTTGACAACGAAAAATGGAAAAAATGGGTGGTTTTTGCGTTTAGCGTGACTATCATCATCGTGTTGGCCGCTCTCGAAAATGGACAGTAGCCATGTTTGGTCGCTATTCTTGCACTTTTGGGGCTTAACCTTTTTTTTTTTTTTTTTACTTTTACTTTCGTACGGACTAATCTTCTGAGGCTTCTGTAGCTTAAAGGAAAGGAGACTTTTATTCAGGAAGGTCATACTAAAATTTGAGAGAAATTACCCGAGTACCAATTTCCATTGCCATCTTGCGATGTCCTTTAATGATATATTTTTTTAACTTTGTAGTTCATAAGAACTGGTTTTTCTGATTTCCTTTGAGTGATTTGACTGATTTCCCCTGAAAAAATGTCTGCTTACGCCTATGGTAGTCCGATAATTCTAATACTATAAAGTAGGTAAATAGGTAATTGAAATGTTCGTGTACATAATCAGTAACATAATCTATTGGAAAAATGGTACACATTACAGGTGAAATCAATTATTAATTCTTGCATGTTTTATCATATGGAAACCATGACATGATTATTGGAGGTAGGGGGTTGTTAATATCTAATAAACTAGATCTAAATGGACTTTTATTTTCATATATACCTAATGGTGTCAAAACGGAATCATTAGTTTTCAAGGTATAACACTCAAATGTAGCAGAGGTAAATATACAAAAAATGGACAACTTTTCATTATTTGACGCTTTTTCATTACTTCCAGTTTCCCTGGAAATGAACTTCGCAATTTTAAATGGAACGTCTCATATAGCATTCAACATGATAAGTATATACCGTTTAGGTCCATAATATGAAAAATATATACCGTATTAGAATGGTATATCTATAAAATATACATGGAGGATATATTCTGTTCTATATACCATATGTATTTTTATTTTGTTGCATATACCTACAATATACTGGTATATGAATATCTTTTTAGGTATATACATACGACCTGCCATTATGTATATGTTTCATATGTACATACTCAGTACATACCAACAAGTATATATTTTGTATATGCCTAAAACATATATAAGATATACTTTCGTGTATATATTTAATATGTAATATGTATATACCTACTACATGTATATATTCCGCATATGCCTACCTCCTACATAGTTAGGACATACTTCTATGTATATATTTAATTTGAACTATTGGAAGTTACACCTATAATCTGCTAGATGCCACCCTCGATTTAATTTACAACTCACATCTAACTAACTTTATCGAATAGACAACATTGGCAAATAGAAAGCATACTTACCTGGCATAAGGGTTACCGTGATCGACAAGGTGGTTCCTCCAGGGTGAGGCCCCTCCATTTCACTACGGTTGGGTTGACTCCTGCGATTATTCCTAATGCGAATAACTCGGGCGCACTGTCCCGGTGTTTATTTTATACAATCAAAACGTAATACCACGAGTGTGTGCGACATTTCTCAGAGCTTCCTAAAGGCGACTTATTACTCGTAATATACCTTATATGTACTCGTCCAGTATGTCCTTATGTTGTATATACCTCCGAATGTAAATTCGAGGTACATTTATATCTGGATGTTTTATGCATGTACATGCGCGTATATTCATATAACAGTTTAAAAACGTGTGAATATATTTTGGACATACATAATACATAAATGTAATGTACCCAAATATAATATATTTTATTCATAGGTATCTGCTAAGTACGTATATAGGATCCGCGGGGGTGAGACAAATGATCTGTTTTGCAGACAATTTGAAACTTATTTGCACATACTAAGTGCATCCCATATACTTAGAGGAATGTGATATGTACTTGTTAAGAATCTCCTTTTGCTGTGTGGGGTTCTGTATGTTTTTACATTTTTGTAATCCGGTGACGATTTTCAGTTCGATTGTACTAAGTGCATCCCATATACTTAGAGGAATGTGATATATACTTGTTAAGAATCTCCTTTTGCTGTGTGGAGTCCTGTATATTTTTACATTTTTGGAATTCGGTGATGATTTTCAGTTCAATTGCAGTTTTAGAAAAATGTTTTAGACTACTTGATTTTTAGGGCTATAGTTCTTTTTGCATCTAGAGGGCAGTGAATGCATTCAAATCAATCTAATGGACCAAAACCATAAGAGAAAAATGTAAACGTGAGACTGGTTTAGTACCTACGACCAACCAACATTTCCGAAATCACTAATTTGTAATTAAGTCAACTTTTTCATATGGCAACATATTTCTTATTGTCTGGGAGACAGTGAACATTTTTTTTTCGTGATAAGCACAAGGCTGAAATTTTTCATCCGAATAGAGGATTGTATATTGTAATTTGCACACGGCTTTTTTTTTACTAATAATTTAGTTGATACAAAACAAAAAAACGGGAGGCGCATGTAGCGCGCAAGAAATATACTAAATAATTTCCGTCTTCATATCTACCTGCAAGACTTTACATACATTTTCAGATCGGCAGGTAATAAATACTTTTTTAGTTGTTTCTGAAGTAGATAACTAACGCACAAAGTTTCAGCTTTCCATACATCACGTAAAGATATCGATCTTCGAAATATATTCACAGTTGCCTGCCAAAAAGGCAGCAATGGCCAGGAGAATTTTTTTTGTTTTGCATCAACTCAATTATTATTATTATACAAAATTAGGCTTGTGTATTTCACGTAAAAGTACTGATTTTTTTGACTTCGAACCACCATCCACGCTTTATGCAACCACGCTGACTGGCCGCAAACTACTTTTGTGCTATACAATTCTCTATCATCATCACACAAAATTTTATGTAGCTTATCACGTTAAAATGTCCACTGTCTTTAGCACTATACCTTTATATCTGCCTGCCAAAATTTTAGCAAAATTTCGGACCGGCAGGCAATAATTTTTTAATAGTTTATGAAGTAAACAACTTGTACACAAATATCAGTCGATTTTCGTAACACATTCATATTTGCCTGCCAAAGCGATAACAACCTCTAATTGTTTCTTGTGTTTTATATCATCTAAATTGTAAATCAGCCTTATTGTGCACATTACGTAAAGGTATTGCTTTCTTAGACGACTTCGAACCGCCACCCACCTTTTATGCAACTACGCCGAACCAGAGTAGATAAATTCTATATACAATCCTCTTTCAGTGTCCAAAATTTCAGCCTTATGTTTTATCACGTAAAAGAATGTTCCATTGCTCCCGGACTATTAGACATACACCAAATAGTTAAATACCAATTTTGATCACAAATCTGTTGATAACTTCAATTGGGGTATGTGAAGTACATATACTAACTACCTATGCGGACAGATATCGATAATCATTCGATTTAAAAATAAATGCCCCCTCCCTATCCCCCCACCATATGAAAAAGTTCCAGAGAGAAAAAAAAATTGTATTTATATGCGGTCTCTTCGATTACCGACTGGCAGACGGTAAACACTCGTCGTCGAATTTGCACGCTATTTCCTATACTATAACCCAATAACCTAATTTTGCATGTTCGTCCCAAATTCTGCAAGTTTGCTTAAGAAAGTTCTGATGTATTAAGGGGTCTTCTTTCTTTTTCTTTTGACCTCTGAAACTTTAGAATTATTTTTGTTTTGTTTTTTTTTTCTTAGATGTCTAAAGATGTTTATGTAGACAATATTAATCATAATTATTATTGATTATTATTTACTGTTATACTGATAAAATATTTAAATTTTTTATTTCGTTCTTTGTTTTTCAGTGTCAATAAATTTTAATAAAGAGTATGGATGTTTGCTTAGTGGCGTGTTTAAAAATGTTACCAAGACAGTAGCAGTCTGCCTTTGACCGTGGTTGAGTCAGACTACGTGTTAGTACTTTGAACTTTTAAATAATTTTTGCAATTACATGAAAAAAAGGAAAATTCGTTTGACGAAACCTATTTTTCGAAGAAAATGTTTTTGACCTTGAAAAATACAAAATTTTCGCCTGCGGCATATTTTTCCCCTAGGCCTCGACCCACCGAAAAAACAAATTATTCTTCCCTGGCCCACTCAAATTTAAGGTTCTAGTTCCGTGCTTGATTGGGCCGTTTCCCTAAAATTGTCAGGGCCGCATGGACTGGGGGAGGTATTTGACTGAGGTAATATCCAATATAGAAAGGTCAAATAGAACTCCCGACTGAGTTAGATTTCTTAAGTTTAGCTCAGCTCACTGGTAGAAGGAAAGCAACTATTATGGGCACAAGCACGGAACTAGCTGTGTACTGTATACACAAAATCATGAATTGTTCGGTACTAGTTATGTCATGTTAAAAGTAGTTCTAGGGAAGAAACACTGTTAAGATTCTGCGATTCCGCAGTATTGAGGTCTATCGACCCATCGTACATTCGACATTTAGGATCCCCTAGAAAAGACCAGTGCCACGAAGAAGAGCAGTCCTTTCAGAGTAGATCACGTAGTTCCTCCGACTGCAACTGCCTTCTGAGATACCCTATACCTTGACGCTACTATTGGTGCACAAAATTGCATAGATTATGGGTGATGGTTTCATTCTCCACTCCACACGTCCAACAAGTAGGATCATGTTTCAACCTCATTATATGTAGGTGCGTATAATTAGAGGACGGTTTGCTGTTATATCAGGTCTACCATCCATCTCAATCATTTTCTATCGAATCCAAGCAGCCACTTTACTTTACTTTACTTTACTTTAGAGTCAGTCGAAGGCCCCCTTATATGGCCCCCTTATATGGAGCCTTGACTGTCTCATTCCGGGGGCCTGAGCCCAATAGTTGTTAAACAATGCCATAGCCCAGTCTTGTAGCTCTGATTGAATCAGGTTTCTTGGCAGATCCAGGCCAAGGAAACGAGTTTTTGCTCCTTATTCTCCCGTGAAACGCTTTGCTTCTTCGTTGACCTCGACGCCACTGTATCCGGACACCCATAGTTTAATTGAGTTGATACAGCTCAGTCAGGATATTTCGACAGTTCAGCACCAGCTTAGAAGTCACCAAGCGCGGTCCTACGGGGAGTAATGGCGGTAATTACCCCCCCCCCCCCCCTTTATTAACTCTATACAACAAAAACGAACAAAAAAATACGAACTTATTAAAAATCCCCCCCCCCAGAATAACAATCCACCGCCCTTGGAAGTCACCTTGTTTGATGCAAGAGCTATCAAGACCACCTGATACATGTATAAAATATGCTTATCGATGAAAGTTCTTCTGAGGTTTTCGCTTGCACAGCAGAATGGCATATATTTCGCCCTGGAATACGCTTTACAGGGTACTTACCAAGTGGCGCCGATATACGACCCCTTGGTTTGCATTCGTATACGACAGCGCCCGTTTCATTCTGAATCTTTGATCCTTCTGATGTGTACCATTCATACCTCCGGGACACAGATGACGGATTTTATAGCGTTCCCAGTCGTCTTGGCTGTGGAACACGACTGTATATGGAATAGTGAACTTATAGATGGAGAAGCACCGGTCGTCCTTACTGCCCAGATAGCATTTATTATTCCACGAATGTACATTTTGCATTCCCAATGTTCTAATTGCATTCTGTACTTGCCATGTATGTTCCCTCAACATTCCCATATAAATAATATTTTCACATATACAATATGATTATACACTGAAAAAAGGATTTGTTTATGAACAGTCATGCATATTAACTATGAATTTAATATATATTGAAATATGGCGGAGTGTATCTTTATTTCTTGTGAATCTAGCCTATATTTCAATATTTTTAATAAATCTTAATCATACAAAAGATAGTTATACTGCTGAGTAATAAGACTCATATTCCTAGTTACTAGTCATTTAGTATTAAAAAGCATGCTTATATTAATAATTAATAAAATGGAATAATAGGTAATTCCAATCTATTAACATATAATATATCTTTTATTACACATATAATAGATCTTATTCTTTACAAGCAGGCTTTAGCTTATTGATTAATATTGCTTTAGTAACAGTGAATATCTGATATATTAATTATGCACAACGGTATGTATACTAGGTGCACCTAGTATATATTACCGAAAATTAGGAATAGGAGCTTAGATATAGGTAGGTAACTGTTAATTAAATAGATGCATAAAGAACAGAGAATTTATTTTTTTAATATAAAAATAAACATATCTACATATACTTACGTAACAAAAAATAATAATATAATTTACTACTATACAGAGATCCATATAGTTGCCTAAAGACACGTCAATCTTTGGAAGTCTGTCTCGTTTTCTGAAAAAAAAGTTGAGTATAGGTAATAAACATTATTTAAGTAGAGTGTACTATTATTCATAATCAATATGTTATTTTCAAATATATTAAATCTTGGTATTTATTAGTGTATAATCATTAATTATCAATAAACATTTGTTCAAAACTGCACGACACTATTTAGAAGTTGAAAATCAAAATGGAGTTCCTTTATAAGAATTATAATCAGAGCCCGTATTTTGGATGACATTGACGTAAAATGCAGAGTCGGCATGGGAGGGTAGTACAAAATTATAATAATTCTTATCTCTTTTTGTAGTTAACTGCTCATCTAATTGGAAACATTAAATCAAACTGTTACATTGCAGATTAATACCACGTAATTAACAATAGATAATTAAATATGAGTCTAAATATTCGGCACGAAAAGAACGCCGCGCGCCGTTTCTCTAAGAATATTACTTGTAAATCCCTATTTTCCCGTTGATGGAAGTTAGACAACACATGCCATGTAATTAAAAACTTGCGCGATCATAACAGGGTAATATTGCACCTTTGATAGGTAGGTTCTTGAGCTTTGCATCATTTAATGTTAACCCGGCGTCTTCACAAATCCACGATTGTAAAGTTTGTATTACAGTAATGGACGCGCCATTATTATACTAAACTGGCGAAATAGTCATTGGAAAGTTTCCCTTACCCATGTCTGGAAATACGCCAAACACAGCGTATGCAATTATGCTAGCGCTACACGTTGGGCCATACTTTGGCCGAAACAATTACCAAAACATTTGTCGAAACATTTGTATACAAATATACCATCCACACGTAGGCCGATACAGCAGTGCGTGCCAGAACCTGGCCTTATCCTTATGATATTTATTCTTGGGGTCCCATATTGTAGGTTCCCCCTGATACAGTTCTAAAAACTGAAAAGTGTTTTCATTATTCCAAGCCATTTTAAAACGCGATACGTACGCACGCACCTGTATTTATGCACTGACATTACACCAACGTGTGGACGGAAATTCGTATCCGACTCAAGCTCCTCCCAAAATCCCTTTGATTTGTGTACTATTTACCGACACCGAGGCGATCACAGGCAAACTTGGCCCATTCGCGGCCAATCAGGACAAACTTACCATCCACACGTTGGCTGTGGCCGAGGTTTGCCAGACTTGGCCCAACGTGTAGCGCTAGCATTAGAGATGCAGGTAAACGAAAATATACAGTTGGAGAAGAAAATATAAAAGCTCTGAACATATTATGTTTTAAAAAACAGCTAAAAGTCAGTACATAAAGTGGATGACTCGAGATTTCTACTAAAATATTCCACTCTGGCAGCCCTTCATTTTTAAACTCGGTGTGCGTTAATCGAAAATATACACACGGAGAAGAAAATCAAAAAGATTTGGATATATTATGATTAAAATAACAACTAAAAAGTGTATACATAAAGCCGATGACTCAAGATACCTATAATAATATTCAACTTCAATAATATATTCAACTACACTAGCGGTTGCGTTGCGATTTCATTACCTACTACTGCTGTTTTCTCAATAACAGTTTAACAGCAGTTAGCAAAAACATTTTTACTACGTCGTGTTTCTTATCTGTTGTTTTCTCACCTGTTATTTTCGAACAGAAATAACAGTCTGTTAATGCTATTTACAAATAACAGTTATAAAATAACAGGTTGTTAAATAGCAACTCATCTCTAGTTAGTCTAGTTTGGCTTTTGCAGTGTGTGTTGGGTTTCGGGCGGGTGAGCCACGCATTGTTGGTAGCCTCAACACTTCTACTCACACCTTTATTGTTAAGGCGAGTTTATAAAAAAAGTCCCAGTCCTAACTTAGCCTATCTTAGTCTTAATTTTTTACCTAAAAAGTTAAATGTACAGGTACGCGTATTCTGTTTATAAAAGTCGTAATCCTGTCTTGGTCCTAAGTTAACCTAAAATTTTTAGATTAATTTTTCCTAGGGGCTAATACCACAGAATAGATCAGAAATCACTTCCAATTGGCGTGAAAAGTTCGCGTGTCTATTTTACGATCAACTTAGGACAAATGCCAGTTTTGATAAACCCGTCTTAAGATATCAGGTATATGTTTTAGGGAAAAGTTAAGACTAAGATAGGCTAAGTTAGGACTGGGAGTTTTTTTTATAAACTCGCCTTTAGTGCTTTATAACCGATGAGTTAATGTTTATGCATATAAAATGAATTTGAGAAATTTATTTTAAATACTTTCGAGTTTATTAACATAATTATTATACTTCGGGCTCCATATCATTGGACAATAGTCAATACAACTGTAACTACTAATGATGAGGTCGACCAAAAAATAATATTTAGAACTTACAATATTTAAGAATAATTACTTTACTGTGTAATGACACCATATAATACGACTAATAATTTTTTACCTGTCTGGAGGGTCAGGGACTCTTTTTATCTGTAGAGAAACATAAACATCTCAATAAGCGTTCGCCTGGACTCACTAAGGTTTATAAAATAAAAATTTTGTATTTAAAAATTTTTTGGTTTGTGTGGCAATAATACTTAGGGCGTTTTTTCACTGGCCGATACGATACCGACACGATACCGACAATGTCGTACCGATACTGATGAATACCATATAATAACACAGTGCCAACAAAATGTAACAAAACGGTATCGTATCGGCAAGTGAAAAAGAGTTCCGTATAATTTTATACGTTTGTGCTGCCCCGATATCGTTGTATCGGTGTCGTTCACGAAAAATCGGTATCGTTTCGGCCAGTGAAAAAACGCCCTTATTGTTAGCGACCGATATGTTTCTGATCGTAACTTTACAAAAATATTAGATAGTATCGTGTAATTCAGAGTCCGTCTCTGGAATGTCATCCGAAATACGGGCTATGATTATAATACACAAAACGGCAGAATGTTCATCAATATTTTTAGTTTATATGAAAAGATATATGAATATGATATATTTAAAACATTTATACCTAAATATATAGGTATTTGTAACTAATGCAAGCACCCTATATATAAAATAAAATATTTAGCTGTAAAATTATATGAAATTACTTACGTTTTAGCAGTGGAATAAGTTCTGCCAGGTCCTGATGTTGCTTTAAAGATTTTTGCTTGCTCATTTCACTATTATTACCACAGAAACTGAGTATTGTTTACAACAATCGCACCTTTTGTACGGCGTTTTGTTCGCGTATGTACATGCACAACATAAGCATGGCCACTGATTGAGCAGCGTTGATTAGAGGTGGGTAGTACTCGTATGATTCGTATCATTGGTACGAATCCTTGCAGTGGTACGAATGGTACGAATCCCACAAAAATAAAAGATTCGTACATTTCGTATCGCCGATACGATTGATACATTTCGTATCACCGATACGATTGATACGAATATGGAATTTCGGTACCGGTATTGCAATGCGATACTGGACCAGCTGCAGTGGCGGCTCGTGATATTGTCTGCAGAGGGGGCTTGATATTTTGAAAGACAATTAGAGAAATTTCTACAGGTAAGAGATATTAATTTGGAAGATTGGAAGATATGCTGCTTCTTCCGAAGGGAGGCTCAGCCTCCCCTGCCTCCCCTGACGAGCCGCCACTGACCAGCTGTATAAGGTTAAACTTCTAACGGTGGATGGGGACCGTGCGTTTAAACTGGAGATTTCAGATTTTAAAATACTCATAATCTCATAATTGAAAAAATTCCCTGTTTGTAATATGATGGATATATTCGAAATATTTGATTATTACTATATGACTATTATCAATATACCTACTGCAAGATAGCATTCATTTTATACAACATACTGATTACAAAATCTGTGATATATTACCCTTTTTTTTACTTTTTTGTTATTGTTTTTTGTTTAGTTGACTTGCTACAAATGTACAAATATGTATATAATATGGTTAAATAAACGCTATCTATCTATCTTTTTACTGATGTCTAATGACGACGACGAAATTATTAATGTAATAGAAGGTGCTCGAAGTCCTAAGTTTAAACTGTACGGTTAATATAACATTATAATACTCTGGCCCTAACTAACACCACATATAATATTCTATAATCTATGCTGAACACTGTAGAGTGGAAGTGTGAGTACGAATAGTACGAATAGTACGAATAGTACGAATAGTACGAATGGTACGAATGGTACGAAATCAGTACATGATACTGTTTCGTATCATGGAATCAGTAGTACGAAACATACGAATAGTGCGAATGGTACGAATCGTACGAATCTCTCGATACGAATCTTTTCTTGATACGGATTCATTTGGTACGAATCCTTAAAAAGAGTCGAATCGCCCAACTCTAGCGTTGATTGGCAGGTTACGCAGTTGGGGGTAGTGTTTTTATTAATATATACATTTTAATAATTAATAAATATTTATTTTTATTTGAATTAGTATATTTTGCCTAAAAAGAGAATATATTATTAAAAACTATAGGTTTTATTACTTGTTAATTAGATAATTTAATCATAAACTGTAATATTTATTAATTATAGATATCCCTGCCAAAAATTCCACATAGAAACTTATAAAAAAAAAGTGATGCGGTTTTATCGTTCCTATAAGTTATATTATTATTATACAGACAGGATTTTATCTGTTTTATTAAGTTTTAAATCGGTTATGAAACAGTAATTCCGAATGAGCTATTTGGAATTATCATGTTGCCCTTTCATGAGTACTTATATGAAATATACATCAACAAATCTACAGTTTAGTGTCTGCAAATGCACCCTTGCCCTTATATCTGTAAACATATGGAATTACAGATACAACTTTAAAGAGATTCTAAACTTTTCTATAAGTAATATCATATAAGTCCAATCCGTCCTTTCTCCAGTATCTATCGTATATAACACACCATTTATCAACATGTTTTTATTGTAAATTTCAACATTATCTTTTTATTAGTATTAATGTGGATATACATGTCAACAAATGTACAGTTTCAATTGTATATTTTACAGATGTATTTTTATTCTAAACTTCCATTTTGCTTTTTTATTAGTATTAATTTGGATATGCATGCCGACAAATGTACAGTTTAAATTGCATATTTCAAATAGAAATACTAATATTGTGGTAAACACAAAATACTGCAAAGTCCTTATTTCCTCGGGTGTTCTTGTTCTAGCCTAGAAGCAATGAATGAGTTGGCAGTGAAAGAGACTGCTTTACTTTTAATTTAACAAACACACGTCAGTTCCTTAGGTCACATTAGAGTAGATATGAATTAGCGACACGTATACAGCTCCCTCTACTGGAGCCTGGAGTAAAGCTGCTGCTGAAATTTCTATCAGTTTCTACCAGAATGGAGCAGCAAACATTTACTTATATCAATGAGAATTTATGAGAACAGTATCTAAGGTAAAACGTGCGGCTTTCCGTGGTTAAATGGCAAGCGTTTCTATAAGAAACGAGCTGCATTAGGTTAGGACAGTTATGACTTGCAATTGAAGATTACTAATTATAATGTTTGAATAGGGATTTATGAGATCAGTTTCTATGAGTATTAATGTTTTTTTTCAGTAATATATTAAATGTGTTTTCATTTGTTTGAATGGGTAAAAAGAAAGGTCAGTTTTCAACTGCAATTACAAATACAAGTTTAATCACTTTGAATGGGGTTATATGCGATTAATTTCTAAAAGTATTTATGCTGTTTTCCGAATATAATTGTGATAAGGTTTAATCAGTAACAAATTGTTCACTACTTGTTATGATATGGTCGGAAATTCCAAGTACACATTTAGTATTCCTTCAAAAGGATTGATTAGAGCAGTTTCTACGAGTATCTATTTGTTGTTCCTCTAGTAAATTATATAAGTCTTTACATTTACTTATACTATCTCAATGAGAATTTATGAGAACAGTATCTAATGTAAAACGTACGGCTTTCCGTGGTTAAATGGCAAGTATTTCTATAAGAAACGAGCTGCATTAGGTTAGAACAGTTTTGATTTGCAATTGAAGATTACAAATTATAATGTTTGAATAGGGATTTATGAGATCAGTTTCTATGAGTATTAATGTTTTTTTTTTTCAGTAATATATTAAATGTGTTTTCATTTGTTTGAATGGGTAAAAAGGAAAGTCAGTTTTCAACTGCAATTACAAATACAAGTTTAATCACTTCGAATGGGGATATATGCGATCAATTTCTAACAGTAATTATGCTGTTTTCCGAATATAATTGTGATGAGTTTGATCCGTAACAAATTGTTCACTACATGTTACGATATGGTCAGAAATTCCAGGTACATATTTAGTATTACTTCGAAAGGATTGATGATAGCAGTTTCTATGAGTATGTATTTGTTGTGCCAATAGTAAATTATATAAGTTTTTATCAGTATGCATTCGGATCTAATTTAAATATGAAAATTATATCAGAATAAAGCAACCAAATATTTTAAACAGTATCTATTTGTAAATCCAGACATTTACTTATACTATCTCAATGAGAATTTATGAGGACAGGATCTAATGTAAAACGTGCGGCTTTGCGTGGTTAAATGGCAAGAGTTTCTATAAGAAACGAGCTGCATTAGGTTAGGACAGTTTTGATTTGCAATTGAAGATTACAAATTATAATGTTTGAATAGGGATTTATGAGATCAGTTTCTATGAGTATTAATGTTTTTTTTCAGTAATATATTAAATGTGTTTTCATTTGTTTGAATGGGTAAAAAGAAAGGTCAGTTTTCAACTGCAATTACAAATACAAGTTTAACCACTTCGAATGGGATTATATGCGATCATTTTCTAACAGTATTTATGTTGTTTTCCGAATATAATTGTGATGATGTTTGATCAGTAACAAATTGTTCACTACATGTTACGGGTGGAAATTCCAGGTACGTATTTTGTATTACTTCGAAAGGATTGATGATAGCAGTTTCTACGAGAATGTATTTGTTGTTCCAATAGTAAATTATATAAGTCTTTATCAGTATCCATTCGGATCTAATTTAAATATGAAAATTATATCAGAATAAAGCAACCAAATATTTTAAACAGTATCTATTTGTAAATCCAGACATTTACTTATACTATCTCAATGAGAATTTATGAGAACAGTATCTAATGTAAAACGTGCGGCTTTCCGTGGTTAAATGGCAAGAGTTTCTATAAGAAACGAGCCGCTGCATTAGGTTAGAACAGTTTTTATTTATTTATTTATTTATTTAGAAGAAGAAACAAACAGGTTACAAACCTAATTACATGTTTCTTGAGGGGGGACTACAGGCGATATAACCCGCCGGAGCCAACCCGGGCGACACGCTTCGAAGACCGGGTTTTGATTTGCAATTGAAGATTACAAATTATGATGTTTGAATAGGGATTTATGAGATGAGTTTCTATGAGTATTAATGTTATTTTTTTCAGTAATAAGTATATTAAATGTGTTTTCATTTGTTTGAATGGGTAAAAAGAAAGGTCAGTTTTCAACTGCAATTACAAATAGGTACAAGTTTAATCACTTCGAATGGGGTTATATGCGATCAGTATTTCGAATATAATTGTGATGAGGTTTGATCAGTAACAAATTGTTTACATGTTACGATATTGTCGGAAATTCCAGGTACATATTTAGTATTCCTTCGAAAGGATTGATGATAGCAGTTTCTATGAGTATGTATTTGTTGTTCCAATAGAAAATTTGTCTTTATCAGTATGCATTCGGATCTACTTTAAATACAAAAATTATATCAGAATGAAACAAACCAAATATTTTAAACAGTATCCACTTGTACATCCAAACATTTGAAGATATATTTTAATGAGAACCAATCAGAACTGTATCTAATGTAACGCGTGCGGCTTTCCGTGGCTAAATTTTAAAAGTATTTTTAATAAATAGCTTTAACGGATTTGAACAGTTTTAATTTGCAATTCCAGATGAATAATTTTAATTGTTAAATAGGGATCTATGAGATCAGTGTCTTTGTGTAATGTTTTTTTTTTAATAAAAACACATTTTATTGAAAAAAAAAAAACATTACACTGACCTCATAGATCCCTAACAATTAAAACTATTTATCTGGAAATGCAAATGAAAACTGTTCGAATCCCTTAAAGCTTATTTATTGCAAATAATTTTAAAATTTAGCCACGGAAAACCGCACACGTTACATTAGATACTGTTCTGATGGATTCTCATTATAATATTATCTTTAAATGTTTGGATTTACAGGTGGATACTGTTTAAAATATTTGAGGTTTCATTCTGATATGATTTTTGCATTTAAATTAGATCCGAATGCATACTGATAAAAACTTATATAATTTACTGTAGGAACAACAAATAAATACTCGTAGAAACTGCTCTCATCAATCCTCTTGAAGGAATACTAAATATGTACCTGGAATTTCCGACCATATCGTATCATGTAGTGAACAATTTGTTACGGATCAAACCTCATCACAATTATATTCGGAAAACAGCATAAATACTGTTAGAAATTGATCGCATATATCCCCATTCGAAGTGATTAAACTTGTATTTGTAATTGCAGTTGAAAACTGACCTTCCTTTTTACCCATTCAAACAAATGAAAAACCGGCATGGTAGCTCAACCGGTTAAGGCGTATTGAGTGGCGAATACGCTGATCGACTCGCTACCGCGCTCTGGGTTCGACCCCCAGCCCCGGTATTGACAACATCGGGGGGTGTGGATGTATGTCTGCGTTTTTCCGAATGTGTAACCCCCTTCCGGACAGCCTTGGCTTTGGATTTGGGGGTTGTCTACTATCTGTGGTGTGTTTATGTTTATGTTTTACATTTAATATATTACTGAAAAAAAAACATTAATACTCATAGAAACTGATCTCATAAATCCCTATTTAAACATTATAATTTGTAATCTTCAATTGCAAATCAAAACTGTTCTAACCTAATGCAGCTCGTTTCTTATAGAAACACTTGCCATTTAACCACGAAAAGCCGCACGTTTTACATTAGATACTGTTCTCATAAATTCTCATTGAGATAGTAGAAGTAAATGTCTGGATTTACAAATAGATACTGTTTAAAATATCTGGTTGCTTTATTCAGATATAATTTTCATATTTAAATTAGATCCGAATCTTTACTGATAAAGACTTATATAATTTACTAGAGGAACAACAAATAGATACTCGTAGAAACTGCTCTCATCAATCCTCTTGAAGGAATACCAAATGTGTACTTGGAATTTCCGACCATATCATAACATGTAGTGAACAATTTGTTACTGATTAAACCTCATCACAATTATATCCGGAAAACAGCATAAATACTTTTAGAAATTAATCGCATATAACCCCATTCGAAGTGATTAAACTTGTATTTGTAATTGCAGTTGAAAACTGACCTTTCTTTTTACCCATTCAAACAAATGAAAACACATTTAATATATTACTGAAGAAAACATTAATACTCATAGAAACTGATCTCATAAATCCCTATTCAAATATTATAATTTTGAATCTTCAATTACAAATCAAAACTGTTCTAACCTAATGCAACTCGTTTCTTATAGAAACTCTTGCCATTTAACCACGGAAAGCCGCACGTTTTACATTAGATACTGTTCTCATAAATTCTCATTGAAATAGTATAAGTAAATGTTTGGATTTACAAATATATACTGTTTAAAATATTTGGTTGCTTTATTCTGATATAATTTTCATATTTAAATTAGATCCGAATCTGTACTGATAAAGACTTATATAATTTACTATAGGAAAAACAAATAGATACTCGTAGAAACTGCTCTCATCAATCCTCTTGAAGGAATACTAAATGTGTACTTGGAGTTTCCGACCATATCATAACAAATAGTGAACAATTTGTTACTGATTAAACCTCATCACAATTATATTCGGAAAACAGCATAAATACTTTTAGAAATTGATCGCATATAACCCCATTCGAAGCGATTAAACTTGTATTTGTAATTGCAGTTGAAAACTGACCTTTCTTTTTATCCATTCAAACAAATGAAAACACATTTAATATATTACTGAAAAAAAAACATTAATACTCATAGAAACTGATCTCATAAATCCCTATTCAAACATTGTAATTTGTAATCTTCAATTGCAAATCAAAACTGTTCTAACCTAATGCAGCTCGTTTCTTAAAGAAACACTTGTCTTTTAATCATGGAAAACCGCACGAATTACATTAGATACTGTGCTCATAAATTCCCATTGATGTGGTATAAGTAAATGTTTGGATTTACAAATGGATATGGCTTGACTCGTTTTGCTGGTCAATTCTGATATAAACTGATAACAATTTCAACAGCAACTTTACCTAACTCTTATAGAAACTTATTGACCATATAGGTTCTCATAGATACTTATTAATTTTTGATAATTTTCAATACGGATTGATGAGATTTTTTTGACAGGGTTGGAATTTCCGACCATATCATAACAAATAGTGAACAATTTGTTACTGATTAAACCTCATCACAATTATATTCGGAAAACAGCATAAATACTGTTAGAAATTGATCGCGTATAACCCCATTCGAAGTGATTAAATTTGTATTTGTAATTTCAGTTGAAAACTGACCTTTCTTTTTACCCATTCAAACATATGAAAACACATTTAATATATTACTGAAAAAAAAACATTAATACTCATAGAAACTGATCTCATAAATCCCTATTCAAACATTATAATTTTGAATCTTCAATTACAAATCAAAACTGTTCTAACCTAATTCAACTCGTTTCTTATAGAAACTCTTGCCATTTAACCACGGAAAGCCGCACGTTTTACATTAGATACTGTTCTCATAAATTCTCATTGAGATAGTATAAGTAAATGTTTGGATTTACAAATAGATACTGTTTAAAATATTTGGTTGCTTTATTCTGATATAATTTTCATATTTAAATTAGATCCGAATCTGTACTGATAAAGACTTATATAATTTACTATAGGAACAACAAATAGATTCTCGTAGAAACTGCCCTCATCAATCCTCTTGAAGGAATACTAAATGTGTACTTGGAATTTCCGACCATATCATAACAAAGAGTGAACAATTTGTTACTGATTAAACCTCATCACAATTATATTCGGAAAACAGCATAAATACTTTTAGAAATTGATCGCATATAACCCCATTCGAAGCGATTAAACTTGTATTTGTAATTGCAGTTGAAAACTGACCTTTCTTTTTACCCATTCAAACAAATGAAAACACATTTAATATATTACTGAAAAAAAAACATTAATACTCATAGAAACTGATCTCATAAATCCCTATTCAAACATTGTAATTTGTAATCTTCAATTGCAAATCAAAACTGTTCTAACCTAATGCAGCACGTTTCTTAAAGAAACACTTGTCTTTTAATCATGGAAAACCGCACGAATTACATTAGATACTGTGCTCATAAATTCCCATTGATGTGGTATAAGTAAATGTTTGGATTTACAAATGGATATGGCTTGACTCGTTTTGCTGGTCAATTCTGATATAAACTGATAACAATTTCAACAGCAACTTTACCTAACTCTTATAGAAACTTATTGACCATATAGGTTCTCATAGATACTTATTAATTTTTGATAATTTTCAATACGGATTGATGAGATTTTTTTGACAGGGATTCCTCTTCTTATAATTATTAATTGGTATAATAACTTAGTCTTACAATAAGACAATATTAATTAATAATATGTTATTTTATATGTTAATAAAAACACCGTGAATATATAACTGATTAGTGATAAATATATCATTCTGAAAAAAAATATTATTTGAAAAGAGGCGTTATTTATAATAATTTAATATGTTGCTGGTAAATAAATATAGTCCAAATATGCGGCTTGTTAATAATAAGATGCAGAATTTTTTCAGTGTACATACGATATAAATGGAATATACAGAAAAGTTTATATTCACAGTCGCATATACTGTGTACACGTATCAGGGAACGTTCTTCGTATATGTGTTCATGTACATCGTATAAACATTCGTCAATGATTTTATCTGTATAATACAGGTATATTTTTTGTAGAAATATTTGCATCGCCCGAGCGCCGCGCCGACAGTAATATCATCAAAAGTTCAGCACTTTTAACGCGAACGCTGATTGGTTCGATTTTTGAACTAATAAAAATAAACCTGCATTACAACTGATGAGACAGCAATGCTAGTTTTATAGTACCTATCTACCTACCTACCTACAAAAATAATTATAATATTTCTCTATCTATATAGATTTGATTTAAGTACATTTATATAATCATCCCCTGTATGCGATGTATGACGTTTTATAAATTTTAAATCGTTCGTCAATATTATTATATATATGAAATATGTTTTAAATTTTGAATCCAGACTTTAGATTTGTGATCGAATATTGAATAATAATGAATATGAAATATTAAATAATAATGAATGAAATATTAAATAATAATGAATATAATAACCCTTTTTTAATTTATGTACTGTGTTCAATTAATTAGTAACTATATCGGTAACTATCGGCATTTCTTAAGCAGATAGTTCAGACTTAGAATGGGTATTTAATTACTTTTTATCTTTTATATTTAGATTTCCGTTTTCCATGTCATTACAATCCCCATGTAGAATTTTTTAAATGCGCGCCACGGTCATTAGGTTAGTGCGCATGCTCATCGTACTGCTATTAGTATACGTCACGCTTCTGCTGTCAAATGTATGTTTTGTTTTTTGTTTTACCCTGATTTATTATAATTATTCCAAGTATATACATTAATTGCATTGCTGTAAGTATTTTACAATTGTATACAATATAACTACCACATAGTTTTGTTGTCATTTGCAGATATTTTATATTTAGACACTAAAGTTTAATGTGTATCCCTTTGTACATATTATTTTAAGGCATACCACCTATATTAGTTATAATAATTACGGCGTTTGTAGGTATCGATTTTTAGAAAAGAAACTGAGGTGTCTTTGTAATGGTCTCGCTCCACGAAAAGGAAGCTTGGTGGTCACCATTCAAACAATTGACTGATCATTGAAAAACAGGTGAAAATGCAGATGAAATGTGAACACTTTACGGGGTGTTTAAATCTTATTTTCAAGAAGGTAGGTTCGATCTATTTCAATATTAAGGAGCTTTTGTTTATTTAAATCACAACCATTGGATTTGATTACAACATACGAGTTGTGATAGGTATTTACCTATTTGTAGTCATTTGCTTTATACCTATTTCAGAGGATTATAGAAGAGCTGCAATTAATTGAAAAGGGCAGAGATCTGATGTACAGAGTGAATAAAAACAAATCAAAGGACTATGTATAAAAAGCACGTTATTCCTTCCGTCAGATGATATCGAAGAACATATTGGAAGCCGTCGACTTCCCAAGAAATGTTTTCTTTACTAGAAGTTGAAAGAAGATAGGTGTTGTTCTTTTAATAACTCTGGTAGGCATTTAAAATCAAGTACCTGAAATTTCGAACGTTCACTTGAACGAATTTCATATGAAAAAGAAAAATTAATAAAAGCCACACTTCGATTTAGGTGTAAAAACTTAAGTATTGTGGATATTTATTGTCAGCAAATGTGGCAATGAAGTGTTTATGCCTAAATCGATGTGTGGTTTTTATTAACTTTTCTTTTTCATCTAAAATTCATTCAAGTGAACGTTCAAAACTTCAGGTACATTTAAAACACGTTAAACAAATCCTCGTCATAATATGATACTCTCAACTATGACAGCGGGTACCGATATTCCTGATCTTTGACCTTTCATATCTCAAAAACTGGCGATTTTCAGATATTGTGCCCATGAAAACTTTTGATCAGGATATTATGAAGTACAACATACTACAGTTTCAGCTCATTTGACTGTACCTTATTTTCCATTTATTTTGTGCCTGCCATGTCCTTTATGATAATATCAATTTGTTTAATTTATGTTTGATCAGTTTTATTTTTCTGTAAGATCTTTGTAAGATGTTTTTATATTTTTCAACTTTATCATGGCCAGTTTTTAAAGAGAAATAAGTACCTATTCAAATATAATACAATGTATTTTCTTTTGTAGTTGGACTAGCACGTGTATCTCCTCCTCTGGACAGGAAGGAAATACCTTCTTAAAAATTGGAAAAGCCAAAAGAAAGTATTCAGCCAATAGGATCAGTCACAGATGATGTGTTGAGAATGAAAAGTGGACCTTCGCAATTACAAGTATCACCATCGGCAACCCTTGGACACTTTGTTTTGAAAATGTAAGCCCTCCAATTTTTACTATTTTTTATTTACTGACAAAAAATTCGTTATAGTAAAATATGACAGTTCATAAGTTGCAAAGAAAATTTTTTTGTTAAAAAAAATCTCAATTGAAATTTTTGTCACAATTGTTTTTTATTATTACAATTCATTTTTGTAACAAAAAATAAAAATATATTTAAAGTAACACAACTGTTTTATTTATGCCTCTTCCTATTTTATAATTTAAGATGCATACTTAATTGTTACAACAATGTAAAGTAATTAATAAAATAAAATCATGTTTTGTTCTTGGCAATTTAAAACACGATTTGAAATAGATAAAACTTTAAGGTAGTGTAATATGATCATTAGATTTTTTCATAAATAACACGTTAAATATGATTTTTAAGCTGAAGTTTTAGAGTGATAAATGTTTGATCCATTTTAAAATGGTTTTTAACAGATCTTATTAACGTAAAACTATTTTTTTTACATATATTCGTGGACCTTTGTAAAGTTTTGTTATAGCAAATACAGTTTTATTTAAGTTTATTTAGCATTTGTGTCCTCCATTCAATAAAATTTGATGAATAAAACATTTGACTTTAGTGGAAAACTAATAGTAAAAACAAATTTTCTGTGCATATATTCCACATTTACTTACATAATATTCTTCACAAGGAATATGAAATGTGGAAAATTAGAGTAAGTACCTAATAATTGACTGTAACAATTAAACTTTAAAATTAGATATTGGATTTATTATATGCAAGTACTTCACTCATATCATGTATTCTCTTGAGTTTAATTATTATAATAATTTATTATTTGCTATAATCATAGATAAGTCGCTGCGTCATACTGAACATATTCAGAATGAAGCAGCGACTCATCAATGATTACAATAAGTAATAAATTTTTATAATAATTAAACTTTGAAGAAAATACATGGCATGAGTGAAGTACTTATAGCTGCCACTGATACTTAATGTTCATTCCTACAATATACATGCATCATAGATTTATGATCCATGTGTGACAAACCAGGCACCTACGGTTTAATTCCTGCGAAGGTAGTACTCATATACCATGAACATGTAGTGTACATTGTGAATGTAGGATGGACCTTCCTCCTATATACCTCATGTATCTATCAGTATGTCAATATACGTTTCTGGTTCATATTAAGTTCCGTTTTGGTCTATGGGTACGTTGTAGGAATCTTACTCGTATATCGAGAGGCGGTCATCTGTACGTCTCTCTGACATTCAGATTTTCTACACGGAATACAAAATGAATATTCATTCTTAGTTCCATGGGTACATAAATTACGTTCCGAGCACATGCTCTGAATGTAAAAATGCTATCTGGGTGAGCGACGAACTGGTCAATTACAGGTAGAGCCAAGACTTTTGTGTGTCTTCGCATTCCGTATTCCACGCTTAAACAGTCTATTTACTGCTTTTCTAGCTTCCAGGTCGACTGCGACATGCAAGGCAGTTATTCCAAGGATGGTCTCCATTGCAGCCGTTGGAGTGATCCTGATTGCCCCTGTTATTCCTAGAAGCAAGCTAGCCTTTAAACTTGACATAGGCGAGCTCTAATTATAAAGTGCTCCTGGGAGCGCCATCACCACAGAAGTGCTGTATATGTTATGAGGGGTTTACGTAAAATGGTTCAAAATTGAGTTAAAGTACACACACTCTATTTTCTACGGATGAAAAAAAATTAACAACCCTCTGCTCCCAACGTTTTTGGAGCCTATTCCAGTAATGTCGTGCCTTAAAAATAACTTTATAAGTGTATTTATCGTAAAATTGATTTGAATTAGAATAAAAGCTAATAAAACTCTGCGTATAATTTAAAAAATCTGTACTTAAAGGCATTTACACAAAACTTCCTTTTCTGTTTGGTACTTAATACCAATAATTTATTGGATAAAATGTAGACAACTTTGTTAGAGTGGTAAACACATGGACAAGATTCTTCTACCAATGACGTTACCGGTTAAACGCTGATACAGCTCATAAACCGGATTTACACAAAAACAGAACTAAGTTCACTGGGATATTTGAAACTTCACGTTAGCCAACCCAGCAAAAATAAAATTCTTTTTAGTCAAATCTCTCCCTGTGGCGTCTTCTACACGTAAGTATTTTTTAATAAATGTTAAAATATCTAAATCATCATTTAACATTTCGACTTTTTTTTATTATAAAAATGAGAGATAATTAAAGAAGGGATTGGTATCTGTTTTATTTTCTGTTTAAATACTTTATTACTCCAAATATGTTTTTCAAAATATTTTGTTACATGTGAAGTGTAAAGGTGTAGCATGTAAAAAATGCGTTATTATTATAACTTGATAACTACCTATATTACTTTTATGGTTGCTTTTACTGACAGCTAGTGAAAGAAATATTTTGTTCAATAATATTTATGTATTTTGAGGTTTACCTCGTCTAACCTAACTTTTCATGACACCTGTAATTTTTAGGTTTCCGTAACTCAATTTTAACGTTTGAACGATGTCGGGAGGTCTAGAGGTCCTGAGCCTTAAAGAGGACGATGTTACCAAGATGCTGGCTGCTGGCACTCACCTTGGTACATCAAACGTAGATTTCCAGATGGAACAGTACATTTACAAACGACGTGCCGATGGAGTACATATCGTCAACCTCCGTAAAACTTGGGAAAAACTGCTCTTGGCAGCTCGTGCTATTGTGGCTATTGAACACCCAGGCGAAGTATTCGTAATTTCATCCCGTCCTTATGGACAACGTGCTGTGCTTAAATTTGCCACACACACTGGTGCCACCCCAATTGCTGGCAGATTCACTCCAGGTAAGTTGTTTTAAACACGTAATTTTTCTAAAATTGTCTCAAGCATGCGTTATTAGACCAGAAGCCAAGTATTTTGGAGTAGAAAAAATTAAAATGAGAAGTTTCTTGATGTCAATTGGTTCATTTGGTATTTGGTTGTTAGTAAGAAGTACTTAATTTATCCCACTCGAACGAGGCCCGAAACCTCCCCCTCGAGGCACAAAAATATGGTTTTTCGCGATTTTCAGCTTTCCCGTTCATGTGTAAATACCTCTAACATTTTCTTACCAACGTGAATAAGTATTTTAGTTTTCCAAAGAACCTTGCGACTCGAGTTAAGTGGCTTAAATTCTGGGGAGAGTTTCGCTTCTAGTCAGGGTTGGAAAAAAAACTGTTTTTTTTCTTGTTTTAAACAGTTGCTTAAAACGTCACATTGTGTATTAAGTATGTTTTAAACATTTGTTTAAAACATGATACGATGTTATAAAAAATGTTTCTAAAATATTTTGTTTTAAAGATGCCAACCCTGCTTCTAGTAGAGTCTGTTCAAATCATTATGTTAAAATTTATAAATGTTGTAAAATAATTAATTATTAATAGTCGACGATTATGATAGTGTTAACAATAGTTTCATCACTAATTATAACGATCATTGTTCTGCTGTTTCAAAAAACCGTGATGAGATAATTCTCAGCGCGGTGTTTTAAAACAGCAGAACAAAGATTGTTGTATTGATGGAACTATTAACACTATCGTAGTATAATTATATACAAACTGCAGCTGTCCTGCCATTTTCAAATTTTAAATCAAGCGCAAATGCAGTATGGAACTTCCAGTTTGGTTGAGACGGGGGATATTGTGTGCTTTATTTACATTTTGGAATATTTCTAGCACACATTAAGGTTTTCAAGATTATCAGTCCATTAGAGCGAAGCGGCACACTTGAATGGTCTAAGATAAGAATACATGTCTACATAAATATCTATAAAACATACACTATAAGTGTAACCTTCTATTTTGACAGTTTACTTGAAAATCATTCTTGAATAATATGCATATGCAAGTGGCGAACAAGTTTACAAATGGTTCGTTTTTGTGAATGCAATGTCAAAGTTTATAAATTGAGTGCCCAGGTGCTAATCACAAACCTAGTTACGAGATTTTGTCTCGTATTTAGTAGGTTAATCATGCTTAACACCTGTTTGATAGCACTGTAAATTTTGATCATAGAGCACGTTACGTTTTGAAAATTTTTGATAGATTATTACTAAATTTTGTTATAATTGAATATGTAACTTTTGTGTTAAATTTAATGAAAATAATGTATTTTCTATATTGAAAATTGAGACCAATAATTCTACCGCTATTAAAATGTTGTATTCAATTTTTTTTTTTAATTCTAGGTGCATTTACCAATCAGATCCAAGCTGCCTTCCGTGAACCTCGGCTTTTGATTGTCACTGATCCTTCTTTTGATCACCAGCCTATCACAGAAGCCTCGTATGTCAACATTCCAGTCATCGCACTTTGCAACACTGACTCTCCATTAAGATTTGTTGATATCGCTATTCCCGGAAACAACAAGTCTCCACATAGTATTGGTCTTTTGTGGTGGCTTTTAGCACGTGAGGTGAGTCATTAATTTTTTGTTGCATTATGAAGGATGTATTCTAGTTTAATTTTATACTCCAATACTATAAATAATATGTGGCTACAATGCATCACAACTACAGTGATGTAATATAAAACAGTAGGTAACGATAATAGGCATTCTCCACCTACATTTTTTTTTACTATAGTCTGTTTTTAAACCAGGAGGACCGTTTCAAATTTACCGCTCTAAATCATACATCTGTGATTGGATACGCCGTCGCCAGTTTTACACCATGCAATAGTCGTAAATTTTGACATATATGTCAACTACTATTCAACCTGCTACCCGAACGAAGTAAATCCCGTAAATATATAGGGGTCAAATAGAGGTTGATGTATTATATAATATAATAAAATGCACACAAATATACTGTAGTGGTGTATTGTTGGTTACTCAAAACGCCAAAAAGCTTCTAGTGCATTTTCTGGTTACTTCTATGGTGTGAATGTTGACTTCTATATTTAGTCCTCCTGGTTTATTTTTATGATGGTAACATTCATTTTTGATATTTATCGTGATCTTATATTGATCTACTGATGTATACTGTTATGATTGTCCATACTCCATATGAGAAATTTTCTTCTATTGCCCAATGGCGTTGTTAGGGGGTGGGCCATGGCCCACCTAAAACTGGCTTGGCCCACCCTGATTCATTCTGGGAAAACCATATATTATGTATAAATCATCTCGTGACTACCTAGTATAATGAAATAAAATAATGTTGGCCCACCTTCAGAGCACCATGCCTAATATTGGCCCATCCGAGCAAAAAAGTCTGGCGACGCCACTGCTGGCCTATAAATAATAAAACTCAAACACTCAGACTATTAAAAGTTAGTGTAGAAAGTAGAAATTCAAACTTTAAATGTAAAAATAAAATACTAATAGACAATAAACTAAAACTTTATCACTTTGTCTGAATGATGACAGAAACAGTTCCCAATATACTGAAATATCCATGATATTACAATAATTTTTCCACCTGAATCAACAAAACATTCATCACCCAATCCCCATTACAAAAAGAAAACCCTAACCATGCCTTATTTTACTTCAAGGTACTGCGTCTCCGTGGCATAATCGCTCGTGATACCAAATGGGATGTAGTAGTGGACTTGTTCTTCTACCGTGAACCTGAGGAAGCTGAAAAGGAGGAGCAAGCTGCCAAAGAGGCTGTTGCAGCTGTTGTGAAACCACCAGAAATAGCTGCACCACTTGATGCACCAGAACTAGACTGGAACACCACAGAAACTACTGACTGGGCAACCGAACCTGTTGCTCCAGTTGTCCCAGTTGCTGGTGCTCCCGCTTATACTGTAGGTGCGACGGATGACTGGGCAGCAGAAGTAGTTGCACAAGAACAGTGGACCACTACCAGTACTGCACAACCAGCTAGTACACCCAACTGGGGAGGTTCCACCGATTGGCACTGAATAATAATTATTACTAAATGACGTGTCATCTACGATTTTGTATCAATAAAGATTTACGTTGTCACTTTAATTTATTATTCATTACCATATACAAAACTCAACAAAATTGATTATCTTCGTGTTATGAGTTTTCAAGAGCCTTTGAAGTAGACACATTCACGAAATTGCTACTAAATAGCCAAAATAGCAGAAACATTTTCTGAAAAACGTGAAGTAAGTAATTAATGGAGTGTCCCAAGGTAGGGTCTTTGCTCTTTATTATATTCATTAGCTGAGTTCGATTTATGCAGTCTTAAAGCTTTTCACTTCAAAAGTACTATTTCCATTTGGCATTTGGAGTAAAATTTACAATATTTTAGCGTTCGGGCATTACGGAGTGTAGTAAAAAGAGTTCACTCCTTAAGTCTCGCCTTGTGAAGCCAAAGTTCGAAAATTAAAGAAGAATTTGACATTCAAGGAACTTGACATTTTTATTTGTAGTGTGGTGAATGTTAAATGGGCGTACGTGTACGAATTGTTAGCTAAGTTAATTAATGCTTGCAAAAATGGAAAGTATTTCATCAAATACCCATTATCCAGTAACAGATAAAGGTGTTATCAAACGCAATTTAATATTATTGCAAAATAATACCAGTGAGTTTAGATTGATTTCATGGAGGCCTCATTAGTAATGTTAATTCTTTTTAATTTTTATTATATAAGTTATTATGATGCATATTTAAATTATTAACTTTAAGAAGTAAATCTTCGAATGTGTTTGGAGGACTCCGAAAATGCATTTAAAGCTGATAATCATATCTGGAACAGTCAGCTCTGCATACTTGTCCACTTTTTCTAAAATATTTTCTTTTGAATAATCATTCTCGAAATACATTTCCCATGTAAAATGAGGTAAAATTGTATTATTCATAATTATTTATGTTACAAATAAATCTAAATCATAGATATCGAATGTTTGGGGAGAAAAGACCTTTTGACAGGAGTTGGAGTATTTCACGTTCGAATAAATACAATTCGCAATTTTTACTCTATGATCATGTGATGAAAATCCACTCTCACTCCGCTTTAGCACCGTGTCTACAAGCCGAACTCAGCAATAAATGACATTTTTTTAAATTGACTTGAGTTGTCAAATGCAAGTTTTTGCTGCTGATGCTATTTTACATATTCCTGATACTTGTGTTGATACACTGCGGATGAAAAATCAAATCAAGTTCTATTCAAAATAGAGAATAGGACGAAAACATACTGCTTGTAAATCTAAATAAGTCTTATGTACATGTTAATTGGTAATAAGTATCTAACCAAAAGCACTGTAACAAAGTATTTAAATGTATTTATTGATTTATTGACTAAGCGTTATCATTTTCAAGAGGCATGTTGAATATATTTGCAAAATTTCATTAGAAAAGATTGGTTTTGTTTGTGGATTAACCCTTTCGCTGCGCAAAGCGGTTTCACGTAATTCTCGTGTGGTGCGCAATAAATTGACCGCTTGCGAGTATACGCGCTTGGAGCACGCAGATCCGATATTACGTTACTATTTGATTTGGTTTATTGTATGCATGGTCTATTATTATATATAAAATTGAAAGAAAAACAAAAACCAAGTGCTCTAGTTTCAATAATAATAATTTATTTTTTTTAAATGGTTAAAAACAGTACAAGTAAACATAAACATAAAAACAAAACAACATTCTTATCAAAAATATTAAGGTACAACAGAAACTTGTGTAAGTATATAAAAATGTATTAATAGAACATATACGCGTGTTAAATCGCTTTGAGCAGTCTGAACCAATTTAAAAACGACAGGCGAGTTAACACGCTTGGAGCACAGTGGGCCCATTTATTTTTCGCGCGTATACACGCTTTGAGCAGTGAAAGGGTTAAGCAAAACCTTGTTATTAATTCTAGAGAGGTCATATACAATTCAATTGTTAAAATATGATTTGATTACTGTCTTCAGTTTCATACTTGTATCATGAACTAATTTACACAATCTTCTGTTGATAAAAATCGAAGATTTATTTTTAAAAAAAAATCAAGATTTTTCAATTTTTTTTTAAATAAAAACATTTGACTTCTTAACTTTCCCTTTGTATTTTCTTAATAATAAAAAAATCAGTACATAATTATGTTAAAACTGAAAATTAGCTTGAAAACTGTTACGACTTGGCTCCGTAAGTCAAGACGTCTCAAGCTTGTTGGAAGTTGGAACTCATTAAAACTTGTAAATCCCGGCCGACTATATAGAAAAACTTTATTTAATACGTAGTACTGACTGAACGTTGACGCGCGACAAATGCTAAAAATAAATGACTAGTCGAGGCAGGAAAGAAGATAGTGTTTGGCAACATTTTGTCAAAAAAATAGTTATGGGCAAACTTTCATGCTGTGCAGTATAAAAAAAATATAAGGAAATTCAGGGGCTTATCGACAGGCTTAAAAACTACTGGGAACCTCTAACAATCGGTCAAGTGAAAGTAAAAAAATTAATGAGTGCGAAGCCACAGTGAAAATTCCTAACGAACAGCAAGTGGTATTTTGAGTGGTAGTAGTTGCAGTAGCACTAGTTTAGGCTCCTTTGTTGTAAGAATATGAAAAGACAAGAAGAAAGAATTAGACAAACAGATAGAGTGAAATTACTTAGAAAAGATAACATCGTCATAGAATGCGCAGATACCGATATCGTTACCGCATGCTCGTTACCTAGGTAACGATCCTATTTTTACAGCTGCATGGGCATCGCACTGCCTACTACCATTAAAATTTAAATAAAAAATGGAAGGCATGGCACTGATACTATGCCAACTGTTATACGCGAAGCCGTGACGTATGTTATATTTTCTAAGTAATTTCTCTCTAGCCAGAGCCATTTTTGCAACAAATTGTTCTTTTAAATCCATTGAACATAGAGCAGTTCGGACATATTAAGACCAGGGTGTGTCCTGCCTTCTAGGTTTCAATCTTTCAACCATTTTAAATGAAATATTTGAAATCAAAGTGCTTTTAAATTTATCAGGTCAACCAGTTGTATGTCACAGTGTGCTTGACGGTGGAAAAATTATGATGAAAATGAGTCCAAAATCGGTTTGCACAGGCTGATTCTACATTAAAAGTAGATTCAAAATTTATGAAATTTAAAATCGTAGCTGATCTCTTTCGCGTTTTATCCACATTTTTGAATTTTAACCCTTTGTAATACAGTAACTCGTATACATCAACTTTTTCTTCGAGCACTTAGCACTATTAGAAATAAAACTATCGTAAATAAGTTTATTATATCTTGTAAATACAGTTCTTTAATAAAAAAAATTTACTCGACAATATTCCATTACTAAAAATTAAATTTCATTTGTTGTAAAACACTTGGAAATAACCAAGAAGCAAAAACGTTTAATTAAAATTTAATTATCTTTTTACTTGTAAGTGTTTTAATGTTTATACATTTTTTCATTACTGACAAAATAATTTATTTGGATTACACTCTTTGCTACGAAAGCGTAGAAAGTCCATGCCGTTAATAATATTTTTTAACCCAGAATTCACAATTGTTAAGTCTGAATTCACAATTGCTAAGTCGGAATTCACAATTGTTAAGTCGGAATTACTAAAGAAGTAATAATATAGAGGAATGGTAGATAAAATATGCAATTTTGTCGCATTCCTCTTGACTCTGAATGATATTACCATCATTACTAGATTACTAGAAACACAGTGTGCTTGCAACAAATGCTGGTAAAAGGAACTTTGTCTAAATTAAAGGAGACTTGCCGCTTCGGCAGGTGTCCAGATTCATTAGCGTATCGGTTTCGAGCCGTTGGCTCTCGCCAGCCTAAAGCAGACTCGAACACCTTTGACGCTGCGGGCTCATTTTGCTGTTAATAAAGTCGAACAACACAAAGACAGTGACTTGTAAATAACGTGAGTGGGTTCCTCTAATGGAATTAGTTCTACAAATATTGGAATGCTATACTCGATGCGCGTTTCGCCATCTATATTGGCATCATCGGCAGACGATTAAAAACTAATGAAAATTAAACAATATATGCTGTATTTCTACTAAATTAATGTCATGGTTCAACGCAACCCACTATTCAGTACATGATCTACTAACCAATAAAGCGGGCTATTTGGAATAAGACCTTTATCGCTATTCATACTGCTTTTACATTTTGCAATTTTTATAAGCTTTCAAATGCATCCAGTTGGCTATTATTTTTCATATTCCTAATTAACCTTAAGTTGTTAATATCTATTCCATGATTGTTATGTTGGGCTGGGCAACACTAAATTTTCAAGTTTTTCCATTTTTGAGATGGGTCCATTACCCTACTTGAATCTAGTTATACTAGGACGTTTCGCTAGTCCAACATTCTTCAAATTATAATCCTTACAATTGATTTCGTAAATCCCGGACTTTTCGTATGATTCAATTTTATGCTCTAAGGGCCGGTTTCTCAATGCGAGGTTAAGCACTTTATCAGATAAACTAACTAGAAGTTTAGATTGTGCTTCTATTAAACATTTTAATATTACAATTTCATATTCTAAACTTCTAGTTAGTTTATCTGTATGATAAAGTGCTTAACCTCGCATTGAAAAACCGGCTCTAAATTCATTATGATAAATAACCGAAGGTTAATAAGGAATGTAATAAATGAAAGAGAGCAGGATGCTTTAGAAAGTATAGAAATTGCAAAATGTAAAAAATGCATCAACAGTGATGAAGGCCTTATCCCAAATATCCCTCTTTATTGGTTAGCAGGTGGTGGTTTGTAGAGTCGAGACAGAGTGTAGATAGGTTTGATGGGATTGGTTGAATTCGTTGAACCATGACATTAGTTTGGTATAAATAAAATTCATTCTTCAGTTTTAATCATTTCCAAATGGTGCCAACATGGTTGGCGAAACATGTATCGAGTATAGTATTCGAGTGTACTAATTCCGTTGGAGGAACCCACTCACATTATTTACAAGTCATTGACTTTGTGTTGCTCTATTTTATTAAGAGGAAAAGAGCCCGCAGCGCCAAAGGTGTCCGAGTCTGCTTTAGGCTGACGAGAGCCAAAAGCTCGAAACCGATAAGTAAATGACTCTGGAAACCTCCCAAAGCGGCGGGACTCCTTTGATTTATACAAAGTTCCTTTTATCAGAATTTGTTGCACACTGCGTTTCTAGTAATGCCGGTAATATCATTCAGAGCCAAGAGGGATGCGACACAATTGCATATTTTATCTACCATTCCTCTACATTATTACTTCTTTAGTAATTCCGACTTAACAATTGTGAATTCTGACTTAACAATTGTGAATTCTGACTTAACAATTGTGAATTCCGAGATGCAATTGTGATTCCGACTTACAATTGTGAATTCTGAGATACAATTGTGAATTCCGTGGTACAATTGTGAATTCCGAGATACAATTATGAATTACGACTTAACAATTGTGAATTCTAAGTTAAAAAATATTATTAATGGCATGGCCTTTCTACGCTTTCGTACTTTGCCACTAGGTAGCTACTCGTATTTTGTTTCCAAACATAAAGTGTAAATCTCAAAAATATATAGTATACTTTTTTCCTGAACCAAAAAATAAAAAAAAATTTCATTGGTTAAAAGTCTGTCAAATTATAACGATTTCAAATGAGCCATGGACATAAATCCTCTCACGAGGATAATCGAAAAAAGGTATGTGCTCCATGTGGAAAAAAAATTATATTTGGGAAAAAAAAACAGAAAAATTTTTCATAACTGAAGACACTGAAAAATCTGCTAGTCAACTAGCAGTTTGAACCTTTTTTTTTATAATAGTACTTAGAATTTGATTTTGATTTTTTTCAGTGAGCTTTTCTACAATTTTTAATACATTTTCTTTGCTATTTTTACAAATATGTGACTTTTACCCCTTCCAATCTCTTGAAAATAATCACCACACAACAAATTTCTAGTATCTTTACTCTCTATAGATGAAATCGGCAGGCTATCTATTTACCTTTATCAATTTTAACGTGGCCTTTGAAACGACGAGTCAAACATATATAACAGTTGCATGTATTTTGTGATGTACGGAGTATCCTTTTGTAATATGACATCTGTATAATTAGGCATTTTCTGAAATGGTCTTTGAAATTTACCCTTGTTAGCATCAAGTAGTGTGAGAGAACAAGTTGTACATATACTTAAAGGATACTTTTCAATTTTTGGATCAAAGTCCTCAAATATAAATTTTTTAATCAATTTTTCAGTGTTTTCAGTTATGAAAAATTTTTCTGTTTTTTTTTCCCAAATATAATTTTTTTTCCACATGGAGCACATACCTATTTTCGATTATCCTCGTGAGAGGATTTATTTCCATGGCTCATTTGAAATCGTTATAATTTGGCAGACTTTAAACCAATGCAAATTTATTTTTATTTTCTGGTTCTGGAAAAAAGTATACTATATACTTTTGAGATTTACACTTTATGTTTGGAAACAAAATTTGAGTAGCTACCTAACGGCAAAGAGTGTAATCCAAATAAATTATTTTGTCAGTAATGAAAAAATGTATAAACATTAAAACACTTACAAGTAAAAAGATAATTAAATTTTAATTAAACGTTTTTGTTTCTTGGTTATTTCCAAGTGTTTTACAACAAATGAAATTTAATTTTTAGTAATGGAATATTGTCGAGTAAGTTTTTTTAATTAAAGAACTGTATTTTACAAGATATAATAAACTTATTTACGATAGTTTTATTTCTAAAAGTGCTGTGCTCGAAGAAAAAGATGATGCATACAAGTTACTGTATTGCAAAGGGTTAAAATCCCAAAATGTGGATAAAACGCGAAAGGGATCAGCTAAGATTTTAAATTTCATAAATTTTGAATCTACTTTTAATGTAGAATCAGCCTGCGCAAACCGATTTTGGACTCATTTTCATCATAATTTTTCCACCTTCAAGCACACTGTGATGTCTCTTGATGGTTAGTCAAATGTTCATAATGAACCGATATGTGCAATTGTGATACTAGAAAATGAAAAGTTTTCTTCTGGAAAGTATAGATACATCAGGACATCCACACACTGGTGAATATCTTACAAACTTGGCCGTTGCTTAATAAATAAATGCAAACATGCTGCAAAGTTACTAATTTGGTCACCGATAATGCGGGAAACATGAACAATATGAAGGAAAAAATTACTGAGTCCATGGATTAACTCAACTCAACGGGTGTTTTGCCCATATACTGAATTTGCTTTCCAAATATTTGGAAGTGTAACCAAAAGTAACTTTAAAGTAAAATCACACGTAGTTCAAATTGTAAAATATTTTCGCAATACACTTGCCAAATGCTTATATACAAAGAAAAACGGGGTAAGAAACATGACCACAAGATGTTAGATGGAATACAGTTTCCGACTGCCTTGAGGTGTACGTCACAGAATGATCCAAAAGTTATTGCAAATCTGTGAAAAACAGTTGATATTGATTCATTGATTTTTTTGAGAAAGTGTCAAACATTAAAATTAAAAGAATGGCCGAAGACTTTTTAAAATTGCTGAAAGCTGAAACCATTTTTTGTGACACTTAATAGATTTCAGCACAAAAGTGCCTCTTGCTGTTGAGGAATAGAAAACATTGAGTGACGTTTTTTATAGTTTTGAAAATGAGGACAGGAATTTAAAGCAATGTTAGATATTTGAAAGGAGGTATGATCAAGCATTACTATCAACTTTCACTTTAAAGTTGAGGATGCTTCAAAGTAATGCGGAGTAGTATCTGAGACGATGCACATTCTGTAGAAGTTACTTGCAAGTGTTATAAATATACAATGCCTGAGTTCAGTAGAATCTACATAATCGTTACTATGAAGGCATACCACACTTTTTGCACTAGTCACAAATTTATTATCAGTTATGTCATATATATTACAGTTCCGATGCCTCAGATGCCAGTTCCCATCAGTTTGAATGTTGCTTGAGATGTCTTATTTTGTAGTGTTTTGAAAAATATATATTTTTATATGTTCATATTTTTGTTAAATTAAGTTCTAAGCCTTTAAATTAAATGCTTTTTTATAATATTAAAACTTGAAAAGAAAAAAGTTGCGATTTTTTTTAAATAAAAATTGCTTCATTAACATCATGATTTTAATCAAATGATTTAAGTCAGCTCCACGCTGAATTGACAATATAACAAAAATTTGATATTTTTTTTACCAAGCATTTTTACGCATGAGTTTCTTTTCCATCACACTTCTATGTGTATATTTCAAAAGTAAAATGACTTATTAGCTACTTTTGGACTGGGTATAACCATCTGCCCATAATTTGATGTCGATTATTCAGGATAATTTAGAATAGTATTAGAAGATACCCAAAATACCAAACCCAAAACATTTATGAATTTGAATATAGCATCATTCAGTTCTAGGTTCATACTGCACACTACTCCATCTCCAAGGTAAATATAAACAAGCACATAATACCAGCTTAGTTAGTAGTAAACAATAACTAATTAGCAGATATTTTAGATGGAAATAAAACAAAAAAAATTGTAAACAAATACTCTTTTATTCACTAAAAAAAATCTAAAAGCTGCACATCTTTTTTTGTCCAGATTTTAAAACTTTTCCGAAGAATATCCCAACTATTTTTATAATCAACGGCTAAATTTTTAGCATCTTTATAGCATACAGTTTTTATATCGTAATTTTGTATTTTCTCCAAATTAATTACATCACAAATCTCTTTAAAATATTTAAACAATTGAAGTTTACATATGTTTAACCTTCCAGCAGGTGTGTTAATTTTCTTCTTTGTTACCCCTTGCCTTTTCCCTTCAACAGCTACTTCCAACCTAAAACAAAAAAGTTTTAAATAAAGTATTAAATACTTCAGAATTTTTTGTATCTAAAAATGAATCATCTTTGCTGCTACTAAGATGAGGAGGTACCATCTCAATCATGGTCCAACTATATACAGATAATGGCAGGCAAGTATGTAGAGTGAAATTACTTTGAGAAGGAAACATATGTCACAATGCACACAGACCGATATCGGTAACGTGCCGGTTGTCTAGGCAAGGAACTTGTTTTTGCTATTGCAGTGGTGTTCCATGGTTGCGTTGAATAGCTGCGCTGCTTGTTACTCTAAGAATATATTTTCTCGTATTTTTCGTGTTGGGTATTTATTATATATTTCTACGAATAAAACAGATGAAATGAAATTTATTTTAATTGGGACTGTCCAATATTAATAAACGGAAATAGTAAACTTAGTAATTTTCTTTCATTTAAAAAAGAATAAATTTGCCTGGGACTGGTATGGTGTCCATAAATACACTCGATGCGCGAAGCAGTGACTTATTATCTTCTCTAAGTAATTTCACTCTACATCGGACCGGGTTTACATGTAAAATAAATGGTATACCAACCTCAGGTCGAGCCACCACCATTTAAACTCCTTTGTATCGTTGAGCATTCAATCTGCTTCGAACCCGTGAATATGAAATGTCATAAATTCGTATGTGTACGTACTTGGCTGCCGTTATCTATATATAGTCTGCTGATTCCCCTGAAATCTCTCAAATACGACGTTACAGAAAACTTTGCTTAGCGGGGAAATTTAAAACACATCACATGAAACTGATTTTGCCCTTTAATATCATCAAATTCAAAGTACAGTGGCAAGGGTAGGTATGATATAAGAGAAAATCTGCATGAAAATGATGTATGCGCAATTTTGATCAGTAGATCATGTATGTTTGGATCATGAACTCAACAGTTCTTTCTATTCTGCACTCATATCGAATTTTGGGTTATATACGATATTTCAGATTAGACAGATAAGACAGTTCTTGAGAGAACAGATGCAGAGATATAATACTTAGAACAATAGTGCCCTAACACGTTCACGACGACAATGAAACCAGGTGATGTACAGTGGTGACCGAAATTTTTAAATACTCCCCGCATGTTTTAAAAATAAAAACCATTTTCTTAGATATTTTTTATGCCTTCAATTTATTTGTAACATTCACATTTATGGCCGAGCGCGCCACCGGTGGTACACCCGATAACATATACCATTACTGCAGCCATAATAATAATAATAATAATAATAATAATAATTTATTCATCACATAAAATTTCACATACATGTAGTACAAAATTTATCGGACGAGTCAAAAGATTTATAAACAACATAAATTCAAATATAGTATAGAGATAAACAGTATGAGTAAGTAATTGTATAAAATAAGTCATTGTATAAGATATGTAATTGTATAAAACAGCAAATTATAAAACATATAACAAACAAGAAACGTTGAACATCATTGTATTTCCAGATATTCGGCAAGGGAGTAAAATGCCATATTTAACAAATAGTTATGTAGTGTCACTTTAAATTTGTTGAAGTTATCAATTACTCCAAACAGTGATATGAACTTATTATAGAAGATAATACCTTGGTATACATGGGAGTTTTGTCCAACAGAAAGTCTTGAAAATGGTAGATGTAAATTATTTTTATTGCGTGTGTCATGGGTATGTACTGACCTATTTCTAGTTAATAAATGTTCATGCTTCTTTGTATTTAAGATCAACAAATAAATGTACAGGGATGGAAGAGTGAGAATACCGGTCTGCAATGAGTTCGGGGATGTACTCCGTCCATACAGCGTATAGTTTTTTTCTGCATTATAAATACCTTCTCAAAATGGGCCGATGATCCCCAGAATATAAGTCCATAGGACAGACTTGATTGAACAAGGCCAAAATATGCCAATCTTAATATTTCTGCCGTAACAGTGTTACGTAGCCTAATTTATAAATTGTGTGGTTAATGCGTTTTTCCCAGGTCATCTTTTGATCTAGGGTCACCCTTAAGAACTTTGTGAAATCAACATGCTCAATAGAGAGATGATTCATTTTTATGAGAACACTATAGTCGTGGTTTACAGTTTTTGGTAAAAATGACATATATATGGTTTTACTTATATTAACTAACAGACCATGGCTTAGACAAAACTTATGAAATTCATCAGCACAGGTATTGGCCTTTTCAACAGCTAGATCGATAGAATCATCCGTTATACAAAAGTTACTGTCATCTGCGTAGAGTACTTTCAGATTAGGACTAGTGCACGATTGGGATATATCATTCATGAATATTATAAAAAATAAAGGAGCTAATACCGAACCTTGTGGTACACCCAGGGTTACGTCCTTTGGATCCAATTTAACATTATCAATAACTACAATCTGCTTTCTCTCGCTTAGATAACTGGACACCCATTCATTTGCGCACCACCCCAATTCTGGCTAGTTTTTCTAAAAGCAGTTTGTGATTCACTGTGTCAAATGCTCGACTTAAGTCGAAAAATAGCGTTATTGGGTATGTTTTATTATTTAGTGATTCACAAATAAAGTTGCAGACCTCTGAGATTTGTGTTTTCTGAAGCCATTTTGAAACGATGCTAATAGGTTATTTGACTCTAGGAAATTACTTAATCTATTATTATAACTGATGATATCAAAAATTTTTGCTAATTGGCTCTGTAGGCATATGTTTCTATGTATATATGTTACTCATTTCAATAATTGATCCTTTGTTTTTGAATACTAGTACAGACTTGGACTGTTTTAAGGAATCAGGATATTGACCAGATTTAAAGGATTCATTTACTAAATAAGATAGTGGAGAACAGATAATGTCAGATACTGCTGCTAGAATTTTCCCATTAATTTCATCTATACCTGGTGCTGGTTTAATAGTACTTTTGTCTAATATTGTTTTTATTTCCTGAGGGGTTGTTGGGTATATGACCAATATCGTAAGTCTCATTTTAAAACATAAAGATTTAGAATACATAGAAAATGTATAAACGAGTGTACCACCGGTGGTCACCAATGACTACACGCAGGGTGTGCAGTATACCACCGGTGTACCACGTCGTTGTGAACGTGTTAAACCGTGCACATATCAAAAGGAATAAGCAACATCTATTGCAATTTTTTCTCCGACATTTAGAATTAATTTAAAAATTAATCAGTTTTGCAGAGCTTCTGTATATTAATTATTTTTGCTCTATGATGTTTATGTGTGTACGTGAATATAACATGGCACTATTTAATGTTCCATGAGTGTAGTTGAGGGCCGTGCCCAAAGCACAACCGGTGCGGTAGCTCAATCGGTTAAGGCGCATTGAGAGGCGAATATGCTGATCGACTGTCTACCGTGCTCTGGGTTCGACCCCCAGCCCCGGTATTGACAACACCGGTGGATATGGATGTATGTCGGATGTATGCGTTTTTCCAAATGCGTAACCTTCTTCCGCACAGCCTTGGCTTTGGATTTGGGGGTTGTCTACTATCTGTCGTGTGGTTTTTTTTTTTTTGTTATGGAGTTGTGCCATCAAAAGCAAAATTAGTTGAGCCAACAATCTTATTTGTGGTTTAATAACACATATTCTTCAAGCCTTGACGTTGAGCTTGGTGTACCACAGGGAAGCATTTTAAGACCCCTGCTATTTATTATATATATTAATGATATAAATTACCAGCTTAATACCGACTTCTTGAATTTGTATGCTGATAATACATTATTGGCTGTATGTAATGACGATCTAGATAATGCTGTCAGTAAAATGAATATGAAACTTTCCAAAGTTGAAAAGTATTTTAAAGTCAATAAACTCAAATTAAATCCAAGCAAAACAAAAGCAATGGTGATTACAAATAGGTTTAGAAGTGGTAACAACAATTTTAATAATACTAATCTGTCCATAGATAATTCGCCAATTGAAGTAGTCAAACAAATTAAATATTTGGGTATAATTTTGGATGACAAAAAAAGAAAATTTAAAAAAAAATGTTTTATTTCTCAAGAATAGCAATCAACTTAGATATGAAAACTAGAATCATCGTATACAAAGCAATCATTTTGCCACACTTTGACTTCTGTGCTACTGTTTTGTATTTACTTGACAAAAGTAGTATTAATGAATTACAAATATTGCAGAATAGGGCGATGAGAATAATTCTCAGATGCAATAGATATACACCTATTATAACCATGTTAAGGGTTCTAAAATGGATGCCTGTATCGGTTAGAATTACATACTTAATATGATTTTTATATTTAAAATTCTAAAGGGCTTACTACCTGAGTATTTGAATAGGTTCATTACATTTAACCATGAAATTCATGCATATGATACTAGGTCTCATACTGATATTCATATTAGCAGAACTCACTGCTGCAGAGCAATGAATAACAAATTTTTTAAAGGAGTTCGTGATTACAATAACTTACCAAAGAAAATTAAAGACAGCAACTCCCTAAACACTTTTAAACGTGAATTAAAATTGTATCTAAGTAAGTGGTGATTAATTGTATATTTTTATATTCTTACTGTACATTATTATTCTTAGTTGTATAATGTATGTTTTTTTATTTTATTTTTATGTATGTATTTTCTTTGTATATTGATGTATTACTAATTACCTATTTAAATAAAGATATTATTATATTAGATAAGTGTATCAGTGCTGAAAGCCTTCCTTGAATTTTACACAAGCTAAACTGAACATGGAAAAGTAACATATTCGCCCATCTACCAGACCCTTCACATAGTGTCAGTTGCTTAGCTAATTTTTAAAGCATTATTCTTTTTCCATATGTAACCTAAATTTATTAAAACTTTCAAACACAAACTATAATTGTGCAAAATAAATAATTATTTCACATAAATCTTCTTCATCATTACCATGACATCTCATATGGGTTCAATTGTGAAAAATATATTAACTTTCGACTATTTCAGGTGTTATAATCGCTGACAGAAAGGCCGGCGCCTGGTTTTTTTTTCGTTTTTGATTTCGCCCCCCCATCAAAAAATGTTGGGATCAAAAAAAATATATTTTTTAAGAAAATAATATAACAGGGGGCCCCCATTTTTTTGCCCTGGGGCCCCATGACGTCTAGTTATGCCACTGGCAATGGTTTCTCAGTAGGTTATTGATTAGATATTTAGTTTATATTAGATTTAGTTCTTCACTTTCAATAAAAACTTTTTTACCTTTTAATGAATGAATTTGTTTTATTTCCTTATGACAATAAAAATAACAAAAAATAAAATACACTGTTTAGAGAAGGCAATTTTCCCAAAAATGGTTTTTTACCTGTGAGGGTTAAAATGAAAAAATCTGGTTTCTCCCCATTTTTTTATTTGCCGCCAATTCTAAGCAAACTAATAATTCCTTTCAGTATTTTCTTAACTCGTGAATATGAAATGTCTTAGAATAGAATAGAATAGAATACGATTTATTGTGCAATTTAGAAGAGTTTACATTAGTATTTATATTTAACAATTACACAATTGGTCGGTGTTCGCACATCTTGCGATCTTCCACACCGCCTATCATATACTAAGAACTACTGTGAGTACTTGTTACCCATAAATTCACATGTGTACGTACTTGGCTGCTGATTCTCCTGAAATCTAGCATTACTACCACTTATTAGGTATTTGGAGAAAATTCACACCTACGCCAAATGATGAAAAGTGAATTTTTAGGACTGAGACTAAAAGTTATCTTAGAATTGGCGGATAATTCATTTTAATCCTCCCAGAAAAAAAAAACAATTTTGGGAAAATTGCCATCTCTAACACTATTTATTGAACATTAATAAAGAGGGTATTTTATTCATACACCATGGAAAATAAATAAAAGCTAAGTTTAGCCATACAGAATTTCCTGCTCCTTTTTTTATTTATTTTATATGCAAACCTATTCTATATATAAAAATTAAAATATAATTTACCTTTTATCCTCAATATTGCACCAAGAAATACTACTAGCGCAAGGATGTTTTCCAGAATCCTTGGAAAATTGAAATTCGTGAGAAGTAGACTGGCCGATATGCATTCTGGTTTGAAAATATGGATGATTTAATTCAACATTTTCTAATCGGTCATAAAGAGCCCTTTCTAACGCCTTTTTACAGAAAGGTGTAGCCGCTGCAATGGTGAAGCTAGACAGGTATATGGGTTTTTCAAGTAATATGGACAAAAATGCTCCCTGTATACCCAAGTGACACCATCTGGACATTTTATCGCTGCATGAAACAGACAGAGTTGGGTCTCCTCTACCTAAACGAAAATACAAACCTATAGTGCTTTTCATAAAATGTTTTGTAGGGTATATTTGAGGAGGGTCATTTCAAAATGCTCATGTCCACTAGACGAAAATTACAGAAAGACGAAAAAACGCGTTCCATTGTTAAGAGGATAATCTGCCCTAGGACAAATAATATTTTCATTGATATATATATGAAAAAGGTTTATACGGGTGGGCGTGCCCCTTTGACCAATGAAATATGCCGTCTACGTAAACAGGCGGAGATTGTGTAATATAAGAGAAATAGTTCAAATATATTTCTGTCGTACAGAGTCGAATTTCGGGTTGGGTGCACAAGAATTTTTATTTAAAGTAATTTGAGTAGGAAAACTGAATGCGGTTGTAGTGATTCCTTAGGCAGTGGTTTTTAATTAAAAGAAAAACTATCTGTAGGTATATAATGTATATTTACAGTGTACAGGGTGTCCTAGTTAACGCGTTATGTTCGATTTTCTCGGTAGTTTTTGAGATAAGTATTTTTTCCGGGGAATCGATGCCGCTAAGAAACATATAATTGAACATCAAAGAAGAATTGATCGGATCATTTATGTTCTTAATTGACTATTAAAGGAAAGTAAAAAAAGGCATGTAAATTTTAAATATCACTTCCGGTTTACATGGCAATGGCGTTCTTTTTCTTGAAAATAGAATATTAATTACTTCCACATCCAGTGGAAGTATAGTAACAAAAAAATTTTTGAAAATTTTTATTGTTCAAACAGGCTTAGACTGTCATGAAAGGTCGCCATTTTAAGTTTCAGAGTAAAAAAATGTCTGTCTGTCTGTCGGTCTAACTTTTTTGTGCGCACGATTACTCTGGAACCGTTTAAGATATTGACTTGAAATTTGGTACACGTATGTACTTTAACGGGATGTGGAACTAGATTATATTTTCATCTTATTCCATCGAAGGGTTGGGGTGTAAATTGGGGTAAATGGGGAGGTAAACAGGTAAATCAAGCAGGTAAGAGTCCGTAAAATTGGTATTTAGTATATATAAGAGAAGCTAAGGTCTCAAAAAAATTTTTGACATTAGCTACCCCCATTACGACCCCTACCAATTTTTTAATGGGACGAAAAAAAAGTGTGATTTAGTGTATGTACAAGAACCAAAAACCTCAAAATATTTTTTACTTCATAGGCCAAGAATTTTTATTGAAAAATTACCAAAAATCCTCGCTATGTTGGGGTAATTTCTATTACGAATAACTGGCAAAATAAGGATACATATATTACTTCCACATCCAGTCGAAGTATAGTAACGACAAAAAAATTTTTAAAAATTTTTATTGTTCAAATAGGCTTAGAATGTCATGAAACGTCGAGATTTTAAGTTTGAGTGAAAAAAAAATTTCTGTCTGTCGGTCTGTAACTTTTTTTTTGTGCGCACGTTTACTCTGGAACCGTTTGAGATATTGACTTGAAATTTGGTACGCATATGTACTTTAACGAGATCTAGAACTAGATTATATTTTCATCTTGTTCCGTCGAAGGGTTGGGGGGTAAATTGGGGTAAATAGGTAAATCAAGCAGGTAAGAGTTCATAAAATTGGTATTTACTATATACAAGAGAAGCTAAGGTCTCAAAAAAAATTTTGGCATTAGCCACCCCCATTACCACCCTCACCCCATTATTAAAGAGGATGGAAAACATTTTTGATTTAGTTTGTGTACAAGAACCAGAAACCTCAAAATATTTTTTTACCTTATCCACCCCCACTACCACCCTCTATCACCACCCCCACCCCACTACCGATGTGGGGTATCGTTTTATGGATTTTTGAGGTAAACGATTTCAAATATTATATTATTAAACAATTATTTCCACATACAACATTTTTTCGTTGTGAGTGACTTGGATAGAAAATCTGGATGTGGAAGTAGTGATTCCTTGGGCAGCGGTTTTTTTTTATTGTTAAATTAGTGTGCAATATCGATAATTCTATCATTTCCAATTGAAATTAAAATTTTGTGGACATGCCTATTGAAAGTCGCATTTCGGAGATATGAACTTTACTTTGCTTTTTTTTAAAGGAACACTCCATATATGTACCATTTGAAACGCCATAAAAAAAGCTTTGTATTTATAATATAATACATGGTGCTTATCTTAAACAAATTTTGTCTAATTTACTATAAATTTACAATTTATCAAATTAGCCTTGGAAAACAAAAGTATGTAAATTAAAATAAACAATATGTTAGTTCTGTCTAATTTCACTTTATTTTAAATAAAATGGAGAATTTCAATAATTGATACAGTGTGTTTCACTAGAAATGGTAACACCCCAATAACTTTTTTATTTTTTTTTCCGATTTGAATCACATTTTACTTAAGTATAGAACAAATTAGTATCTACTTATGACCAGAAAAACATTTGCCTCCTACGGTACCAAAGCCACCTGCGGTACCAAAATATGTGGAAAAAATCGGAAAATCATATTAGGCATTTTTTTATCGGAAAATTTTGTTAATAAAACTTGTTCAGAATTGTCCAAAATGGCCAAAATTTAATCAAAATTAAAAAATGAAAAACTTGAAATTTTAAAAATTTTGAAAATAATTATTTAAAAAAAAACTGTAAATTGCTTTACAACTACCTGGCAGCCTGGGTTTAATTTCAAACAAAATTGTCATAGTACAGTTTTCTAAACGAAAAAACACATTAAAATGATATTTTCGGACTTGCGACATTATTTTAATAAAAATTTATATATTTTTTATTTTGATTAAATTTTGGAGTTAAGGTTTCTGAACAATTCTGAACAAGTTTCATTGACAAAATTTTCCAATAAAAATATGCCTAATATGATTTTTTGATTTTATCCGCATATTTTGATAACGCAGGTGGCTTTGCATTTGTAGGTTAATTTTTTTCTGGTCATAAGTAGATCCTAATTTGTTCCATACTTAAGTAAAATTTGATTCAAATCAGAAAAACAAATTAAAAAGTGAAATACACTGTATATATTTTTCGGACTACCATGACTTAATGTAAGAAAATATAAAACTTAATATCTACTATAGTTTTTAAGAAAAATACTGTGTCATATATCTTTGAAAAGATTTTTCTATGGCCTTTCAAATGGTGTAAAAATATATGGGGGTGTTCTATTTAAAAAAACCAAGGTAAAGCTCATATCTCCGAAATTCGACTTGTTTGAGTTGTTTTGCTGAAATGATGTTTGGAAAATACATGTGATATCTCATAACTTTTATTTTTGAACTTATTTACGTAACTCCAAAAATAAAGAAGTTAAATGAGGTTCTAACGTATGCACAACCACCCTGTACTGTTGACTATAATAAGGAACTTTAGTCTAGTTAATATAAAAAACACGTTCTCAAATAAATTAAACATGTTCTGATAGAACATATTAATAATAATAATTTTTTGTTTTTATGTCTTTGGTGTTTTTCAAAAAAATTGCCGCCCTTGGATTTTGCCGCTATAGCCTCTATAGCCCCCCCTCCCTAAATCCGCCACTGACTGCGCTCCGTCAGAAACCCTAAAATACCTATATGCATATTTGGAGCATATTTAATGTCTGATATATCAAAAAATATTACAACTAGATCTATCAATCTTTATATGTTTGAAATAAGGGATAAAGGATCTAAAAGAATATGTAAAAATATACAGGGTTTTCATTTAAAAAAGCAACCTTCATTGTTATATCACGCAACATATGCAAGCAATTGTTTTTTAATTGCATTTAAAAAAATATGTATACAACCCTACAACTCTTATACGAAATTTTTTTATCTCCAATAATAACATAAATAAAGGGGGGGTCAAAATATAGTTATAATTCGCCCGCTGTCTTGGATTCCTAAATTTTTACCAAAAATTCGCAACCCGCATCCCCGAAAATCCCCAGATATCGATTTTCATTCGAATAGGACCACAGATGACGAAATTCATCCGCCATCTTGGATTCCTAAATTTTGACCAAAAATTCGTAACCCGCATCCCCGAAAACCTCCAGATATCGATTTTCAGTCGAATAGGACCACAGATGACGAAATTCATCCGCCATCTTGGTTTCCTAAATTTTGACCAAAAATTCGTAACCCGCATCCCCGAAAACCCCCAGACATCGATTTTCAGCCAAATAGGACCATAGATGACGAAATTCGTCCACCATCTTGGATTCCTAAATTTTGACCAAAAAATTGTAACCCGCATCCCCGACAACCCCGAGGTATCGATTTTCAGTCGAATAGGACCATAAATGACGAAATTCGTCCGCCATCTTGGAGTCTTAAATTTTGACCAAAAATTCGTAACCCGTATCCCCGAAAACCCCCAGATATCGATTTTCAGTCGAATAGGACTATAGATCGCGAAATTCGTCCGCTATCTTGGATTCCTAAATTTTGACCAAAAATTCCTAACCCGCATCCCCGAAAACCCTCCGATATCGATTTTCAGTCGAATAGGACCATAGATGACGAAATTCGTCCGCCATCTTAGAGTCCTAAATTTTGATCAAAAATTCATAACTCACATCCCTGAAAACCCCCAGATATCGATTTTCAGTCGAATAGGACTATAGATCACAAAATTCGTCCGCCATCTTAGATTCCTAAATTTTGACCAAAAATTCGTAACCCGCATCCCCGAAAACCCTCCGATATCGATTTTCAGTCGAATAGGACCATAGATGACGAAATTCGTCCGCCATCTTGGAGTCCTAAATTTTGATCAAAAATTCATAACCCGCATCCCCGAAACTCCCAGATATCGATTTTCAGTCGAATAGGTCCATAGATGACGAAATTCGTCCGCCATCTTGGATTCCTAAATTTTGACCAAAAATTCGTAAACCGCATCCCCGAAAACCCCCAGATATCGATTTTCAGTCGAATAGGACCATAGATGACGTAATTCGTCCGCCATCTTGGATTCCTAAATATCTTAGCAGTATGAGATTCCTCGGGAAACCTACGTCAGACTGGATTTTGAACCATAAACTTATCTCAGAAACTACCGTGAAAACCGAGCATAGCGCGTTGACTGTGTAGCGGAAAGCTGCGGGGGTTCTCCAAGCAGTGGAAAAAGCAATTCGAAATGTGTATAAGTTTGTGTTTATTTTCTAGAATTCACAACCTAAAATATTAAAACAATGATTACCATACATACAAAATATACAAAATATTAAATATTAACAAACTCCACGAAAATATCAACATAAATACATATAAAACGCCAGAGTTATAGAAATTAATAGCTAACAAGCTACATTTACAGATTATCCTAACAGATATATTGTTACACCTACCTAATACCAGGTACCTGTGATTACTTTATCAAACAAAGTTACACCATACACCCAACAGGCTATTAGATTGAAAACTCCAAAACTCGTGGTTTTCTTATAGCAGACAGATAAGAAGCCGGAATCTTTTTTTAATAAAAAAGAGCAACAAGTAAATCCTAGATGATATCAGCAGCGGCCTCTTCTAGCCCGCGATAGCACTCGTGTTTATCATGGGAAGACTCCTGCTATGGCCTGCGGTTCTCAATTCGCGGTTAAGATAAGTTATTCAGCGAGGCCGCTGAAGTCAATCTGCTACATCTTGCCCTCCATTTTACTAGTGAGGGATCTAGGTCTCAGAGTCAAGCTGGTAAAATTTTTTTAAATGACTGGCATGAAACGTCCCTCTTTCCTTAAGAGAATTGGGGTAAACCAAAACGTAAGTGGCGTAGCTCACCTTTTTCTTAATTACGTAGGGTCCCTCAAAAAGCAACAAAAACTTCTTAGTCTCTGCCTTCAAAACTGAAGATATAGGATTAGCACGCAGCAATACCAGAGTTCCCGGTTTGAATTCTACATAGGGACGACCCGGGTGAGATACCGATCTCCGAGCAGACTTACTTACGAGAGATTCCTTCGCAAGAATGAGTTTCGTTTCCCAAGAAGCCCGGTTTTGTTGAGCTAAAGGTCCCTGTATAGATTCGGGCAACAGCTTCGAGCGCTCTACTCCTAGTTGGAGTTCAATCGGACTATAACCAGTAGACTCATGAATTAGGGAATTCATAAATAGTTCAAACTGAGGTAGTTCATAAGCCCATCTCGAATGTTGATCAGTGCAGTAGGCTCTACATAGTCGACCAATTTCCCGCATCACTCGCTCGGCCGGATTCGACTGAGGCCTTCGTACCGAGCTAAACACGGCTTGTATATTATTGGCCAACAGAGTGTTTGTCCATCGGATTGCAGTGAACTGCGTACCATGGTCACTTAATACGCGCTTGGGAATTCCAACGTTAGGCAAATAGTCATTTAAAATTCGATTTAGACACGCCCTGGTTGTCGCTTTTTTTAATGCATAAAATTTAACGTATTTGGTAAACACGTCAATAAGAACCAGTACATATGTTACGCCGCCGCGACTTTTCGGTAACGGTCCGTAAAGGTCCAACGCTACTAAATCTCCTTTTGTGGAAGGCACAATGGCGTGAAGTGGAGGATCTGGAAGAGATGAGCACTTTGATTTCTGACAAACCTCGCAACTTCGAATAAAACGTTTAATATCTCTAACCATATTATTCCACCATACCTCCCCTCTTAACGCTCTCCAGGTTTTATAAGAACCGAAATGCCCTAAGGAATGATGATACGCTTCAATAAACCTAGTGGTTAACGTTTTTGGGATACAAAGGAGATAAAATTCTTCGTTACTTCGACGGAGGTACAACTTATCATTATGCATCACAAACCGTTTCTGTAAATTGATATCCGTAGGCAAATTTCTAATAATATCACCCAATTTTTTATCTGCTAACTGTTCGGAACTAATATTTTTCAACGACTTTACGAAATCTTTGGGCAATTGTAAAAGTGGTACAATTTTAAAAAGTTTGTCACTCGGACAGGGTGGTCTAATTGCAGCATGCCTGGATAACGCATCGGCTACTATGTTTTGAGCACCAGGGATATGCTGCAGATCGAAATCGTATTCTTGGATTGCCAAAGCATATCTTGCAATTCTAGCAGACAGTAACCTACACGTCTTTAAATAGGTTATAGACGAATTGTCCGTATATATAGTGAATCGTCTACCTAACAAGAAAATTCTGAATCTGGATAATGCCCAGACCACACCGAGAAGTTCTTTTTCACATGTGCTATATCGAGTTTCCCTCTCTAACAAAAGACGACTCGCCCACGCTACTACACGACGTTCTCCCTCCACAATCTGAAATAACTGCGCGCCGAGACCGACATCCGATGAATCTGTGGCAAGGCAGTATGGCAGATCCTCCCGAGGATGGTAAAGTAGCGTTGCCTTGCTCAGCTTATCTTTTAATAATGTAAATGCGTTTTGTTCGGCGTTAGCCCATCGCCACGGAACTTTTTTGCGGCACAAGTTTGTTAACGGAGCAGCTATATTAGAGAATTCACTACAGAAAGCACGATCGTAATTTACCAATCCTAAAAACCTCTGTAGTTGTTTGACATTACCCGGTGTTGTATAATCTACAATTGCCTGAATGCGGCTCGGATCTGGCATCATGCCTGAGGAATTTATAACATAACCTAAAAATGGCATCTGTTCACGAAAAAACGCGCACTTTTTAAGCCGTAATGTAAACTTTGCCGCTTTTAACCTTGTAAATACTTTATCTAAATATTCCAGATGTTGGTCGAACGTTTCTGAAATTACCAGAAAATCATCCACATAAAAGGTGGTGAAAGCCTCAAAAGGTTCCCCAAAAATCAAGCTAAGGCAACGTGAGAACGTGCTAACACTCGTAGACAGTCCAAAAGGTAACCTACAAAAAACATATGTTTTGCCATTGAATCTAAATCCGGTGTACTTTTGTGACTCTACAGAAAGAGGAATCTGCCAATACCCATGCGTAAAATCACAACTGCTCATATATTTGATTTTTTTAAATGTATGCATTATTTCCTCAATCGGTTTCGGTGTTTCATACTCTCGTTCCATCACCGAATTTAGATGCCGAGCATCTAAACAAATACGCACCGTGTTATCTTTTTTTAGCGTTGTCATAATGGGATTTATATATGGGGTGGCCATCCTACGAATGACTCCCCACTCTTCCATAAGATTAAGTTGTTTTTGTATAGCATCTCTGTGCGCGATTGGAACCGGATATTGTTTCATGCAAAATTCTCGAGAGTCTTTTAAACGAATTTCATGTACATATTCGGTCGTAAGTCCCGGTTTATCCGAAAATAATTTTTTATGTTTTTCTAAAAGAATTTTGAACACCTTTTTCTGCTCCGGAGTTATGTTACACTTTTCTAAAATTTCTGCAAAGTCCGATTCTGAAGGATTATCACCCGGACTAACAGTTAAATAAGTTATAGTTTTTCGTTGAATGGATTTTATTTCCATTGACTCAATACCTGGCAATTCATGAGTGACATTTATTTCAGGTATTGCTATCCAATTATCATTTATTTGGAGAAATATGCATTCTGCAGACAAATTTATATTGACTTTAAATAATCGTAATAAATCTGTACCAATGATTACTGGGTAAATAAGATCTGGTATTAACAAAAACTCGTGTGTTATTTTGTTTCCTAAAACACTGAATGTTAATAATATTTGCTGTTTTACGCGCCTCTGCTTAACCTTAAACGCCCCGGTAACTTTTATGCCTGAACATGAAAAAGCCGGAATTTCATTGTGGTAATCTCCAATTTGGGACCACACTTCCTCACTTATGGCGCAAATCTCGCTTCCAGTGTCAATTAACGCCGGAAAATAAAAATTATAAAGTCGAATTTGGATCAAGGGAGAACGTGACTTAAGAGTTTCATGTTCTAAGTCGCATTCTTCTAATAAGTCTTCTTGAGGGTTATTTAATGAGTAATTGGCCCTATTGATAATTGCCCCCACAAACGGACCTAATTCATGTGAGGTGCTACCTCGTTTCCCGCGTCTTGTTCATCCTCAGTTGAACATTTATCTACCTCTAACACCGACACTTTTTTATTTTGTTGGTTAGAAAAATTATTTTTGTAATGACCTCTATCTTTAGAGTACCCTGGGCTATAAGAATTATTTAGATTTTCATTAAACCTTTGTCGCGGCACTTCTGGTTTAGGAACCTGCATTTTATTTTCATACACAGTCGAATTTGCAGGGAAATAATATTCTGCTTGCCTCAGTCGCGATATTGCCTCTAAAAAACTATTTGTACCTACCAAATTTGTTGCGATATGCGGAGGGTAATTTCTTGCTAATTTTTGAATAATAAAATGTTCAGGGTAAATCGAGGAAAGGTGTCTAGCCACTGCAACACAACGCATAAAATGTTGTACAAATGAACCTATGCTGGGATCATATTTATCTTTTTCTAAGGTATGCATGACCTCTGACTGAATGTATTCAGACCAAAAAAAATCCTTAAAAGCTGTTTTAAATTCAGCAAAATTCGAAAATTTGTGCATGTGGGCTTGACTCCACCAAATTGCATCACCTTTAAACTGATTAGCTATTACATATCTAAAATACTGAAAAGGTACCTTGTCTAAATTGTGATAGTATTCGAGCTGTTCCAAAAAGTCCAGTGGGTGAAGGGTGCTTTTATTATCAAACACAGGCAAACGTTTATTTATTTCTAGGCTATTAAATCTTTTTAAGCTTTCTTCTACAAAATTATTATTTTTTGGGTTAGCCATATTTGTTACCACACTGTTAGGGGGTATTAAATTATTATTATTAGGGTTGGTATTACTGGTATTAGGTAACTGACCATTTTGTAACATAGTTGATATAACTTGTGAAACAATTTTAGTAATAAATTGATTATCTATATTAGCGGCATCTCCATAATTATTATTTCTATTAGGTCTATTTTGATTTGCATTTTCCCAATTATTTGCCCTATTACTATTATAACTAGCCTCTATATTTAATTGTGGTGGTGGTAGTGTAAAATCTGTGCAGATCCCAGTAGCCTCGCCATTTTGTTGATGTAACAAGTGAAAATTCTGTTGATACTGGTTAGCATTAAATAATTGTTCTTGACTTTGAACATGCCCTCCAGGGATAACACTATTTGATACCAAATTATTAATATTTCGAAAATTCGTTGCTGCAGGGAGCTGCTGAAATGCAGGAACATTTGTATGTGCCTGGATTCTCTTTGTCTTTGAAATTTCAGCCCAATTTGTCGTAGAAGAACGAAAATTTTGTGTCTCTGTATTATTTTGTAACACCGATGCAGGGTTAGAATGAAAAAAATCTCGCATACCTGGCCTGCTCGCTGGTGTTTCCAGAATGTTTTCCCGGAGTTGATTAATTTGTCCTCTTCGTGCACTGTTTTGTTCTTGCTGCACCCCCAAAATGTCTCCATGTCCAGATGGTTGCATTGAACCCTGCTGTATTCTTGGAACTGCACCCGTATTTTTTCCAGGCTGCTTCTTGCTTCTTAAATTATATGAGTTTTCCTCCTGAGATGTTACGTTGTTTGTTGGAGAATGTTCTATTGGCATTTCGAATTTTAAGACCACTTGGCACACGTATGGGCGTCAGATGTAGCGGAAAGCTGCGGGGGTTCTCCAAGCAGTGGAAAAAGCAATTCGAAATGTGTATAAGTTTGTGTTTATTTTCTAGAATTCACAACCTAAAATATTAAAACAATGATTACCATACATACAAAATATACAAAATATTAAATATTAACAAACTCCACGAAAATATCAACATAAATACATATAAAACGCCAGAGTTATAGAAATTAATAGCTAACAAGCTACATTTACAGATTATCCTAACAGATATATTGTTACACCTACCTAATACCAGGTACCTGTGATTACTTTATCAAACAAAGTTACACCATACACCCAACAGGCTATTAGATTGAAAACTCCAAAACTCGTGGTTTTCTTATAGCAGACAGATAAGAAGCCGGAATCTTTTTTTAATAAAAAAGAGCAACAAGTAAATCCTAGATGATATCAGCAGCGGCCTCTTCTAGCCCGCGATAGCACTCGTGTTTATCATGGGAAGACTCCTGCTATGGCCTGCGGTTCTCAATTCGCGGTTAAGATAAGTTATTCAGCGAGGCCGCTGAAGTCAATCTGCTACAACTGTACCTATTGCCTGTACATTTTGCTTGGTAATAATTTCGAATAAATTGATTTCTGACTCAACTAAAAACCGAATTCAAATTTTCATAATAAAATTTGTAGGAGTGTTTATACAAAACGGTCTTCTCTATTTGGCACCTTTTATTTATGTATTAACATTTTCAAGAATTTCATCTATTAAGTCATTCCTGTAAGATAAAATAATTTATAAATAAATTTAAGATTACAATTACCAGAACTGCTAAATGCTTCCCTGGCAAGCATTCATTCGCGTCTGGTCTCCATGACAACAAGTTCCTCCCTAAAGTCTAAGAGCGTGTAAAGCTATGCGAATGCCGAGGCGAGTGCCATCTATTGACGGCAAAATTGGAAACTATTTATTGAATCTATGTTTGAAAATTAAGAGGTTATATTTTATCCACGTAATTAATTAAGGACTATCTAGGGCGTCACGTTTTCGTTTTTTGTAAATTCCAATTTTTCGACGTCAATTTTTTCGTTGATCACGTGTTTTTGATTAAAACAAAAAATTAAAAACGTGACGAACTAGAATATATATTTTAATACATACGTACAAAATTTGAAGTTTCTATCTTCAAAAATAAGCCGAATAATTCGTTTCTTCATTTCACTGACCGCAGATTATACTCTTAACACAGCTTTTTTGTTCCTAGCTAGATTTTGCCACAAGAGAATATTTTTAATGGATCAGTAAAACACAAACCATTTAAACCATTTACTGTCTGTATTCTCAAAAATTTAAAGTAAATCTGAATAAGCATTTTGGAGCAACAGACGCATTTTGAAATGACCCTCCTCATTTAGCATAAGGTTACTGTGTTTTAACCGCCTTCCATGTCACCTCAATGACCCTCTTAAATCTAGGTGATCTAGATGTCTGAGTAAAGGAGACGGGAACGCCCTACAGTTTATAGTGGAATCCGAACCACTACTTGGGGATAATATCCTATGAATTTTTTTTTTACTTTGTGGGGCTTGAACCCACTTCGCTAGGTATGCTGAGAGTGCAAGCTAGACACGCTAACCACTGAGCTACCGATCCCAGTTGGTAAACATTAAACGATATGCGTATATCTTATCAGATAAGTTGTGAAGAATCAGGAGTTTTCTGCACAAAGGATTTTTTCAAACGTGTACCTCATTAAGATCTGTTTTCTTGAAAATTAAGGCATTAAATGCTATTTAAAGTTACAAGAATTATATTTATAGTGTTCCTTATGAGAGGGGTAACATCATGTAGGTGAGTCACCTAGATCTTTCAATGTGAGGCTTGACGAACGTAAAAATTACGTGAGAAAAGAGAATTCGAGAAATCAAAAATTTGTACGCGCACAGGATAATAATCATAATATTCAATGGAAATTGCAAAAATTTTGGAAAAAAAAGCTATGGAACTAAAAAGACAACTTAAAGAATCCGCAAGTATTTTGTTAACAGAACAGATAAATCCATATCAAATTATTTCTTCAACTGACTGTGACTGTGTGATGACAGTAACCGTAGGCTAGAAAATTATTGATTTCACACGCTCATATGCTTGTCTATAAACCATATAACAGCATTATATTGTATATCACAATTCATACCGTGTGTGTAGTCACAGGCTAGGCATGGGGAATAAGAATTACAACATCGCGTGTGCCAGCTGGCTGAAATGAAATAACAGAGCTGGGATGCTCCACCGACGGACGAATTTACGGCTGCCGGTGTTGTCAGATCTCTAGCGCTACGTAAATGTACATGCCTAATGGGAAATTACACGCACGGTATAATAGTGTTACAGCTATATGCCCTATAGACATCTATAAGAATTTCCTCTAAGTTTCATGTATAAGTAAAGGCGCGTTTGCACGCATCCAGTAATTTAGTCGAGTCATTTAGTAATTTAGTACTCAATCAATGCGGACAGTACTTTCCACTAAGTCATTCGACTAAAATACGCTGTCCGCATTGGTCGAGTACTGATTGAGTACTAAATTACTAAACGACTCGACTAAATTACTGGATGCGTGCAAACGCGCTTTAACAGAAAACTAAGTTAGTGAGTTTGGCAATCATGGCGTGCGGAGTCGTCATCTAGAAAATGTCCAGAAGCTGCTGTTCTTAGCCTACTAGAAAATTACAAAATGTTAGGGAACATTTTAGAGCTCTCATATCTAGGTATATAAGGGAATATAGAAGCCGAGTGCACAGTTCAGTTCAGATAGTGAGTCAGAACGGATCAAGAAGAAGTAAGCAAAGTGACATTGAATTATAGTACTCAGTGTTACATTAGTGAAGTAATTATTTGTTGTAATTAGTATGTAAATTAATAAATCAGTGTTTAGTGTTACCCTGGTGTTATAATTTTCGAATCCACGATACAGGGTGTTTATAAACAATAACAATATTAATAACACGGCCCACAAAATTATTTTAAAAAATTTCTAACTACTTGAGTGTGAAAGTTGAAAAACCGACTCTTTGGGAGTGTTTTTTGAGGTTAGACATAAAAATCGAGCCAATCTGACAATTCACTGATCTGGTCCGCCACATAGACCATTTTTTTTTGGGGGAGCTGGGTAATCAATGCTGTTATTATAACAAAGAGAGAATCAAGTCAATCAAGCAAGCCTTAACTAACAACTTTATTCAGGTTTTTAGGTGGCACCTAACCTAGATCTGCATCATCATTACTGACAGTTCATTTTAAAGAGAAGGCCATTTATTTTGGTTGACTTTAACTATTAAGAGGAGACAACGCCAATCACAAAGTTTCATCAGTAAAGCTAAAGCTGAGGTGGGGCGAAGGGTAGGCAGTGTGGCTATTATAGGGCATCTGCACGTGACGTCACATCAAAAATATGTGTTTCTTAAGATTTAAGAGCATTACGTAGCTATTATTAAAATTTCTGCCTGGTTCCCGTATTTCCAACTAAATTCTAGTTCAGTGTAATGTTTATGAAGTTCTAAATACTTTGTCCTAATAAAATAAAACTCTATTTGTAGGTTGGAAATCTAACCTGTAATTACGTGAATTTTTAAATATTTTCTTAGAGCCAGTACGGCTTCAGGCTAAAAATGAGTATACAAACATTAAATGAGAATAAACTTGAAAAACTTAAAATTTAAGGTTAGGTTGGTTACATGATGCAGATGCCCTATTGTAATGCTGTAGGTGGCACCATCTATTAAAAAGCACTGTACTAAAAATCTTGACTGGGAAAAAGCAGTTTTTAGCCAAATGGCTGACGATATTAAACTGAAAAAAAGATATTCTTGTAGGTAAATAAATACTACACTTCTATTGAAGAAAGTTTTCAGCTAAAATTTGTTTATTACGAAGATCTCTCTTCACATTGACTCATTACCGCCTGCTCCCCTCTGATTTGATCGCCTTGCTCCCTCTTAAATATTAAATCGTAAATTGTAATTTTTCTCAACGTACGAGTACATCGAATGAAGATTTTCCAAATATAACTAATAAATAAGTTCTTACCTGGCTTTGTACGAACAGCTCCTAGAGCGTGATATGCTCTTCCTGCCAATTTTAAATCGCGCTTTTCGTCATCATCGAAACATTTTGCTCCAGTTCTGAAAATATCACCCTCATCTTCAGTTTTGGCTTCAGTTTTGGCTTTCTTGAGAGGTACTTGATAATCAACGTCGGAAATAACTTCATCTTTTGTATCTTCAATTAAATTCCCAAAATCTTCTGAATTTTCCTTTGGGAAAATTGCCGCATCACCGCATGGTACATGAGTAGTGAAGAAATGAAATTTAACACCTTCTTTAAGACAATATTTTTGAGATGCTCTATTAAAATGTAAAACTGATGAATCACTAATGTCTTTCATTTGACAATAACAAAACCGTAAAAACGATCTTCTACACATAACTTCTGCATGAGAGTCATTTAGAATGTCACCACAATTAGAAAGTTTGCTCTTGCCGATACATTTTGATCCGGTCCCTAATGCTACAACTTCTAATTTGCTATTTAATTCCGAAACTATACACGATAAAATGGTCCATTCATTTTGCTTTGGTTTTCCCGTCTTAGGCAAAGTTTTAAAATGTTCCAGACACAAACATGCAACTTGATTATGAAAATCTGTATCTACTTCCATCTTTAATCTCAATAATTACAAATGAAAATAAAACAGATATGTACCTATAACTACTATACTATTTTAAGCTTATTTTATAAAAATATAATGTCATTTAAGTTTTAAGAGACTTATGTAATTAGGCGATAGTGTCAGGATCCCAAGCATATTTTTTGTGAGGGAAGGTGCTAAGGGTTTTCATATCTTCTTCGGGAATAGTAAAGTTGAGATCAATGTTTTCTTCAATATGTTTCTGAGATCTGGCTTTTGGAATAATAGCTATGTTTTGTTGAAGGGCCCAACGTAATAATACCTGTAAAAAAATAATTACAACCATTTGCCTGAGAATGTAAAAACATTTGTTTATGTTTGAGTTGAAAAGTTAAAACCCAAAATTGGTGTGGAAAATGACCCTTTGCAACACTCTGTATGGCATGATCTTATCACACTCTCAATTAAAAGACTGATTGATTTTGATTATTTGATTAAATTTAAAACACATTTTAAACATTAATTTTAACAAATTCACTGCCGCATAAAAAATAGTATGCCATGTGTGTAGAAAAGACCATTTAAAACACTTCATATTTGTCTTGCAATGAAGCCCTTTCCACACTTGTGTTGCAATGAATTATTTTTATTTATCGTCTTCACAAACGAATTAAATGTTAAATATTAAATAATAATTAAGTGAAAGTAAACAAATGTTGAATTTAAAGGTTACTTAAAAATTTATTATGAATCTATTTCACTAATTTAGTAAATATTTCCAAATAAATTACGCAAAATTTTTCCACAACACATATTGTATATTTAGAATGAGTTATATATGTCCAAGAGCTGATCACCTCATCTCTTTAGCCACCATCTTAGAAAAAATATGAAAGTTATTACACGAGTGACAGTTTTCAAAAATAAAACACTAGTAAAAAGTATATAACTAGAATATAATTTGGTATCTTTGAGAGAATATCACTGGCAGAGGTTTTTCTTTTATAGATAAATATATTTGCCAATTATGGTTAACAAGCGTTTCACCCATAGCAAAGGGCTTCTTTTTAGTCCTGTCAATCACGGTCCCATTAGTCATTTACCAAGAATGTTTCACTTGAATGAGAAGCTATGAACAGCAGTGAATCTTACGCATGAGTGTAACATAGAATATAGTAAGGTAAACGTGTGTATGAGTTGGTAACACGACATATGATTTGATATGCGATACGCATAGAGCCACTGCAGTGACGCAGAGAGAAACTAGTCGTGTAAGTCTGATTCTCTTAGTTTATATGATGAAGCGACCTTTGTAGTTCAATTCTACGGGTAGCAGCAACATCTTTAACACTAGTAAATCTTTCTTACAGATTCCACAACTTTAAACAAATAGTCAAGGTACCTTGAATGGCGCAGCAACTATCAAAGCGATTGTAACTTTAAAGTCACATTTCAGTGACATGAGTTAGTCACTGCTATCATTGTTTGTCACCTTTAAGTTCTAAAAACACGAAGGTCAGGTCGTCCCACTGGTAACTGTACTCACGCATGACCTGGAGAACTATAAAGTAATTACTAGTGGTAGAAACTAAGAGTCAGCGACTGTAGATTTGCCAAATGAAGTTATTAAAATACAATATTTGTAAATTTAGTGACGGATACGCAAAGGTTACTCATTCAAGGTTTCCATTTCAGTAACTATTACTTCGGTGCTAGTTGAGTAGTCACTAGTCTAACCTAATGTATAGAAAATTCGGAAACAAAATATCGTTTTTCTAGGCAAGCTAACATTAAAACATTACAAATACAATAAAATTAAATCAAAAAGACTCTATTATTAGTTGATTTGTCGATGACACTTTAATATGAATATACGGTAATAATATAAAGGAGTTCGATCAATGATTCTCATTATCTTTTGCCCATATTCATAGGATTGTAAACCAAAAATGTCGTAATACTGGCAATCATTGCCATCAAGGTTATACTTTTTCCTTTTTATCACAGAACTATTGTAAGAATGTTGTCTTTAAATTTTTTAAATTAATTTCATAACTTAAATATGTATTTGGAGATGATATTACCTGTGCAGGGCTCTTTCCCAATTTCTCTGAAATACGTTTAACATCTGAATTTCCCAAGAGGTCGTTATTATCACTACCGCCTAACGATGAGTAAGCTTGGAGTAATATTCCTTCTTTGTTCAATAGTTCCAATAACTCGGGCACATGATAGTGTGGATGCCATTCAACCTTAAATAAAACATAAAATAATAATTTATGCAACAAATGCATAAAGTGAGTGAAAAAATGCATGTGTTTCAATATTTACATTTCTTCTACAACTGCTTAATTCCCATATTTATATAAATAAACGACATCTCACACCTCTAGTTTTCAAACACCGATAGAATTTCTTGAAATTTTAGTATGTTGTTGGGGCTGTCAAAAGAGAGCGTTTCGTTCAATTGGACCGACCTAGCTATACAGGGTGATATAGAGAATTCGGTTCAAAGTATGAATTATCAGTTGTGAGATTTCATATTCTAAAAAAAGAGAAAATAGCTTGTGCTCTTATAAATGCATTTAGAGGCATAATAATTTATGCAACAAATGCATAAAGTGAGTGAAAAAATGCATGTGTTTCAATATTTACATTTCTTCTACAACTGCTTAATTCCCATATTTATATAAATAAACGACATCTCACACCTCTAGTTTTCAAACACCGATAGAATTTCTTGAAATTTTAGTATGTTGTTGGGGCTGTCAAAAGAGAGCGTTTCGTTCAATTGGACCGACCTAGCTATACAGGGTGATATAGAGAATTCGGTTCAAAGTATGAATTATCAGTTGTGAGATTTCATATTCTAAAAAAAGAGAAAATAGCTTGTGCTCTTATAAATGCATTTAGAGGCTTAATTCAAATGCAGGATGCTAATGAAGAACTTGCTGAAAGAATGTTGGTTATAGCACGTAACCATGAAAATTTATTGCAGAGAAGAATCGAAGTAGAAAACTTTAACTTACGTCGTGGTGGTGGGGCACATACCAAGTAAAACTAGCTCCAGCATACATTCAAGACACCGCGGAAAGAGAAGCAAATAACGAATTTATTTTCCAAATTCAACAGTTTGAACCTGGATTGTTAAGAGCAAAAATATTTTCTAGATTTACTCAAGCTGTAAAACATAGTCTTTTTATATCATATTTGCTTCCTCCACTGTCTAAAATAATAATATACACATTTTTTTAACACAAAATAATAATAGGCGTGTTTTGCTGGAAAAGTATGACGCTAATTGAATTTAGAATATGAGATCTCACAACTGATAATTCATACTTTGAACCGAATTTTCTATATCACTATAGCTAGGTCGGTCCAATTGAATAAAATGCTCTCTTTTGCGAGCCCCAACAACAAACTAAAATTTCAAGAAATTCTATCGGTGTTTGAAAACCCCTCAGAGGTGTGAGATGTCCTTTCAAAATTAATTTAAACGTCAAAACAAATTCATAATTTGACGATTCTAAAGTGAAGATTGTGAGATAAAACTTCAACTGTTTTCAATGCACTTGTGGATCCGGCTATGCAGAAGTGTGAAATAATGTTACATTTTTTAACGTTTTTTACTTTTTTTCACTATTACCAAAAACATATGCTTTACGCACTAACAATGATGAAAAAAAGCGCAGTTTTGTTAACAGTCGTAGAAAATAGTATATTGTTTTAATAAGAGTAAAAGTGATATTTTTGTGACGAGTCACAACAAGTGGCTTTTACCCCGAATAAAACATGCTATTTTATCATCAAACATCGATTAGCTATAAAAAAAATAAAGATAAAAAATCTTGAATTTCACCACCAAAAACACATTGTGTTAATATCGCAAGGCCAGCATATTAAATAAAATACGTGTTGCTATGAATATTACTTTTTCTCCCACTGACAGCTTCAGAAAAAGTACTTTTACCTCCGTTGTTACTGACAACGCATAGACGTCTAAAATGTCAAACTTTAATGTCGCGAAATGAGTTAAGAAATGTCATATTTTTCTGACCTTTAAAGAAAAAATATATTTGAGTTTTAGTTCATGGATGAATTAAAATGTGAACTTCGTTTTTGTGATGGAAAATGATGTCACGTTACCTTTTTGGACTCTTTTTCTAAATAAATAGAATACAAGAAATGGAGACTTATTTGTTATATACATATAATATAAAAATATTACATTATTGTTTGTGTTATCGAAGTGTGATATCAATTTTGTGTGTTGAAGACAGAACCAACAAGCTAAAAACGTACTCTTCGCCAATTTACTCAGCTTTTTATATATAATTGTTACACATTCTATAGGATACTCTTCGCAGTTTTCTTGTAAATAATGTTAGTTTTTGGACATCCTAAATTTTGTGATACCATCTTTGTTGTGAAAAAAATTATATGAAAAAAAAAAATGAAAAAAAATGTTCGACCTCTGTGGGATTCGAACACGGGACCTTTGGATTACAACAACAACAACAACAACAACAATAATATTTTATTTTAAGTTCAGGTACAATATATGTGCCTCACCAGATCCTAGCCCGGAGCCAGCCAGACAACCACGGCGAACATCGCCGAGGTGGGTGTGTGGCTGGGTGGGGTAGGTCCGGTTCGGCTTGGAAATAAATTCAAGGGGGGTTGCTAGAAGCTCCTGTCTGCCACGGGCAGACTTAAAAACTAGATTAAAATTTTTGATGTGTCCACATGGACCTAAAAGTAACTTAAAAATAAACACAACACTAAAATCGTAGGCGAGCGCACTTCGTAATTTTGATTGTTGATATGGGAACACAACTAAACGAAAAAACCCATTCGAACAAATGACGACCTTATGGTCCGATCGCCGACAAGGAAGTGGTTTAAAAAAATTAAGATTTAGGTAAGTTTTCAGCCTAGAGGGGATTTAGAGAGACAAAAAAAGGAATGAAAACAACAAAAAGGATAAAAGAACAAAATTGTACAAACATAAATGGGGAGAAAGAGGGATTGGAAAGATGTAAGGTTGAGGAAAGATAAGAGTAAGGGTAGGAGTAAGTTATCGTAGAAGGAAGTGTGGCTAGGGAAGCTGCCGGAAAATAGGCAACGCCTGGTATGGTAGGGGGTATCTTATATCAAAAAGTATGGCATTATGCTGTCTGATTCGGGTAATGTTGCGGGTAAGCGGGCTACCGTCCAGTTTAAACTGGTAGAATTTTTGCGAAGTTTCTTGGACGTAGTCCGCTAGTGGGGTTATGTCGTGGCAACGTGCATAGAGATTTCTGAGGGAGGTGTACCTACCAGAGTCTGAAATTTGTGTTCTAATACTCTTAACTTCCGCATTGTCGTGACCGGGATGCTGCACCACACCGGCGCCACGTATGTGATGGCCGGCCTGATTACCATCGTGTACAACAACTTTTTATTAGTCCTGTTGAGTCCGCTGCCCCGTGCCAGGAGCGGATACAGACTCCTGGACATGGAGTAGACTTTGCGTATCGTCTCGTTAATGTGTGTATTAAACGTCAGTCTTTTGTCCAGGTTCACCCCCAAATACTTCACGCACCGCTTAATTGGAATTTCTCTACCCCCGATCGAAGGTGGCGTTAGAATCCGGTTTTCTGTGAAGCGGCGCGTGAACGAGTCTGACTTCTCGGCGTTGATCCGAATTTTCCACTTGTTGTAATACGCCGTGGCACGGGCCATGTGCGCTTTCAGCAGCATATTAGCCGCCTGCGCGTTATGCGAATGCACGTACATGACTGTGTCGTTGGCGTACTTGGCAAGGTTCGAATTCGGGAACTCCGGGAAGTCGGAAACGTACAAGTTGAATAACTTTGGAGACAGGCACGACCCTTGGAGGACGCCCGCGCGAATGTCCCACCGAGTTTGGATTGCAACGCAAAGCTTTAGCCGCTGCGCCACCACATATTGCTACGAAAATTGATTGTCTGTGATATACCTATATCTTTCGACAATCATACATATTCCAACTCGTACTTCTATGAAATATATATTAGTAAAGTTCATAAACAAAAAAAATATATTATGGAAATAATATTTCGCAAGATTTACATTTTAGTACAAGCGAAAAAAATTAAGAATATATTTTTTTAAATTAAATAATTAATAACTTTTTTATTTACCGATCGATTTTCTTCAAAAACAATAGGGTTCTTCCACTAGCTAACACTAACTTACTTTCTAAATTTCAATACAATCGGACTTTTCTTTCTTAAGTTATCGTGTTTACAAGAAACGTGACGGACGGACGGACAGACAGACAGACGGACATTTTTAAAGTTGTTCAGAATTCGTTCACTAACACAATGATATGAAAATTTTTTCTCTACGAGCGATATTTACGATTTTAGAAATGTGCCGATCAAATACAATATACTCTTCGTTTTTGCGAAGAGTATAATAAGTGCGGAATCAAAGAACTAGTATACTGTTCCTACCCTATACGAATTAATGTATGTTCATATTTATGTATTCCAATAGTGCTGTGGCGCTAAGCAGGCATATGCATAGAAATAATCCTGATAACAGCATTGAAGAATTTCAAAAAACCCTATATCTAAAACCATTGATGAAAACTAAGTACGAGTAGGGCCAAGTGATGTGCAAATTCTGATCCATAATATCCTCATGGAGCACATTGGGTAATGCTAATACGTGAGATTCGTGAAAATTCTTATATATTTGACTACTTTCTTAAATGAAATATTTTTCTAATTAAATCATAGAGTATGTACTTATATGCTAGTGGGTATGCGTGCATATTAATACATTCCGAATGAAGTTTCGACATAAACGTTTACTGAATGAGAATTGACACATGCATTTGTGGTTCTGTCTTTGACAAGCAGTGGCTTGCGCTATATTGACTTTTGAGCATTGTGCCCATGAGAACTATTGTTCACAAGGCCAAGACCTACAACTTACTAAAATTTGGTGCAATTTAACCAAGGGCCATTTTCCTATCATTCCGTGCGAGGTTCTTTAGCAGGAATTATCACTGTTAAATAATTACAATGACATTGAATGTTGTTATTTATGAAATATTAAGATGAAACAGGAAACAGTTGCAAACAATTTAATAGAGACATTATCTCAACAATGTCTCTACCAAACCACGAACATATAGTATAAATATAATATAATAACAGCAATTTATTCAAGCTAAAAATTTAAATATATTTTTATGACATAATTATACATGATATTTATTGAAATATATATTTTTTCAGGAAATGTATCTATTCCGTTAAAATATTTAAATATATAAGTAAATTTTGCAAATACATATAATTTCCTAACAAATATACATATATAGAGAATATTATTTAGGTATATTAATTTCGCCCTTTTTGAGGACCTCATGAATTCGATTCAAAAGCGATCTAAATGATAGCTTACGGTGATACTTTAAAGTAGGCAAAACTTCAAGTTGAGCATAGCTTTTGTTTCGGAGATATGACGAGTCGAACCTGTTAGTTGACCTGTTCACGGCAAGATGAATCCAACATTCTTGGCAATGTCGTTCATTATGTTCATAAGATTCTCAAATGTGTGTATCAGTGTATCATTTTCTATGTAAAATTTTCCGTTCTTTTCGAATCTATCATTGTATTTTATCAAAAACGTTGTTCAAATGAGGTACATATAGCCGATTTTACAGGAAAAAAATCAGGATTTTTGCTGATAATATTCGATTAATCGGTATTTTTATACTGGAGACTTGACAAATCTCGGTAGATACTCCAAACCTCGTATCCGACGGCGCTTGAATTAGAAAGTAAATGTGTATTTCTAAGAAATATTAGGTTTGGTTATACAGGGTGATCTACCATGACATGCGGAAAATTTATCAGTAGGTTGTCCTCACCGAAAGGAGTCAAAAAAATGAAAGATTTAAAAAATATGACCAAAAAAATTACCTTATTTTTTTGTAGAAATGCGCCGCCAATGACTTTAACCAATCTGATGTAATGCGGTACAACCATATCACTTTATCAGATTTGGGACTGACACTATTGACAGCAAAGCTGGAGAGGGTGACTTTTTGGTTTTAATCAAATCATACGACTAAAATAGCGAAATAAATTGAAAAGACATTGACCTTATGCTAGTGAATTCTACAACAAGTAGATATAAGATATATTTAATTAAATCCGTCAATAACACAAAAACACCAACTTCAGCGCTGCTTTGTACCAGCCGGTGTCCTGATTGTTCGACCAAAAGCAAAAAACGCGGCACTTTGACCGCACCCGCCAGCTTCACTTTTTATGCCAATTAAGGAAATGTAAACATCTCCGATATGTTCTTTCACAAGTAAGTTCATCGCCCTATTACTGACCACAGACACATAAGTTTTAACCATTTTTAATATACTAAATTACCTCGGAGCACTCTAAAATTCTGCAGGGGCTTTCCCACATTGAAGACTAGTACACCATTTTATTTTCCGCATATCGTGGTAAATCACACTGTATTACTGAAATGTATTTCAATAATATGTAAGCCTCTTCACTATCGACATTATCAATAAAGGTAATGAACCCACCTTTATAAATGCGGTTAGAAAAGAGGTTCTAGACATAACTCTGGCGGATCCATTTATAACTGACTCCATAAAAAACTGGCATGTTACAGATGAGCCCTCAATGTCGGACCATAGACACATTCGGTTCGACTTGGAGGCGTCTGTAACAAACATCGAGGAGTGTAGAATACCTAGACTGACCGACTGGAGTGTTTATAAAGAGCTCTTAAAGTCGGAAGTTGAAGGTGTCGCACACTCCATCGTCACAATAGAGGATTTAGATATAACCTCATATCAATTACAAAACCTCATGACCTCGTGTTATGAAAATAGCTGCCCTGTGAAACAAAAGGCGGTCCAAAGAGACGTGCCTTGGTGGAATAGGGATCTCAGCCGCCTTAAGGCTGAGACCAGAAAAGCTTTCCATAGAACCAAAAAGTCTGGAAACTGGGAGGACTATAAAAAAGCCCTCACGGAGTACAACAAAGAATTGAGAAGGTCTAAAAGAAGATCATGGAGACGGTTCTGCGAGGGGATAGATGAATTAGCCCCAGCAGTCCGTCTCCAAAAAGTCCTTGCAAAAGACCACTCAAATGGAATAGGGCTACTCAAAAAGCCCGATGGCCAACATACAGAGAGTCAGCAGGAAAACATAAGAGTACTTTTAGGTACTCACTTCCCTGGCTCCCATGTAATCGAAGGTGAACTTCCACAGGCCTCCCTGGAAGAGGATGCATATCGTCCTACCAGGGAAGGGAAAAGGCTAGCTGGAAAAATATTCACCCCTAGTAGAATTAAATGGGCGGTATCGACCTTCAAGCCCTTTAAATCACCGGGCAGGGACGGTATTTTTCCTGCCCTGCTTCAACATGGAATTGAGGAACTTATCCCATGCCTGAGAAGCATATTCATAGCAAGCTACACTCTTGGGTATATTCCCCAAGCTTGGAGGGAAGTTAAGGTGGCGTTTATCCCAAAGATAGGCAGACGTCCACCAGACGAGCCAAAATCTTATCGCCCCATCAGCTTAACCTCTTTTCTCCTTAAGACAATGGAGAAAATATTAGATCAACAGATTAGAAGCGAAATCATTACAGTGAAACCGCTTCACTCGAAACAAAATTTGCCTATCAACCTGGCAAATCAACAATAAATGCTCTACATGGCCTGGTTAAAGGCATCGAAAAGACATTTACTGCCAAGGAACTGGCTCTGTGTGCTTTCATAGATATAGAAGGTGCTTTTGATAACACCTCCTATGAATCCATACAAAGAGCCGCGGAAAAAAGGGGTATACAATCCCCAACAATCAAATGGATACAATCCATGCTAAGAAGCAGAATAATTACCACAGATATGGGGGGTGAGTCGGCCACCGTGACTGCAGTTAGGGGCTGTCCACAAGGTGGAGTTTTATCGCCCTTGCTGTGGTCAATGGTGGTCGACGATCTCCTCCATAAGCTGAGCAATTATGGCTTCAACGTTCAGGGCTACGCTGATGACCTGGTCGTTACTGTCAGGGGCAGGCATGAGGTTATGATCTCAAACCACATGCAAATTGCCCTAAACATAATATCCAAATGGTGCTCGTCAGAGGGTCTTAGCGTCAATCCGAGCAAAACAGTTATTGTTCCATTCACCAAAAGGAGAAAACTCAACTTGAGAGCTCCTATGTTGAATGGAACAGTACTGACATTTTCCAGTGAGGTCAAGTATCTAGGAGTAATTCTGGACCAAAAACTCACCTGGAACTCACATTTAGAAAGGACACTTACCAAGGCAACAATGGCCATTTGGACGTGCCTTAGGCTGTTTGGTAAGACTTGGGGTCTAAAGCCGAAAATGATACATTGGTCATACCTATCGGTTGTGAGACCTATGGTTACCTACGCATCATGCATATGGTGGCCAAAAACAGAAGAAAAAGTAGCACAAGGAAAGTTGCAGAAATTGCAACGCCTTGCCTGTCTAGGGACTACAGGAGCAATGCGCTCGTGTCCCACAGCAGCTATGGAGGCAATGCTGGACTTACTTCCTCTGCATTTGCATGAGGAAGGAGGCAGCACTTAGTGCCTTAAGGCTGCATCAGGCACTTAAATTCAGACCAGGCGACCTGGTTGGTCACTTAAGGATTCTGGAGTTAATCCAATTCGAATCCATGACCAAACCCACTGACTCAATGCCAATCAAATATGACTTTGACTGCCCGTTTGATGTGCTGATTGAAAGCCGTCAGGCGGGCAGGGCCGGAGCATTGCGGTTGGAGAAAGAGTCACACATCTGGTACACAGACGGATCCAAGATGGATGAAGGGGTTGGTGTGGGCGTAGCAGGGCCTAAATGCAGGCTATCTAAAGCCCTTGGTAACACCCCAACCATCTTCCAAGCAGAAATTTATGCTATAGATCTATGCGCCCAGGAATGCCTAAATAGAGGCACTCGAAGGGCAAAGATCTATATACTTTCAGATAGTCAGGCAGCATTAAAGGCTCTCAGGTCATATACCTTTGAGTCAAAAATTGCCTGGGAATGCAGACAATCCCTGAAGCAACTGGCAAAAAACAACAAGGTTACCTTGATGTGGGTGCCAGGGCATGAGGGGATAGAAGGCAACGAATTAGCTGATAGCCTCGTAAGAAAAGGGGCTGAAGCCCCGTTTTTTGGACCCGAACCGTTCTGTGGCCTATCCAGGGGACACATAACGGAGGAGGTCCTAAAATGGGAAAAGGAACAAAAAGAGTCCTACTGGAGGAACACTCCAGGACAAAGACAAGCAAAAAGGTTTATAACCTATTCTACAAAGAATGCCACAAGGCTTCTCGAACTGGAAAAGTCCGATTTAAGGCTGATCACAGGCCTTCTAACTGGCCATTGCCCCTTGAGATACCATCTCAAGAACATGGGCATGGCAGAAGATGACAAATGCAGATACTGTGAAGCTGCAACCGAAACTGCGGAACATATACTTTGTGAATGCAAGGTGTTAATCCGCATTAGGCTAAAGTACCTAGAACAGGCGGAATTAACGCCTGAAGACATAGGGAAATTAGCCCCCAGGAAAATCGCAAGCTTTGCAAAAACTCTTGGAATCCTGGGTAACAACTAGATGCAGGGTAATTCACAAAAGATCTTTTAGGTCGAGGTGAGAAAGGCCAACCCAGGGCCAAGCGACCCCTTAAACAATCTACAAACAATCTACAAGCCTCTTCACCACGTCATGGTACTAATCCAGGAAGAGGTTTATGTTTTTTTTTTAATTTTTTTTTTAGCCTATTTCATTTTTTTTTTTAAATTGACAAATAAATTAATTTCTGAAGCGAATCTTAATAGCAAGTATATTTAAGTATGCGAATCTACTTCTTTACGTATAGAAATAGATACATCACAAATATCTGGATTCGGTATATGAACTCCTCCATACTGTGCATAACCGAGATATCAAACGATAGTCATAACATGGCTACAACAACCGGTCCGTGAACCACTTAACGAGTTTAATTCGACATATCTTCAAAACAAAAACTATACTCAACTTGAAATTTCGCCTACTTTAAAGTATCACCATAAACTATCATTTAGACCACTTTTAAATGAGGACCCCAAATGGGGCGAAAAATGGGGGTTTTCTTGGGTCACTCTTTACCAGATCTCTCAATGTTCGCGTTAATTTATTCATGTATATGAATATCTCATTTTAAATATGAATCAATCATGATTTCTAAGTATTTAACATTATATTTTATTGGAATGAGGTATACAGAATTATCACATTCTATCTCCAGAGTGGTTTAAATTCATAAGAGTTACTATTACTACTTGTGAGAAATGGAAAGTACATGGTTTTATTACAATTAATTTGTTAACAGGCTAGAATCAAACCAGTTTTATCATTTTAAAATCTTGTGCTGTCTTTATAACGACTTCCCATGAAGATTTATTATAAATAAAAAAATAGAAGTATCGTATACAAAGCGAATATATTATAATGTATCAGATAATGCCTTATTACATACATGTTTCTTTTGTCCTTGATTAAGTTATTGAATGCTTACATTCCAGGCAGCAACTACAATCAACTCATTAAAAAATGTATTCAATGCTATGCATATTTTTTATAGTCAATTCAATTACTTTATACCTATTTGTATAATAGGCTAATATGCTAGTAGATTATATGCAATATATGGAAAAATAACTAAGAGAGAGAGATCTGATAGGAAAATATTAAATATTTTTGACCATAACTTTTTTCTTAAAATACATTGCAGAAAAACTACAAGACTACAAAAGTAGCATTATGAATTTTCACCCAGTGATTTCAGTCTTTTGCAAAATTAGATTTAAAACTTCTCTTCTTCTTCTTCACATCTTGGCAGACGTTTTTTGATCCATGAATTCTAGTTGGCCTCTCTTTGCTGCATAGCATGGTTGACAGCATCACGTCATCTATCGCAGTTGCCTATTAGGCACTGTCCAGTTGTTTTCCTAGCATGATGAGGTACTTCTAATGCGTTCCTACTATCTTCTTAGTAACGTCTTGGCAGACGTTTTGCGACTCACAAATTATTCTAGTTGGACTCCGCTTGCTGTACAGCACATCTGACGATATCACGCCATCTGTCATGGTTGCCTATTAGGCACACAGCCTTATTAAAACTCTTTCCCATTAACTCTGGTGATATCAGTCCAACCTTTTGGAAAGCTTCCTCCTTGCCTTTGCCATCTGGTTCTCGTTGAACTATCAACCGTTCTAGTTCTCTCTCCGGTTGATGAGGCCAAAAAATGAGAGGATTCGAGAGAATATGATATTGGAGAGTCAGTTTTGGGGATGTATTTCTTTTAGAATCAAGGTATTAGTGCCATGGGCTATCCACGGAATTTATAACAAATGTCTCCAGATCAACATCTCAAACGCATCAATATGCCATCTGTCTGTATCTCTAATAGTCCATGTCTCAGAGGCGTAAAGAGAGGCGGAGAAAACTGGGGCATTAGCAAGTTTGATCTTTGTACATTCCCTGATATTTGTTACACCGAATTTTGCTCGACTGGCAAGTTGCCGGTCTTGCCATTTGTACTCTTCATCTAATTTCATATTTGAAGTTACCTGTATTGTTCATAAGGGCTCCACGGTTTACTACCTTGATTTAAAGCTACGAAATATGAAAATATGGAAATTCATTAAGTCACTCTTGTTACAGTTCTACTTCGGTAGTCTTATAGTTTATTCGAAATATATATTAAGAAAAAAGTTATGGTCAAAAATAATAAATATTTTCCTATTGGATTTCTCTCTCTGGACATAAACAATATAACAGGCATAACCCACAAATTAACCTGCGACAGTTTTTGCCATAAAATCACAAGAACGTTTTGGAAAGCAATCTATGCAGAACCGTAAAATCATATATTAATTATGTCATTTGAAATTTATCAAGGCCTACCGCTCTAAATGTAACTATTGAAATGGATTATGTTAAATTAAATAATCCTAGAAAATAGTACATTTCCTGTTCTATTCTTTTTTTCAAATGATGGTCTGATCGTTGTAGTAAAACAATTACCTACAACCTTCAACCCAATTGCACAATTAAGTTTTGGCTGATCGTGCACTTTCACTGCAAAACAATTCTGATTGCCGTAGATGCGTCAGCATGCTTAAGGTAAAAAAAAAATGGGAATAAATACAAACATTAATCTAAATGTAAACATCTCAAAAACAATAATTAAGATTGATGTATCAGTATACTTAAGGTCAAAAAAATGGTGTATTTATCTGTGACATAATAAGACGAAATTGTTTATTATATAATATTGGTAATTTTCTGATTCTATTTTCTTCAAAACACATTTTGCCAATTTATTTTAATGATTTGCGTTTTAAAAAAGATAATAATACTCTACTATTTTATTTACGAATTTTTTTATCAAGTGGAGTAATTCTCGATAAAGCATTCGTATTTACATAATAACATAAGTTTTTGCAGATTCATTTTGTGAATATATGAAAAGTCCCTTTTCTTATAGGAAAAACAAGATTGTATTAAAAACCTGTTAGATCATGTTCACATCATCTCTCCACCAATCAGCATTTTCTCCATTAACACAATGATGTACAGGACCTAACGACTTATCTAAATAAATGATATATATCCAGGGATGCAAACAAAATAAGGACAGTACAAACCGGGAATGTAAAGAAGCTCCGCTTATGATTCCCCATCCACGGAAGATCCGCTTTAGTTAAACATTTGATTTCGATTCCACATCCACATTCATGCATACAAAATTTTGTAACGGATACCAAACAACACAATATTTAAGTTCTTATTTGAACATTTTTGTTTAGAAATTTCGCTTTCAAAAGACAACTTAAGGAAAGTGAACAGTTACATATTTATTTATATAATGTAATATTTTCTTTCTTCAAACAATAAGCTCTGATTATGGTCTAAGTGTAAATTACAACAAAAAAGAGAATTATGATTGCAGACCATCCAGACATTAGGTTAGGTGACTGTGAGGTAGTAAACAAGATGATATACCTCGGAGCTCTTGCGAACAATACTAGCGACTGTGAATATGATATTTGGCGAAGACTTCAGACGGCAAGATCGGCCACTTGCCAGTTGAGCAAAATTTGGTGGGACGCAAAAAGAACAGACTTGCTAAGCACTATTTTTTTCCATCTTTCTTTGCGCCTCTGAGATATGCACCAGGGAAGCAGATAGACGGAGTATTGATGCTTTCGAGATGTGGGTCTGGAGACGTTTATTCCAGATTCCTTGGATAGCCCATCACACTAATACCTCGAGCAGATGCTAACTAGAATAATTTTCATGAATCATAAAACGTCTGGCTTGACTTTGTGAATGAGAAGAAGAAGAATAACTTCTTTGTCAATAAAATTAAATAAAGGTGACAAAGAACAAAAAGAAAGAATGAAAGAAAACCATTATTAATTTATTTAATTATCTGCATCTGAATCTGCATCCACATCCGCATCTGCAAGTTCACTTTTTGACCTCCGCATCCACTATTAACCAGCTACGTTAAATCCTCCTGGTACAAACGAGGAAGAGAAACATACAGCGACTACATATATACAAGGCTGTACAGACAGAATCTGAAGGGTATTAGAAAAGAAAATTAAAGTGATCTACGATACGAAATAGAAAATCGGACAATTTTCTAAATATAAATAACCAGAAAAATTTGTTTAAAAACAGTTTAGCATTCTTGTTTGTGTGGACAAGTTTACATTGGGGAGAGTAAAAGACACATAAATTCAAGGCTTAAAGAATACAAAGAAGGAAAATATTGTAATGTGTTACAACCCTTAGAATGAATGTAGTGTATTTGCACCTACTCGAGAAACCTACCAGAAGTTAGTTCTGGTGACATCTGGAATTATCTAGAGAATGGTGGCGTCATCACAGAACAATCGAGATCTGTCATTTTTGGGTAAAAAGACCGACCGCATTCTCGGCGAGTAGTTCAGAAAGTTCAGAAAGTATAGAAAGTGAGGTTAAGACTTCAAAGATAAACAAAGTGATAAACATTGTGATTTTAGTCAGTAAAGTGTATTTAAATTAATAATAGTATTGTGAAGTATCCAGTAAATATTTAATAAAGTGTGTTAGTGGACATCTCTTGTTATAATTTTTGGAACCCACGGAATTTGCGAGGGTGGTTTCCTAAGGGTGGAAACACGTTACAAATTGGTGTCAGAAAGCGGAATTTTATGACAAGAGGAGCTCTGAAGTTGTGCTGGAGTGTTCGAGAAGTATTCTCGAGGGTTAGTGCTAACACGGAGGACTCATTTACTGGACATTTGTTCGAGGGTTATTTTCGAACAGGAAAATAGTGTTAAGTGCATTTTTGAGACATTGTAGAACATTTTATTAGGACATTAGTGTGATAATTAAATCCTTTGAACTGAGAAGTGATAGAGACACTGAAAAAGACTCGTTTAGTGCGTGAAAATTTCTAGAACTTTTCTATTTGGACATTAGTGGAGATTATTAAATTCTCTGAACTGGATAGTGACAAAAGACTCTGGATAAGATTCTTTCGTGCTATTTCGAGATTTGTCTAGAAAGTTCCATTACCAATATTGACGTGACAGTTAAATTTATTTTATTTTAATTTCATCAAGAAGTATGGCATCCGATAAACAAATACAGGACTTATTCGAACAATTCCAAAAAATGATGGCGCAGCAACGGCAGGAAGATAAAGAAGAGCAAGAAAGAAAACGCCAGGAGGAAGAAAAACGGCGTCAGAAAGAAAAAGAGGATGAAGAAAGAAGACGTCAGGAAGACAAAGAAGAACAGGAGAAAAGACGTCAAGAGGAGAAGGAAGAACAAGAAAAGCGACGTCGAGAAGAAAAAGAAGAGCAAGAAAGAAGACGTCAAGAAGAGAGAGACGAATTAAAGAAAATGATGGAAAATCTGGAAACAAGACGCCAAGAAGAAAAAGAAGAACAAGAAAAACGCCAGGAAGAATTAAGGAAAATTCTGAGCAATCAAATAAAAACACAACAGGACGCAATCATTTCTGCCAATGAAGAACTAAAGAGTGAAATCAAGGAGGAAGTAAGTGAAGTCAAAGGGGAGGTAAATGAAGTTAAAGAAAAAGTAAACAAGTTCGAAGAAGAAGTCAAAGGAGAAATAGACCGGCTTAAACGACAGTTGAGAGATAGAGGAAGCCAGCAGGTGGTATCATCAGGTCAGCGACTAAAACCTCCTTTTTTTGACGGCCAAAGTTCCTGGACGACTTACAAGAGGCAGTTTGAGGCAGCAGCACGTGCGAACAACTGGGATAACGAGGAAAAGGCCATGGCATTAGTTCTGGCGTTAAGGGGCCAGGCCTCAGAGTTGCTTCAGACTATCCCAGTGGATAAACAAAGGGACTTCAAAGTCTTGGAAGCTGCATTGGACTTGAGATATGGCGACCAACATCTCGCCCAAGTATACCAAGCCCAGCTAAAATCATGAACACAAAAGGCTGGAGAGAGTTTACAGGAATTCGAAGCTGCGATAGAGAGACTGGCACACCTGGCGTATTCGAGTGCACCTAGAGAATTTCAGGAACAATTAGCCGTAGGGGCCTTTTTAGATGGCATAAGGGACAAAGAGGTCAGGCGAGTTCTGAGGCTGACAAGACACCAAAGTAGTAGCGAAGCTTTGGTGCGTGCACTTGAAGTAGAAGCCGCCTACAGAGATACTCCAAGGTCGAGAGTGCGAGCTGTGACTCGCGAAGAATCGCAACCAGAAATGAACCAGAACCCCATGTTGACTGAGATACAGAAAATGTTCACCAAATTATGTGATAAATTGGATGGCCTCGGAAAGCAAGAAAAACAACAAAATAGAGGAAAGCCGAGCGGAGGTATTAAATGTTTCAACTGCGGCAAGGTGGGCCATATGAAACGAGACTGTCGACAGCAGAACTCGGAGAGTCGAGTAAATGCTGTGAATGTTGAAGAAAAGCAGGAAAACTAAAGATAGCCAGCACCAAGGGGGCTGTGTTGGCTAGGGAATGCGGTGCCCCCAGAGAAATAAAGATTTCCCAGCTTCAAAGAATTCCAAGCAGTCTGTTGTTGCAAGGATATGTGAATGGAAGAAAATGCGTGTTTACTATTGACACCGGTGCTACGTCATCAATAGTGCGGCCAGGGTTTATATCAGGCTTGCAGATTGACAAGAGGCAAAATGGAGTAATCATTCGGACAGCCACGGGGGACAGGGCTGCGGTCCATGGAGAAGTCGACTTGGAACTGCAGGTTGGACGGTTGAGGTTCAATTACAAGGTCATTGTGGCTGACATTATGGATGATTTCATTTTGGGTCTGGACATCATGGGAGAGCAGGGATTTATTGTTGATGTAGGGGAGCGAGTCTTAAAAATTGGAAATGAGGAATTTATTCTGGCAACCGCAGATGACCAATTCCATAAAGCAAGGTTATTAACAACAGAGACGATCAAGATTCCTGCTCATTCAGAACAAATGATCGATGCTGCCTTAGAAGGAAATCCTGGAGGGTACCGTGTTGGCCTAGTTGAAGATGACGAATTGATTAAGTCCCTACCCAATATTATTGTGGCGAGAACTTTAACCCGGACTAAAGACAAAATCCCAATTAGAGTCGTTAATTTAAATTCCCACTCGGTGACAATTAAGGAAGGCAAACCGATTGGCTCCTATGAACCGGTCTCATGGGTAGCAAGGTGCGAGGAACAAACAGAGGGAAGTTCATCTACGAAAATAGACCAGGAAGTTTTGACCTTGCTGAGTACCCAGTTGGAGCATTTATCTGAGGATGAACGAAGGGAGGCAATCAAGTTCCTGGAAAAGGAAAGTTCAGTATTTGCCAAGAATACAGAGGCCCTTACAAAAACAGACATAGTCCAGCATCGGATAAATACTGGCGACTCACCCGCTATTCGACAACCACCTAGGAGGCTTCCATTAGCGAAACAAGAGGATGCCTCGGCAATGATAGACAAGATGCTACAAGATGGAGTCATTGAGGAGTCAACAAGTCCATGGTCATCGCCAGTAGTTTTGGTTGCCAAGAAGGACGGAACATTAAGATTTTGTGTCGATTATCGAAAATTAAATGATGTCACGAAGAAAGACAGTTACCCATTACCACGAATTGACGACACGTTAAGCACGTTGGCAGGCTCACGATGGTTTTCTACGTTAGACCTTAGGAGTGGATACTGGCAAGTGGGGCTTCATCCGGATGATAAGGAAAAGACAGCGTTTTCAGCAGGCAGTGGTCTTTATCAATTTACCGTGATGTCTTTTGGACTTTGCAATGCGCCAGCTACCTTTGAAAGATTGATGGAAGTCGTGCTGCGAGGGCTAACCTGGAGGACGTGCCTGGTTTACCTTGACGACGTGCTTGTTATGGGACAGGACTTTACAGAACATTTGAAAAATCTTCAAGAAGTATTTGGGCGAGTCAGGAATGCCCATCTGAAGTTGAACCCGAAGAAGTGCCTGCTATTCCAGAAAGAAGTCAAATTTCTTGGTCACGTGGTGTCTTCGGATGGAATACAAACAGACCCCGACAAAATTTCTGCTGTACGAGATTGGCCAAGACCATGTAACGTTCATGAAGTAAGGAGCTTCCTTGGCCTCTGCACTTATTATAGGCGCTTTGTGGAAGGGTTTGCAGAAATTGCGAAGCCATTACACCGGCTGACAGAAGAGAAAGTGCAGTACCAATGGACACCGGAATGTGAAACGGCATGGAGAAAATTGAAGGCAGCTCTATGCACTGGTCCTGTGCTAACGTACCCACAACGGGAAGGACTTTTTATTTTAGACACGGATGCCAGCAATTCTTCGGTTGGTTGTGTACTGTCTCAAATCCAGAATGGGCAGGAAAGAGTGATCGAGTACTTCAGCAAGGTGCTGTCCAAACCGGAAAGAAACTATTGTGTAACCCGGAAAGAGTTATTGGTCATCGTTAAATCAGTGGACCATTTTCATAAATATCTTTATGGACAGCATTTCAAGATTCGGACCGACCATGCTGCATTAAAATGGCTGTTGCAGTTGAAAACCCCTGAAGGTCAACTGGCTCGTTGGATAGAACGGCTGCAACAGTATGATTTCAAAATCGAACATCGACCTGGAAGATCTCATAAGAACGCAGACGCTTTATCTAGAAGACCTTGCAAGGAAGATTGCAAGCACTGCCGCCACGTTGAGAAATTGCAGGGTACGGTGGCCGTCAACACTATTAAAATAGAGGTTCCGGATGATTGGACAACCAAAGCCCTGAGACAAGAACAACTGAATGATGCAGAGATTGGGGCTATATTGAAAACAAAGGAGAAAGGAATTCGACCAGCGTGGAAGGATGTTTCGGACAAGGCAGCTGGATTGAAGGCTTTGTGGGCTCAATGGGATTCACTTAAAGTCATGAACGGGCTGCTAAAGAGAGCTTGGGAAAGCCCGGATGGCAGGGAAGTTGTTATGCGTCTAGTGATTCCCAGGTGTCGGGTACCGAAAGTACTTCAGGAAGTGCATAATGGAGCATCCGGTGGGCACTTCGGCGTTAATAAGACCCTGAATAAAGTACGAGAACGATTTTATTGGGTAAATAGTCGTCAAGATGTGGAAGCTTGGTGTCGCAATTGCAACATTTGTGCAGCCAGTAAGGGACCACAGACTAGAAGTAGCAATATAGCATCGGGGCTCCTTTCGAGAGGATTGCAATCGATATAGCCGGCCCATTCCCAGTAACCAAGGATGGCAACAAGTATATACTGGTTGCCATGGACTATTTTAGTAAGTGGCCAGAGGCCTATGCGATTCCAAACCAAGAAGCAGTCACTGTCGCCAAATTCTTGGTAGATAATTTGATATGTCAGTTTGGTGTACCCCTGGAGCTGCACTCAGATCAAGGGAGGAACTTTGAGTCAGGGGTGTTTCAGCAAATCTGCAAGTTATTGGGGATACACAAAACACGGACAACAGCCCTTCACCCGCAATCAGATGGAATGGTGGAACGACATAACAAGACCATGAAAGAACATCTCTCTAAAGTGGTTCATAAGAATCAACGTGATTGGGATCTCCACATACCGTTCTTCCTCATGGCATACAGAGCTGCTATCCACGAGTCTACGAAACAAACACCAGCCCGTGTAGTATTTGGACATGAGATCAGACTGCCGTGTGATTTGATTTTTGGAACACCAGGCGGAGAACAGCTTCCTGTGAACAGCTATGTGGATGAAATGAGTGAATGGCTAAGAAATGTTCATGAGCTGGTTAGAGACCAAATCACCATAGCCAGTGACCGAATGAAGGCTCGATACGACCGTAAGGGTAGTTCAGAAGGGTTCAAGGCAGGAGATCTGGTTTGACTGTATAACCCACAGCGAAAGAAAGGGAAGTCACCGAAACTTCAACCTCCTTGGGAAGGACCTTATACTGTTATTACCCGAATTAATGATGTCGTCTATTGGATTCAACGAAACAAAAAGTCCAAGATGAAGATCGTACACTTGGATAGACTGGCGAAGTATGTGAAAGAGGCTGAATTGCCTGACCGGGACGTTCAGGCTTAAGGAGGGGGCAGTGTAATGTGTTACAACCCTTAGAATGAATGTAGTGTATTTGCACCTACTCGAGAAACCTACCAGAAGTTAGTTCTGGTGACATCTGGAATGATCTAGAGAATGGTGGCGTCATCACAGAACAATCGAGATCTGTCATTTTTGGGTAAAAAGACCGACCGCATTCTCGGCGAGTAGTTCAGAAAGTTCAGAAAGTATAGAAAGTGAGGTTAAGACTTCAAAGATAAACAAAGTGATAAACATTGTGATTTTAGTCAGTAAAGTGTATTTAAATTAATAATAGTATTGTGAAGTATCCAGTAAATATTTAATAAAGTGTGTTAGTGGACATCTCTTGTTATAATTTTTGGAACCCACGGAATTTGCGAGGGTGGTTTCCTAAGGGTGGAAACACGTTACAATATCACTAAATCTGCAGTTGCTGAACAAAAGAAAGCAGCTACTGGATAAAATTCGATGAAGCTAAAAGATTATCACGCAGAAGAAACTACTGGCCAAGAAAATGCAAAGAAGCCACAAAAATGAGCAAAAACTGAAATAATTTCAACTGTGACGCTGGACTACACCTAAGAGAAAAGAAAGCTGATAAAATTCCGCGTAAAGCAAAAATCAGTGGGCTAAATTCAAATAGTTTCTAAAATACATCCATCTAAAAATCCCTGTTTTTCATCACTTTTGACCCAAAAATCGTACTTTTCAAATTTCTGAAATACTTTTGTCACTAATTATATACAAATGTGGTTCGAAGTTGAGTTAAAGTGCATTCAATTTGTTTCAAATAAAAAAAAAACAACTTTCTAAGCATAAGTTTAATAATTTACAAATTAGAGGGCGTTTTCGACCATTTTTCGAGCTTATTTCGCAGGATGGCAGTTTCTCAAAAATTACCTTTGTAAGCATATAAAAAGTAAAAACATGTTAAATCCATCAATCATTTTTTTTTTAAATTCATTTACTGATAAAAAATTGAGTGTATTTTAAATCGCTTTTAAACTTCTAAGTGGACAGATGAGGTATTACAATAAATTAGAAAAGTACAATTTTAAGGCAAAAAATGGAAGGGTGTACTCCGGAAACTATTAGGGCTAGAACATATTATTTTTTTAATGAATTTTATCAGATTTTTTTTCTGTTTTAACGTAGGATGGTGATATGGAACCAAATAATTCACAGTTGGTGGTTTTATGCACCTTTTTCGAGAATTTTATCAGAAATTAAAAAATTCAAGGTTTTTGGACACCCATTTTCATTTTTGGGCAAAATACTGATGAGTAAAAAGTATTTGTTTTTAACAAAAAATAAATAAATCTAAAAAAATTGTGAAAAACATTGATTTTGAAAATATTTTTAAAAAGTGGAATGAACATAGTGTGACCCATTTCAAGTGGACACACCTTCGTAACTCAGTTATTGGTCATCCAATTGCAACCAAATTTAGATCGGTATCAAAGACCTTTACTATATCCTTTTTAAGTAAAACAAAACTTATTTCAGTCATTGGCGTGCATTTTTATTAAGAGAAAAGGGTCGATTTTTCGAGACGTCTTATTAGGCATTTTTTTGTTGAAAAACTAATGCAATATTATTAATCAGCATGCTATATTCAGAATTTAACATTTTGATTTTTGGTTTTCGAATTACGGTCCCCTTAAAATTACCTATTTTAAACATTAAATAATCAATAAACTGGTAACTAATTTTTTTTCGAAAGAAAGTCATTCTTTATTTTCCCTTTAAATTCATTTTTTCTACGACCCCATATCATGGATACGTTAAAGTTTTTAGCAATTTTTTAATGAAAATTCTTGGCCTTCGAAATTTGAAAGTTTCGATGATATGGTAGTAGAAAAAGTAAACTTAGAGAGAATGACTTTTTTTCGAAAAAAATTTCGTTACCAATTTATTGATTATTTAATGTTTAAAATAGATAATTTTAAGTGGACCGTAATTCGAAAACCAAAAATCAAAATGTTGTTAAATTCTGGATATAGTGGTTCTACAACATGCTGATCAATAATATTGCATTAGTTTTTCAACAAAAAAATGCCTAATATGACCTCAAAAAATTGACCCTTTTTTTCTTATTAAAAATGCACGCCAACGACTGAAATAAGTCTTGTTTTGCTCAAAGAAGACATAGTAAAGGTCTTTGATACCAATCCAAATTTGGTTGAAATTGGATGACCAATAACTGAGTTACGAAGGTGTTTCTACTTGAAATGGGTCACACTGTATATAAATAAACCTATATTTTTCACCAAATATTGAAAAAAAATAAAGTTTTCTCGGTAAATCGACTCAATGTTGATTGTTTCTAAAATTCTTATCCTGTTTAAGATATCGAAAATATATTAAAAACGTTCACGTGGTATTTGTGCCGGATCTGATTGCACAAACCGTCAGATATTTTGGAACAAGAGCAGAACAAGAACAGGTCGAACTTCGTTATATGTCAATTTGAATTAAATTCCTTTAAACTTTTTTTTTGTTTAAATGATTAATACAAAATTTCCTCACGATTATATGTTTATAACTTTTTATTTTAAGCTATGTAAAAGTGATATCAAAAGGTTTTAGGAAAATCGAAGCTTCCCGTAATTAGTCCGAAATAATGCATATTTTCAGCCTCTATTGACTCCACTAAATCTGACAAAAAAAATGTTGTATGACTTGATGCACTTAAACAATCAATTTTCGACTTTGCTTTTGTTGTTTAGGCAATAATGTTAACAACATGCCAACTCGAAATTTGGTATGACGTTTTAGCTTCATTAGGGGTATATTCCGTATATTCCCTTAAAGCATTATTTTTTAGGATATCATCAAGGGTTCAGACTTTATGTACCTAACTGTATAAATTCCCTGATTTTTCCAGGTTTCGCATGGCAAAAAAATGCTTTTTAAAGATACATAATAATAATTATTATTATATAAATGTGATTTTAGATAATCAAACAATTTTTTTTTTAATTTTTGGTCCAATAAAAGAATTATTTGTTGTATAAAATCGTCATTAGGTGGAGGAACTCGATCAAGGTAAAGTCGCAGTTTGAAATAATTTAAAATAATAGTGGGAGCTCATAAGGAGTTTATTGGTTTTCATATTCTGACTCAAAATTTCATGATTTTTACGAAAGATTTAAAATTCTCTGAGATTTCCATGATTTTTTTAGGGCCTTTAAAATTCCCTGAATATTCCAGGTTCTTCAGGTTTTCCATGTAAGTCGGAACCCAGTCTCTCAATTGTTTTTATTTGTTGAAACTTAAAATATTGATCAAAAAGGTTCGGACAGATCTAGTTTTCTTCACAATTTCATTATGAAAAATTTGTTATTCTCGTTCTGTTATTCTAGTTTTCTTCACAATTTCATTATGAAAAATTTGTTATTCTCATCATTGCGGTACGAGCTACACAAAACAAGAGATATTTAAGAAAAACCACAAAAAAACAGTTTTGTTTAACACGTTGCATAAACGTTGTATAAAAGATGTTAGGGTCCTCCAAACCGGCATTTTTTTCTTACAAATACCATTAAATACATTTGGAGGGATACATTTGGCGCCATTTTTTTTAAATGTCTTGTTTTATCTATATTTTATTGACATTTGAATTAGTAAGTACCTTGCGAGCTGGAGGGCTCTTGGACCGATAAGGTATTCTCAAATTCAGTCTTGTCTTACATCCAGTGCTATATCCAATGCTATGAATACATGAAAAACGTTAACGGTATGAAAACCGACCAAAACAAATGCCCGAAAACCCAGTATTGTTTTATTTGCAAGATATGCCTATTATTGTGTAACTTTTATTTCTTATGTCTCATAAATCCACAAAAAAATTGTTTTATTCATTGCTTACAGTAATATGTTCATCTAGACCGTTTTTGTAATTCAAATGTCATCAAATAAATTGGTTTCTTAGTCACCAATTTTTGACATTGAAAATGTGAATTTATATTCGCATATTTTCACAAACCTGCTGTTTTCGACAAGTTCCGGCAAAAAAATTCCTATAATAAGATAATTCCCTGAAAAATTTGGTTTTACTCCACTAATTGGATAGAACAGGAAACATTTTTTGTTAGTGTTAGTGTATTAGAAAAAAAATATGTTTTTACCTGGTTTACAGCTGGCTTAATACCATGGTTATTGGCCAAAAGTTCTTTAATGTGACGAACATTGTAGTTTGAAACTCCAATATTTCTTGTCAAACCGTTTTTCACTCCTTTTACCAGTTGTTGCCAACTTTGGTCTCTGATGGCTGTTATATTATTATCTTTAGTGGAATTAATCCCATGTACGCCAGGCCAATGAATTAAATATAGATCAATATAACCACAATCCAAATTTTTTAGAGATTTTTCCAATGCACTGTATGCTTTTTCTCCTTGATCACGGGGAGCTGACAAAGAAAATTGGTTCCATTATCAATACTTATATGAGCCTTAGGCCTTAAGACATATAATATAGGTAGGTATATAAAACTATATTCAGTTTCTTGGTTTCTCTATGTAAATTTGTGGAATAAAGTTTTTATATAAGTAGAAGACAATAAATAATTACAATAAGCTATTAAACTCTGCGTAAAACAGAGACCATGCACATGCATTCTGCACAGAATTGTGTAGACAGTAATAAGGCTTCAGAGTGAAATTGAAATAATTTCTGGTGTACCTACTCTACATAATGACCAGTTTAAGTGTATCTACGATATAGGACACAGAACATCTTCAATGTTATGCTTAAAATATACCTATATCTGGTACAAACTATAAGTAATTACATATATAAAAAGTACTGTATACATACATAATTTTGTTGTAATGAATATATCTTGACGTGTAAGGTTATACTTTGGCAAGAGTTCTTTTAGAGCCTTTCCAATATCTTCCTCATTTTCATAAACTGCAGCACTATCTAAAAGTTTATTATTGAAATGTTATATACCAAGAGCTAGTTTTACGTTTCTACCTATTGAGCGATAACCTGCAGCAAATGCCTTATCAAGAACATCTTTAATGAGATCGGTCCCTCGAATTTGATAAGTTCCAACTAGAAAATAATTTTAGGTTATATTTACAACTATGTACTTACCAAGAATAATACTCTTTAAATGAAATTACTTTAAACATAGTAACATACATCCAATCAATGGCATATAATCTCCACTAAGTAACTTAAATTTCATATCTTTTGCTAACGTTACTTCCTCCTGGTAACTCCCGGTAAACAAAAATGACGTTGCCACAAAAAGGTGGACCAAAAAATAACCCGACTTCATCATTGTTAATTAATGATGTTCTTCGTACAGATCACACTAAATAACAAATCTATTCGAGTTTAGATGGTCATATTTATTAATTCCGAAGACTGAAGATTGGGGGGAAAAGTCTTGTGAAGGTTATCAAGTTAATTAAATATGGATTTGCAGCATACAAATCTTTATTAAATCAAGTTCAATTAGGATTAAGTTATTTTCTCATAACAAAGGAGAAGGGTAGGTAAAAGAAATAAAAATCTCTTTTTAAATTTTTCCATATTTTTGTAGCTGGAGGTCGTAAATAAGCTGCATATATGGCGAAAAAATAAGCGATACCTAATACAGGGTCCGCACCAAGCAGGCAAGGCAGAACAGAAACTAATTTTTTTTTCCACAAATTTCTGACAAAAGAAAAGTACCTAGGTATTTTTGTTGTGTTTTCATTTTATTTCGCGGTTTTTGAAAACATTTCTTTTTCTGTCGAGAATCGATAAAGATCAAAACGTTTCGGTTTTGTTTTCATTTCAAGGGGCAAAATGTTATTGCCTCCATGATCCAAGGATTTTTATGATATTTATGGTTGCTTCAGACCAGTTTCAGACGCAGAAATAAAAACAATTAAATCAAAAACATCGTTGTGCCGTTGTGTGTTTTACTTTTGGACGTTTTGCCTTTTGGTAGTGTGGACCTCAGTTTCGATTTTGTTTAAAAGCTGTTTTACAGTCAGCTATAAAAGTAGGTATCGCAAATTGCAAGCAAGCAGGGGCGTAGCGAACGGGGTATGCCCCCCACCCCGTTCATCAGTTTTTATTTCGGCGAAACTTTGCAAAAGTTGGGTAAAAGTTGGAAATTCGAGATGTAAGTTACGAATTTTTATGGAAATTTTTTTTTAGAATTCTCCCCCCCCCCCTCATCAATGTTTTTTTTGGAGGAACTATTATTTAATTATTTACAGAGTTGATTTTTTAATCAAATCAAATAACCCCCCAAAAAAATTGGCTCGCTACGCCCCTGCAAGCAAGTTGAAGCAAGTCATTTGCAGTCGCAAGAAGGTGCATGAAATATTTATTTACGATTGTTTCACAGTAGTTGTCTGTAATTGCAATAATGTTGCGCAAGATTTAGCAATTTTGTAAAAATAAATTGTACTGGGTCAAACAAAATAAATAAATAGGTAAGTACTCTTTCTTACAAAACATCTTTCATTTTTCACTTCTATATTTTTCCAAAAACGAAACGGATGAGAAACTAGTAACTTTTTGTCTGTATTGGTAACATGTAAATAACTAAATTATCCACCAGACTTGCACAAAAGTTGCAAGAAATTCAGCTGGGCCAGATTTCTAAATTCACCGGTGGATCGCACCGGTAAGCAATAGCATTATTTGATTGGCTATTTTGAAAAGCATAGCCAATCAGTTTCGTATTTTGTTCACCCGATGCGTCCACCGGTGAATTTATAAAAGTGCGCCTGCAGAACCGATTCTCTGCAATGGTCTTTGTAGTGACAAGTGATCATCAGCTAACTGTCAAGTGCGCGTGCCTTTCATCAAGCTTAAAGCTAAATTCACACCTGGGCGTTTTTAACGCAGCATGTAAAATGCATGCATGTCCTATTCACACTTATGGGTTTTTACACGTGCGTTAAGAATACAGCCTGCTTCTAATTTTCCCCCAGAGAAGCGTGCAGTTTAGCGAAATTCCCTAGAAATGCGATTGGTATGGGTACAGTACCTACGAAATAAATAAATATACTTACCAAATCTAAAATTGTGTTATTTTATATTATTAGGTATATATATTATTAGCTGCATTACAATTAGCTTTTCGCGCTCTACCAGTCGAACTGCCACACAACAAACTAAGAAGGCTTAAAAATATAGTACCAACTGTTTTATAGTACCTACGTGCTTCTGTTCACTATTTCTATAAAATCCCACAAGTGTGAGAGATAGTGCAATTTAAAAGCAATGCGTTAAAACTGCATGTGCCTGTTCAAAATTGCATGCCTGAAAAATGCAGAGTGAGCACCCTCAGGTGTGAATTTAACTTTATTGTGTATTTCAGAAGTATTGCAGAGTGTAAAGCGGTCTTTATTGAAACTGTTGAAGTCTCAGTCTTTCTTCCCATGCTTTTGTTTTGCAGGTTATTGGTGTGAACCCGACATAAGATATGCCATATGCCTATTAGTCCGGGAGCCAGCGATGTCGTAGTCATTTGATGAAATCCGTCATTTCGTGAAAAGCCTAGGCAGTACATGAACTGACGGCATATCATGTAAATTCTTGAGTTTACACGATCTGCCTAGGCATTTCGTGAAACGCCGTGGTTGTCTCGGCACATGATGTTTAAAGTCGTTCTACACGATCTGCCGCAAATTAGATGTTGACTGTTCATGAAGTGACTGATACCCGGCAGATTGTGTTGTGTTGTGTGTTTGAGATTAAATTCGTTGCCATTTCAGTCGATGTATTTGCTCGGAAGTCATGTTGAGCTGTTTGTTTTGTTTATTGCGGAAATTCAGAGTGAAAAAGACTTGTTCAGTGATCATCACAAAGAGAGAAAGATGGAGGTTTACTTAATTTTGAAGTTAGGTTCAGATTTATTTGGTACGTTTCGGGTTATAGATTGCTAACGAAATTACGAATATAATAACTTAATAATAATACTATTCTGATGGTATACGGTCATTTATTTGGCTTTGCTCCATAATACTATTTGTAATGATCACTAAACAAGTCTTTTTTATTCTTAATTTCCATAATATACAAAACAAATAGGCAGCAAGTAGTAGAGCACAATCTGACGGTCTAATTTGCGGCAGATCGTGTAGTATGACTTTAAACGTCAAGTGCCGAGACGACCACGGCGTTTCATGAAATACCTAGGCAGATTGTGCAACGTCAAGAATTTGCATGATATGCCGGCAGTTCATGTACTGCCTAGGCTTTTCAGGAAATGACGGATTTCATCAAATGACTACGACAGCTGTCATTTTGATGACCAAAACTGTCAAAGCTGATGATTTTACTTCCACATTACTACGACAAAATTTTTTTTTTTTTAATTTTTATTGCTCAAATAGGCTTAGAATGTCATGAAACGTCGAGGTTTTAAGTTTGAGCAAAAAAAAATTCTGTGTGTCTGTCGTCTGTCTGTAACTCTTTGGTACACATATGCATTTTATCGAGATCTAGAACTAGATTATATTTTCATCTTATCCATTGAAAGGTGTTCGGGGGTTAATGGGGGTAAATAGGTAAATCAAGCAGGTAAGAGTCCATAAAATTGGTATTTAGTATATATAAAAGACGTTAAGCATAAGAGATAAAGAAGTTATGACGGAAAAATGGGCGTATTTATATTTTTTTTTTATATATAAAAAGGTCGCCATTTTGTTACTCTAAGTAGCCAATAATTAAAAAAAAATAATCTCAAACACAGTTTTTCGTTGAAATGTAGCATTACCTAGATGCTCAAATTTTTTTGCTCATTTAAAACACTTGCTTTAAAAAAAAATGCATTTTAAACTTTGAAGGTAATTTCGAAACAATTGGATGCAAAATATGAACTTAAATATCTCCGAAATTATTAATCCTACATCAATAAACAAAAAATACAATTAATTCCCAGTTTGTACTTTCTGTAATTGGTCTGTAACATTTTTTCGATAATGCAATACTTTTTGAGATACTTGACGAAAGCCGTTTGGAAATACCTTTTTTTAAGCTAAAATCGCAATTTCGAAGTTATAACTTAAAAACTCTCAATTTATGTGAAAAATTGCATAGAACCTTTTCTTCTTCAAATTTGATTCTTTTTCAGCTCCAATAAATATATATATATTTTTAAATTAGCAAGCCCCGCACAATATAGAAACTTTTCTGTGAAGCATTTACTATTATACTGCCAAAAATGAACGAAATCCGTTCAATATGACATTATTCCGAAGTTTTGCATATTTTTTACCTCTAGGTACTTGTCAATGTCAATATTTTAAGTTTGAGCAAAATATATTTGTCTGTCGTGTCGGTCTGTCTGTTAGTCTTGTATCGTTTTGGTGATCACGATTATTTTGGAACCTTTTAAGACATTGACTTAAAATATATGGCACACATATGTATTTTAACAAGATCTGTAACTAGATTATTAGTCCAATGCAATTAGGTTTATACCTCGGAACACAGCTATAGTGTGAATGGATTTGAATGATTTTTTTTTTGTTGGATTTTTAACGCTACAAACTAAAAAGCTTACCCATTGAAAATAATGATTGTTATAGTTTTCGAAGTTGTTTATAAAGAATTTTTAAAAAAATTAAACTTTAATCTGTAATTTTTAAAATCTATATTGTCGCATTACCAGCTTTTTGTTTTTGATTGTGGAAACCAACCCTAAAAACTGAAAAATGAATTATTCTTCTAATTTTACGAATAAATTAACAAAAATCCATAGACTTATGTTTTTGAGGTCGCTGAATATGACTGTGAGATCAAAACTTATGAGACGAAAATATTAAAGGTTGAAATCACCCTCAAATAATGAAAAATGAATAATTCTTCTAATGTTACAAATAAATTCACAAAAATAGTATATTAATATGTCTAATTTTATTAAAAATACAGATTGTTATAAATAAATCAAATTAATACAATTTGTTATCAATGTTATCAATATTATAGTATTTGAGATATTTCAATTTGATTAAAAATATATTTTCTGAGCAATTTCCAAAAACCCGATTTGTTTTAAAAAAATTATGAAAATTTTATTTATTGAAAATGGGTACAGAATGAAAAATAATTATTTTAAAAATTCTAAAAAAATTTAGCATGTTTTAGTAATAATATGCATTAACAATATATACAAGGATTTTAAAAAAAATTGAATTAATAAGAAATTAGAAAAATAAGACTTAAAAAAATGGCGCCTAAATTTTTAAATGCGCTACTTTTTTATTTGTAACTTTTGTAGTTTTTTGCATAAAAGGTCGTAATACGTCTCAATCGAAAGAAAATACCTTTAATTTTTATAAGAATAAAAATTTTTCTCAGTTGTAGATTTTGAGTAATTTTAGATTTTATTTTTTCTGAACGTTTTGGCGCCATTTTAAAAATGCCATATTTCTAAAACTAAACATCGGAGAGAAAAAAAAAACCATTCGATTAATTTTCGTAAAAGCTTTAATTTTGTACCCTTGCATTTTTTTTAAATTTCACATTTTTCGAGTAATTTAAAAAGAAACTTCTAGGAATACTGATTTTTGGGGGTGCATGAAAATTGCAATTTTCAGTTCACGATATCTCGAAAAATATGCATTTTAGAAAAAAAGTGTATAAGACCTTTCTTATAATTTGATTCTCTTTAGGTATATCAGATTATGTATTTTTTGTTTTTTGCGACAACCCCTAAGAAGGGTGGGAACCATCCCTAACCAAAAAACATGAAAAATGACAATATATAGATTCTTTTGTACATACTTTATGAAGCATGTTGAAGAAAAAAATTTGGAAATTCATTACATCATTTTCGGACTAGGATTTAAAAGTTTCACTTACTGTACTATTCATTTATTTCGCTTTTTAGAGCTTCTGCCATCTTCAAATTAATTTTAAAAAGTTTCATTTTTTTTACAAAATCTTTATAAAGAACCTCGAAAACTATAACAATCATTATCTTCTTAAAAGTAATATTAAAAAATTAGATAATTGTATTTTTCGTTGTAATTTCTAAATTTTTTTTTTTTATTTAAGTACGGATTTTAGAAATTGCGGTAATTCAATGGGTAAACTTTTTAGTATATGGCATTAGAAATCCAACAAAAAATCATCAAATCATTCAAATCCATTCACTATAGTTGGGTTTTGTAATTTTTCATTTATAATGACTAATTGCACTGGACTATATATTTTGATTTTATTCCGTTGCAGAGTTGAAAGGTAAATTGGGGTAAATGAGGGTAAACAGGTAAATCAAGCAAGAGTCCATGAAACTGGTATTTAGTAAATATAAGAGGAGTTAAGGTCTCAAAAAAATGTTGGCATTAGCCACTCCTATTACCACCCTCACTCCATTATTAAAGATGGTGAAAAAATATTGTGATTTAGTGTGTGTACAAGAATTTTTTTCACTTCATTCACCGCCACTACCCCTAGGTATATAATTTTATGGGTTTTTGGGGTACACGATTTCAAATATTAATACTATTGAAGTTCCATAAACAATTATTTCCATATAGTGGAGAGCAAATATAGTATTTTTGTTGTAAGAGACTTGGATAGGAAGTCTGAATGTGGAAGTAGTGATTCCTTAGGCAGCAGTTTTTATTTATATGGTTAATGTGATGTTATACTAAAACCTCGTGAATCTCAACTGCGGCACCATGGGTAGGTTAGACTACTGCAGACTCCCACGAATGTAATTAGTAATTAAAAAAAAGATAAACCGTCAAAGTTGAAAATTTTTGTTTTAATTAATAATGTTGTAGACAATTGAAAAAGTATAATCAGCTGGTTGAAATGCGGGGGATTATACGTCAGCTGCTTATGTAAACATGAAATTTGGTTGTATAATAGTTGGCATAATAGTTTAAACAAAAAAAAAATAATCAGCTGTTGCGTAAATTTAACTCTGAATTTACCTCGAGAAAATTCAACAACTACATCTTCTCATTTTAAATTAATTGCAGTGGTGTGATAGAGTATCATGGGGCTCCAGAATCAGTGTCACCTGCAAACGGTAGTGCAGTGGTCTAAAGCATGTTGTGACGTGAGAATGCTTGACCAGTCTATTGTATGCTGGGTTCAATTTCCAGCTCCAATACTGGCAATGTTGGTGGGTAACGGAAGTTGTCTAAATTTTTCAAATGTGTAACCCCCTTCCCGACAGCCTTCTTTGTATTCAGGGATGTTATGTTAACTTATCAAATTTAAAAATCAGTGGGAGTTTATTGCCCTAGGCACCACCCCATGTGGAGAATGGCCTCCGAATCGTATTTCGCTAATCTTAGATACCTTTCAATTCGAAAGAGCTCATTTCAGAAACACCACTTAACTTTGAATCACAATTAGTTGCTTGACTGTACTGCGTTGTTTTTTTATGATTATTACAAGTGAGTAATCACAATAAATAATTAAAAACTGGTTTGTACACATTGCGGAAATTTTTTATATTAACCATTTCCCATGAAAGCATAATGTGGTTTTTATAATGACTTAAAAGGTGAACACACTGATGTTTACATACTTAACATATCTGCTTCTTTTCTCTACAAGGCAAACTACAAGAATGTACAAAAATATTAAAATGTATGATTGGCCAATGAACCAATAATTGTCTGTTGTGTGTGTGTGTGTTTAAACAACTTTAAGGTTTAAGTGCTGATCAAACAGACTTAAAAAAATAAAAAGACATTTTAGAAGAAACAAGTTTTATTGCTTTAGTACCATTAAATATTTACACACAAGTATAAATTAAATAGAAAATATTATTACAAAATATAACTTTAATAGGGTCATTATAATGAAGTAATCAGTATAAGTAATAATATCAGTAACTAAATCCTCACTAAATGTTCATAAAAAAAAACATTAAGACAAACATCTAAATAAATACTTGTACAAAAATAATAATCTTAACCGTTACCTTACATAAAAATGTAAGTTATAACACACAAAATACATTTTCGATCGATCAGTAGATATAAAAAAAAATTTTGCATGTTACAATCCGCCAAGAAAAACATATATAATTACATTATACTACATTTCATATAAATAAAAAAATTATAAGCCAAATAAACATTTTATACAAATAAAGACACATACACATCAACAATAATCAGTTTAGTTTCACTACCTCAAGACGAATTCCTTAAAGCATAGCTAAGTATAGTGAAATTAAACCAAATATACTTTTTTTTTGAGTTAAATATATAAAAAATATGTTTTGTGCACAACCATAAGGAACAATAGTTATGTTATTAAATAAAGTCATTATTTAATAACATAACTCTGTTTTGTATTTTATTATCAGAGCAAGAACTTAAATGCATCGGTTACTAAAAATAAATAACACAAAGAATAAATACACCATTTTATTATCACTAAAAATAAATTCAGATTTATTTTTATCTAACACATCTTTCCAAAATGTCAAACTCAGGCAAAAATAAAATTTCTGGCTTCAATTTGTAAATAAAAATTAAACGACTCTCTAATAAATAAATAAAAATATATTTTTGGGCTTTAGCCTGAGTTAAAAAAAGGTAGTCGGAAAAGCTAGGAATTTTAGAGACAGGAATTGTAAAAAATAAATACATAAATACATGCTCTGACTTAACTTATTTAACTATGTACACTAGGTTTATCATAAGACATTTCATAACAATTTCTTTACATACAGAGCAATCCTTATGATAGATATTTTAGGAAAAACTATTTATTGAAAAATAGGATTTTTCTTAGGGCAATATGTATACGTAGCAAAATAACGTTATTGATTTAGGCAACTCTTCATAAAGGGATGAAACATAAACATCAGTTTCTTTAAGAAAACAGCAGCAACGTTGACCAAAATTATTGTAAATAATACGCTACCAAAACATTTTATTTTTATTTTTTTAAATTTTTATGCTAATAAATTATTGGAGCATTATTTCAAATTCTGAATATATGCTGAATGGAAATATTAATATTACACAGGTCACATTAAGATGAGATGAGAAGCAGAGATTTGAATTTTTACAAAGTTCAAGAACCTGATGAGACGCATCTTTTGAGTTACTCAAAGACAGGCCAATTATCAATATATTGATATTTTTAAAAAAATTGTTCAGATTACAATGGGCTCATTTACCATATTTTTTACTACGTTTTCCAAAAGATCTTTTAATTTTAGAGCGAAATGCAAAAATCCAGAATATTCTAGGATCTCTATAGGCTTTAAAATTAATTAAGAGCATCGACGCTGTGTGACATTCAATCCTAGTTGCATTTTCATTACTCTCTTTTCGGCACTTATATACTGCATACTTTTGTGTTAAAATACTCCAATAGTCTCTAAATCACCACAATCTCTGACAGATTAGACAAATTGATGGATTCTAATAAAGTAAATGCACCTTCGAGACAGACTTTTGGATACAATGATATCAGCACTTTGAATGCGTCGGTTCATGTTTAAAGCAGTATATTTCTGAAAATACTTATCGGATCGACCTCAAATTTTCAGTGTTATAATTATTCGACGATTACTTCGCATAAACATACTAAAAAGTGAAATATGAAATTTGACTATTGATTTTTAGTTTAACTAAAATGACACAAAAGAAAAACCAGAATAAATTATTTATTTAACAAAAATTGAAACAAACTGATACTGAAACTGTCAAGTGTGGTTTCTTTCAATTAGCCTAACTTTAACAAGCTGAAAAGTCGCAAAAGAATTTAATAAAAAACTGCAACAGCAAAATCCCATTTGATATGAAATTGCGAAACCCTGTGAATGCACTTTTTAATTAAATTGACAGTACTCAGTATATCAAAGAGAATAAACTTTTAGACTATTGGTATTTGGACTCTTCCTTAAACTTCAATTACTGTTTCAATTCTTGTTTAATAATTTGTCTTTTCATTTGTTTTTAGGAGTTATTTTGCCTCCATGGCCCCCTAGTCAAGACATTAAAAAAGTGGTTCTGCTCTAAAATATGGAATCATGATACTATGAAACTCCCCTTACCGCAGTCTCCGCTGTTATGTCACTTGTGGGTCACCTAGTTCAGTTTAGATGTAATCTAAAATTGCCTTAACCGAGGTGTTTAGAAGCTTATCTTTCAATGAAATAAAAAAAAATTATGACTCTTTTGGTTGATCGAGACATATAGCCAAAAATGTGAGAAAATTGTAAAATAATAGATACAATTATTTTTTCGTTTAACTCACTCTAACTCAAAAATGGGACAACGAATTAATCTCAAATTTTGATAAGTGTAGAAAATATTATTTTTTTTTCCATAAACTGCAAAAATTTAGAGGTGAGAATATAACAAACGAGAAACTTTTTTATCTTTCGAAATAGATACCAAGTATATCAAGAAGAAATAAAGATGGACGCAATTTTTTTATTTGACACTTTTTTTCCAAGATTAGCAGTTTTCGAAAAAATTGCAATTAAGTATATGAAGAACGCCTTTGCAGACGAAACAGCGCAGAAAATGGTGTAAAAACTGTGCATTAGTGTTTTTTAATCAAATCGAACTCGGATTTTCTTGCAGTGCCAAAAAATTAAAGATTTTTAAGCAAATTATTAGAGAGCCATTAATTTGTAATAATTACATAACAGAACGCATTATTGATATGTCCCACGCTATTAAATTAAATTGTACTGTGAAAACGCTATTTACAGATGCAAAATGCATTTTCTTAATAGGATCATTAAAGAATCCAATTTATCTTGAAGAAAAATTGTTAAAATTACTAAATAATAGGATAAATGTTTAATTCTTGACTGTTTGTTTATTTTCCTGAATAGCATTAAATAAATGCACTGTTTCATAATTAATTAAAGTGGTATATTATTTATTATTACCATTTATTGTGTTTAATTAAATGAATTAAAATTTGATGTTAAAGAAAAACAAATTAAATAAGTAGCTTATTTTACTTTACTAGTTGCTATAAAAACAAAGTCTAACAAATTTCTTCGACAATCAAACTTTGACATGTTTATATTAACCGCTCATATCAAGTCAAGTCCCTAAAAATCTCGGTAAGATAAATTATAGTTAGGTAGTAAATTCTCAAAAAAAGGCAATAAATTATTTTCTTACGCCAACCTTTAAGTTCAAGTTTAAATATATAAATATTGAATTCAAATTAAACCAGAACTAATCAGTGGTGCACTATTGGTATATCGTGCCAATACTGAATTTCTTCCAGCATGTCAGCGAAAATGCATGTAATATAAATTTCTTTCAGGAAACCTTAGAAACCTTAGAAAATTAAACGCAGGAACGAAGACACACCTACTAACGCAAAAAATTGATGATGGAAATTATCTATATGGAGCACTAAGCCTTCAGCTAGGCAACCATGTATACAAAATACAAGAAACAGAAACAATTTGTACACCGATTACACCCGTTTAACACGAGGTCAAACTAGTACCTCTTATCATGGTATTAAACTCTAGAAAGAGATTCCTAACTGTGTAAAATTTAAATTTCTCTCTTCTACAAATTTAAAATACAAAATAAAAGAGTTTCTTTTAAAGACTGCCCATTTTTCAGTTGAAAAAATAATTAGCGATATAAAAACCAAACTCTCATTTTAATCAATTTTAATTCTGTACACTTCTGTGCAATGAAATCCCGTACCCCTATTTTTGGCTATAATAAATTATTCTTTATTTATTTGTCAGTGTCAGTATATTTTCGCATTGCCAAAATTAACTGAACATAAACAAATTTTAATTCTCTCTAAAATTGAAGAGGGATGGTCTATCAATTGAATAAAAGTACTGTTATGAGTGTGTAGAAAAGGTGGGAGGAGGAAGGTAGCGTAAAGAGAAAAGACGGTTCAGGTCTATGGAGAAGCTCAAATCTCGTTCAAGATGAAGCGCTCCTTGGCTATTTGAGGGAAAATCCATTTCAAACAGCAGGAGACCCTGTGTTCATGACAAATTTTCCAGCATCATTACTAAGAAATGAAGAACACTTGTGGTCGGACATTGAAAATTGCTGGGAGGAGCTAAGATAAAAAGAAACTATTGTCGTAGACTAAATGCCTCTATGCCAAAAAGATTTAATCACGTCTTGGAAGAAAACGGAGCCATGACAAAATATTTGGTTAAATTATTTACACAATAAATACAATTGCAGTTATGTGCAGTCATATCTGTGAATTTTTCAACGTCAATTTTTACTTTTATTATAAATCGAAATCATTCCCATCAAATGGTGTAAAAAAGTAAAAAAAATGTTTCATACTTTAACATTAATAAAAACACAATTCAAGCAGAAAACATAAACAACTCAGCCATACACCAACACCATGAAGAATTTATGAAAACAAGTAGCGGACCAGGTATATAAAAATCAATCAACTAATATACTAATAGCTTATAATGTTGAAAAACCAATGGCGCAAAAGATCATATGTGTTTGCATCATTTATTTTGTAGGTGTTTTCACCAACATTTAAACCCACAGCGGCCTTATTGCAAAATGAAAAAATGTTGACAAATGCAGTCTTTGAATTAAAAAAGTAAAATATTTGCAAAATGTCAGCTTCCTAGGTTTCCGATGTATTTTTAGGCAGACATCGGGTACGTGGCTGCCACAGGCTCGATATGTGAAAGTGAATAGCGAGTGATGATATGCGCACAGCAGGTCAAAAGCTGGTACATGTACAGAGCGTATCTCTATATTTCATAGTATCATGATATAGAATCAAAAACTGATTTTGAAAACTTTTTTCTAATAATTTTTTTAGTTTAGTTTACAAAATCGAGAATTGCTTCTATTCACAAGATAGCAATAGGCCAGGTTTACAACTTACATTTGAGTTAAGTATATCAAAAAATGTACCTCATGAGATTTTACGCCTGTACACAAATTCAAATCTCTACTCTTAAAAATAATCAAAACATCATCTTAATTTTTGACCGACATTACTGTCCGATCTTTTCCAACTTTTTAAATAATTTTTGTTTGAGGGTCTGTGGGAATGGTAAAAAAAAATTAATTGAGAGATATATTTTGAAGTCAGTTCATGAAAATTTGTTATTTGATATTTTACAGTAGCTGAATGTCTGGGTATTTCATAAGACTAGATATTTTTCCAACCAGTTGAAATATGTTAAACAAAATTGGGCACAACAAAATGCCAATTTTTTTTTTAGAAGTGCAAAGAACATATAAAAATTTTTTAATCACAAACCTGATCTTGAAATTTTGTGAAGTATTTTCCATTACTGGTTTTGATGACATCAGTTTTCACAATAATAATTCACAGTTGGAGCATTTTATGAATTTTTTTGAAATAATAAATTAATTACTCATGAAATTAATAAGGCAGCATCATCAACTGAAAAAATACACTGTGATTATGCAATTTTTCTGTATTAAATTTAACACAAAAAAATTGCAGATATGTCTTACATTACAAAGTATAAAACAGTTTCTATACTTTTTTACCTCTATACTAGTTGGTGATGTTAGTCTAATATTTTTTAAAATGAACAATTTTCCGTGCTTTAAATTTGGCACTGCGTCAATTTTATAATTCAATTACAACGTAATAAGACAAGACAGGCTTGACAGGCTTTAAATAATGTAATTATCAATTTCCATGAGTTGTACTCATTAATAATTTTAGATAACTCTCCAGAAAAAAAAAACACTTATGGGTGAGGTAATTTCCTATACTGGAAAGTGTACTACTTTAGCAGTTCATCTTAAACAGATAAAATTTACAGAAATTCGACCAACAATATCAATATTTCATAACATAAATGATAACGTGATTTGTTGTAATTTTTATTTATTTAATAATGCTAATAATAGTAAAAAAAGATTTCCATATAAAAATATTTTAATTTATGTCACTTGGAAACTTTCTACAAAAATAAATATAGGAAGTTTTATAGCACTACTAATAAATCTAAATACATATCGTATCTTGAATATAGAATAATGGATTGGACAACACTGTACCCTATCCCAGACTATGTGTAATATATATGGGTCCCCACTCTACAGATTGGACTCCCCTTTCAAGCTATACTTGTTTGCACGGAAATCAAATTTTCGCAATGTGTTTGTATACATAAGTTTATGTTCTTTAAAACAGTAAGCAAATGTTAAAAATCATTTTAAAAAATGCACAACACATATTAAAACACAGGTTAAAATTTTTTAATTTATTATACTATATGTAACTCATAGTCTCAGCTCCCGTGACACAAAAAAGTACCCCTCAAAATTAAAATAATTCTAATCGCAGGAAAAAACTTCTTTTTAATGTCAAGATACTTGAATATCAACAACAGGAACCCAGAACACGATAGACAGTCGATCAGCATATTCACCACACAATATACGCCCCAACCGACTGAGCTACCGCACTGATACGATACTTCAAAAGAAGTCTAGTGATACTCGAGTATCAATATACTTATTTTAAAACGTTAAAGAGCATTTTTTTTTAATTATATTAAATTTGAGATGTTTGATGGAAATCTTTGTGCCATGGGAGGAGCTGAGTATCAATATACTTATTTTGAAACAATAATTATAATTAAAAAAAAAAAACCTTTTAAAAATAATCTTTTAAAAAATAACTGGTCCGCCATATTGGATTTAGCATGACGTCACTTAGCTAACCATGCTTTGTCATCCAAACTAAATGTGTATGCAAAAATTTCAGCTCAATCGGTTGGGGATAACTGTTCTAAAATTCAGTTGCAAGATTTGACCCATACTAACAAGGCAAGTTAAATAAAAGCAGTTTTTTCTTGTAATTAGAATTATTTACAAGAGTTTTCACAAAGAACGGTCACAAATTCAGTTCAATGCATAAAATTTAAAAGGTGAAAATGGTTGGAAAACATGTAAAAAACATATTATACCTGCCAGACTAGTAAAAATTTGTTAATTGCTATTTTTAATGAATTTTTTTCAAAACACCTGCTTACACAATTTATCGTAAATAGTGGATCATTTTTTTTTTTAAATTGTCTGGCTGACAATTTTTGTTAATTAATATCTGACACCTTTTGTTATAAATTATTTTTTTCATGGAAGTACACTTCATAACACCTTCTTGGTTTTTGTTTTAAAATGAAGTTTGATTTCTCCTCAATCTATTAAAACTTGTCTGACTGGAAATTTTTGTTAATTAATATCTGCCAGACCTTTTTTTTATAAGTTATTATTTTTAATAAAAGTACATTTCGTAACACCTCTTCGTTTTTTTTTAATGAAGTTTGAGATCTCTGTCTATTAAAACTTGTCTGCCTGGAAATTTTTGTTAATTAATACCTAAAATGTATTTTTTTATCAATTAATGATTTTAATAAAACAGCATTTGATAACACCTCCTTGGTCTTTTTTTTAAATGAAGTTTGAGATCTCATGCATAAAAATTGGTCTGCCATCGAAAAAATGTTATTTACTTTGTCAGACCTAATTTTAAATGTGTAGTATCCACATGCATTTTGAAAATGTAGTGGTCGTAATTGAAATTCTCTTTCTTAGAAAATTACCGTTACCTTTTGTCCCTATATTAGGGGAATGTTACTTAATTTTTGTCAATTGTCCTACTATTAAAGTATTTTTTCGTCATATCAGTAAATAAAAAATATATTGAGCAAGTTTGTTGTTTCATATAAAATTTTACATTTTATATGAAACAACAAATTTTATAAATTATCAGTTCGATATTTTCGTTCATAATATTTACTGATTTTTTTTCTTTTTTTCAATACAATACTAGCATACGATTGAGGTCATACCTCGGCACTTTAAAAAATTGAGTAGACTAGTATTACTATGAGAAGATACCAGGGCGGAGCCAAAATGGGCGAATATTTTTACCAGTGGCATAGCTTTATCTGGGGTATAGGAATGTGTAATTGCAATAAAAGTTTCGCGGTCAAGGAACTGTGAAAATGGAGTAGATTAAAACGTGCCAACTGTTACCAGTAACCTTTGTTCAGGAGTAGTGTAAGAATAGTAAGTTCTACTAAACTTTGCCTAATAAAGTTGTTTTATTATTATTATTACCGTCGCCGCCGCTCTACTGCAGGGCACCGCCGCCACTGGTGTTGACATTGAATGTCACGTAATTCTTTCTCATTGGTTTAGAATGATGGAGCGCACAAACTCGTTTCTGCGCATATTTTTTGCTGGCATCTTCTCATAGTAATACTACTTTATGACATATTGAAACTTTTTTTTTATGACAGACTTATTTTAATACTTACAGAAGTTTCAAAGTTTCAGTTGTCAACGGTCATACCTAATTTTTTAATAAAAAACGCACAGATAGATAAAAACCGGGTTATTTTTTGGGGTTTTTTCCCCAGAAAAATATTTTTTTTATCAAAATGAACTGATCATTAAAAGACCATCATTTTGATACCAAGTATGTTAGGTATATTTGAATGAATTCATAATATGAGGGCTTTAATGCTATTTTTCTTTGATTTAGTTCTAACATAACTTTTAGTCTAGAAGTTGGGTTAAAACTGGCGGCAAATTAAAAAATGGGAAGAAATCGTTTTTTTTTTTCATTTTAACCCTCCCAGGAACATTTTTGGGAAAATTTCTAACCTAACCTAACGTTTAGTCAAAAAGTTAGGTTAAAATTGGCGGCAAATTCAAAAATGGAAAAAAACAGTTGTTATATATAGGTGTTGTTGTATTTTAACCCTCCCAGGAAAAAAACAATTTTTGGGAAAGTTTCTAACCTAACCTAGCTTTTAGTCTAGAAGTTAGGTTAAAATTGGTGGTGAATTCAAAAATGGGAAAAAACGGGTTTTTTGATTTTAACCCTCCCAGGAAAAACCCCAATAAGGGAAAAAACCCATTGCCATCTCTGAAAAAACGTGACCGCGTCCGGTTGAAAATTAAGTCTGTCATCATTTGCCATCAACATTTTTTTGATAAAAAACCTATTTTATTATATGAAAGGGATCTTGGACTTTAGATTTAGAAAAAAAACAACAATTTTTTTAGTTGGCAACGGTTATACCACATTTTTTAAATTAAAAAATGTGGTTGCGACATTTAAAAAATTAAGTCTGTCATAGTGAAAAGTATTTTTTTGCTGGCAGACCAATTTTTATGTGAGATTTCAAACGTAGTTTCAGAAAAAAATTAAGATGGTATTTTGCCGCGGACGCTGTAGTTTCTTAAAAAAAAAAAAAAAAAACGGCGCGGTGCTTAAAAGTTAAGTCTGACACAGTAAAAAAAACATTTTTTCAATGACAGACCAATTTATATGGGTAGAAATCTTAAACTTTATCTAAAAAAAAAAAAAAGAGAGATGCCAATTGTTGAGCCTGACACGTATCTCGTGCATAGATGCTGCGCATTTAATATGAAGTCTAACAAGGTAATTAACAAAAATTTCCCCAGCCAGACAAGTTTTAATTGATAGGAGAGATATTAAATTTCATTTTAAAACAAAAACCAAGGTGTTATGAAGTGTACTTTCATGAAAAAAATAAATTTATAACAAAAGGTTTGTCAGCCAGACAAATATTTTCAAGAATGATACATTATTTGGTGTTTTGAAAAGTAAATTATCATTTTTTTTTTGGTAATTTCAAAAATTCATCAAAAATAGCAACACGTTTTCCAACCATATTCACCTTTTAAATTTGAGGTGTTCGATATTCTGTCTAAAGTCAATTGAAAAATCGTAAAAAAGGCTGACAAAGCGCCGACGCTTGATTTGTGCCGCCGTGGTAAAGATCAACGTCGTTTTTTTTTCAATTGATATCAGAAATTTTATACCTTTCTGTGCTGGGAGCTGAGACTATCAGCCTTACACTTAATATCATTTGTTATGATAATGTACCGTGTTCGCGCATGGTACAAAAGAACCATTTTAAAAACTATCTAAATTTTTTGTGAACGCATATTTACTACCTGTGCTCAAAAACTGATAAAAGCTTATTAGAGACTGAGAAAACACTGTCTTGCAATATGTAAGGAAAAGTGCGATATGTAATAGATTCTACAAGAGGTCTGTGAATTACTAACAATTTTGGTGGCTTTGGTTTTCTTAAAAAATATTCTGTCATTTCCACTGACTGCGCTATGACCCTTTATAACAAAGAATTGCCTAATACATACGGATTTGTTTACAACTATAGAAAACGAAATTCTAATATATAAAAAATAAGGTACTCTATCACTGGACACCCACACATCTCGACTTAATAAATTCATAATAAATAATCAGTCATTTTACAAACCCACCAGTACTATCCAGATAAAGGTATTCGAAATTTAAATAGCAATTTACAGAAATACATTTTCTCAGAGATCAATAAATTTCAATGTTCACAAATTTTACTAAACAAATTTGAAAATTTGTTTTAATTAAATATATTAACATCATAAGATAGAATACACCCCAAACTCACACAACATTCATATACAACAATAACAATAAAAATATTATACAAAAATCATCAAGTGTCACCGTTTGAATTTAAAGATTTACCTCCAAACAAAAATCATCAAAACTGTCATTCACACGTATCAAACTTTGGTTAAAAATTTATACTTATAGGTAAATGTTACCTACAGAATGTGTAAACACAAATAATTTTGAGTAAATAAAGAAAATTAAAAAAAAAAAACGAAAAACAGAAAACTTATCACCGAATCAACAAACACCATGAGCACAATATGATGAAGATAATAAAATATTTATAAAAATAACAACAAGAAAATTCCTATGACTAAGAAAATTGAAATATAAAGAAACTAGAAAGAATTGTTGGGACTCTCTGTCTCTGATTCACTTTCAGAAGAATCGGAGTTGGAGGAATCACCTTCGTAATGAAGCTTTTCATCGGGATCATAAAAAACTTCTGCGCCAGGGAAAATATATCGACTTGGAGGTATTAAGTGGAAAGAATTTGACGGGAGCCTGTCAGCTAAGCTTTTCTTGACCTTGGGTTGCCAGTAGCCCCTTAAATCAGACGTACTTGAGCTAGTCTCAAAACTTTGACTTTCCTTTATGTAACTTTCCGATGAGGAACTGCTTGGCGGATTATTTATTAACTCTAAATGGAAGCTGTTGCCTTCACCATGTTTTTGACTTTCATCGGAGTTTTCATCTGACATATCGTCATATTTCGTTTCTAAATCTGTAAAATTTGAATTATCTCCGATACCAGAATCCCTCGCCGAATCTATGGACATATGTCTCTCTTTAACTGTTTTTATATCTATATTCAAATTAATGATTTCACTTTCCTTATCTATAATTGACTTCTTGAAATTTACACGACATGTACAGTTATTAGATTCTTTTTCTACTATTAAGGAACTACTTTTTGTACTAACATTACATCTGCATTGGATATCTTCCGGTTTGTAACTCTTTAACTTATCGCTTACTGTACAATTTGGCTCGGTTTCTTTACTATCCTTTTCACTAATATTCGTTATATGGTTCTTCTCAAAATCAAATGTGGGTTCATCCAATGGCAAAAGAATAGGCGCTTGCTGTAGTACTTGGGAAGTGTAAATGCCTTCTTCCCACATACTTCCCAATCTGTAAAAAAAAGATGGAAGATTAGAATATTTCCATGGATAATATGAATATCAATGTAAGCAATAAAACAAAATGGCATAACCAATAAGGAGCAGTAGCTCCAGATTATGCACCAAGGAGGAGCCCGTTGACCCAAGTTTTACAACTGTTAGGTTAAACACACATTATAGTCAGTTTCTTATCAGAGAGAGTAATAAATCATCGTATGTCACCTATTTCGACACCCGTTCGAATTATTTTATATAATGTCTAAATGTTGAGGCATTATATTATTTTATCTTCTCTTTTTGTGGTGGGATTTTTTTAAGATATTGTATTTCCCAGCTAACAAAATTAGTTGCTGGAACATGATGACTATTGTTAGGCACTTTAAAGTATTTTGTCATCAGTCACAGGCACATAAGAGGACCATTCCCATTATGGGTGTACCTGCTACCAAAATGGGGAATAATATTAGGGTGATCGCAACATTCCGGAATCTTGTCCGGCTTCGTTCCAATGACATTGTGGTTATGTAGTAGCAACATGGTTGCGTAAAAGCCACAAGTTTCAGGGAACTTTACCACTCCCCATAACGTTTCAAATCGCTGACGTCTGCTTTGTCTTGCAACTGATTTTATTACACTTATTTTCATTCCTACATGATTCTTGTTCATTTCCCTAAGTCAGAAGCTCAATAGAATACTAGAAGAATAATATTAGAATGCAAAACATGGTACAAGCGTCAACATTAAAATAAATGCAATTTTATCGTCAAACATGATGATCAAACATCCGAATGTGACCACACGCCTTTATAATTTACATTGGTTAATTAAAATATTGTCTTTAAAATATTTCATGTGAGAACATGATGATGAAAGCTATTCTTTTTTCGACCTTTGAAACTTGAACCTAATTTTTATCTATCAGATTATTATATTTAACGCAGAAATGGAGGTAAATTAAATTTTTAAATTAATTTTAATTTGTGAAGTTATGGTTCATGTTTTTTGATAAAAGCGTTATAAGTTTTGACCATCAAAAAAGCACATTTCGGAAAAAATCACTTTGAAGTCGTTTTCACTTAGAAATGAGACTTGAAAGTAGTTGCTACTTGACAATTGTGACAGGTACGGCAAATGCTTATGTAACTTTAAAGTTATATTTATTACAAAGCACTGAATGGAATGGACTGTAGCGTCACTTTAAAGCCGCAGCAAAGTTGTGAGTACCACAAATTACGTGTTCAAAGTACTCGCTACCACTTCATAGTTACATTTTATCTGACGTTGATTCTGAATGCCTTGGCGTGCTGCTCGCCATACGTCTAAAGTGAACACGTCCCTAATTTTAACTCTTGTTTAGTATCTAACCAACTTCACATTTATAGACCTATCACCTGTCGCGTGCTGTGTTTTGATTTGTTGCATGTAGTTTTTTAAAACAAAATCTAGTAAAAAAAAATAGGTGTACGGTAATAAATAACCTATGTAAGGTTAGGTTTGTTGTATCAACATATACATTTCTTAGATATAGTCAACATAGGGAACTAGATGGTGAAATCTATTTCATGGTTAATTTAAAAGGTGACACGCTCTTTGTAGTAGCTGGGCACAGTGAAGTTCAGTTCTGCAGATAGCAGTAACATTATTAACATTAATAAACATTACTTACAAGTTCTACGACTTTAAACAGATAGCGAACATGCCCAGAACGTCATGGCAACTGTCAAATTACTTCAAAGTAATTGCAACTTTGAACTCATATTTCGGTGACATGGATTAGTTGCTGCTACCATTGTTTGCCACCTTCAAGTTCTAAAAACTCAAAGGTCGTTCCACTGGTGACTACAAAGTCCCCATGTATTGGAAAAGCTACGTAGAAGTCACATAACTATAAGGTAATCATTAGTGATAGAAACTATGAGGCAGCGACTGCAGACTAGTCAACTGAAGTTATTTATATATCAAAGTCGAAAGTTTAGTAGCGATTACGTAATGATTACTTATTCGAGGTTCCCATCTCAGTTACTGTTACTTTGATGTTATTTGGAATAGCAAACTTATTCATTATACTGATGAGTTCTATCGATATCTGACATTACCAACAAACAAACTGAATCACTTTGTAGGTTACAATGAAGTGTTAGCCCTAATAATTTCACTATTGTATTTTAATTCGGTAATATTTTATATTCATATGTATTTTAGAATGATCCACAATTTTTTTTATAGTGAATTACTTCTGCGAAAGTAAGACTAAAACCTCTAATAAACATGGTCACTAAAATGCTTCCTCGAAGAGTCATGATCAGAGCTTATAAACTGTGGATTTTTCTACATAATTCTTGAAGTTTGTTCTATGACATCTAAATTTGAAATACGAAAATTTCCAATAAAAATCAACATATAAGAGATTGTAGTGATGGGGTACTCGAGTACAAGAATCAGAAAATAATAAAATTCAAAGCACTCGCTGTACTTGAGTAGTGGTAATTGAGTACTCAAATACTTTAACACATATACCTGCTTTAACACCTCCTTTCGATTTTCCAATTTTAAGGCGGCAGAGTTGTGAACGTTGTTATAGTCATTATAGATTAAAGAATATTATATGTATATAGTCATTATGTACTCGAACTTCAACCAGCGTACCATGGCGCTAACTCGATTCACGATCATTCGGAGCGGAATCGGTGTCGATGTAGACGTTAGGCGAATTCAACATATGTGGACCAAAGATGTTAGTTAAAGATCTTTGATGGCGACCCACCCATTGATTTATTTAATAGTTTTGCGTCGTCGTGCTCTGGCTTTTGTTTTGTGTGAAAGCATTAGGAACAGGGGTGTATTTATAACATTTATTAAAGAAATTAATTCCAAATTATATTTTAACTCTTTACATAATAACAAATAAAACGAACAAAAATAATAACAAAATATTTTAAACTCTTGTAAGTATAACAAAAAACAAACATTTTTTGTACTCGAGTACTCGGCACTCGGATAAGTACTCGATTCTTGAAAATGACCGATTCTCCCTAACACTAAGAGATTGTTGTAGAAACAGGTTAGGTTTAACCAGCCAAACTTTGATAATGTGTTCATACATTCTATATCTGCCAATAATATTGAAACAAAAAATTAAATCCTATTAGTCGGGGAGCCCTCCCTAGCTGTACGTGCACCCCCTGCCCGATCCTTGGGGACAATGTTTTTTATAAAGATTGAAGCCTAAGGAACAATTTAAGACATTCTAAAAAAATAACTGGCTGTACTTTCAAAATGGCGGCCATATGTTAACAAAAACTGTTGCCAATGTTGTTTTTGTCATTTAACACAAAAACTAAAAAAGATGGACAAAAACTTTCTTCACAAAAAACAACGTGCATAAAATTTTCTACAATTTTGTACCTATACAATATTTTAATAGGAGTTACCATTTTCCAGATAAATGAGTCCAAAATTAAGAAAACATGGAAATTCATATATGGGTAAATCACTTAAAAGAAATAACTGACAATTATTGTAAGGTGTATAATATAACTTTATATTATTAATATGAAAATTAAATAAAATAAACTGAAAAAAATTAATAATAATAATATTATAATTTGCATTTATCTCGAAAACGGTAACAGTGGTATCTGGAAAACGGTAACTCCTATCCAAATATTGTACAGGAACAAAATTGTAGAAAATTTTATGCACTTTGTTTTTTGTGCAGAAAGTTTTTCTTTATCTTTTTTAGTTTTTGTGTTAAATGACAAAAACAATATTTGCATTTTTTTTTAAACGGACGCCATTTTGAAAGTGCAGCCAATTAAATTGTTCCTTAGGCTTTAATCTTTATGAAAAACTTTGTCCTAGAGGATCGGGGGAGGGTGCACGGACACTTAGGGTGGGCTCCCGTAGTATATACCCAGTTTTATAATAAACCATTTCCTCATATTTTAAACGTAAAAAGCTTCATTCCTACATAAAACAAATAGGTACGTACACAATCAATATTTTAAGAAACAGTAATTAATAAAGCATGCTGATAAATTTAATAACAACAGTTAATTTATCCATTAATTTAAATTTTATTGTTCCATTTTTTTAATCTTCTATAATTTAGCTTTTTAAGTCAAAATAATAATTATTACTATGTAGATAATTATTAAATCATCAGCATACTTTGCTGATTACTGCTCTTTAAAATATTTCAATTTGTGTACCTTTATTTTATTTCTTATGTAAAAATTAAGCATTTTATGATGAAAATATAAGACAAAATATATTTTGTTTATATATTTATTTATTTATTCAATATATTTGTCCAACAGTACAAAAGAACCAATTACAGGACAAGAAAGCGACAAAAAAAAAAAGAAAAATACATAGCTACATACATACATATGAATGACAAACAATATAAAATTAATTACAAGTGCACTACATGTTTATATTATTTTAACATTATGGGACACTGCAATGGGGTCGTTGCACTATATCGAAATTGAGTCTGATTTTGTATGGAAAATGTAACTGTGGGTTTGTTGATGCCCTGTGTTACATACATTGACCAAACTATTGCGCAAAATTTGAACTACACCACTTTAAAATAAATGGCGCCGTCAGCACAATTCCTGTGCCCTTGCTACGTCATGAAAACGCTGATGCGCTTGATAGAGATGGGCGGACCCGTTTCAAGTGAACGAATCCGGAGGTGGAATGGTCCGAACGAATCCACGATGTCGATCGAACCGTGTCTGCGGTCCATTGATCTGGTATGATATGTGTGTACTGGGGTCGTTGCACCATATCGAAATTGAGTGTGATTTTGTATGGAAAATGTAACTGTGGGTTTGTTAATGCCCTGTGTTACATGAATTGACCAAACTACTGTCCGAAATTTAAACCACCAAATTGAAAACGATGATGCTCTTGCGTTGGATTATTGATCGACACATAGGCTTAGGTCAAGATTTGTAAAAGGTTGCCTGGTAACTCCAGGAGCCAATAAAATTCTTGCGCGGGAGTGACGTGTCCAGAGGACCTTTTAAAATTAACATGCACAATATCAAACTGTCAAACCAACACAAACATTTTGTTTTGTTATGAATGACAGGGACGGGCACGGATAGATCGGTAAGTTCCGACTAATTTCGGAGGCATTCGGCGTTGCCCGCCTACGTCAACTTTGATGCTAATTTACACTCTTAAAACGCATGTAACAAAAAAAGACAAAAATACCCATTGACTTGATATTGATAGATAGTAGATACCTGTATAAATATAATAGAAAAAAGTGATGGACAATTTTTAGTTTCCTACCTAATTGCGTAAACATTTTGAAGCGGATCCGATGGAACGAATCCACAAGCGGAACGGTTCCAAACGGACCGAAACCACTAAAGGAACCGGACCCATCTCTAGCGCTTGAATGACAGGGACGGGCACGGATGGATCGGTAAGTTCCGACTATTTTCGGAGGTATTCGGCGTTGCCCGCGCTACGTCATCATTTTAACTTTTATGCTAATTTACACCCTTAAAACGCATGCAAAAAAAAAAACAAAAAAACACGGGTCTAATATTTTTCATTATATTTTCAGAATATGCAATAAAAAAAATACGTGCAACGACCCCATTCTTAAGGGAAGTATGAATTGTATTGACCGTGCAGTTGAATATATCAGACGTATCACAAATTGAATTGTAGTTAGAGCAAATAACGAATATAGGAGATTTCAACATTATATTGGTTCGTGCCGGTTGACAATAAAATGTGAGAGGGTTGCGACTGGCAGCTCTTGGAACCAAAAAGTTCAACTGGCTTAGTGCAGGAGGACAGTCAACCCCGTTTGAAACCTAATTTAAATTACTTATACAAGATTTAACTTGGATTTTAAATGAATATACTGAATATAGTGACGAGCCAAAGAGTTCTATATCTTTATGGAATGAGTTTGCTGTTCGGAGTAATCTGCTTATGGGCTGGTTTTGACCATAATTTGTTGGATTAAAAGGTATTTTAAAGAGTTCTGAATTTCTTGTTCTACAATCGTTTAAATTAAAATTAATCAATTGAGGTATCTCTGGACAGTTCATATTACAATTAATTAATTTATGCAAAAAGCATAAATCGAGTTGCACTCTTCTCCGCTCAAGCGATAGAAGGTTGAGTTCGCATAAGATATCACTGTAGGGATATTCGCCTATCGGATGACCCAACATGAATGTGCATTGTCTAACGAATTTGGATTGGACATTCTCAATGGATTCTTTATCGACATAATATGCTGGATTCCATATCACACTGCCATATTTTAGTAGACTTCTTACCAAAGAAGAGTAGAGCAATTTATATATTTTAATAGAAAAAAAAAAAAAAGGTAGAATCCCTATTGATGCAAAAAGCAGGGAGTTTAAATGACACCACTGTGCTACTTTATTAAGTTCCCTTTGTAGCATATGGCAGTCATCTATGGAGTTTATTGACGCAAAGATTTTTAGGTCATCTGCGAAAAAAAGCTTTTTGCAGCAAAGAGTATCATTGAGATCATTGACAAAAAGAGCGAAAAATAGCAGACCTAAATTGGAACCCTGTGGTACCCCTGATGTTACGGAATATGAGTTAGAAGTAAAATCATTGTAAGTGACATAATTAAGACGAAGAGAAGAACTGAACAAGAGTGGTAGAGCAGCCGTACAGTCGAAGTTTGGATAATAATAGGCAATCATCAATGCGATCAAATGCCTTGGAGAAGTCCGTATATATCACATCCACCTGACCTCGTATGTCAATGATATCGGAGAGATATTGAGTAAAACATAATAGGTTAGTAGTAGTTGAGCGTTATTCCATGAAGCCGTGTTGGTCCACAGAAATGGCATTTTTAACAAGGGGGTAAATGAGATTATACAGGGACATTTCAAAGACCTTCGCAATAATGTAATTTGTCTGTAATTAGCAATATCTCTGTTTTAGGATGGGGCAAACCCTAGCTTTTTTCCATATATCTGGGAAAGTACCTAACTTAAGAGATTATGTATTCTCAACGGTATATTGCTTTATTAGGAGTAAAAGTGGTGCTTTTATGACGAGTCTGCAAGTTTGCCGGAGGAAAGAAGTGAGTCCGGCAATTACAGACGAGTCACAATAAGTGACTTTTACTCCGAATAAAACATGCCATTTTTTTTCTTCAAACGTCGATTAGCTATAAAAAAAAAATAAAGATAAAAAATCTCGAATTTCACCACCAAAAACGCATTGATAATATCGCATGATCGGCGTATTAAATAAAATACGCTTTGCTATGGATATTACTTTTTCTGCCGCTTATAGTGTCAGAAAAAGTACTTTTACCTCCGTTGTTAATGGCAATGCTCAGCCGTCTAAAAAGTCAAACTTTAATGTCGTGAAATTAGTTAAGAAATGTCATGTTTTTCTGATGTTTGAAGAAAAAAGCTTTAATATGAAACGGGATGCAAAATATAATTTTATTGGCAAATATTAAAATTTGTAAACATAAACATTATCAAAGAATCTAGGTTCGGTTGACCGAACCTGCCAAAGTCGCACAATATGTTGATTACTGTTAGAATTTACTAAATGTGCGTGAACACGTAAAAAGGACCTTATGGGAAAAAAACAAACTGGAGAAAATCTTCTTTATACTTCCTAGTCAGCTAATGGAAAATCATATCCAAACTTTTCATGTGATAACTGGCATTTAAAAATTGGAGATCGTAAATCAAATAATTCAAAAGTTACATCAGAAAATCCACATCATCCTTGAATGGTTATAATCTTTAAAGGCATTTTCGGCATTTATTCATTTACTTTCTATTTTATTTTATTTATAATTTAAAATAGATGTACCAGGTACATATATGAACGCCATAGATCATAAAATACACAAAATACAATTAGAAAAAAAAACAAGATAGAATTTTATAAAAAATTACAGACAAATTTTAATATAACTCTACATATATATAACTTCAGGCTTAACACATCGAGTGTGCATGTCAGATTTATTTAATAAGTGGCTGTTATTATTCAGTCGATGAATTTTTAAATCAAAATCATACATTTCATATTATTTAAAAAAAAAAAACGTGTTACCTGTTATTACTGTATATTTTTGTGTATATGTACGTCATGTGGTCATGTTTTATAGCTTACCTTATTTATTGACATGTCCTATTTTATTGTATTGTGATCGAAAGGATGAATAAAATTATTATTATTATCATTACAAAGAACGGATATTGGGTGATAGTTTTCTTTATCTTGTTCGTCATCTTTCTTATGAACGGGCAAAACAATTGTCACTTTGAATACTGAAGGAAAAAATCCTAGTTCGAAACATTTATTTACTAAATAAGAAGTTTCCTTCATTAAAAGTTTCAGGCTTATTTTAACACATGGAATTCACTATTAAAAAAATTGCAGGTTATTCTGAAATACATTATAGGAGTCTTATTTGTTTTTATGTATTTTATACGTGTATTATTATTATACCTGAAATTTCCAAATGCACATCAATGTAAACTTTTTTACCTACTAGACCAATAGTTTGCCTGTATCATAACAAACCTATTGTTCTACATACAATGATAGCAATAGTACAGCTCCTTATAATTTCAGTTTTTTCAGTTCAAACCTATTAAAAGTATATAACAGGTAACATATCTAATACCTATTGTACATACTATCTTGTATTTAACGTGCATTTATTACTCTCTCTCTCACTAAGATATGGGCTATAATATAAATTAATCAGACACATATATATCCAGTATATGGTGAGAAAAATTGATGGATAACTTGTGTTTTGGTATCTAATGTTTGGTTACATTTGACACTACAGAAAGCACTAAACCAGTGATGGTTGTCCATTTGGGTTTGTAATGTCAGAGTAAAAACACAATCCTGGGATTTTAGAATTAAGTTTAGACTATCACGGGAATCCCAGCATTTCTTGATCAATGAATAGACATTGCATACTTGAGGTCTGCCACGATATATACAAATCGGTAAAGCATTTACCCAAAACCTCACTCTCTATTTTTCACACTTTATTTATTCTTCTCATTCGCAACGTCTTGCCGGACGTTTTATGATTCATAAATTGTTCTATATTTTAATACTGTATATTTTTCATATTTTTCTTCCTAGACAGTTGTATTAACTGCATGCCAAATATTAATGCCACCCGTCACATTTTTTCTTAAATTTTTTTTGAGGTGGCCACCCTGTACATTTTTCATATTTTTCTTCTTTGACATTTGTGCCAATTACATGCAATATTATCGTTCTGCGTCACATTTATTCATTATGTTTTTAGGGGGACCTCCCTGTATATTTTTTTCATATATTTAATTTTTGACAGTTGTGTTCACTACATGCCAAATATTCATATTTTTTTAAAAATTTTGATAGGGCGACCACACTGTATATTATTTTTCATATTTTTCTTTGACAGTTGTGTTAACTACATGCGAAATATCATCCTCCTTCACTTCGTTACGGTGACCACTCTATAATTTTTTTTCATATTTTTCCTTGACAATAATTGTATTAACTGCATGTGAAATATTATCGGCCTCCGTCACATGTTTAAATTTTTTCTTGGTTGACCACCCTGTATATATTTTTTTCATATTCTGCTTCCTTGGTAGTTGTGTTAACATGTCAAAATATTATCGTGTTCAGTCATTTTTTTCCCCTTAGTTATGCTTTTTATGGGGTCCACCCTGTGTATTTTTCAACGGAACTATTCCCAGTTCTTCGTTGGCAGTTGCGTCAACTACCTACCAAATATTATCCTTCTCTATCAAATGGTTTTGTAGATACAGCGTTAGCAGCAGACAGACGGAATTAAATGGCTTCAATTTTCGTAATATATGTACTCTGAAACACAAAAATCCGGAGAAATCTTGAAGGATGATTTTTTCACAATTATAATACTTTCCTTCGGTAAATGAGGGAAGTAAAAAGACTAAATGGCGCTAGAGGCTTCTGAATGCCCATCGAGAACTAACTAAAAATAAGTAATTAGAACAATCAAGTGACGAATTAAAAACTAAATATACCTAAACATTATTTTCTTCACAGGTTTATTCAGATTTTTATATAATTTTTGAATATTCTCAGTTTTATATGAACAAATATTTTAGGTATATTTGCCGTATTTTCAATTTTTATCATCCCTAATGATGGCAGCTTGGTTGGCGAACATTTGTCAGTATAGTATGCAGAATTTTCATTTTTGTAGAATCTTATTAAACGTTACCACCGTTTTCTTTATACATATTTTTTTAATTAAAATGTTGAACAACTTTTATATTTACAGATCAATTTTGTTCAAAAATAATATAGTTCTTTCTCTAGCTAATGCTAACTTACTGTTATACTGTATAAGTAAGGATTTGGTATTAATCCGTTATGAATGCAATAGTGATATAGCTCATGTTCACAGATTTGAGATGACTTGCTTCTAACACCCTAGTTAAACATCGACATAGATTTTGTTATTGGTATATCAATTTTTCCCACCATCAGTGGACTATAAGTTATTATTTCAAAACATGTTTACACATTAGCAATTTCTAAATTGCAATTTATAATGTGATTGGCCACTTTAAAATACTTATAATATGTATATCCGCGAAATGATCAAAATTCTAAGACAAATAAAAGAAACATTAAATACTTACAGTCGACACAAATGATTTATAATAGCATCACAGTCTCCCAGCAGCTCCACATCGAAGTGGCAATGGGGTAAGGGTTCTCTATTAATAAGAATTTGCGGTACATGTGCAGGCAACGAACTAGGGATAAGTGCAACGGGCCTAACTTTCAAGGAACTCCCTATGACCAACAACAGATCACACTGCGACTTGTCCATAGCCATCGCTTCATGGAATGTGTCTGGAAGACCTTCTCCAAAGAAGACGATATCTGGTTTCATGATGCCTGATGAAACTAGTTCCCTGTAGTCTCTACCCTCCCCTCTTGCATAAAGTTCGTCGGTAGAAACGGAAGAATCACTGCCAGAGAGACAAACTTCACAGTGAGGGATTTTTTGTGCCAGAACTGTGTCCCTTATTTTATCTGCTGTAACTTTATGACCGCATTTTGTACATGTTGCTGTTGCGAAAGACCCATGACACTCTATTACTCTTTCTATGTTCGCCACTTTTTCTAACGTGTCAATATTCTGCGTGTAGTTCCGTAGGAGTTTCCTATGCTTTTCCAGTAATTTTATAAACCTGCAAAAAAGAATCTACTTATTACTGAAATTTCGAAATTTAATGAAATGTAAAACTATAATTGAATCGGCAGAATTTTATTGGAAGGTATAGACAATTAACAATCACATAAATTCAAATCAAGTCATATTAGAGAGAGAGAGAGAGAGAGAGAGAGAGAGAGAGAGAGAGAGAGACAGGGGGGGGGGAGATCTTCGGCCGTAACTTTTCTTCTAACATGTATATTGCAAAAAAGATTACCTTGTAGTGCATTTAACAATATAGTGCCCAATCACATATATACAGCAGCAGTTGCCAAAGGGATCAAGTCAAACATAACTGAGTTGATTTGGACTATGCTAGTAAATAGAATCATAACATCTCGTTAGCTTTAGAGTGGAAAGAGGGTGCTTACAAAGCAGTGTTCTTTCTCTCTTCTGTGGTCACTACTGGTGGATGACCTGCTGGCCATTTTGACTCAGTGGGAAGTCTAGATTAAAGCATATGAGGACGACCTACTAATCATTCTGGTTTGAGGAAAATTTGAAGAAGTACCTTTTCCTACTCTTCAAGAGGTACTAGAATATTGGATTAAATTAGATAAATCACTTAACTGGAACTCCCACTTGGGAAAACTTGTCCGCAAAGCAAGATTGTCATTGTGGACAATGTCAATAAACTGTGTGTGTCTGGAGGTTGGAAAAACTGTATCAATAAAAATCTTGTGTACACATGTACTCAGGCCTAATGGGTATGGGCCCAGTGTACTACCCACGTAGATGGGGGCATAACTTACTTAAGTAATCGTATAGTTTTTTTTGCAATATATACGTTAAGAAAAAAGCTATGGCTATTATCAACACATAAAAATATGTAAATGTAGGAAATCTATATGTAGCAAGTTGCAAGAAACATAATATATGTATAAAACATAACCATACATGATATACAATAAAATAACTTCTACTTAGGCAGATCAGTTTCTTATGCGTAACAATTCATATTTAAATATAATAAATATATGTACTAACCTGTGGCATGGGCTAGGTTGGAATTTTCCTGGATAAATATCTCTGGCAAATTTGAAGAAAGGCCTGGGATCTTGGCTAAAGTAACTAATATCAAACATGGCCTGAGGATCTGGAAGATTTGGAAAGTCTATTGCAAGCCTAGAGTAGATACCATCTCTTGATCTAAAATCTGGAATTCCACATGAAACTGACACACCGGCACCTGTTAATACTATGATATTTTGAGCACCTAAAAGAAGTTACTACATATTAGAAAAAAAAATTGGTGACAAAAATAAATACAAACCTTTTAGCAATCGAACAACGTCATCTAATGTATTAACATGTCTCAGTTTATTTCTACGAGGAGGTTCTGCTAACATATTTATAATAATTTTCCATATAGTTACATCGTCAACATATTCCGGAATTTGGTCATAGTCTATTCCCAAATCTGACAATAAATTTCTTGGATTAACACCTTTATGCATCTGTTGCTGAATCTGTAAAAAAATTAAAATAATTCATTACAGAAGTATCATAATATATATTTATTATATATCTAATGATCTGTACCACACAAAAAATATATTTAGGTATACAACAAAAGAGTAAACAACACTTTTCAGCAAAACAATCCTCGAGTACTTCCTTGGCTATTTGCACTTTTCAGGTTGTATTTGGATAAAATTAAAGATAAATTAATTTTTAATTTATCGTATGCAATATATATATTTCACATACAATATATATATTTCATATATAATATATATGTCCCTGATTTGGATTCTTGTAGGACATCTTTCTAATATTATCTGAACTTAGAGAATAATGAAAATAAAGTCTAAATACTAGTTTTCACACGGAAATAATATCAAGTTACTTGCATTTTGTGAGGGGGGGATGTACATCTTTAAAACAGTATACAGGGTATCCCCCTCATAACTATAGAGGTAATAATTTTTGGAAAAAAGTATAAAACACGTCGACTGTGTTTAAAAGGGGAACACATATTTTAACATAAATATACCTTAGAAAGTTCCCCCTAAAAAAATTCAAATACTAAACATCAAGCGATAAATCCTTTGAAAAGTCTTTTGATTCTCTACATAACCATGAAAAATCCTATTTTATTTTATATATTTTTTTTCTATAACGTGAAATTTTTGCTAAAAAAAAAGTTGTAACAATTCTTTTTCAAAGTCCAAATTTATATATTTGCATATAATATGGCACACATTGTTAATAACAGTTATCTTATAGAAAAGGGTTTAAGATTCACTATCAATATACGACACTGCTAAATAGAAGAAGAATTTCGATATCTTTAGACTCAAAAAGTTGCAAATTACTAGGGATAAACTCATGTTATATAAGTTTTCTTCTTTTTCATAAATAATCTTTTAAATTAAATTATCTCTAATAGATTATTTAAGAACACTTTGTACAAACAACTGACATTCATTCTACATCAAAATATAAAAAAACAGGCAATCTCATTTTACGCTCTGGATCTCTGAATAAAAGGAGCTCTTAATAATGTAATAAACATTTAAATTACATCGGCACACAAAAAAAAAGTCGAGTGCTAGAAGGCAGACCTATGCACTCCCATGCATTTTCACCCGCTGAACACGAATCCGATGTCCGTTTTGCCCGATTGGCTCTTGCATTTTTGCTAACCTCAAAAATGCCCGAAAAATCCAAAACAAGTAAATAAAAGGCTTTTAAATGAGCTGATCACTATATCTCTACGTAATTTGGGGCGTTGAAACTGAATATGAGGTTAGAATTAGACGATCAGTTAGGAATTTTGACATATCCTCAAAAAATACCTAAAAAATGCCCGAAAAATCCCGAACAAGTAAATAAAAAGCTTACGTGAACTGATCACTATATCTATACGTAATTTGGAGCACTGAAACCGAATCCAAGGTCAGAATTTATGCGAGACAATCGAATATCTTGTAAAATCCATATTTAGGATGAAAACGTACCCAAAAATGACTGAATCATAAGCCGAAATTGTCTTTGCTTTACATAATATCTGAACATATAATTTTCGACGTATTTTCACGAGCTGAACAGAATACCGTAGTCAGAATTAAAGCGCAATATGCAAACTTCATAGAGATATATCATTTCAGCATATATTTTCATCAATCCTAGTAAGCGGAGATGAGTAACTTTTAAGTATATAAAGAAAAATATTACTTACTGAATAGTGGCATTTTTTGGAAAAATTTTTCGGACAAAGTTTGCTCTGTTGAGAGAGCAATATCGTTTGGACTTAACATTTACCTACACCCTCCCTTGATGACTTTTTACTTTTTCTTCTTAGAGCTGTTTAGAATTGCGTAGTTTTCTTTATTCTGTTGGATTGTCATCATATGCCATTTGTTTCTTTTTCTATTTTGGCGACTAGGACACCTCCACGTGGTGACGGCGGGCAACGATTTATTTCGGCTAAGTTCCTAGGTAAAAAAATGCCGTCATGGCAAAAGTAGAGAAAGAGTTTACGATGCAAGGGAGGGAATCCCCAGTATCGGCGGCCGGCCAGGTTGGGAAAGCAGGACCGTGAGCGTTGTCAACATGCAACCGCAGCTCTAGTGAAGTGGGAAACTTGGCTTCCTATGAGTATAGGGCTACAAGGAATTTGCACAACTGTGTAAATAATGTGAATTCCTTCTGTTTTGTTTGTAGTAAATTACATGGCATATGACAATCAAACAGAATAAAGAAAACTATACAATCCTAAACAGCTCTAAGAAAAAAAAGTAAAAAATCATCAAGGGAGGGTGTAGGAAAATGTTTAGTTCAAAAGATATTCCTCTCCCAACAGAGCAAACTTTGGCTGAAAAATTTTTCCTAAAAATGTCACTGTTCAGTAATATTTTCCTTTAGAAACTTGAAAATTTAAAAGTTACCCATCTCCGCTTACTAGAGTTGATGAGAATATATGCTGAAATGATTTCTCTATGAAGTTTGTAAGCTTTTTATTTACTTGTTTGAGATTTGTCGGGCATTTTTAAGGTGTTATTTGAGGTTAGCAAAAATGCAAGAGCCAATCGGGCATAACGGACATCGGATTCGTGTTCAGTGGGTCAAAATGCATGGGAGTACTACAGTCTGCCTTCTAGCACTCGACTTTTTTTTTATGTGTGCCTGTGAATCAGAGATAGTAACTTAATATGTTTATCAATGGAGAAAAAAATTAGGTTATTTTAATTTTTATATTAATTTCCTAGTACTCAATTTTGGATGCGAACATAATATAATAATCATGTTATATAGAAAAAGAAGTGTCAGTCCAAATGCATTTTTTACAAAAGCGTTTAGAGCTATATTATATTTTCAACTTTAATGAATTAGTCAATATCTCATTGAAGTTAATAGATTATTTAAAATTTTCAACAAACCTCTCCTTATTTAAAATACACATCGACCACCTGAGTGTGGTTCACGTTTCCAAATAACTCATAATATATTTCTTGATGCCTAATTAATTTCGGTATAGTGTCCACTCGTATGCTGATAATGAAAAAAATAACATTATAGAACTTTCACTACTTTCAAACTGAAAAATTGGAAAAAATTGGTCATCCTAGACATACTGCCAAGGCTTAATGAAAATCTAATGAGCTGTGGTACTTACCCAGATCATACTTCCAGCCATAGGTTTCCAGTCTTGTCCTGATAAATCTGATAATCCACTCAATTCACTGACAGTTGATGCATTGTCGTCATCCACTTCTAAACTGTCTTGGGAAGTATCCAACTGGTCTGTGTGGGTGGGGGTTTGTAAAAATGACTCCGAGAGATTTGACATACGTTCATGGATGTCTCCCGGATCTGTATGGGGGGGTGTATGGTGTGATGGTGTTGGGATGGATTCCAATGTAGACGCTTCATATCCTGAATCGCAGTCTGCTGATATACCTGCAATAAAATATGTTGGAAATAAAATACATATTTACAATAAAATTATACAAATTTTTTAATTAAAAAAAAATTGTTGAATAATTAAACAATAATAAAGAGAGAAAAATTTATGTTATTCCGTAACTATTAAAAAAAAATGCAATGTTTTAAAAACGAATATTTATCTAATATTTTATATGATCTTATCAGGTTTACTAAACATCATAAAACATATTTTTAAACAACAAACAAGATAAACTATAACGATTAATAAATTTATTATATCTATCACAATTCAAAATTACGTGATATGTGATAGTGAGTGGTAAGGTAAGAAGGAGTTCATTCTATATATGCACACAAAAATAAAATGATTAATTCTTTTTTGTTTTAACTTTCTTTATAAAGAAGTATTCAAAAAGTAGGCAGGAATTGACAGTTAGCGATAAGGCATATCATATTGATAATTATTGGACAATATTGGTATATCGGTTATTAATATGAAAGTTTGTAAAATTATATTTTAACAGCCATATAGTCATCATCTATCCTTAGTTAATTTTAAGAGGGCAGCGACAGTTGATTGTAAGCTTGAATGTAAGTACTTATAATATACAAGTTTATTTACAAAACGTTAAACAATTAACAAAATATTCACATGGGCGTATGATTCGTTCATACACAATAGACACCCTAAAGAAATTTAAAATATAAAATTTAACTGAATAATATTCCTACATTGCATTTCTGACTGTAGTCAATATCATAGGCCAGTATCTGCCCCAATACAGCTATATCAGCCAAAAAAAATCATGTCAGTCGTTCCCTACATATAATGACTCAGTGGCCTAGAAATGGAACCCGTTTTCACAAATATTTGATATCCTCTGACGATTTTTAATTTTCTTCAATGACTGAAATTTACATTTATTTTGTATCATTAGCCATTTTCCCTTCAGAAGTCCTTCGATCAATTAAATACGAAATATAGTCACCATAGTTAAAATTCTAATGTGCACAGGCATTTCTTAACATACTTCTGATTTTATAAAAAATGTTTGGTTGTTATGTTAGATTATATAAAATACAGTGTTTTCAGTTACACTTTTTTTAGCTTAATTTGACCTAAATAAAGAACTCGCACGGAATGATAGGAAAATGACCCTCGGTTAAATTGCACCAAATGTTAGTATGTTATAGGTCTTGGCCTCCTGAACAATCGTTCTCATGGGCACAGTGCTCAAAAGTCAATATAATGCAAGCCACTACTTGTTGAAAACAGAACCATTAAGCACGGAATCAAAGAACTAGTATACTGTTCCTACCCTACACGAATTAACGTATGTTCATATTTATGTATTCCAATAGTGCTGTATATTCATGTATATGCGAATATATGGCATTAAGCAGGCATATGTATAGAAATAATCTTGATAACAGCAAGCATTCCAAAAAACCCTAATTCTAAAACCATTGATGAAAACTAAGTACGAGTAGTGATGGAATCACTCGAATGAAAAATAACTGGTTATCTGGTTATTGAAATAACCTACATCACTCGGTTATCGTCAATGAGTATTCGAGTGAAAAAAATCTAATGTTAAACAGCCATTGAATTATAATCATTACTTACTGGAATTGCGTAAGGTTTTGTATTTTGTAATGTTGCGTACACCGTGTAGAGTTATACTGAATACTGAATGGATATTCAAAAATATAAATAAAAAATATGTAGGTATTCTTTGTTAAATAAATACTTAATAAAATATTAACATATTTTTCTTTGGTATAATACATAAATTAATTAGTGTATGGTAGGAACAGTATTCTAGTTTTTTGGTTTCGCACTTAATGGTTCCATCTTCGACAAGCAGTGGCTTCCGCTATGTTGACTTTGAGCATTGTGCCCATGAGAACTTTGTTCAGGAGGCCAAGACCTATAAAATACTAAAATTTGGTGCAATTTAACCTATCATTCCGTGAGAGGTTCTTTTATATAATATGTATCCAATAGAGCCTAGCTGAACATTTTATTATTGAATCTTGTGATAAATATTTCATATCGATATATCCAAAAACAAAAAATTTTATTTGTTCATGGTTACTGTACCTATAAATCTAGAGATTTTAAAACAGCGTAATGAAACAATTAGGAAACGAAAGTATGTGATAAACAGAATATAGGTACGTGATAAACATGCTAAAGTGAACACAATTCAAGAGAGACTGGTAATACTAGTATAATAAGAACTAAGTCAACCATTTACAAGGATACAGAAAATAACACTGCAATATTATCATCTATAATCATACACAGAACGTAATCAGAGTCGTACCATAAAATGATAAAAAAATCTCAATAACTATTCCATGGTGACAAGAAATAAGAGAAACTAGATGCAAAAATTATACTTTTTGGCGGTTTACTGAGTTTTTATAAAATTGTTGAACGTTCTATCTTCTAGTATACTCCTCACAAAAATAAGTTAAATTTTTAGACACAATCGATATATTTTTAATCGTCTCCTGATGTCGTCTTGATTGGCAAGACGCTCATTAGTATTCTACGCTATACTTTTGTTTTTGCAGAATCTTATCAAAGATTACAATACTATTCATGTACATTTTGTTCCATAACAAAGCAATAGGGTTCTTCCTCTACTCACACTAACTTACTGTCGAAATTTCAATACAATCGGACTTTTCTTTTTTAAGTTATCTATCTTACTTACAAGAAATGTGATGAACAAACAGACAAATATTTTGAAAATTGGTCAAAAATCGATGACCAACGAAATACGATTTTTTTTTCTCCAGGAGCATTTTTTACATTTTTTTAATAGATCCTTTTTTTTCATATTTGCGAAGAGTATAATAAGAAATAAATCAATGTGGGATGCTGCTATACCAGGGTGGCCACTTAACAGCTCTTTAAATTCCCTAACTTTTCAATGACTTCCTTGACTGATTTTTGTATTTTTTTATGCCTTATTTATATTAACGTCCTGGCGAAGTTTAGCTAATGCTACTCTACCACTTAACCAGGACGGCGAGATGAGATACGATCACCAATTCAAGTGACGGACTCGCTCGGCGTATTTAACTTCACCGATCGAAGTCTCGTCCCTGAAACCGGTACCTCATCTCACCTTTGTAATCCAAAAGCCAATTTCAACTGCCTTTTACATTTTATCAATAAAAAAATTAACAAAGTGAATTAAATTACTTACATAACAATAAAATATAAAAATGTTTAACAAACATAACACAATACATGAACTTTGAGCAAAAATTTATCACAGAAAATAAGCCAATGTTGCCTAGTTGTGCAATTTTTTGCGAAAAATAACTTCAGTTGACTGAAAAACCACAATAAATAAACAAATCCTGGCTGCAAGCGTGAATATACTAAAATAAATGTGTTTTACACAATTTTACCTGATTATTTCTTAAAATTTCCTGATTTTACGTTCAAAGTAGTACAAATTCCATGATTTCCCTGAACAAAATGAAATTTCGTAACTTTTCTCGGTTTTACATTTTCCAGAAAAGTGGCCAACCTGTATACACAATAGATATGTTTATGGTTAATTACAAGCCAAGTATCTAAATATTACATAGTCAATAGTACAAAACTGTTAAATGCTGTTATCATAAATAATTCTACTTTTCAATGGTATTCTGGTTTTTAATTATTTTTCATCACCGCCATTTTTATTTTTGTAGAATATATTTTTTGAGATAAGAACTTACACTTTGAAAAAAGGCCATTTTAAGAATAAATAGTAAATTTCTAATATGTAGATAAGACATAAACTTAAAACGGGGAAGTAAACAATGTAGACATAAAAAAATTCTCCCAATTAACAAAATTAAACTTGAAAAAAAGGCCACATGATTACCAATGGAAGAAGACGTTATAAAACAGCCATAACAAAAATTAAGAAAGGCGTCACTTGAATATAAGCAAATTCTGGAGCAAATGCTACATAAGCTCAACAAACATTCCAGATATGAACGGCAAGAAGATTAATGAAAAACATTTTCTTTCATTCCAGTCGATGGGTTTACTCGTCAGAGAACACCAACATTGACAATTAAAAACAGGAGTCCATATCGTCAGCAATGTTCAACCTAGGATAAAATGATGCATAACATTCAAAAAAGGTAGAGGTTTAGAACTATCCTCTATTATAAGAAAATTATTTAATACTTTCAAATTCAGCTAGCAATAAAACTAAAAAAAAGTAGAAAACCAGCTAACTTAAAAAATGTATTGATAGAATATATTTAACAGAATAACTAATAATCATGGAAGAAACAGGGTGATTGACCACAATATGTGGAAAATAAAATGGTGTATTAGTCTTCTATGTGTGAAAGCCTCTGCAAAATTTTAGAGTGATCCGAGGTAATTTTGTATATTTCCTTGCATTAAAACTTGCAAAGATACGCCACTGTTACTGTCTATGGTCAGTGCATATAATATAATATATATAAGGCAATGAACTACGCACCTGTAACGGATCCGTCCTTCAAATAAAAGTAAGGCAAATCGAATTTGGTCAACACGCATCATGACTGGTATTTGTCTCTTTTATCTTATTACGAACTTCGACAACAATGAGGTCCTTTGCAGGTACGTGGCAAAGATTAGAGAATTAATTCTCTAATCTTTGCACGTAGAGTGTACCGTATTCGTAGATCGATACCATTCAATATGCCATTCTGCGCTTAGAACAAACAGTGCATTGAATGTAATTCTTTCGAACATTTTCTTTGACTTTCCATTACTGTTGTTTGTTTTGTGCTGTGTTCTACAAAAATTATTTTAATTTTTGCTATTTTCGTAGTGTGATTAAATCCAAAAAGTCACTTCTAACCCCGCCAGCTTTGCTGTCTGAAGTCCCAAGTCTGAAAAGGGAGAGGGGAAGTGATATGGTTGCACCGCATTACGTCAGATTGGTTAAAGAGGAGGCGCATTTCTACAAAAAAATAAGGAAATTCTTTGGGTCTAATTTATTTTACTTTTTCATTTTTTTAACTCCTTTCGGTGGGGATAATCTACTGATAAATTTTCCGCATATTGTAGTAAACCACCCTGTACACAAATGAAAGCTCTACTTGAGAAAAAATAAGAATACACTTCACAAACAACAAGAAATTAAGTCGAAAGTAATATCCCCATAGAGACTATGGGGTGCACTAAGCTTGAACTTCAATATGGCGGAGTTCTGGCACAGCAACCTATAAGAAAAAAAATATGTTCATTGCCGTCATAACTTCTTTATGCTTTACTACATAGATTTTTTTTTATTTTCCATGGTTCTGCAGTTGACCATGAACATTTTATTATATATCAAATAATTACATCGGAATAGATAGTAACTATAGATTAAAAAAAGAAAAGAAACTTAAGATGGATAGATATAAGTTGATGAGTTTAAAAAAAAACTGAAAATATCTCCAAATTCTTAATAGGAGACATTTGGAATGGTTAATGACGCTAAACAAAAGATTAAATAGAAAGAGAACAAACTCCAATACACTGTTCACGAATGCAATTATGAGGATTCATGTACCAATATATTAGACGAAGTAAGTGTTAAGAGTGTTAGAGTTAAAAAATGTTCGAGCTTGGTGACTTACATCATATTATGTAATCACCTTGTATTATAATATTATGCAATAGTAAAACTGTAATGCAACATTATTTGTCAACCTATTTAAAATATTTTAATGACTATGTAACTAAGTGCAACCTGCATATTATTACTTCTTTCTGCACTTGACATGTTATTTTCAAAGTTTTTATTATAATAGGTAGGTAATCAAACAAAATGAAAAAATTGAGAAAAACATAAATTTGGAGGCAGAAAGACCTTTTGATCAATGGTCACATTTGGGTAATTTTATTGTTATTATTGTATTATAAATCTGGAAATTAAAACTGGCATAAATATTAAAACAAGTAATCAATTTTATTCAAAGTAATTAGATTAGATTAGAAATGAGGAGCTGTCTAATTGGTGATGTGCTTTTGCCTAACTTCTGCATAACAATTTTCCTGGAAGATGAAAACAACAAATAGAATCAATTAAAAAAAAAACTGTTCTACATAACAAACACAAATAATTCTTTGTATTTCGAATATTTACTTCTCAAATTATTTTTGACTAAAACCTGATATTTTTACTAGATTTTTTTATTTTGGTACCAAGCGTGGATCACAAGTTTTTTAACCTACTATTTTCTAATGAAAAACAAAGCAATTATTAATAAATTCTCCATTGGTTACCATGGTACACAATTTTAATATATAACCAACCGTGTTGTCAATATTGTTTCAATCTCACAAGTTTGAAGCATAATAATTATGAACATCGGAGATTGAAAATCACGAAAATATATTAAAGTACTATTGAATCCATTGTGAAAGAACCACGACAGGTTGATGTCTTCTTACTTCCCATTTATTTTGTGTTCTAAAGCTGTATAGCTATAATAATAATAATAATACTAATAATAATAATACTAAGGAGGAAAAACGGACGAAATATCGAGATTTGCTCTTCGAGCTCCGCAGGCTTTACCCTGGCCATACTGTTAAGCTAGTGGTCCTGATCATAGGAGCCCTCGGTGGAACGAGACACACGCTGCTTTCAGAACTAAAGATCATACCGGCATGCCGAAATTCGGCAGAGATCTTAGCCGGCAGGATGCAGAAGGCCATTATCCTCGGCTCATTGCGTCTACTCAGGGCACACGATTCTCGGACCCAGTAGTCACTCACCCCAAGGACGTGGGGAGTGGCTGCCGGTACTACCAGCTCCCCTCTGTGAGTGTCGGAGCCACATAGTATAAAGGGTGACTGGCTTTTACGAAAAAAAAAAAAAAAAAAAAAAAATACTAATAATATATTTTTTTTCAATAATTTATGTAAACCCCGCCTATTCCCACGACCAAGGCCAATCACCAACGCCAACAGTCAACCTATCCCCCCAACCTGGAAATTTTACAGAAGAGTAGGAATTTCTTCTCGCCTAACATTAAATACAAAGGGCTGACTGCTTTATATCCACTCCAAAGGATGGTATACACTACACAATCCTCACTTAAATTGCATGGCTACTGCATATATGCTAATATACAAGCTGCCAGAAGGTGGGGCGAGATCACCCTCCTAAGTACTAAGTCCATTCTTAATGGCTTCTAAATACCACTAAGTGATGAGACCAACATAAGAATCTGTTTGAATATCAGCTAGTTTCAACAGTGCCAAAATTTTTATATAAATCTTCTAATTTATGTTACTAATAATAAAAGTTGCTTAAGGTTTCATTTTGAAGTGGTTCTATCAACCTCACTACACTTCCCCTAGCAAAAAGAATTCATTTTTCCTATGTTTTTCTGAACTTCATTAACAATTGTTTTCCAACCAGTCAACCATATTATCCCCCCCACCACCCCCGGGCACACGAATCCCTGCTTGCACAGAGTTATTGATAGTGCAAAACTACTTGTGTCGGTAGATGGTCATGCAGGAACTCAGGGTTCAAATGTAGCGCCCTGTGGTGCAACTTGTAAGGGTGAAGTATGTACCAGTATACATAAAAGTACTACAGAATAAGACTTTGAAGAAGAAGAAGGAGAGGATTTATACAATATTTTATCGTTTATTTGTTTAGGTTAAGTTCGCTTAAGTACGTAATTGTATTAATCTCAAAAGCTTAAAAATAAGAAAAAAGTATTAATTTATTTAGTTTAAAAATTCGACAAAAAAATTGCATTTTTTTTGTTTGTTATTAAATGAAACGCCTCTGGGGCAGTTACAGAAAAAAAATAGGTTGGCTTATACATCATCGAAAACAGGGCTGTGCAAAAACCCAACTTCTTTAGAAAAAGACTAGCAACTGGTTATTTAGGTGGGTTTTTGGTGAGTTTTTCTGGGCAATTGTGGTTTATTCTGGGTTTTGTAAAATTCAAATTTCCTGCCTAATTTCCCACCTTTCATTCGGCGTTGCATTGACAAAATAGCATGTGACAACATTTGAACTATGTTTTAAAACCATATTTTAACTAGCTTCAATTGGTATAAGTGGTGGATACTCATCAAAGAAAAATTTATGTACAAACTAAACGAATTCAAGAAAAAAGATTCTACAGCTTCTGAATCAGAAATACAACGCTATGAAAATCTACTAAATATGTGCTATTTTTTTTCAAAATTGCATAGTTGTCCCGCTTCTAGTGCCGCAGCAGAAAGAATTTTTTCTACATTTGGCAATATTTGGAGCAAATTAAGGAATAAGCTTGGAGCTGAAAAAGCGTCAAAACTAGTTAAGAATTTATAGACATTTAAATATCTTTTCAAAAGATCTTTTGCCTTTCACATTCCAGTTTGAGGAAAAAAAGTGTTTGTTGTTTGTTTCATGTTTTTATTTTTCTCAAGTTTATTACTTGTTTTATTGTTTACTAATATATTGACACGTTACATTTTTGTTATTGTTTTGCTCAAGTATTTGAGAGGCAAAAATATACTTTAAAAAAATATAATTTTTCCTGCAAAAAAAAAACGAAAATCAAACAAAAACCCACCTATTTTACCCACCGGTTTTTTCTAATGATGGATTTTTGTGCCAACCCTGATTGAAAAGGAAAAAAACACGATTTTTTTTATAAAATCAATGGTTTTCGAGAAAATAGTCAAAATATCAAAACATGCATATTTAGGGATGAAAAAACGGAAGTTGCAGAAGGAGGACTTTTAGTATGTTGGATCTGAACCCTCAGGGAATATCTATACAAAGAACTTGCTCCCTATTATTTTTTTCTGCGTACGCAAAATATTGTATAGATTGATTGAGGTATTAAAGAAAAAAATTCATAAACAAAAATATAAGTCTAGACACACATTGCATCAAATGTACCAAGCATTGCGCACCTACTAAAAGCGGCTTTACATTTAGGCAATGCAATGAAAAGGGCCATCCTTTTGCAAAACTTTGCCTGATAATTTTAGCATCTTGAAAGTACTTTACATTCTGCAATATTTTGTTGGCAACCCAAATATTCCCAAAGAAAGTAACTATATTGCATCTGCCATGCAATCAAATTAGAACACGCGCTAATTCAATGCAATGAAAAATATTGTCAGCTGATCAAAATAGCTCGATGTACGCATGCGCGCAATAAAAATTTGCATGCCACCTACAATATTGCATTAATGTAAAGTGGTAAAATATTGCAGAATATTGCACCATCATTGCACATACATTGTATGTCATTGCACATATTAATTACCTCTTCAATAGTTGTATACTAGGTGAAAATAAAAATAGATATAACAGTAGGTGTTTTTTTTTTCAATATTCAAAAGACCAAGATAACCAAATTACTAATTATTATTTTAGAGATTTATTTAGTACTGAAATCAACGGGAACATATTTTGACATTATTCTTTAGAAAGATATACAGTGTCCACCATAAAGTTGTCTACATATGGGAAAAAATTGTGTGATTTGAGATTTCTAAAAAACTCTCCTTTCCTTTCTGCACGTTCGACAACCAAAAAATACATTTTGATACGTGTTATGTGATCACCAGTTTGGCAGGAATGTAAAAAATAGTTGAAGGTGGTACCAAAAAATGGGTCAAATTGAGAAGATATCGAATAAAAATTGTATTAAGAAAACCGCCAATAAAAATTTAGAATCTTTTCCAAAGGCCAAAATATATTTTTCGAAAATCATATACAAGAAGAGTTTCTTAGAGCCTCTTATACAATTATTAATTGTTTTGTTAAGTTTTTAGATGCAAATTTACCATGACTCAAGGGTCCAGTCACTCGCCTCTAAGGTCTGCTTCATCAAGAATAGGTCGATGACTCAACATTTGAGTCGTACAATTGAGTTCAATTTTTTATGAAATAAAACAGAAGCAAGATTGACTAATGTAGTAAGTAGATGCACTTGAACAACAGTTGAGTCATCGGCCACTGATGTAGGCCGTCATGACTCCACAGTTGAATCATCGGCGGTGAACGTGTTAAAATCTAACGAGGACCCCATATATCAATTATGAACCAGATTTGAATAAAAAACCAATTTTACCCAGACCATTACTATGAAAAATCATAAATTCTTTTTTTACTTGGAAATAGTTTTATTCAACTAAATTACATAAGTTTGTGTTAAGACTAATGAAATATTTATGACATAGACACTTTGCTGTAAATAAATTTTCTGGTCGTGTTGCTATCCTGTAACCAACTTTATGGTGGACATTGTATATACATGGTTTGTAAAATAATTGGTTATAGATTAAATAAACCTAGCATCCCCTGAGTAAACATTAAAATTATTGTTGAATGGCAAAGTAGTCGAGTGTTAATATTTCAAAATAACATAGGCTTCAATATGGATCCCAGAGGTATACACAATTTGCTGCTCTTTCATCTCATATGACATCCGCTTTATGACAGGAAATCACGAATTCACTGCCTGTACTTTCCAATTGTATACAAATACCAACGAATCCTTTTTTTAACACGCTTTTTTAAAATATTGTCTACCATTGTATTTATGATGAAAATTCGGGCCTATAAATTCGATTCACATACCGATGCAAAAAGCAAAGTATCAAAATCAGTAAAACTTAATCTACATATACCTATATATGTAAACAAGATCTGGCTACAGAATTTTTAACAACCAATAAAACTGTCCCTAATGGGGTTTAAATTATTCTCAATACCACAACGGTTTCTTCATTCCCAGATACTTGTCTGTTTCATTTGAAGAATGGATATTTATGTCAGTCAGGGTTGGCCCCATTTTAATCAGCAGATTTCTTAAATTAAAATCATGATTTAAATCAAATTCGAATATTTTTTAAAAACATTTGAAATAATGAAAATAAAATGAATGTGGAACAAAAAATGGGCAGCTACTGAAAGCGGCTGGAACCTCCTACCAAATGCTTGCGAAAATTCGTTAATTTGGTTAATAATCGGACTGTTTACTGCTGAGCTATGAGATGCTGACCTTTGTTCCATGGGCGCTAGATAATTCCTTTTAGACAGAAAAAGTGAACTGCGATACATTGTTGAAATCAGAATAACATTTACTTTCGGATAGTACAATATTTATTGTGTCAAAAAAAAGAAGAAAGTCTGTGTGAAAAGTAGAGATGGGACGAATAGGAGTTTTGCCGAATAGCCGAATAACGAATATTTGGCCAAAGCTGAACCGAATTTAGGAGGGACAAACGGAGTCGCTGTTGCCAAGAGCCTGGTGTTTCTGCATCATAATCTACCAATAATTGATTATGAATATTGAATATTAATAAAAATGAAAAATTTGCGATTTGTTTGTTAAGAAGATTTTGTTCAGTTACATAAATTAAATAAGTAGATGTAGATGTACGTTACGTATACGTATTACATTTTCATTTTACGTATAAATGTTAATATTTTTGTAGATCTGCTCTATAAGTATATACCTCGATCTACTGTCTATGATACTATAATATAAATAAATAGAGTTATTATTTATTATTTAAGTGTCGAGAAAAACTTATTTCTTCTAACTAAAGCGGATGTTCCACGGATACAGACCTCCGTTACATCCCTGATATATACACGCACACATACATATACATTCTTTAAAAAGCACTTTTTCGCCTTTCTGGGACCTTGAAGCCTAAACATATGATCTTATCTGATGCCAGTTCATTTATACGTAACGACATACATAATATATATACAATAGGGCAGTCTTATTTTGTGACCTTAGAATTTCCCCTCCTAAATTGGTTCCAATTATTTAGAAAATAGATATACAGAAATTCAGTTCGATCGGATAGGCCATTAAAATCGACAGGAATTTACCCCGAAAGCCTATAGCATATAATTTTTTTACAATAAAATCAAATTCAAGACAGTTAAAAGCTCGTGACATGTCGAAAAAAGTGCTTCCATTGATTTATTATTGTCAATACATTTGTATACATATTCAGAAAAGTATATACTGCGGTTTCTGTAGATCTACCAGAGTAAAAGCGATTTTGACTCTTTGTTATTAAAGCGATTATTTCATTATACATTACTCTTCCAATAACTTTACATAATACAGTTAGAATAGTAATCGGATGATAATTCTCTAAACAGGTGAAATCATGTTTCTTGAAAATTGGCACAACTATACCGCAATCTTTAAGTCGTAAGGAAATTCTCCAACCTCAATAGAATGATTTACTATATATATGCTAAGGGTCTTGCTATATAATATTTTATAGTTTTTATTATCTTGGTAAGAATATAGTCAATGCCACACAAATCAGTATTTTTCAAATTATCTATTGCAACGATAATTTGTAATAAAAAAAGAAGGAATTTGAATTCGTGATCATAGTAGTACATGGGAAGCCATATTTATACATGATATAAGGCAACACTTCGAAATGGAATATGATCAGCAATTGAATGCGGTCACCGGGGCATTGTGCTAGTAATGGGCACAAAAAAATCTTGAGTTGGAGACATTCGGTCTGTTCCCTTTAAAATTAGTAACTTATACAGTTACTAATTCTATACGGAAGGAGGATAGATCAGTGAGCTGTGATCGCACCCAGCCAGACGAATTGCTGCACTTAAATGTGCCCTGTCCCAAAAGGGTTAATAGATGCAGCCTAAACTTCTAGGGAGGGCATCCTCTTCACCGTTTACCATCTAGTATTCTTTGAACATTTAATGTTCCCCTCTCGCAGACGGGTCAATCAGCAAAGAAAGGCCAACTAGAATAAGAAGTTCTCTTTTTCTAGTTAATGTGGCCAAAAAAATCTTTCTTGGTGATAGTTTGTTATAGTCGTTATGTTTTATTTCTAATCTTATTTAACACGCTCCATGATGATGGTTCCATGTCAAGAAAATTTGCAGGGATTAGGAATCGATCAGGCCCAAGGCCTACTAATTGCTGTAATTCCTTGTATACTCAAATGTTTTTTTTTAAATTTATTTATTTAACGTCGGCTACCAAGGCCTATCACCGATGCCAGGAGACGAGCTACCCCCAACCTGGAAAGCCAAACCTCTTCTCTGTCGAATAGTAAGGATCCTTTACTTGGCTAACATTTAATAGACAAGGCATTGGCTGATTTTCACTCCTTCAGAAGAATGATATATGCACTATGAACCACAATAAACGTTGCTCAACCATATGTATCGAAATATATTCACGGTCAAGAGTCCCTACTTGAATGTTTCATCTCTTTGAAAGCATGCTTTCCAACCAGGATCAAATTTTTTCGTTCGAGAAATAAAAAAAATATGAGTTTTCAGCTATCTAAATTAAATCTACATCAAGTAGTTTACCTTATTTTCCACAAAAGTTCTGTTCTTATTTAGCTATTTTTTTTCCTATGGGTTGAGGTGCCAGAACCCCGCCATACTGAAGCTTAAGCTTATTGTACTCCATAGTCCCGTTCCTCTCCAAAAGGTGAGTGTAGGTCAATGGGAACTCTGGCTATTTCTTCCGGGGTCATGGAATTTTCCAAAGTATGAAAGCCTCCCAGTCAACAAGGCTGGGCATTCACATAGTATAAGGTGAGGAGTTTCCTTATCCTCACCACATCCTGCATTCTGGATTGTTCTTCACACCTATGTTGGTTCGGTGCCTATTCAGTATGCAGTGTCCTGTTAGGATTCCCACTGCACATCCTAGCTGTTTTTTGCTCAGGTTTAGCAATACGTTGCTCTTTGTCTTGGATGGCCCACCAGTGATATGTGATTGTCTCATCCCTGGCGGTCCAAAACAAATTATGTTTCTGACTCAATAGTTCCTTTATCATTCCTCTTGCAATATTATGATAACCCGCTGGCTGACTCGGGTCCCATCAAGTCTATTTTTTCGCCTTCTTTGGCCAGCTTATCTGCTTTTTTTAGCTATACTTTTGACATCCTTTTCAAATATTTTTTTAAGACCTCTCCCTCTCAAATATAAAGCTCTACCTCTGCACGATGTGTTTATTATACGTTAATATCCTTGGTATTTGCCTTCGCAATTAAAAAAAGTGTAACGATTTCACGAATTCTCAATTTAACTTCTCCGAGATTAAAACGAACACACTTAAAACTCGTCTGATCGCTGGTAACTTACTACTGATATTTTATTAGTATCATTTCTAATTAAGATTTTTAGCAGCGTCGTGAAGATGTGTGGATGATGAATCCAACAATAACTGAGAACAATTGATGTTGAACGGGGGTTTGCCTCATCTCCCTACTAATGAGGACCTTTTTTTTTTTGTTCAAACTATAAGGCTAAAATAATTAGCTCCGAAGGGACTCTGCAGCATCATCTTCCTCCACATCCTATGATTTTTTGGCTGCATCAACAGGAAATTAAAAACATTAAAATGGTTAATTTTTCATGGAAAACCATATGGAAAACGGTGAAGAGTTCTCTAAAATGTTAGTCTGATGTCACAAAGGAACTTAAGTGACTCAGTGCTTACATGTTAAGCTTGATACGATAGATTTCTGGATTCGAATCTGGGCTAGTGTATGGATGTTTAATGTGGTTTTTAATGTGTTACTGAGACGGTAGCAGTGGGCTAGACCATGGTTGAGCGAGACAACACGGCTAGTCGCTGTTATTTTTCCTGAATTCCAGTCTCAGCTGTAGCAGATGGCAATGCTGTAGGGAATGGTTGATGCATTGTTATTTATGTGCATGTCAGGACATGCAACAGGGTTAAGTGGTAGAACAGCTATCAGAACGTTAATATAATTAAGGTGACTAAAAAAAATTATGGGAAAGAAATTCGTGGAGGTCGTACGCCTAACAGATGCCGTGATGCCATCAGACGTCCCATGCAATAAACAAAACCAATTTAAACAATTCATAGGACACAAAACGTCTGTCGAACAAGAACGTGAATATTCTAGTGCCTGTTTACGCCAACCAAAGCTCCATTATTCCAAAAACTATTAAATCGCACTTTTTTAAAATCGTACTTATACAGTGTGTCCCACTTCTCATAGTAACACCTTCTTAGCTTACTTATTAGTCATCCAATTTCAACCAATTTTGCATCGGTAACAAAGACCTTTACTATATCGTTTTTGAGTAAAATAAAACTTATTTCAGTCATTGGCGTGCATTTTTATCAAGAGAAAAAGGGGCGATTTTTTGAGAAGTTATATCAGGCATTTTTATTACTGAAAAACTAATGCAATATTATTGATCAGAATGCCATAGAAATCCTATATCCAAAATGTAACGATCTTTTGAGATCTATGGTTTTCGAATTATGGCCCTCTAAAATTACATTTTTCAAATATTAAATAATTGATAACTTAGAAACGAATTGTTTTATAAAAAAAGTTTTGCTATACTCAAAAAATATATAGTAAAGGTCTTTGAAACCGATCCAAATTTGGTTGATGGCTAATAACTGAGCTACAAAGGTGTTACCGAGATAAGTGGGACACACTTTATATTGCTTGTAGAGTAAAAATATTCATATTGTTGCTTTAGTCATCGAATGTCGAATAACTTTCAAAATGCTCGTCGGTCCATTCGTCCCTCTGCATGTTTCATTTAATCATAACTTAAGAAAGAAAAGTCTGATTGTATTGAAATTAAGACAGTAAGTGTTGCAAATCTTGATAATATTATATAAAAACAAAAATGCTGCATAGTATACTGAAGAGCTTTTCTCCAATAAAGTTGATTTTGATGACGATATGTTTAAAATTATAAACAGCAATAGGCCGTGTGCAAAAAATATAATTTTAGTATTTTTAGAATTTTTACTTAATACAAAACAGCGTGTAAAGGGTTTTTTCTTATTTTTTTTTTCTTTTACAAATGGTATTCAACATTAAAGTTTGAATAAATTCATTAGACGTGCAAACAACTCGTGACGTAATGTAACAGGAGATGCTACAGTACTAGCGTACATTTTAAATTATTTCCATTTATGGACGCTGCGCTTGTAATAGCTTGATAGTGGAGCGAAATAGAAAAAAAAATCAGTGTAGAACCAGACCAGACCTTATAGTTTTTATAAAGTGAACAATTCTACATAAGAAATGGCTATTTACGATATTTTTTTGTGGTACAGATATTTTTGATTCCGAAAAAGCTGGAGATATTGATTGATTATAAAAATCATATTTTTTAACATTTACACCGCCATATCTTCATATCTAATCGAGCTATCGATCCGATTTTATTTTTAAATTCAAGTACACAAACAAGCGCTTCCATTGGTCTTTTTGTTTCTATAAATTATTGTTTATTACTTTCTTTAAATAACAATGAACTTATTACTTCACTAAGAATGTACTCATATTTTGACTAAGCGACAAACTTTTTTATTTTTCAAATTTTCATATAAATGCAGCGAAGTGATTGAAGCTAAGATACAGGAGTTTTTGAAAAAAAAAATTTTCATCTAGGACTTTAGTTTTTTATTTATGAATATTTTTGTGACGCAGTAGCATATGGCATACACCTGGCAGGCGTACGGCGTAAATTATCCGATTGACCTTTGAAATAACCTTTTTCTAAATTTGGTTGAAATTGGATGGCTAATAACTGAGCCACACAGGTTTACAGGTTTAAAATAATTAATTATGGTACACTTAGATCCACACTATAATTTAATATCACAGACCGAATATAACTAAATAATTTTAGGAAATAACCGAAAACTACACGAATTATATGTCCGAATCATTGTATTTGCAGAGATATACTGTTAGATGACGTGACGTCCAATATGAGTGTGCTTTCAGATATGCCCCTTCTCCTGGATATTAGTCGGTGATTTAAATACTTTCCAGTTAGAAGTTATGAAAACAAATTTGATAATTGCTAATGTTTAGTAACACTATATTAATATATATAAATTAATTTAAAATATACGGCACATGCAATAATTAGTACAGTCGAACTGATTTAATTTAATTTTTTTTTGCGACAACATTCCACCTGAAATTTAATTGTTGATTCTTATGTATTATGACTTCCTGATTACGAAGAAAATATTTGTGCCCAAAAATTCCTTGTGCATCAAAAGTTATATGCACTTTTTGTCGCGCTTTCATGCATTCACTTATCTGCTTAATATATCTTGTACTAGTAATCAGATGGCAATTTTAAAAATACTGGGTTTTTTGGAATAAAATTCTTAAAAAATATAGATCTGTCCGATGTGTATTTGTCAATCCGCCATCTTGGAAAAAAATAGCAAACACCAAAAATCGCTGAAAGAATAAAAATTAAATATCTTTTCTATAAGGAGTAATTTCACCAAAGTTGGCAAAAACAGTGCATCTTTACAATATTCAAAAATGTATTTTCTTTGATCCTCCTTTTTTTTTACTCAATTTTCATCGAAACAAAATGAAATATACTATATTAGTTTCATTACCATCACATGCCATAATTTCACCGCATTCCTCATCGATAGCCGATTCATCAAAGGTAGAAGAAGCATTGGCACAATTATTTCCTTTCGCAATAGACACATAATAATATAATAGAACATTATATATTCAGTTTTCTACAGCTACACTGATTATTTTCACAGCGTTTCTTACATTTACGAGAAATATCACTTAGTAAATTTTTAGGAAAAGCATTACTTTCACTCATAACATCAGGCATTAAGCCATTCTCAGTTTTAAGCCACCCAAATTGTAACGGACCTATCTCAGAACCTAATCATTTTTGAACTTGAAAATATACTCAAACAGCGTTCTTCTATTACCTCTTCGTAGGTGGATTCTATTTTCATCATAATATTTGCCAATTATTTTATTAATCTTTGGGTTATTAAGGTTTGTAAAAAGAGATTGTTTTATGATGATTCCATGCTAACTGAGTCATTATAACCAAAAAGTCTTCACCAACTATTATAACTTGATTTTCTTTGGTTTTTTGACTAACCGAGGATTTCATAATGTGATTGAAATATTTACGCAAACATTTTTTTCTAAACGACGAATGCGCTCGTTATTCTTAGTGCTATTCTGTTCATCGGCATACCCATCAAAAATAATACTACTCTAGTCTTGACTGCTTGGTTCTGATTATTGACCATATATTCATATATTAATATTATTACCATGCTTAATAAATTTCCTTTTCAGATTAATGGAGTTTCATTTTGTATAAAACTTTTGGAGTTATACGAGACTTTCTATAGTATATTTCATTTTATTTCGATGAAAATTGGGTGAAAAAAAGAAGGGTCAAAGAAAATACATTTTTAAAAAGTTTTACAATGCACTTTTTTTGCAAATAAAAAAAAACGCACTTTTTTGAAAATTGAAAAAAAAATCAATTCCATCCCCTACGAAAAGACAAAAAGTGACGTACAATGCCTCCTTGATAATCGACGAAGAATTAAAAATTTTATTTCATCCGTCATTTTTTATCGTTCTCTTTGGCATACGGTGTCCGGGATTGGTGCATTATATTTGTCCATAGATGAGTTTTATTTTTGCCAACTTTGGTGAAATTATTCCTTCTTATAGAAAAGATATTCAATTTTGATTCTTTCAAAAAGTGCATATAAATTTTGACGCACAAGGAATTTTTGGGCACAAATATTTTTTTCATAATCCGGAAGTCATAATACATAAGAATCAACAATAAAATTACAGGTGGAATGTTGTCGCCGAAAAAAATCAATTCAACTGCACCAAATGAAGGATGCGCAACAATTATATAAATCTAGTTCAATCAATTGGAGAAGAGTATAATATTTAGGTACCTACATCTAATTTATGAATTTCATATTAATTTTTACTGGTATATAAACAAGCGATCAGAATACACATCGTCACCCTAACATTATAAGGTTTGTATGTCAAGTTTTTTCCACTTTCCGACTTAATAATATAATGAGGTTGTATGTTACCAAATCATCGTTTTGCAAGCAAAACCTAGATGGTACCACCCACATTAAGTAAAATATTAAGAAAACTACAAAGGTGTATGCTTTAATATGTTTAAAAAAAGTAACAGAGGTGTATTACGTTATACTCAAAATGTGTAAATAGTAACATGCAACCTTGTAATATTAGGGTGACATCATGAAACCAACCAAAAAAAATATATATATTTCCAATATACACATATGAAACCAAAAAAAAAAATATTTCCAATATTACACATTAGTGGAAATATGCAAATTTGGGAAAAAACTAAAGTTTATTTTGTGTTCTTTTTACTTATTTACATACGATATCAACTGAATTAAATATGTATATGAACTGATGGACTTCTTCGGTAATTAAAGAATTTTAACTCAATGCTCCTATCGTTAAAATAAGATTAACATGACATATATCACTGAAAATAAAGCTTAATTTCAGCAGTACTTCCAATGTCTCCATTTGACTGCATGAACGCTATTACTAATATAGTTACTATACTTATTCAGGTATCCAACGTTTAAATAACATATGTAAATTATGTACTTATATATACCTTTTACTCTGCTTATAATTAAGTATCTACTTTTAACTAAACATTATCTACTTATTTCTCTAAACTTTTAGATGTAAATTCTAGTTTAGGTAGAGTACCTACACCATAGCATATTTATAAATAAATAGCCCTATCACCACGTTACTTCATTGGTAAATATAAAATCATAAACCCTTATTTTTGTAACTACAAATAAAAAATCATTTCCATTTCCACAAATAATATTTATGTATATTTTTCTCAATTTAATTCCTTCAATTATAATATATGTATTTACGAGTAGGTATATTTCCAAATTATAGGTATCTACATATTTTTCGAATGGGAGATAAAATAAAAGAAAATAGGTACTTATGAAACATAATTTCTGATTATGATTATGAATTATATTTTACGAGCAGGTAGGTATATTTTCAAATTATAGGTATCTATACATATTTTTCGAATGGAAGATAAAATAAAATAGGTATGAAACTATAATTTCTGATTATGAAAGAAACATGAACAAATAAAACTGATAATACTGTACTACCTACATAAAAATTTTAAAAATTACTTTTTGGACACTCAATTATGTTATTTTCCACGCAAACTTTCCACTTACTAATTATCATCTTAAATTAACCTGAAAGCTGAAAGACTGATGATTTACAATATTTAAAAAATGTCTAGAAGTGCGCAACTTGTGCGCATGGCATTAGTGAATTTCGGACATTTTGAACCTGTGTCAAATACATAAAAATTAAAAATTATATTCATAAATATTCCAGTAGTAAAGCGACGGACCAACTAAAGTATGAATAATAACTAAATCTACATTCAATTTGCCGACATCCGTGTCCTTGAAATAAGGTAAATAAAAACACAAAATTTTCAAAATTTTCGAAAATTTATTTAATAGTATTTTCTGTTTTATAAATTAACAATGAAATATTGTCAAATGAAGTAGGAAAATGATAAATGAAAGCTAAAATTATGTTAGAAACAATAAATTTTTATAAAATGGAACTTCGAATCCTAGAGCACCACGCCTACAAAATGTCCGCAGATTCGCCTTTGTTTCTCGACGCCATATTGGATGAACAATATTCCCTAAACAATCAAACATATTTTACAAATTTTACCTTCAGAAATGTCAATCGGGCCTGATCCTGATGTCGAAAAACAAGAAAAACCTTCTCCATTGCACAATTCACTGATATTAGACTCGCTAAGATCAAGTTTAATTCTTTTCGCACAGGATTCGTGTTCTTGTACGTCAGGATAGGAATCCATCTTTGACACGAATAAAAATCTTTTCGAGAATCGAGTAGCCGGATTACCGGAAGAGGGACGTGCGCGCGCAAGTTACCCATAAGCCTCAGCGTGAGTTCCCTCGTTGCCTGTCACGGGCAGATTTTCCATTTTTAACTTCAACTTGAAAGAAACTAACGACAAATTAATATCAGTAATTAAATTAAAGTGTTGTGCCGAATAAAACAGAATGCCGAAAAATAAAGGTAATATTACTATATTAGTATGTGTACGTGTATCAAGAAGAAATCGCATAAACAAGTTGCTGGCATACTGGGAACGTCCATGCTCGTATCATTTGACATTTCACGACATGGAAAATGAAAAACAGTCAAAATAATGTTAATCAAGTCTAATATAAACTTTCCCTTCAATTAGGTAGTCATTTACAAATGGTATAATAAAGTCGCAAAAAGAATTTCTCTTAATGAGTCACCATTGACGTTTCAATGACAATTTTTTTTGTCAAATTTTAGGTAAAGGAGGTAAAAATCGAAGGAGAGGAAAAAATGAAAATGAAACAGAAAAACGTGAATTGGTATTCAAAGAAGATGGACAGGAATATGCACAGGTTACTAAAATGTTGGGAAATGGTAGATTAGAAGCGATGTGTTTTGATGGTGTAAAAAGGTTGTGTCATATACGAGGCAAACTTCGGAAGAAGGTAATGTATAGTAAAACAAATACTGATTTAGTGGTATCTTCACTTATTCATAGTAAGGGAAGGGTAGCTCAGTATCTGGATATACATGATAAAACAGTTTCGTGTCCTTCCTCTACGAAATACCTAATACAGAAATTAACTCCAAGAATTCATTTCAGTCTCTCTACAAACTGTAGAGCTTGATTATCTTCACTTATAGGCACCAATACTTTATTGTGGAAAATAACATCTTGCAAATAAGACAGCCAACAATGGTATTTTTCACGATATATGATTTTATTTGTGGTAAATATCAATTACTTTGAAAAGACCAGCACGATATGAAGGGCATCTTCTTTATTTCAACAGTTGAGCCCATCAGATGGCACCAGACGTGTTGCTATCTCTTTATCACTTGTGTTGTAAGAAAGGGAAGCATACTGTGGGGGAACTGAACTGTTGAAATAAAGAATATGCCCGAATGAGACATCCCCAAACAATATGATGAAATATTACTAATATTTCATCACCTTGTGTCATCTTGTCCATGTTTTGTTGTGCAATATGTAAAGTGTTATTTGTAATGGGGCCGCTGTCTCTGAGAGAAAGAGAAAGAAAAAAAAATTTCTTCTCGAAAATGAAAATTGATAAGCGGAAAGCTGGGAATGGAAACATTTTTTGACGAGTGTGGGGCGCAAAATGAGAATAACTTTGGATATAAGTGGTTTTAATCTTTTAATAAATTGTCCCTGATTTTTTTATAAATTTATAAATTCCCTGACTTTTCCAGATTTTCCTTGTTTTCCAGAAAGTATACACCCGAAAAAAAAAATGTTTTGAATCAAGAATATATATTTACACAGCGTGATTTACCATGATATGCGGAAAATAAAATGGTGTACTAGTCTTCAGTGTGGTAAAGCACCTGCAAAATTTTAGAGTGATTCGAGGTAATTTACTATATTAAAAACTTATGAAGATACGCTACTGTTATGTGTTTGTGGTCAGTGATAGGGCGATGAACTTACTTGTGAAAGAATATATCGGGATGTTTACATTTCCTTAATTGGCATAAAAAGTTAAGCTGACGGGTGCGGTCAAAGTGCCGTGTTTTTTGCTTTTGGTCGAACAATCGGGACACCGGCAGGTACAAAGCACCGCCGAAGTTGATGTTTTTGTGTTATTGACAGGTTTAAGTAAAGTTGTTGTACAGTTCAGTAGGGTTAATGTCTTCAATTTATTTTGCTATTTTTGTGGTATGATTTGACTAAAACCATAAAGTCACTTCTACCCTCTCCAGCTTTGCTGTCAATAGTGTCAATTCAAAGTCTGATAAAGTGATATGGTTGTACCGCGTTACGCCAGATTGGTCAGTCATTGGCAGCGCATTTCTACAAAAAAAGAAGGTAATTTTTTTGGTCATATTTTTTTTATTTTCCATTTTTTTAACTCCTTTCAGTGGGGACAACCTACTGATAAATTTTCCGCACATCATGGTAGATCACCCTGTATATACGCAAATAATTAAATTCTTCATATGAAACAATATGATTTTGTTTCAAGAAACGATAAGTTTTTTTATTTTTATTTCTTGCCACAAAAAGCATTTTTTTCATATGAAGAATTTAATTATTTGCATATATATAAATGTTATATCCTTGATTCAAAACTTATCTTGGACTACTGACTTTTACATAATGAGACCTAATCTTATTTTAAAAAATATTACTGTATTAAGTGACTCTAAATCCGTTCTGTTATCTATAAGCACCTTTGGACAAGAGCAATATAAAAAGATGTCATTTGTAAAATTAAGCACAAAGGGTCAATAATTATTGCGATAGGTTTTGAGGTTAAATTTGTTTGGGTTAAAGGACATTCAAATATCATAGGAAATTCTATTAGTGATAATCTCGCTAAACAATCCATTAAAGTGTGAGGCGTTTTTATCCGGTGACAGATTTCTTCCGTATCTATAAACAGGAACAAAAACAGAAATGACAAATTACTTGGGAAGCTTACGTAGCCAGCTCAAAAAATCACTACACAAAATTTACCCCGTACTACCAACTTTTCTTCTTCACCATACAAGCAGTAGTGCTGGGTGATGTTCATCGATGTTTTGTTGACGACGTTCGATGTTTTGACATCGATACCAAACATCGTTAACATCAATGTTTGCCATGTGATGTTGCCCATCAAAAATTCGATGTTTCGATGTTTATTATAATACATCGATGATTTTTCTATCGATATTCTTCCTACATCGATGGCGGTCCTTCGATGCCAACATCGAAATCCCGGCTGTTTTCCACAACACCTGAATCGCATCGGAGTCCTTGTTGTCCGTTTTGTAGTTGTGATAGTGAATCCAGTGCAGACCTTGTATCATATTATTTTTAATTGTAAACATAACACTCAGGCTACAACACAACTAATTAAAAAACTTTCTTCACTTAACATTCAACTTTCCACTAATATTACTATTCTATTGCTTCACAACTCACAAATTTTTAACACACTTGTAACTTTTGTGAAAGATATAACACTGGATCTATGACTCGATCTAAAAAACATTTCTATTACATTGTTTTAGGTTTAGCTTTGCTTCAGGGGCGAGCATAGAGATGTCTTGAGTGTGATTGTATTTCGATACTCCACTGAAGCCACGTTCAGTGCAATTAGTACTTGGATGGATAAAATCCATCTTGAGAAACACAGGCATCTCGTCCCACATTCTAGCGGCTTGTATATCGGTGTATACTCGGAAGCTATGTAATTTCAAGACGAGGGTTGCGTAGTGGATATACCGTCCTTTGGAGGGGATGTAAAGCAGGCGGTCCCTTGTCTATTCAATGTTAGAGAAATAAAAGATCCCTATTCTTCTGACGAGAAGAGGTTTGGCAAAATTTTCAGGGGGTAGCTTATCTTCTGGCGTCGGTGATAGGCCTTGGTAGTGGAAATAGGCCGACGTTAAATAAAAAGATAAGAAAAAAAAGCTTCTGTTTTTACCCATACAATTATTCGTCCTGATTCCCACCAACCGTGGCCCACCTCTCTGTGAAAAATGCCATGATAGACCCCCGAGCGAGAAATGTGTCTTCTACCTTCTTATTTCCTGGCGTTTAGTATTATTTTGTTCGTGTTAGGGCAGCATTGTGTGCGCTGGGCTAATTCACGATAAATTTGTTATTTTTTTGCCATTTTTATTTTTGCAACAGTTTGTGGTGAGTTTTTCATAAGCTCAAAGCCAAAACTTGAGAAGAAAAAAGAACACTATCATTATTAGCCAGTGGCGGCTGGTGAAATTTCTATATTTTTTTTTCTCGTCAGTGGCGTATGGGACCCATACGAAATATGGGAAATAACATCTAGAGAAGCACTGCTCTAAGGGCCCGTCAAAAATTTTGAAAAAGCAGTTTGCGAAAAACATTTTTAAAATTTGGTTGCCCTCCCTGGCCCTAGGGACTCCTGTTTAATTTATTTTCTTTTTGTCCTATACTTTTGACTTTTCATAAAAACACAATAGGTTTTCAAGTGTATGAAAAATATTTTCATTATTAACTGAGATCCAACGAATTGAAATGTAATTTGTTAAATTGTAAATTACAAAATTTCAGTTCATTGTATTTCAGTTAATAATGAAAATGTTTTCATAAACTCCAAAACCTATTGTATTTTTATGAAAAGTCAATGCATAGGTATGACAAAAAAAAATAAATTAAACAGGAGTCCCTAGGGCCAGGTACTCCAGTCGGTAAAGTAAAAAATACACCAGAAGCTCGCAAAAAATGTTTCTGAGATTTTCCTTCAGTAACTGTTGGTGGAGGAGTTATACATCACAAAACCACAAAAATCCGTTCTGGGGGGGTTCCGTAACCCCCCCAAGAAACCACCCCTTCGGTGAACAAAGCCTTTTACAGATAACTCGTTAACCGTTGAAGATACAAAAAAATTGTTCATCATAAAAAAGAAAGCTTGACTAATTTCCTAAAAAAAGTCCTATTGTAATTTTGTTGTATATGCCATGGTTTTCGAAAAAATCGATATTGAAAAAAATTCCAAAATTTGTATTTTTAATGCGCGCGAATTTTCGTTTATTTGAAATTTATTGCGCGCGGCCTATAGAAAAAATTGAATTGCTCGAGAACTAGAGATGCAACGGATAGTGTTTTGGCCGGATACCGAATACCGGATATCCGGCGAACTTCTTGTACCGGATGCCAGATATCCGGCGAACTATCCGGCTTACAGAGAAAGTTGGATTTAAAACTCGTTTTGACAACCTCGAAGACAAAAAATACTTACTGCCAACTCTTCTAGACTCCAAATTTAAAACAAGTTTTTTTTTTATAAAAATCAGGCTGAAAACCCCTGTCAAATTATTCTGCTGGAGGCTGTAAAAAATAGTAATGATTCATATTCAAGCAGTGATAGTGAAAGTGGTTCTCCTTTCCAGTAAACAACGTAAGAGAAGCCCACAAGATAATATTACTGTTGATATTCGCAACACTTTTTGGAACTGTTTTGACGAAGTGGGTAAAGAAAATAGTAGCGTTAAGGATAGGATTTTGCACAGTAAGAAGGAAATATGCGTTTATTTTCGGTTTATAGTTAAATGCTATGGTCTAATAATGAAATTAGGAATTATTTTCAAACTACAATATTCAAATACAACAGATATTTAGAATAAAAAAAAAATAGTTGTACGTTAGAACAATAGCAAGTATCTAAAATAATTTTAAAAATTATACTATATTTGGTTTTTTAAATATTTGTAATAAATCGAAAATAAACGCATATTTCCCTCTCTCGTTTCGGAAAAGTTCAATGGCCAAGGAGATTGATTTATTATTTGAAAGGAGCACGGATTCAAAGTAGTAGTTACGCATGGTGATATATTAACTCCAATCAATATAATAAAACTGTTTCGTTTTTTATACCACTTTTTATTTTTTAACTATCCGGTTTTGGCTGGATATCAGGTCACTATCCGGCGCTTAGCCGACTAGTAATAAAGTGGCCGGATACCGGATAGTAAGCGGATATCCGTTGCACCTCTATCGAGAACCATACAAACTAGGAAGAAAAATCAAAATGGGTTTTAGAGGGGATATAAAATACTCTCTTGTGTTGCCATTTTTGGTGGCTATTGATATTTATTAGTATTTAAAAATCTAATATATAAAAATCTCGTGTCACAGTGTTTGTTATCGAACTCCTCCGAAACGGCTTGACCGATTTTTATGAAATTTTTGGTGTATATTTGTTAGGACTGAGAATAGGTGGTAGGCTATTTTTTATACCCCTAGGTGATATTCAGAAATTTTCTTTTTATTTTTTGGACAAAAATTTATAATTTATATGGCATAACAACGTTTGCTGGATCAGCTAGTAACAATATAGTATAGTTATCTCTTAATTTTTTGCGTCTCTAACTATTCACAGGCCCATAAAAAATAACTGACTTTAATATAAGTTATAAATGCATTATCTTTTAGTTCAAGGCAGTACTTCAATGCAGAAAAAGTTAAGAATAAAAATATTCACATTTACAAATTTACCAGCATGTTGAAGTTAGCCAAATTTTGGCCAATTTTTTATTTTTTATTTTGATTTTGCCAATATAACCATTTTCATATAGGTAATCCAAAGTTTGTCCGGTTTTCCTCTCTTTTCAATTTCCTCCATTTTATTGAATAATTTTTTGAGCTAAATTTTCAAGATGTTTGGGTCTTTTTTTTTATTTTTAAGAAGCAATAAAAAATTACACAAACAAAACACAACAAAATTACAATAGGACTTCTTTTTAGGAAATTAGTCAAGCTTTCTTTTTTATTATGAGCAATTTTTTTATATCTTCAACGGTTAACGAGTTATCAGTAAAATAAGGCTTATTTCACCGAAGGTTTTTTTGGGAGGTTGCGGTACCTCCCCAGAACGGATTTTTGTGGTTTTGTGATGTTAACCCCCTCCACTAACAGTTACTGAAGGAAAATCTTAGATAACATTTTTTGTGATGGAAATTTTTATAATTATTGGACTAATAGTCTAGGTGCCCACGTACATAAATGCAATTTATACATATCCTCGTATATCTTCTTGTACGGCATAATTGCGCCTAGTCTATCACTTTTTCCCTCTGCGGAAATTTTCGTAAACGCGGCGTTTCTCCTCGGCATGAAAAAGATGATTTCCACGCGTCGGACTGGAAAATCAGCAAATATATTTTGTCGGACAATTTGAGAATTGGATTCTACATATATATTCTATATATTTCTACAAACTGTCCGACAAAAATTTTGGAACGTTAAGGGTGTCTACCATCCTAAACATAACATAACATAACTTTAAAACATATATTGAAAACCAGCTGATTTTTTCAAGATTGCTTAATAAAAATATGTAGAATCCAATTTTCGAATTGTCGGACAAAATATATTTGCCGATTTTCCAGTCCGACGTGTGGAAATCGTCTTTTTCGTGCCGAGGAGGAACGCCGCGTTTACGAAAATTTTCGCAGAGGGAAGAAGTGATAGACTAGGCGCAATTATGCCGTACAAGAAGTTATACGAGGATATGTATAAATTGCATTTATGTACGCGGGCACCTAGACTATAAGGGAGAACAACTGAATTTTAAAAAAATTGTTTGCAAACTGCTTTTTCAAAATTTTTGACATGGACCTATAACTAATGCATATCATTAAAACTTAAATTAACATTCACCTGACATACAGCGCATTCTACTAAAGCACCTGCCACTTCACGTTTAGGGACCTCAACTCGAATTCCCTCCATCAATACTTTACAGCCGATGTAGTATACAGAACTTAATATTAATAATAAAAGTTCTTTATCGAATACATAAAACAATACATCGGGGATTCCCAGCAAGATTTTTTTCAAGAACCCCCTCATCGTCGCTATACTGACAAGGACCTCTTAAAAGCTTAAATTCTTCTTAAAATGAAGATTATGTAGAATCTACAACTGCAAGTCAAGTAAAATACAAAACAATTGAATATCTCAGTGACATTTGAGATATCGTCCACCCCTGGGGGTCCGCGGACCACCTGTTGGGAATCCCTGCAATACATATTCAAATGGCTATCGACCAGAGTCCTTCAGCCTTACAGAACTTAATTACAATGAAAGAATAAAAAAATAATAGTTTAGATCCTCTACAAAAACAAATATTTATAAATGAAATATATTTTTCAGTCATAATAATAAATAATATAATTATGCTGTAACCGAACTGAGAGAACTTTTTCCTTTACGTGTACTATCTAACACAAGAAACCTTTACTGAATTACCCGTGTCAGTTGGCAGTTCAGTACTTCAGTATGTGTCCATAACCCACTGATATACTAAAACATTTAGACCAATATTTAATTATCTATTGTTAATTACATGGTATTAATCAGTAATGTAACAGTTTAGATATTAGTTATCATTAGTAATATGTCCAAATTACTATAGAAAGTTTAAATTTAGAATAGAACTGGTTTATTCCGCCAATGAACACCAGGCACAAACTCAATGTTTCTCGCACTGTTGTCCGCTTGGAACTTGAATAATGTTCTTGATCTTATGGAAATCTTACATTTTATAGACAAGTCAGAACATGAAAACATGTTAAGTTTTACAATTAATATGAAGTTATAATTAGGTGTATTCACTGTATGCAAATTTGCTTTTTTTGGTATTATTAAAATGAAATACTTCATACATTAAAGCACTTACCAATATTTAAACACCATTCTTTCATCTATCAATTTAAATTTTCAACAAATAAATAACAAAATTGAATAACTGAATGGGTATTATACAAAACGGGCTGTGACATCATCGGTTGCATTAATATTACCAACATAACCTCATCTTTTGGGTTTTTTAAGTTTGTTGTCATTTTTAATGATTGTATCCGCACTTCTCATTTGAAACCTGTATCCAAGCAAACATTTAAAAATTGACGCGAATGATGTCTCAATATTGTTGATTACTAAAAATGGGCTGCTAATTATAGGATTGGATTTCCAATCGCCTTATTTTATTGGGAGAAGATATTTGAAACTTTATGAACATTACATTGAACAAGATTTTAGTTAAAAGTACGAGAACCAAGCGGAAATGTTCATAATAGTGACATATTATTTGGAAATTTTTAAAAGATATGTATTTTTGGGGTTCGTCAATATGACCAATGACGTCAACAGTGGTTGCGTTCATCGCGGTGACTGATCAGGTAACACCCCCTGATCATTTTGCATGAACGGCATTAACCCGACTGATCACAGGTGATCGCTACGGTAGCCATTTTATGTAGCAAAATAATTGTATGATACATGATCCGTGATCACCGATCAGTTATTTGAATTTGAAAAAATTAGTCATAAACACAACTTTTGTCTTGTCCGTTAACATATAAATCTAAGGAAACATTTTCTGTTTGTGCCAGTTAATCGGAAGGTCACAAAAATGAACCAAGAAAAATTGGAAATTATTGACGAATGTGAAGATTATTAAATATTATTGTCTTTTGATTTTAGTGGCCAAATAAATCAAGCTCTCGACACTAGAGCTATATTAAACTATTCTTTATTAAAACTGGATGCATCACACTATTTCTAATTGATGTTTTTAACCCTTTAACTACGGCTGTCGTCAATAGACGACAGTATAAAACTTTCGCGAGATGCGGCTGTCGTCAATAAGCGATTTGACGAATTACGCCAGGAACGGACGTCGCTTATCGACTTTTATTTATTTTATGAAGGCTGAGTTTATGAAAGAAGTATGTAAAATGTTATGTTTCGTTCGGTGCGCATCAGACGCATAAACGCCGCTTTGTGTGACTCATGCATTTGTTTATATTTCCTTCTCGAACGTTTAGAGCGCTTTTATGCGGACGTTTTGTGTCGCCCATAACGCTACTGCAAATGCAGTCGCGTTTTCTAAACACATGTTCTATATGAACGCTTTTATGCACTAGCCGACGGAGACGCATAATAGTCCAGGGAAATGAGCATTTGACCTAGACAAAATTAGTAAAAATCTGAATTTTTGCACAGACGTTCTTTGAGGTGTCCCAAACCCAATTCCACAAAAATAACAAAAATCTCAGCATGGCTACCCAAGATATTGAAGGTCAAAGTTTTTTACAAATATCGCGCGCCCTATGTATCGGATGTCTATGAGGTCAATATGAAAGTTGTGGAGAATTAAATTATCTACAAGTGGTCTTTTTTATTTTTTAACCCCCCCTTTTCGAGATATTCAAGGTCAAAGTTTTTTTGCGAATATCTCACGCATAAAAAATCGGACAGCAATAAAGTGAACATGAAAGTTGTAGAGAATTCAATTATCTACAAGATTGGTATTTTGCATTTTTTCCCAAAACCTCGCCCTTTTCGAGATAATCAAGATCAAAGTAAAAACGGTTTTTGCAAATACCTCGCTTCCTATGCTTAGTCCCGGGACTAAGCATAGGGAGCGAGGTATTTGCAAAGACAATTTTTTGAATGAAATGTCAGTTTAGTAGTAATATTTGGTGTGTCTAGCTTCATTTTATATTTTATTATCTAAAAAAGATATTTTTTATTTGTCGCATTATAATATCCCTACAAACACAAAAGGTCGGCCCTCCATTGGGCCATCACAGGGCCAGAAGTTTCATTTCTGGACCAGTGATGGCCCGCTGATGGGCCGATCTTTTGTATTTGTTCTGATTGAAAATGGATTTACCGTCAACATCTCGTGGTACTCGCGGTTCAAAGCGTCCAAGAACAGAAATGAGTGACAATGATATATACAGTGATGAAGAAGAAATTCTTTCACTTAGTGACCTGGATAGTGCAAGCGATGGTAGTGAAATAGACAATGACTCACATAGTGAGAGTGATGAAGAAGCTGTTGTAGGAGATTTACGTTCGCAAAATTGCGACATTTTCAATCCCACAATATACCACTTTGACGATGAAAATTCTGGCATCTCGGAAGCGTTTGAAATAAAAAATGAAGATAACGAGTACGAGTACGAGTAAAATATTTTGATGAGCATACGATGATGATAATTGTGGATGAAACTAATAGATACCACGAGTACAGTGCCGAAGCCGAAGACGATCCTGCTACAAAAAGAAAACCATGGGTAACCACTAATGTGAATGAAATGTATAGCCTGTTAGCAATAATTTTGACGATGCCACATATAAAAAAACAGAAAATTTCGGATTATTGGTCAACAGATCCCATTATTGCCAGTAGTTTTATCAGCAAGTACATGACAAGGGACAGATTCACAAAACTGTTGCGTTATATACATTTCGCCGATAATAACAATCCTCCGTCCCGGGACAACAATGATAAATTGTGGAAAATACGAGCCATATTTGACGAATGGAACAGAAAATGTTCAACATTTTTCCATCCTTTTCAAAAGCTGGTCATCGATGAATCCCTGATATTGTTCAAAGGCAGGCTGCACTTCAAGCAATATATCCCATCCAAGAGACATCGATTATTAATTAAAATTTTTGTGTTGTGTGATTGTGAGACGGGAATTGTTCTGAAGTTGTTAGTATATACCGGATCTGAAATTGACATTCCTCGAAATGATCCGTTAGGGGTTTCAGGTGCGGTAATAAAAAAACTAATGGTAAACTATGAAAAAAAGGGCATATGTTATATACAGATAATTGGTATACTAGCCCTAAACTGGCAATTTACTTGGATCAGAACAATACTGGTTTATGTGGTACAGTAAAAAAAAATAGAAAACATTTTCCGAAATTTTTACATCGGGTGGCACGCGGAACGTGCGAACGCAAAAAGTGCCAAAATGTAATGGCTCTTAGGTGGAAAGATAAGCGTGATGTGTTAATTCTTTCAACATTTCATCAAGGAGTAATGAACAACAGCGGAAAATTGGATCATACAACTGGCGAACATATTTTGAAACCAGACTGAGGAATATACCGATTCCAGCGAATTTCCGAGGGCCAATTTCCATAAGGAACGTGCGAGGTCCTTTATTTAGGTATGATTTTTAGTTTGTTTACTTATAGGGATCTTTTGTAAAAGAATGTTTTATGATAATAATTTATTTATTTTTGGCAAAACATTCTTTTGTTCTATGTATTGTTATTTGTAGGTATAAATTTTGGAGTATAAGCCAGACACATTTGTGAATATATTCCAGCAGCTAAAAAATTTTTTTCATGACTCGACTTTTCTCCCGTTATAAGAATTTTACGTTTTTGTGACGTCATCAAGACGTAGATCTATTTTTGATTCACTTGAATTCAGTCTTTTTTCAATAATACCACCTACGTGTCAAGTATGAACTTGATATCTATCCCCGTTCGTCTGTTGTAACAATTTTTCATTTTTGTGACGTATGTTTATTTTTGATTCACTTGGATTTCTTTTTTTTTTCAATAGTGCCACCTAAGTTTCAAATATGAAGTCAGTATCTGTACCCAGTCGTATGCTGTAACAATTTTTCATTTTTGTGACGTAGGTTTGTTTTTGATTCACTCGGATTTCTTTTTTTTTTCTCAATAGTGCCACCTAAGTTTCAAATATGATGTCAGTATCTGTACCCAGTCGTATGTTGTAACAATTTTTCATTTTTGTGACGTAGGTTTGTTTTTGATTCACTCAGATTCCTTTTTTTTTCAATAGTGCCACCTAAACTTCAAATATGAAGCCAGTATCTATACCCAGTCGTATGTTGTAACAATTTTTCATTTTTGTGACATAGGTTTATTTTTGATTCACTCAGATTTCTTTTTTTTTTTTTCAATAGTGCCACCTAAGTTTCAAATATGAAGTCAGTATCTGTACCCAGTCGTATGTTGTAACAATTTTTCATTTTTGTGACGTAGGTTTATTTTTGATTCACTCAGATTTCTTTTTTTTTTCAATAGTGCCACCTAAGTTTCAAATATGAAGTCAGTATCTGTACCGAGTCGTATGCTGTAACAATTTTTCATTTTTGTGGCATAGGTTTATTTTTGATTCACTCAGATTCCTTTTTTTTTTCAATAGTGCCACCTAAACTTCAAATATGAAGCCAGTATCTATACCCAGTCGTATGTTGTAACAATTTTTCATTTTTGTGACATAGGTTTATTTTTGATTCACTCAGATTTCTTTTTTTTTTTTTTCAATAGTGCCACCTAAGTTTCAAATATGAAGTCAGTATCTGTACCCAGTCGTATGTTGTAACAATTTTTCATTTTTGTGACGTAGGTTTATTTTTGATTCACTCAGATTTCTTTTTTTTTCAATAGTGCCACCTAAATTTCAAATATGAAGTCAGTATCTGTACCGAGTCGTATGCTGTAACAATTTTTCATTTTTGTGGCATAGGTTTATTTTTGATTCACTCAGATTCCTTTTTTTTTTCAATAGTGCCACCTAAACTTCAAATATGAAGCCAGTATCTATACCCAGTCGTATGTTGTAACAATTTTTCATTTTTGTGACATAGGTTTATTTTTGATTCACTCAGATTTCTTTTTTTTTTTTTCAATAGTGCCACCTAAGTTTCAAATATGAAGTCAGTATCTGTACCCAGTCGTATGTTGTAACAATTTTTCATTTTTGTGACGTAGGTTTATTTTTGATTCACTCAGATTTCTTTTTTTTTTTTCAATAGTGCCACCTAAGTTTCAAATATGATGTCAGTATCTGTACCCAGTCGTATGTTGCAACAATTTTTCATTTTTGTGACGTAGGTTTATTTTTGATTCACTCAGATTCCTTTTTTTTTTTCAATAGTGCCACCTAAGTTTCAAATATGATGTCAGTATCTGTACCCAGTCGTATGTTGTAACAATTTTTCATTTTTGTGACGTAGGTTTATTTTTGATTCACTCAGATTTCTTTTTTTTTCAATAGTGCCACCTAAGTTTCAAATATGAAGTCAGTATCTGTACCGAGTCGTATGTTGTAACAATTTTTCATTTTTGTGGCATAGGTTTATTTTTGATTCACTCAGATTCCTTTTTTTTTCAATAGTGCCACCTAAACTTCAAATATGAAGCCAGTATCTATACCCAGTCGTATGTTGTAACAATTTTTCATTTTTGTGACGTAGGTTTATTTTTGATTCACTCGGATTTCTTTTTTTTTTTTTCAATAGTGCCACCTAAGTTTCAAATATGAAGTCAGTATCTGTACCCAGTCGTATGTTGTAACAATTTTTCATTTTTGTGACGTAGGTTTATTTTTGATTCACTCGGAGTTGTTTCTTTTTTTTTTCAATAGTGCCACCTTTCAAATATGAAGTCAGTATCTGTACCCAGTCGTATGTTGTAACAATTTTTCATTTTGGTGACGTAGGTTTAGTTTTGATTCACTCGGATTTATTTTCTTTTTCAATAGTAGTCATTTGTACAACTTTTCTTTTTTAATTTGTTTTGCGTTTAACCAGGCACATTTGTAAATATATTCCAGTAGCTAAAGGGTTAAGTACGTACTAAGCATTGAGTTAGAAGGACGGGAGGAGCAGTCACGTGATCAAAAACGGTATCACTTCATCAAGGTGTTACTACTTTTCCGTCAAATAGTGTCAGTTTGTTTTCTGTGCGATTTATTGTGATTTTTACTGATAGTTTGTTAAATTTTGGACAATAAACATTAAAAGGACTATGGTGTCGTGTGCCGAAAGAAGTTGCTCTTCTAGAAATGGTGTTGACAAGAAGAAATTAACGGGAATAACATTTCATAGGTAGTGTAAACAACAAACAGAGCCGCATTAAAAAAGACAGCTAATTAAATGTAATAATATTAAAATTTTATTATTTAGAGATCAATAAATATATATATTAATTTGTTTATTTTGTGTTTTATTTGAATATGTTTGTTCTAATTCTTTTTGCTAAAAATCATGCATTTATTGAATTCAACATTTTTTTGCGTTATTTAGATAGGCCGTCTCGTCGGGTTACAAAGTCCTTATAATTTTAAATAGTCTGGGTCTGTCAAAACCACCATTTTGTTCCTACATTTAGCCACACCTACCGGTGCCGTTTCTCTATAAGAAATTTGTACAGGATGCCATCTCCTTATATTCTAACTCAATGGTACTAAGCCTCTATCTAATGTTCACTATAAAATAACATTTCTATAAATTTAGTTTACTTTAAGAAAAATATAATATAAAGTTGTTGGTACTAATAATTTCAACTAGTACTTTGCATGCTAATTCAGATTACAGTTGCTCTCTGTCTATCATGATCATAGCCCGTATTTCGGATGACATTCCAGAGACGGACTTTGAATTACACGATACTATCTAATACTTTTGTAAAGTTACAATCAGAAACATCGGTCGCTAACAATAAGTATTATTGCCACACAAACCAAGAAATCTTTAAATACAAAATTTTTATTTTATAAACCTTAGTGAAAGTCCAGGCGAACGCTTATTGAGATGTTTACGTTTCTCTACAGATAAAAAGAGTTCCTGACCCTCCAGACAGGTAAAAAATTATTAGTCGTATTATATGGTGTCATTACACAGTAAAGTAATTATTCTTAAATATTGCAAGTTCTAAATATTATTTTTTGGTCGACCTAGACAATATCTAGATTTTAAAGATATAAATTGGATTTTAATATTATTATATAAAACATTAGTAGTTACAGCTGTATTAAATATTGTTCAATGATATGGAGCCCGAGGTATAATAATTATGTTAATAGACTCGAAAGTATTTAAAATAAATTTGTCAAATTCATTTTACATGCATAAACATTAACTCATCGGTTATAAAGCACAAACAGTAAAGGTATGAGTAGAAGTATTGGGGCTATCAACACTGCGTGGCTCACCGCCCGAAACCTAACGCACACTGCCAAACCCAAACTAGAGATGAGTTGCTATTTAACAACTTGTTATTTTATAACTGTTATTTGTAAATAGCATTAATAGACTGTTATTTCTGTTCGAAAATAACAGGTGAGAAAACAACAGATTAGAAACACGACGTAGTAAAAATATTTTTGCTAACTGCTGTTAAACTGTTATTGAGAAAACAGCAGTAGTAGGTAATGAAATCGTAACGCAACCGCTAATGTAGTTGAATATATTATTGAAGTTGAATATTATTGTGGGTATCTTGAGTCATCATCTTTATGTATACCTACACTTTTTAGTTGTTATTTTAATCATAATATATCCAAATCTTTTTGATTTTCTTCTCCGTGTGTATATTTTCGATTAGCGCACACCGAGTTTAAAAATGAAGGGCTGCCAGAGTTGAATATTTTTGTAGAAATCTCGAGTCATCCACTTTATGTACTGACTTTTAGCTGTTTTTTAAATCATAATATGTTCAGAGCTTCTATATTTTCTTCTCCAACTGTATATTTTCGTTTACCAGCATCTCTAATATTGTCATTGCATGCGCTGTGTTTGGCGTATTTCTATGCTGGTATTTCTTTATTAATTTAACATGAAACAATAATAATTAAATTGAGTGCTTCACTATGCCTCGATTACCCGCTATTTTCAGACATGGGTAAGGGAAACTTTCCAATGACTATTTCGGCAGTTTAGTATAATAATGGCGCGTCCACTACCGTAATACAAATGGTACAATCGTGGATTTGCGAAGACGCCGGGTTAACATTAAATGATGCAAAGCTCAAGTACCTATCAAAGGTGCAATATTACCCTGTTAATTCCTGTTATGATCGCGCAAGTTTTTAATTACATGGCATGTGTCGTCTAACTCCCATTAACAGGAAAATGGGGATTTACAAGTGATATTCTTAGAGAAACGGCGCGCGGCGTTCTTTTCGAGCCGAATATTTAAACTCATATTGAATTATCTATTGTTAATTACGTGGTATTAATCTGCAATGTAACAGTTTGATTTAATGTTTCCAATTGGATGAGCAGTTAACTACAAAAAGAGATAAGAATTATTATAATTTTGTACTACCCTCCAATGCCGACTCTGCATTTTACGTCAATGTCATCCAAAATACGGGCTCTGATCATGATTCATAGTTTCAGAATACACCGTTCAGCACACAACTGATCAATGACGTAAATGATAAGTGATCGCTTAATTAGCGCTACCGCGTGATGAAAGCAACCAATATGGCTCAGTGTTTTGGGCGGTAAAAATTTAATTCAAATGTTTTTAGTTATAATTAAGTATTACCTTCACAGTCAATGAGATTTTAAAATTTGTGGAAACACCGAATTGTAATATACAATACGCACGGTTATAAAATAGTAAAAGGCAGACAATGCATTCAGTGATAAACTTGTTAGATTTGCTAAATTTACATAATTATAAACTGAAAATGCTTCCATTTTGAGCAATGAGCTGGTAAAATACCTGAATATTATACAGGCAATTTTCGTTTTCATTTTCCTTTAAGCTTATTTTTAAATAGATTTATTGGAAGATTTATGGGAAGTCACTTTTGTCAACTTAGTAATGTGTTGAATAAACTAATGCCCATGGAATAATTTTTTTGAAGTCTTTGCTATAGCAAGCATCTGGCGGTTTGCTTAGAATCAAAATTGTGAAGACAGGTGGAGTGGGAGAAATAGTGGTAGGGTAAGAAATAACTGAAACTGGTAATGGAAAATTTCGTGAAAAAACTATATTTAATAATAATAATAATAATAAATGTTCTTTATCAAGTATTAAGCACATACAATACATACCAACACTCAATAGGCCATCGACCGAGGTCCTTCAGCCTGTTTCTTAAAATTAATATAATAATTATTAACAGTTATGTTTCAATTAACATATAAATAAACGTAAAAAAAAAAAAAAAATAATTATTTAATTTGGGAGTTTCATTGATCAATCCTTTCCCACAGCGTTTGTACCGGGTGTGTGTAGCGGTTTCTAATTGGTCTGTTTCTTCTTATGCAGAAAGGGGAAAGTAGATCTTTGTTTGTCTGGGATTGACTAAAGTTGGCCGCTTGTTTGGACAGTCGTTCTTCTATGGGTTGTACTTGGGTCAGCTGATATAACAATGCATTTGGCGGATTGTGAAGTTGGTTATTAGGGTGTCGGATTTTTGTGATTTTTCTGATAGCTGTGGTTTCTGCAACTTTGAGGTTTTTCTTCGCAGGGTTCTTCATATTTAAAGAAAGGATACTTCCATATTCTATTATGGGTCTGCAGATCAGCTTGTAGATTTGTATTTTTGTTCTGGTATTAATACCAGTTTCACTTTTAGAGAGGCTTGTGAAATGTCGTGCTCTTGCAATTGTTAGTTTTTTAACGTTTTTAGTGTGCAGGTTATAATTAATTTTATTGTCGATTGTTATTCCTAGGTACTTAACATTGTTCTTGGCGTGAAGGGTGTGATTATCTATGTTAATAGTGGGGGTAGTTGGTATAGGGTTATGGAAGAAAATTATTAAATGGGATTTTCTAGGATTAGGCTTTAGTCTCCATTTTTTAAACCACAACACCACTAAATTCGTCAGCTCCTGTAACTTTTCTATTGTTGCTCTGATATTCTTTCCATGTGCAATTAGTGTGGTGTCGTCTGCGTATTGCAGAATATATTTATCCAGGGCAAAGTGTTGTGGGTCTTCGTGGTATATATCCGAGCAGTAGATATTGTAGAGGATTGGCGAAAGGGATTCCTTGCTGTGGTGAAAATTCATTTGACATTTTGTGTTGTACTTTCACTTTGAGCGTTCTTTCTGTAAGCAGGTTTATAATTATATGAATTAAATATTTAGGGCAGTCGAGTCTATCCAGTTTATATATGAGCCCTAACAACCATACGCTGTCAAAAGCTTTGTTTATGTCCAGGAATATTGCTGCGGTGTTGTTTCCATTTAATCTGGATGTTTCTACATTATTTGATAATACAGCTAGTGGGTGTGTTGTTGATCGGTGATCTCTAAAACCAAATTGGTATCCAGGTATTTTATTTCCTATTGTATTTTCTAGTCTATTCTTGATGATTTTCTCTAGGTTTTTTCCAAGAACTGGTAGTAACGTTATGGGTCTATGATTGCTGGCTAATGAATGATCCAGGTTTGGTTTAGGGATGGTAATAATAATACCTGTCTTCCATTCTTTTGGAAAGAAGCTGTACTTTAAGCAGAATTCATAAATTTTGATTATGTGTTTGTGTATTTTGTCATCCAGTTGTTTTAATAAAGCTCTTTTTATGTAGTCGTGTCCAGGTGCAGAATTTTTTCCCTGGTTTAATATGTTATAATATTCTTCTTCATCTATTATATACTCGTTTGGGTAATGTATAATTTGATTGTTTTCCTCAAAGTGTGTATTAAACCATGTTTCAATGTCTTCCTGGTGGATGTTGTCGGAATCGTCATCCTGGCTCGCTTTATACAAGTTTTCAAAATGTTCAGCAAATTTTTGAGCTTTCTCTTCGGCTGTATCAAAAGTGTGTCCATTCATTATTAAAGGTGTAGTATTTTGATTTTTGTTTTTGTACTTAGAAAGTTTTTTAATGTCATTCCAATAGTGTTTTCCTCTTTTGCGATTAATGTCTTCACATGTGGAGATCCATTTATGCTCTCTGTATTGTTGTATAAGCTGTTGTATATTTTTATTGTATTTATTAATTTCTTTTTTAAGCTCGGCGCTCCCATTATTCTTATAGTCTCTATATATTTTTCTTTTATTTTTGATCAACCTCAAAATAAAAGGTGGCAATTCCTGAGTGAAATAGCGAACTTCTTGTTTTGGAGTATTTTCTATGATGACCTTACTTAATTTATTGTTAAATTCAGAGATGTTGTCTCGACTAATATCGTGATCGTTTATGCTTTCAACATATCTTGACATTATGTTGTTGACTTTACTTATGTTTGTTTTGTTAAAGTTGTATCTTTCTATTTTGGAGCTGATGGCTGGGGTCTGCATGTCAATATCTATTTTGAAGCCGAGGTGGTCTGAGGCTAGATCTGTTATGTTTTCTACTTTATGTATGTTTCCTGTCATATTTAAGGTATGGAGTATTACATCTGGTGTGGAGTCGTTATTGTGGTCCATAAGGAATGTGGGTGGAGTATCGTATCTCGCAAAGTTCGTGTTCCTTAAGAAGTCGTTCATCTGTTTCTTTTTTGTTTTTGTGGTGACATTAAGATCCCCCACTATGATGGCATATTTGTGTAAAGTGGCCATAGTAAAAATGTTTTCTTCAATTCTGGAATTTGGATGGATGTATGTTAGAAAAATATGCAATTTGTCATCTAAGTATGGTATTGTGAAGTGGGTGCATTCGTTGAGGGGGTTGTTGATTCTGAGAGCATTTGCTTTGCCCATTTTCAGTTGTGGATGAACTTTTACTAGGCTTCCACCTCTCGCATGGTTATGTATTTGAGCCCCATTTTGTTGGATGATATTCCAATTTTTATAGATCACCATATTTCCAGATTTTGTTTTGGATTCTACAAACATCGCGAGGTTTATATCGTTGTTTTCCATAAAGTTGTATACCAGTTCCTTTTTTGCTTGATATCCGTTTATATTTGAGTAAAGTATATTAATCATTGATGTGTTCAAATTGTTCATTGTTTTCACTAGTAGTGGGCTCTGTTGGTGATTGATGTGAATCCACTTGTTCTAAATCGAACATGAGTATATAAATCCTATTTCCTGAGAATACTGCCACCGTATCTACTTTAAAATTGTTGACAAATCTCTTGCGGAGTTGTGTGAGTAATTCTTCTCTGTTGGTAATCTTGGGGTCGTTTACTTCATTTACGTAGCTATTTATTATTGTGTCGTGAATAGTTATAGGCTGGTGGATTCTCGATTTTTTGTTCTCCGTTGAGACTTCATGGGATTTTTAGTTTAATGATTTTATTGGTACATTGGGGATACCTTGGATGGGGTTACGAGGTCTGTTTGGACACTTATATGACCATGCTTGGTGATCCTCTGCGTTGCAGCTATGGCATTTTGGAGTTAGTGGGGAAGAGCATTTATTTGTAGCATGATTTCCTTTACATTTCATGCATGTGGTTGGTTTCTGGCAAACTTCAAATGTATGGTCGAATGAGAGGCATTTGCTACATGGTTTAGGTACCGGAGCTGGAGGCTTGCTGGGGTATACGGGGTAGTGACGGTATTTAAAATACAATCCTTTGGATAGGAGAGTTTCAGATGTGCTTTGTGAACTGGTAATAATTCTAATTAATGTGGTGGGATTATTTGTAGCTTTAGAGATGATTCGTTTGCAATATCTGTGTTCGAGATTGGATTTGTTTAGAAATTCACTAATAGTTTTTTCCTCTATTTCGTGTTCGACTGATGCAATCACAACCGAATAACTTGTAAGATTGTGTGTTGTCGAAGGTTGAGTGGTGTTGGGGTTGGGTTCTTTGAATTGTAGAATGAGTCCTCTCTCTATCATTTTCTCTAGTGTTGGTGTGATAGTTTTTAGTAACAGGCCATTTTTTGTTGAAAGAATTGTATCTTTGGCGTTGGGATAAAGTCTTGCCCATAAATCTGTGAAGTTAATTCTAGTGTAGTTTTTATCAGCTGTAATGTGGAATAAATGTTGATATTTTTTAAATTGGATGTCCCTCATTATTGGTGAGTAGTGTATATTGGGATTTCTGTTTATCTTTGTGTTTTTATCTGGTACAGTTTTTTGTGTCGTGTTTATCACTGGGCTTTTTGTGTGTTGACTAGCTGTGGGTCCTAAAATTATGTTATTTATTTGTTCCTGGTTTAAATCTTTTGTCTTCTGTCTTTTCCTTTTGTAGTTTTTTTCCTTGGCCTTTATCCAGGTTCCTGATGATTCTGTAACTTCCATTTCATCATTTCCATCACTTTCGGAAGACATATCACTTTTATATTTTACTTCTAACAATTAATTAAACTATTTATCAGTAGGTGTGCTCTCTCTGGCTGATCAAGCAGTACTGAACTATATTTATTTTTAAATATCATCACTGCGTCACCTATAAATGAACATCAATATAAATAAAATTTAGTGTGCATTTTTACCTCATACCTAGAAAACAATTTCCTCGAGATAATCTTTCACAACGCTTCGACTTCTCTTTAAATACTTCGTCTAAAGGATCCAGAAATACTCAGAATTGAGTATTTAATTTAATAATTTTAGGAAATCGGCCAATTCTTTTTTTTTTATCATTCTTTTTATCAACACTAGTTTTAACCAAAGAAAAATTTACTGTCAACTAAAAATAATATGTTGTCTGATACATCAGATTGATAGATGTAATTAACAATGAGGTAGCTGTTTCTTTTGAGCTGATCATTTTTTGGCTTTTTTTGCCATCTGAATTAAGGTATATACTGTTATTCAATCCAAAAATGGGCATTTTGTGAATTTTAAATGAGAAAATTGAAATGTAAAAAGTTGTTACCCGAGCAATTGTAACTTGCTGTTACGTGTTTACGTCCCTTTTGTAAACACCCTGTATTGAGGATCCGAAAATTATAACACCTGGGTAACACTAAACACTGAGTACTATAGTATAGGAAATAGCGTGCAAATTCGACGACGAGTGGTTACCGTCTGCCAGTCGGTAATCGAAGAGACTATATAAATACAAAATTTTTTTCTCTCTGGAACTTTTTGGTATGGTGGAGGGATAGGGAGGGGGGGCATTTATTTTTAAATCGAATGATTATCGATATCTGTCCGCATAGGTAGTTAGTATATGTACTTCACATACCCCAATTATGCTGGCAGACGAAACTTCCGAACGGCGCGCGCGCTAACCGGAAAAAGAAACTAAAATTTTTTTTTCCTTTTCCGGTTAGCGAGCGCGCCGTTCAGAAGTTTCGTCTGCCAACGTAAGTGGGGTATGTGAAGTACATATACTAACTACCTATGCGGACAGATATCGATAATCATTCGATTTAAAAATAAATACCCCCCTTCCCTATCCCCCCACCATACCAAAAAGTTCCAGAGAGAAAAAAATTTTGTATTTATATGGTCTCTTCGATTACCGACTGGCAGACGGTAACCACTCGTCGTCGAATTTGCACGCTATTTCCTAGACTACTATACTTCAATTGTTCAGCCACTTGATCACTTGGTCTACTGAACTAACTACTCTGCTCACTGAACTGCACTAAAACTGGGTTAACTCGGCTTCTCCACTCCTTTATATAACCCAAAGATGACAGCTCCAGAATGTACTCTCCTCCTTCTGTAATCTTCTAGAAAGCTCCTTGCAATGGGGAACATTTCTTTTTATTATTTCCGCCAGAGTGCAGCAGCCGTACTCGGTTGTTTCAAATGCCTTTCTAGGTATGTGGGTTGTTCGCGCTGTTGGGGTTATGTTATATCCAATGTCAATACGAACAGTATCTCTTTGAATCATCGACCTACTATAAATGTCAATGCTTTGAATAAACAAAATTAATTCGAAAACGTATAAAATGTAAACATGTTGCTGTGTACCAAAGTGTTCCAACATAGGAGGATATTTATTTCCTAAGAATGAACGTCTCCGGCGATTATGGGTAAAACAAATTGGGCGAGATAAGTGGAAACCTACAAACTTCAGTGTTTGTAAAAATCATTTTCTTGAGAATGATTATATTATGTATTCGAAAACAGGTGGGTTTTGTTTTTAATTTCGATAATTTCTGCAGAATTCTGCACACCTTTTAACCAAATCGGCCTTTTTTCCATGAACTCTGGCTCCCCTTTTCCTCAGCTCCGCTTTTAAATGAATTAAAGACCAACTGCCATAACACTTTTTATCCACCTGATTCATCTTTGTGAATGAAAAATTGGGAAACTCTCCGAAATTTAAACTATTGCAGGTTATATTATATGACAGGTTCAGAATGATTAAACCGAGTACGCATGGTGGTCGGATATATTAAAAACTGGCTTGTATTGTTTCCCATTCTCCAGATTCTAACACCGCGTGCTATCTCTGGGCCGATTACCAAACTAACTAACTAGCTTAGTTTCTGTTATAGAATTTGTAAGAAACTCACATTATGTCTCTGGAGGGTAGAACATGTTACATTGCATTATTTAATGTATTTTGAAATAATATATCATTATTTTGACATGCTCTTAAAAAAACTACTAACAGTAGTTATTTGATGTATCCTTATTTTTATAATAATTTTTATAACAAGTTTGGACAAGAAAGTTTGTATATTTAATATATGCAACCCTCAAGAAGGTTGATTATAATTAGATATATTCGAATAATTATAAACATACAAGGTGTTGCATCAGGAGAGGGACATAGTTTAATAGGAGGTAGAGAACATCAATGGTAATCAGAACCTCCCATAGAAATGTTTCATTGGGCCTTCACTATGTCATTTTGCTTATTTTTAAGCAAAATGACCTATTTCACTTTTTTGTTACACCTTTGTGGTTATTTAAATCGGTGTTAAATGTGCAAGAATATGGATTTCAGAACCATATTAAATGAAAATCACATGAGAAATAATTTTGTAACAAAAATTAGCAAAAATTCTATTGAGGCTAGGTGGTCTGGGTAAATCCTAATTCCGACACGTTTTAAAGATCAATTTTGGTAGAAAATGTAATGTAATCTAATAAGTAATTGGGTATAAATTAACAAAATATTTAATCAACCATAGTAGACTTATTCAAAGTGATAGATAGTAAAATTATTTAGGCCTAAGCAACAAGTTACTTTAAATCAGGTAACAATAAACAACAAACCAATAACTAAATGTGTTTAAAAATAAAAAAAACAATTTGCATTAAAGTAAATTTTCAAAGTGGCCTCCCCCAGCTTCTGTGCATTCTCTTACGTGTTTAGTTAGGTTACCAATTGCTCGACGCATCATTGCCAGATTATTCTGTATTTCGTTGCAGGTTGTAACGATGCACTGGATTAACTGTTGTCTACTATCAATTTCGACTCTATAAACTTCGTTTTTTTAAGTGGCCCCGTAAAAAGTAATCGCCAGGGTACAATCGGGAAACCTTGGTGGCCATTCATGTGGACCCCACGACCAATCCATCTATTAGGATACTCATTATTTAAGTGTTCTCTTACTTGAATGCTAAAATGTGATGGGGCCGCATCATGCTGAAACAACATGCTTCTAATATGGATATAGTTCGTCTCAAACTTATAGCAACATGAGGCCGTGTTTCAATGCAAAGTTAAGCACTTTGTCCTACAAATAAATTAGCTAGAAGTTTAGAATATGCTTTTATTAAACACTTTAATATTGCAACTTCATATTCTTACCTTCCAGCTAATTTATTTGTAGGATAAAGTGCTTAACTTTGCATTGAAACACTGAACCTCATGTTGCTATAAGTTTGAGATGAACTATATTTTCTAACATATTTGGTAAAATGTTTTGAAGAAAATTACAGTAAATATCACCATTTAATCTTTCTTCAAAAAAATGTGGCCCTATCATGTGTATTCACAAGCCCGACCGAAACATTTACAGAAAACCTGTGTTGCGAATGGCGTTGGCGTGTCGCATATGGGTTTTCCTGTGACCATTTATAATTATTTCTTGAGTTGTTTACTCTATCCTTCGTAAATTGTGCCTCATCCGTAAATAAGGTTCTGTAAATGATCGGGCGATGGTTAGACAACCAACGACAAAATGCCAGGCGGCAGATGTTGTCGCCTTGTTCAAGACACTATACCTGCTCGATATGATATGGATGATAACGCTCTCTTTTTATACTCGCCAATGAGGAATACCAGTTGCAGAACTGATTCGTCTAGTGCTAATTTTTTGGTTTTGTTGAACTATGTTTAAAATATTGTTTGTTCCTGCACGCCCTGTTGTAAAACACGCTCCACAACTGCAGAAGTAGGAAACTTTCAATGTTGTCTTGAATACTGGAATACGGTACTAAAGGTTTTGTGATTGGGGTGCCGACGACCAGGAAAACGCAGCCGATATTCTCTTTCCGCCGACCTACCATTTCCATTACAGAAACCATAGATAAATATTATGTCAGCATATTCCACGTTTGTAAATTTTAGTGGCATAGTTAAAATATTTCACACAAATTTTCACAATTTAATGCACTTCACAAACTAAATGCAGATTATTGACACATTAAATTACAAACAATTAATTATTCAACTGTTTAGGAGATTCTTTTTAATTATCTGTTACTTTGAATAAGCCTACTATGGTTGATTAAATATTGTGTTAATTTATACCCGATTACTTATTAGGGCTGCATTTTTTACCATTTTTACCATTTGCCATTTTTTAAAACGTGTCAGAATTAGAATTCACCCAGGCCACCTAGCTTCAATAGAATTTTTGCAAATTTTAGTTACACAATTATTTATTTCGCGTGACTTTCATTTAATATCGTTTTGAAATCCATATTCTTGTACATTTAACACCACAAAGGTGTAACAAAGAAGTGAAATAGGTCATTTTGCTTATTTTTTTGTGTTATTTTCATGTATAAATTAAAAATATATATATATACAGAGTCATGTTTTTTAAAGGTAAAGAAGAAACCTACATTTTAGTGACTCCAGACCTGGATTTTTTTTTCATGTCTTACATGTATTTCTGAAGGATCGTTACTGTACTAGCTGTACCAAATATGAATCCATTATTCCATTCCCTGTCAAAGTAATGACAAAAAATAGTTTTTGCCAAAAATTATAAAACATCCTGTAACTTTGTAGTGAGGGCCCAATGATTACCACTGATGTTCTCTACCTCCTATTAAGCTATGTCCCTCTCATGATGCAACACCCTGTATACCAAACAAGTTTTCACTATCTTAAAATAATTGTGATATCTGACTATATTTTTACTGTTTTCTCATTTTTGTTTTGACTTTAATATAAAGCTCGCTATGTAACATACTTTTACTTTTTATTTTATGAATTTCCGGTGACTTGCAGGTATGGATAAATCAAGGGGACATTATCCTAATAGGACTTAGGGACTATCAAGATGCCAAAGCTGATGTAATATTAAAATATACTCCTGATGAAGCTCGTAATTTGAAGACCTATGGTGAATTCCCTGAATCTGTTAGGATTAACGAAACTGTCACATTTGTTGAGGAAGGTTTTGATGAAGATATTGAATTCGGAGATGATTTTAGTTCAGCAGATGAAGCAGATCCTGTCGACGGCATCTGATGGCAACAAGATCTGGCTAAATCCTCATCCAGAAGAAAACAATTTGAAACAATAGTATCTTGTCATTTTAAGAACCTGATCCCAATATTTAGAGTATATCTAGAAATAAACCATTCATTTAGTGTGGCACGTGTGAATATTTAATCTTAATTTATATATCTTATTTCAATCAATTATATAAAAAAATATAATTTTACATCTATTGCGTAATGCATTCTTCTAGAATGTTCATTCTAGTTCTGGCAAATTGTTATTTTTCTGTAATATTTTATATGATAATTCAATTTTAGTTTCGGTTTTTTATTTTTTAAAGGAAATACCACCAAAAAAAAATGTAAATGTTATTAAACTATTGTAACGAAATTCGGATTTTTATTAATCCTCTATCAACTTCATTATTCTACACTATCCTAAGTCACATGGAACTGATTTTTTGCAAAATATTCATGGTGAATCAAGAATCATACACTTAACCTTGTCTGGCTATTAAGTGTAGAGTGAAATTACTTAGAAAAGATAACATCGTCATAGAATGCGCAGAGACCGATATCATTACCGCGTGCTCGTTACATAGGTAACGACCTTATTTTTACAGCTGCATGGGCGTCGCACTGCCTACTATCATTAATATTTAAATAAAAAATGGATGTTATTAGTAAAAATCTTTGAAAAGTAATAATAATAATTTATTTTCCATAATGACAACATTACAATTGTATAGGAATAGTCTACAAGCATATACCTTAAAAACTAGGTAAAAAAAATCATACACGGAATAAAAACATTTTGACAAAAACAATTTTAACTTACTTTTAAAATCCTGTAAACTTCTAGCTAATTTACATTCTGTGGGTAAATAATTAAAACATTTTTGGACCCATGTAATTTGGGGAATTGCAAGTTATATTTAGTCTTGCATAATGGTATCCGAAAAACTTCCTTGCTACGCGTATTTATGTTATGAATATTTTTATTTACAATGAATACATCCTTATTTTGATAAACATAAACACACATTTCAAAAATGTATAAACATGGCAAGGTTAAAATACTACACTTTCTAAATACTCTTAACAAGAATGGATACTAGAAATATTAGCTATATAACGCAAGATACGTTTTTGAGCAATAAAAACGTTCTGCGATAGAGTGGAGTTCTCCCAGAACAGACACCATACCTCAATCTAGAATCTACTTGGGCATAGTATAAATTAACTAATTGTTGCTTGTAGATTGTTTAAGGGGTCGCTTGGAACTGAGTTGGCCTTTCTTAACTTCCTTTGTGAGTTATCCTACAACTTGTTGCTTAGTAAGCACTGTTTTAATATTAAACAAAAATGAAATTGATGCTAATTTGGAACTCTGATATTCACAATGCGATTTCCAGCTTAAACATTCATCAATATGCAAACCCAAAAACTTTATATCTCATGCGTACCTGTTATAAATGATTAATTGACGTTTAATGAAATCGACTGGCACTTTCTGTCTATTATGGAACTGAGTTATTTAAATTTTTTCTGCATTGAAATACAATTGATGTTAATTTAAACACTTAAAACATTAACTTAAACATGATATAAAAATATATATTTTTCAAAACGGTACAAAACAAAACATGTTAAGTATTATAAAGTTTAATGAGAAATACTAATTTATCTATTCCTAATATTCGAATGAACAAGTCCATTTGAAGAAAACATTATTTCCGCGTCTGCAGAGGAAGCAACTGCACAGAGGGAATTATCAGATCCAATACTTTGTTAATTTGGGATTTCCACCACTATATTTTGTAATATTTCTTGTGAAAACGTTTCTTGTAATGGATCAGACTTCGCTTCCAACTTAATTATTAACGGTAATAATGTTGTCAGAAAAATGTTGGAAAATTATATCTAAAGCAGCCTTTTTTTTCCTTTGATAGTGGGTATTTGTTTTTATTTCTGTCCTCATCTTCAAAGCAATAAAAAACGGCACACAATTTTTTTCCAGTCCTCAAATGCAAGCGACAAACTGGCGCCTTTCCAGCCGAAAGGTGGCCTACCGGATTTGGCCTCGCAGTTTTATTCATAATTTATTTACAAACATTTTGATTTTTCGTTGGACCTGATCCGATGAAGAGAACCAGAGATATTAAAAAAAAAACGAGACAAAAACACTTTTCAAAATTGAAACTTAATTTATAAAAATGCTCCACTCCCAGATTGGACAAAACTGGAACATCCTGATAACATACAGATTGCATTTCCAGATCAATATTACACCCTCCAAATAATCATTGAAATCGTATTTTTAATGCTTAGTTTTGTTCGACTATTGAGATAAATAACAAATTAGCATGCAAATTCCCTTCACATATTATAATTTAACATACATTTCCAATAATTATTTATTAATCACATTTGTCTGACAATATATAGAACCAATTACAGGATGCAGCCAAATATCTATAGTATTAACTTAAGAAGAGAGAAAAAGAACAGAATTGCAATTTTCGTTACAAGACCAGTAAGAGGTGTTTTGCAGGTCAACCCAAGCAGAAGCTTGGGGGAACCTGCAAGACACTGTTTTTCAATCATGTAATATCGTAACGTGCAATCTTTTTTTTCGGCCGATACTGTCAAAATCAATTCTGTAACATTTTTTAAATAAATTTTCTAACAAATACTATACTATAAACAATGATAAATAATTAAATAAAATATTTTTATGACTGACACTATTATACAACTTCAATTTTCATTATTTCTTAATTTCTAAGAAAAGTACAACTACAAACAAATAACTACAGGGCAGTGGCGGCTGGTGAAATTTCACTATTTTTTTTTCTCGTCTGTGGCGCATGGGACCCATACGAAACTTGGGAAATAACATCTAGAGAAGCACTTCTCTAATGACCCCTAAAAAATTTTGAAAAAGCAGTTTGCGAAAAAAATTTTGAAAATTCGCTAGCCTCCCCTGGGTCTAGGGACCCCTGTTTACTTTTATTTTTTTTTTGTCATATGCATTTGACTTTTCATAAAAATGCATCGACAGATTTTGGAGTTTGTGAAAATATTTTCATTACTAACTGAGATACAACGAATTGAAATATTGTAATTTGTTAAATTGTAAATTACAAAATTTCAGTTCATTGTATTTCAGTTAGTAATGAAAATATTTTCACAAACTCTAAAATCTGTCGATGCATTTTTATGAAAAGTCAAATGCATATGACAAAAAAAAATAAAAGTAAACAGGGGTCCCTAGACCCAGGGGAGGCTAGCAAATTTTCAAAAATTTTTTCGCAAACTGCTTTTTCAAAATTTTTTAGGGGTCATTAGAGAAGTGTTTCTCTAGATGTTATTTCCCAAATTTCGTATGGGTCCCATGCGCCACAGACGAGAAAAAAAATATTGAAATTTCACCAGCCGCCGCTGCTACAGGGGGCCCGATCTGTGATGCTCATTTTCCGGTCTCTCCCGGGAAAACGTTAATTTCTGGGGAAAAATTTCTCCAGAAAGGGTGTATTTTCTGGTCGGCCGAAAAAAAAAATTACATGTGCAAATAGTCCAGTCCTAGAAGGTAGAAAATGGGTCGACTTTCCCGTTTGTTTGATAATGGTGCTTTCTTCATAATTCTTTTTGCATTGTGTTAGGTGTGGCTTATGTAATATAATGCACCCGGTCCGAGGGGTTTTTTAATTATTAATAAATAATCAATAAATAAGAAATTTTCACTGGAAAATTTGGAAAGCTTGGCCAGAGCGTACCAATAAATGACAGTTTCGGTCTATAAATGCAAGTGATATAGTATTTAAGAGGTTTTTATGAATGCTGATTAAGAAGAATTTAAACTCATAGAAGGAAAATTGGAAAATTTTCAGAAAATCCTGGTAAGTTTTTATGTTTTTCTATCACCATAAGTGTCCAACATTTCTGTGATCGCTGATGATGAATTTGAGGTCGAAATGTTGCAAAAAAATGAATATTTATCGGAAAATGCTAAAAATAGAAATTATTAGATCTTAGCTGTTTGTTTCGCAAACTACTCGATTATATGTTAAGAAAATCCTGAAAATCTGAGCAAAGTTAGTGTACCAGAAAACTACGATACTGGGCTATCTGGATGTTGATTACAAATTCGAACTTGTACAGGAAAAATTGACGGCAAATCTATGTAGATTTTTTTTGAGTTGCGTAATAAATTTCATGAAAAATAACCCTAGGTATTCAATTCGTTATACAGTGTGTCCCCGGATTGTGTTTGCGATAGGTGTAATATACAAAAAAAAAAAAAAATAGCACGGCTTTCATTTTCTGCAGTCTCGGTCTGCTTGACATAAAATGGATTTTTACCAAATTTCAGTTAAAATGGGATCTAACTCACGGAGTTAATCTACTGTGTTTTTTAACATTTACGCTGGCATATCTTCAAATCTAATTGAGCTATCGATCTGATATTTTTTTAAATTCAAGTAAACACAAGCGCTTCCAATGGTCTTTTTGTTTCTGTAGTTTATTGTTTATTATTTTCTTTAAACAACAATGAACTTATTACTCGACAATTACTTAAAAATGTACTCGTAATTTTGACCAAGCGACAAACTTTTTTATTTTTGAAAATTTTCATATATATGCAGGGATTGAAGCTAAAGATACAGAATTTTTTCAAAAAAAAAAAAATTCATCTAGGACATAGTTTTTTATTTATGAATATTTTTGTGACGCAGTAGCATATGGCATATATCCGGCAGGCGTAAGGAGTGAATTATCCGATTGACCCTTGAAATAACCTTTTCTGTCATTCAAAACAATTTAAACCCTTTTAAATATGGTACAATTCACAGACCGAATACAAGAGAGATATACCTAGTGACAGATGAGAGTGTTTTCAGATATGCCCCTTCTCCCAGACATTATTTAAATACTTTTCAGTTAGAAATTATGAAAACAGTTTTGATAATTGCTAATGTTTAGTAACATTATCTAATATATAAAAATTTCGTGTCACAGTATTTGTTACCGAACTCCTCCGAAATGTCTTGACCGATTTTTATGAAATTTTTGGTGTATATTTGGTAGGTCTGAGAATAGGTCGTAGGTTATTTTTTATACCCCTAGGTGATAAGGGTGGCCCTATCCAGAAATTTTCTTTTTATTTTTTGGACAAAAATTTATAATTTATATGGCAAAACGTTGCTGGGTCAGCTAGTATTATATATAAATTAATTTAAAATATACGGCACATGCAAGAGGCCTATTACTGAAGCAAGGCACATAACCAAACCCCGTGAAGGGTGCAGTTGTACCAGGCCCCAGACTTTAGGGGGCCCCGCGCCGGACGTGAACTGTGAGGTAGATAATATAATAAGATAAATAAGATAAATGAAATCACGTATATCGCCACAGCGATGACGCCATTAACTAAATACTCTCTAATACTCTAATATTCTATAATAGCAGAACTCAAGCATCGATTTGAGCACATGAATCATATCTGCAGTGTCTTTACACCGCTTCTCAATATTCACAATATGAATGAAGATCAGATAGAAGAAAACTGTAAAATGTTGATTGAAAAGTAGCCGAAGGACCTTACATCAAACTTGGAAAGTGAAATTATTCATCTAAATACTATTTATAAAGAGAAATTGCAGACTCGGCCTCGGCACCTCTTGTATTATTGGATGCAACTTACAAGTTGCAGCTGGAAAGCATTTTTGGAGAAGTTTGTATTGGATTACGTGTTTTTTGTAGTCCAGTCGCAGAAGGTGAGCGAGCATTCAGCAAACTTGTCTTAATAAAAAACTTCTTGCGAGGAACGATGCTTCAAGAGCGGATAATTGTTTTGGCATTGCTATCTATAGCGCATCAAATAGCACAACCAATTGATTTCAATGCTGTTATAGACTAGTTTGCCTCAGTAAAAGTCCCCTACCACCTAATATTCATTAATCACAGCAATAGCCTATCTGGCTATGGTCAGGCAACTGTTACCTATCACTAGCACCAGCCGCATTCCATACTACGTCAAGGTACTAGGGCCCACAAACTGATCAGTGTGAGAGGTCACAAAATTCGTGTCGCCGGGCCTGCGCATAACTTATATAAAAACAATAAAATTTTCAGGATCATTATGCAAACACAGCAAATTTGCTTGCATTATACGATTCTAAAAAGCAGAGTTCATAAAATGCAGTATTTGTTGTAGTTTAGGATTCATTACGTAATATTAAAAAATAATTTTATATATTCGAGTATTTGTGTATTTTGTACGGACACCCATCTGCTGTGACAACGGTTTGTATGAGATGCCCTAAAGCAATATGGAGAGGATACACTATATATGCCACTATATTACTGTTAATGAAAAGAGCCGATTATTTACCACACAACTTTGCAGTAGAGCTATAAGTACGTCCGTCATAATTCAGTATTTTTGCTTATTAAGTGAAAGTGGATGGAAAATTTTTCCAAATAATTATCTGCTTTTTGTTTTCAGTGATTATATTTTTCAGAATTAATACTAATACATTTTGTCTACCTGGAAATTAGAAAACCAGATGTTAATATTTGTTGTTTTTATTAGCACAACGTTCATTAAAATATATAACTGATTTTTAAACAAAATGGTCCCCGCTAAGTTCAGTACCTATATCTGTATCTCAGGATTCTCCACAATGTTTTGGTATGCTTACCTTAATAGACAATTCTTACTTGGAGAAAAACCAAATTATTACTGTTATGTTATCTGGAGAATCCTAATTTATTAATCATTCATTTTATTGTAATAATGTATTGTAATGTTCAATATTATTATTTTACTAGGCATACCTATATCCCCTGTTTATATTTTATTTTCAAACATTGATATTAAATTGATTGAAGACATTGTACTGCTGATGTAAGTTATGGTTATGGCCAATAACGCTAAGAAGTTATAGTCGTTACGTCATTACAACATAATATATTCCTGTCCTTAAATTTGTAAACAGCATTGATTGATGTGGAAAAACATATTTTGAAAGCCCTCTCTAGGTATCTAAATGTAATACTGACTGTACTGCAATTTATAATAATAATGCATCCTTTACAATACACCTACTTGTTCTAAAGAAATGTTTTATAACAGTAGTTTCTGTGCGATATTCAAAAAAGCAGTTTTTACCAGCACATTTTCTTGGTCGTGTATAGAATTAAGTTACATCTGTTAAACCTACCTTTCTTTATCACATCTAATAGATAAAAATATAAAATTAAAAAAAGATAGCTATTAATTATGAATCCATAACAAAATTGTATTATACTTACTATTCTTACACTGCCAAAAATTGATTTAATTTCTAGGTATGAGTAAGCTTGAAAATTTATATAAGCATCCACATATTTTTAACAGTGTGAGTACTTAAACCTTATTCGATAGTGTAATTTTAATATGCTTTGTGCATGCCAAACCAGTTCATATTTAAAACAAAAAAGTAAGTACAATATAAGTCGGTTTATTAATATTAATCAGAATTAAAAAAATACAGAGTAATACAAAAAACTATAACATACTAGTACTAGTCAAACAAACATGGAATTAAACAGAAAGAATACAAATAATGTAGGTAATGCTTATAGTAAATTAATAATCTTGAGATTGAGACTTTCCTGCTTTGCCTCCTGAGCTAGATGTTCCCGTTTTCTTAGGCAACAGAACAGCTTGTATATTTGGCAAAACACCACCTTGGGCTATTGTAACACCAGAAAGCAATTTATTTAACTCTTCGTCATTTCTAATGGCTAGTTGAAGATGGCGAGGGATGATCCTAGTTTTCTTGTTGTCTCTGGCAGCATTACCTGCCAATTCCAGTACTTCGGCAGCGAGATACTCCATAACAGCAGCCAAATATACGGGGGCCCCAGCACCAACACGTTCCGCATAATTTCCTTTTCTTAACAAACGATGAATTCTTCCTACAGGGAATTGCAGCCCCGCTCTGTTGGACCGTGATTTTGCTTTCGCCTTCCCTTTGCCACCTTTTCCACGCCCGGACATGATTAAACAATCAAATTAGAATAGACAATTCAATATAAAACTGGCGTACGTTGCGTGCCTCGTTCACAAACGCGGGAAAATGAACAAAACCGTTGGGTAGATAATGCCGGGTTTTGACAGTGTTCTGTCTAAAAGCCAAACGGAAAATCTCCCCTCCATTCAGACGCGTTTGAACTACTGAACTCACGAAATAGATCTATTCACATGAACAGTAGCGTAACCAACATCTTTTTTAATGTTAAATTTTAAATATTTCTGTCATGTTCTTATTTTAAAGTTATATAGTTAATAACGAATATAACTAACAGCCAGTTTCACAATCGTTGGTTATCTTTTTGGTTGACTAACCAGAACCTGAAAGTTATAATTATTAGTAAACACAACTTTATCAGACATTCCTTACCTTTATAGTAATAAATCATTGGTCAAATCCTAACTATTAATTAACCAACAGTTGTAAAACTGTCTGTTAATGCCACAGATTTTTATTATAAACTATTGGTCAAGTCCTAACCATTAGTTAACCAACATTGTGAAACTGGCTGTAAGAGATCTGCAAATCGTTGGTTAGATTACTAAATAATAGTTATTTACGTAATAAGTTCCGAGTGTGGTCTTTTACTGTACGAGTAAGCAGGCCTGGAAGCTTGTGAGCCCAGTAAAAGCACTTTTGGGGCATGTTACGTACAATATTTTTTCTTCCATCGTCTCTAATGAAACCAACTGAAATTGGTATATTTTCAAAATCACTGTCATCACTGTCCATTCTGAAATAACACTATTATCTGACAGTGTTAAGCGTCATTATTTTGTTACCATAGCAACACGACTGATTAGCGTCGAGTACGAATGTGATTAATGTGATTCATAGTAAAACATAACCTGCAAATTGACATTGCTTTAGATGTGGCTAGTACTAGAATACGCCATTTTCGGTACAAAAAGTCCCTACTTTTGGAACGATTGAAGAAAAAGTACATTCTGTTCTCGGTTTTACGGATCATTATTTTAGTGAAGCCGTTGCACCCGAATGTATGCAACAATATGAAAAAAAAAAAAAAATGTAAAGAAAAAATACGAAAAAAAAAATATGTACATATATGAATGGCTCAAGGGAAAAACGATCAGAGTCACAAAAACTACTTTTTACAGAATAGAGAAAACAAAGTTTACAGACTCATATTTTATGATTACAGTAGCAAAATAACGTCAATTGTTGTCTCATCTCATCACATACTTATTTGACAGCAAAATAATATTACTTACAAAAATGTTTAACATTACCTTCGAGGTTCAGAGCGGAAGATGCAACAGAACTCCACATATGATTTTACAAAATCGATCACAGTCCAGGACTCTGATCGTTTTTGAATGTTATAAAGCAGCGCAACAGGCTTAGTGCAGTAAGTGTGCAAACTCATAAACAAAGTCGTGGTTTTCCACATTTTTATTTAAAAAACAAAAGTTAATTCTTAGTGTAAACATAAACAATAATCAAAGTGTCGATAAAAAATTGTTCATATTCCCTTTACACTACTTCTTTGCGCCTTTCACTCTTCTTTGCGCCTTTACACTACTTGTTTACGCCTTTACACTTCTTCTTTGCGCCTTCTTTTTTGACGTGCCTCAAAATACAATGTATTTAGCAGATTAACAACGTTTATTGTTATTATTATTACCTTTCTTTGCGTCTTTACACTTTTTTGCAAGTTGTGCGAGTGAAAGGAAGTTATCAGAATCCTCTTGGTTAGCCTCAGTAAATTCCATATTTTTTACAAACTGTCACTTTCCACAAAATAAACTACCTGCTTAACGTCATTTAAAAACAAAAATACGTCTCCTTATTTAACGATGTGACACTGTGGACTCTGATCGTTTTTGTATGGAACCGCTCGGACTCTGATCGTTCTTACGCTGCGTATCTTTTTTATTTAAATTCGTTACAGTGATTGTTTTTGCTTATAACCGACATAGCCATCTGAAAGTTTGGGTCGCGAACTACAAGATGGCATGTCTAACGAAGTTTCGACAAAAAATGGACTATGATCGTTTTTCCCCTGAGCCCTTCATATTTAAATTTAACTAAACAATACCATATTATAAATAGATTTTGGTAGGTTTTAGCTCACAAACAAGTACTCACAGTCCATGACGTGTGAGTGCTTCGTGAGTCGACTACACGTTTATTTATTATTATTATTATTATTAAAATGTCATAGGCTATTGTTCTCTTTATTTATGAATAAACGTTATTATTATTATTATATACGATATAGCGGAGCGGATCTGGTTTTGAAATGAAACCAACTTTTAAAAAAAAATTTTTTTGACAATTCGGTTACACGCGTTCCCTTTTTATCATGTTATCAACTTAGTTCAGCTTAATCACACGGGGTGGCGGAGGAATTCGCATTTAAAATTCACAAAAACACGTTTTTCCACGATAACTTTGTTATTATTGACCTGACGAAAAAAAAGTAAAATTAAAAATTGAAGATCTCGCGGAAACGTGTAATCTTGTAATCTTGTTTTTTAAATCGGATGGTAACTTTTCGTGAAATTTTTTTTTTGAAAATACTCGTTTTTTGCCCTAACACTGATACACAAAAAAGTAATTCCTTAATTTTTTTACGAAAAAGAAGTTAGGGGGATGAAATTTTCTTGAGGTAGGTGAAATAGATAAGAATTAATGGAGCCGGAGGATTGGGGTGGTGGGCCAATTAGGGGAGGGGAGGGAGGTAGGGAAAGAAAATTATTCAACCACCTCGAACTTTTTTCCCTCTTGTGCGATTTTCAAAAACCAAAATGGAATTTGTTCGTTATTTTACGTCTAATATTTGACTGAATAATTTTTTGAATTTTTTTCAAATAAACAAACTTGTGGGAGGGGAAAATCCTTCTGCATTTTTTTTAAAATGCGTTTTTGAGTACGAAGGAAAGGGCTCAGAAGAGGTAAGCGAGTTTTTCTTTATCTTTAATTTAAAAAAAAAATTATCGCAATCCAAGCAATAGGAAGGGAGAGAGGGGGCATAATGCGTTTGCGGGAATAAAGGGTTAAGGAAAAGGGATAGGGACTTCGGAGCTTTATATTCGGATATATAAATCTTTTTTCCACCTTAATATTTTATCAGTCTACCCTCCATCAAATATTAAACGTATTATAAATAATTATTTAACACCGTCACGAGTTCACGATGAACTTTGTCATTGTATTGATGACTCATCAATTGTGAATTTGCACTTGCCAGTGCGAGAGGTGGTGTTGGTATATATAATTATTCATATTTTTTCCTACATTAATACAAAAAAAATGTAATATTTACCTACATGTAGTCTATTTTATGATTAAATAAAACATAATAGCTATATTACATATTGCAACAGATTAATTTTGAAATAATCAATTGGCATTTTATCGTTGTTGGGCCAATCAAAGCATATTTATCATCGCCTTATAGTTATAAGACACAGGGCCAGCATCATTACACGACAAGCGACAGTTGCCCGGCAATAAATGCATTGGCCCGGCATTTTGCCGGACTTGCTATGTTTACTGGGATCGTCTTTGATCTTACCCATACCCACAAAACATAGACTAGCCCATGACATCAAATAATGCGCATCAAATCCCAATAAATATGCGATTAATTCTAGCCGTTTGATTTCGATGCCAATCTGCCGTTCAAGTGCCAATTTCGGGCCAACGTTTACCGTAAACGTGACTTTTTGCCACCGCTAGAAAAACGTTGTTACTTAATTGGCATTTGATGCCACCGATTCCTCATCATTTCCATAATTAAACCGCATTTCGGCCGATGCTTGTGTGTTTGCTGGGATGTCTTTCATTTACAATTTATTTACTAGGTACACCATATCCAAACATAGTAATTCATTCTTCATTTGAACTTTGAACGATGTCTCATAATTGTGGCTTATATAATGAAAAAAACTATTTAGTCAATCCCCTTATCTAATTTGAGAACATGTTATTCACTTACTCCCTCCAATAAAAATTCCTTCGCACGTCTTTGGTCAAGAGGTATTCAGTTACAGAGAACCGGTATTCTATCGCTAACTCAGATTAGGATCCAAGATGTTCTATCTCATTCAGTTCTTTGTAGATAGATAGAGAGACGCTGCATAATACAATGCAAGAGAACGTTTCTAATTTGAAGTGAAAAGGAGATAGTGCTATAGATAACATTCGAAAGATAAAAGAAAAAGAGATAGGTAAATGATATAAACACAAAAGAAAGCTTATTATGCTGTGATCTGTGTGTACTGTGTGAACCTGAATTCAATTTGAAGGCTTTCAAGGCAAGGCGTTTTAAAAGTAAAAATTCCTTTGTTTTCATTATTAAACTCTCAGTCGTTTTTTCTCGAACCATTAATAACTAATTGGAAAATGGAGACAGATGTAGGGGCAGATGAAGTTGGAAATGGCCTCACCAACAATTGTGAGGAAGTTTTCCAAGATGCTGAAGATGGAAATTGTTTAGGAAATGGTAAAAAAGTTGAAGATGAAGGTGATGCCTTAGGGAGAGCAAGGTATAATTTTGTAGCAATTATTTGCTAATATATTATATATTTGTATAAGACTTAATAATTGTTATTCTTTTTCACTTATTTGGTTTAATTTAATTGTTTAGTGGTCGCACTGGGGAACTGAGTGCTCGTATGCCTGTTCCAAAATATGCAACACACTACAAAATGGACCATAGAAAACGAGGTCTTGCTTTTATTTTTAACCATGAGATGTTTGAATGTGGAGGTCTTAAATCCAGATCTGGAACAAATGAAGATTGTAAAAATCTTAAGGAATGTCTTATGGGTTTAGGATTTGATGTACAAGTTTTTAAAGATCTAAATTACACCGATATTGAATATCACATAAAACAAGGTAAAGGATTTTCTTTATATGAAATATAAGCAGATAATGTATTTATTTTGTGAATAATTTACATGCATACAAATACTATATTATTGTTTGCATTAAATTTATTTGCACAATTCCTATTTTTATATTAACGTTGATAACCTAATCTGATCTAGTATGGATTGGGGGTATAAATAACAAATTAAAACAATTGATACAATAATGCATCGAGGTATGCGTGCTTTTATCCAGATTTTATCAATTTCTTGTCAATAATTATCCAAAATGATAAATGCTGGTAAAACTTTTAAACATTTTTAAAATGTGTGCATATTAACAGAGCTGGGCAAAGTACTACTTCAAGTATCAAGTACTTGAAGTAGTTTTATGTGCAAAGTATATGGTGAAACTACTTCAAGTAAGGTACTTGAAGTAGTTTAAATGAGTACTTTGCCCAGCTCTGCATATTATGTGCTGAGTTATATACACTATGCATTCAAATATATGTGTATATTTATTTTAATTAAAACAAATGAAGAGCTCCTATAGTAGGAGACATAAACCATAAAATACAGTTTAAATTCAAATTTGATTCAAAAAATAAATACATAATCACGTAGGCACTTATATAAGCACATCTAAGTCAGTCCCAATATTATTTTCTTAGTTTCATGTAATATTTGAACCCCATTGTGATCCAAATATGTAAAAATTGGATCTAAATGTACATAGAGACACTCAATATTTCAAGTAGATAAACTTCGTTTCTTTGATAACTGACTTACGAATACCTAGGTACCTATGCTTTATACAGGGTGTTAGGTAGAGGGTGTGTCAAACGGGAATAATGGATAGGTGGGGCCATTTAAAAGTTAGTTAGCCCTAAGAATGACCTCTATCCAAAGTATCGTTTTTGAGGTATTATTTTATTTTTCTTTTGAAAATTTCTCTCAAATCAGCCTTTTAGCATGTATAATAATTTTTCTTATGGTTGTAACAGTTCAAAATAATTTTTATTATTTTCTGCAATGTATCTGTGTTCTAACAAAATCATATGGGATGCTAATAATTAAAGAAAAAAAATATGAGCTAACAGAATCCCCAGAAGTGGTAGAAAGGATTATAAAGTTCAACTAGCCAAGGTCAAGCTATCAAGATGTTCAAATGCTTTCAAAAACTTCTTCCTTTAATGCCATTTTTAACTGAATGCCACATGCAATAAAAACTTTTTAAATAACATGAGAAAATTGGTGGTAATTTGTTTAGAAGGATATGGGGCGCTAACAATAACAAATAACGATGGAAGTTAAGTCGGTTGCGAGATACACAAATACACATGTAGCGAGGAGCAGTTGAACAACCCTCTTGGCGCAGGTAAAATAATTCTACTGTCTTTGTCTTTCATGGGGTTGACTATTTACACAATTTACACCATTGGACCACAAGAATCCACATGTGATCAGGCTGACCTCATTTCAATGAAAATCCAGTGTGAACGTTTGGGCAGGTGTGATCGGAAGGTCCCTAATCGAACCGCACTACTTGCCGGGCAACCTAAATGGTGATAATTACTTGGACTTCTTTCTTACAGAATGACCTCCCGGAATTATTGGCTGAAGAACCGATTTTTCAAGAAGACCGGCCTATTGTTTTTCAAAATGACGGTTGTCCGGCACACTACAGAATAACCTCAGAGAGCACTTAGATAATGTGTTTAACAATTCAAGGATTGGTAGACGTGACCCTATTCCATAGCCCGCATGGTCCCCAGACCTGACACTTCTTGATTTTCACGTCTGGGGACGGGCTAAAGAACTTGTGTACTCACAAGAAATTCACAACCAAAATCAGTTAATTGAAAGAATTAACGCCGCTTGGTGCTGAACCATAGCATTAGATGACCCCCATCGAATCCTACATTTCAATTGTTAGCTTAACCGGCGAGATAATTGGGTTCTTGTGATCTCAATTGTTGGTATTGGGCCCGAGTAAGGCCCACTGGAAAAAATGTTTGGAAATCATATTTGAATGTATTTTTTTCCGCACAATTAGATTCTGCAATAAAAAATAGAGGTTCTCATTTAAAAAAAACAAAGTTGGGTATGACAGGGCCTCACCAAGGTCACAGACACGGTGCCCCACCACGGAATCAGATGGCCCCATTAAAACAACTTTTGTAGAGGTAATTTCTTAATTGGAGGCTTACACAACGAGATATTTGCAATAATAGATAAAAATGGTCCACCCTGTATAAAGCCTGCCAGATCAATATAATAGTTTTTTTGTCCTATTATGAATCCCAAAGGTTTGAGAAACTCAGCTCTCCTATGATCTTGCTAAATAACCGATAATCTATTTTTCCTTTCTCTATTTAAGTAGACCAGCATTTTATGTTCCTAAATCTTTTCAATATTAACCCGGAGGAGATCAGTTTTCATGTCAATATTTTTCTTCCTTTAGATGAAAACAACACATATATTTATGATTTCTTATAACCATCGAACATTTTATAAATTAAAAATATTACCTACTAAAAGTAATGTAATTTTTTTTTAACAGCTGCTCAAATGGACCATTCACACCATGACTGTATCTTAATAGCTGTGCTTTCCCATGGTGAAATGGGAATTATTTATGCTAAAGATACACCATACAAACCTGACTATTTATGGACTGTTTTTACTGCCGATAAATGTCCAACACTTGCAGGTAAGCCAGAGGACCCATTAGTGTGACGTCCAAAGCCCCCGAAAGTAGACAATTTGCAATACATGGAGTTGTAGCGCATTTTTTGAAAATTGTTTAGAATATTATATAATATATAGAAATCTTTAAGGATAGGATTTTGCAGAGTGAGAGGGAAATATGCGTTTATTTTCGGTTTACTATAAATAATTAAGAAACCAAACATAGTATAATCTTTAAAACTGTTTTAAATTATTGCTTTTGTTCTAACGAATACACATATATATATTTTTTATTGTAAATTTCTGTTGTACTTGAATATCGTAGCACAGAAGAAGAAACAATCAGAATACAATCTCTCATTGGCGGGAAAAGTTCGCGCATCTACATCGCGCACTGTCAATCTCGGACGTAATTGTAAAAAATTGTGCCAGGCCCGGATCACGGATTTCTTTTGTAACCGGATCGTCTGCGATAAATGGCGTGATCTCGCCTCGTGATACAGTTTGTATCTTGATGCCGCCTAACTAGGTAAGAAATATTGAAAATCTAAAACAAACATTATTTGTCTTCATTTAATAAAGTAAAAAATATTGAGTACTGTCATGAACCCTCCCAACAAAAGTATGGCGGAAATTTACAACACGAGATCAAAGAATTTTTGCCGACTTTATATTCTGATTGTTTCTTCTTCTGTGATCGTAGTTTGACAATGAAAATAGTTTGTAATCTCATTATTAGAGTATGACATATAACTATATACAAAATTTATGATAAAAACTATATGGTTGTATTCCTGAAGTACTGAAGTATCTGAAACTATTTTAAAGATTATACCATTTATGATTTTTTAAATATTTATAATAAATCGAAAATAAACACATATTTCCCTCTCACTCTGCAGAATCCTATCCTTAATAGTGTAACTTCGCATTTCAATAAAATGTAGAGCTATATTTTATTTTACTATACGCTTTTGACGCGCTGTTTTGCATGATAGCATATATTCGGGCACTTTTGACTAGTTTCATCACTAATGTGGTCCATTTACCCGTTTACTAGAAAATCAGAAAATACTAAACTACAATCGCTAACCACCAGGAAAAAAAGTAGAGATGAGCTATTTGATTCTTTTTAATGATTCGTACCAAACAAATCCTTATCAAGAAAAGATTCGTATGTTTCGTACCGCTACCACTGGGCGCTGGCTGCCCAGTATCGGGTCAAAAAATTTTTTTGAAGAGCACGGGTGGAGAAATCCTAGAAGAGCGGGAGTTTAGTACAGTATCGCATCGAATCGAATCACAATACCGGTACCGAAATTCCATATTCTTATCAATCGTATCGGCGGTTACATTCGTATTTCGTTTCAAGGATCTGAACTGACTCGATTGTACAAACAGATACGGTTAAAACAACGATACGAAATGTACGAATCTTTTTTTTTTTTGTGGGATTCGTACCATTCGAATCACTGCAAGGATTCGTACCAATGATACGAATCATACGAGTTCTACCCGCCTCTAGGAAAAATATCTCCTTTCTTGATATTTATCAAGTGGTTATAATATGTTTAATTTATGATCTATTTCGTTACATTGTGTTTACTTTTTAAAATATTTTGTGCCTACAAACAACCATCTGTATTAGGGTTTGCAATCCCGGAGTCATAATACGATCCTGGGATTTCGAGATCAAATTTACACGATCCCGGGAATCTTGGGATTTCGGGATCGGGATTAGGAATAAAAATAATAGTGTAAGTAGTAGATACATAATGAATACATGAATATATGAACAAAAATTGGCTGAATGTTTAATGACAGTGTTGATTAAACTCGTAGCATAAGAAAAATCAATTCGTTAAGGGAGTATTAATTCCAAATTGGGATCTAATTTTCATACAAATGATACCAGTTGCGGAAAACGGATTTACAAATTAAATTTAACACCATTGAATGGCTTTTTCAAGAAAATGAACTCGTACTTTATTATTTTTCATTCTTCCCTAGAATTTTTTAGAAATTACGAAAAGAAATATTTTTGCGATTACAGCGCCATCTGTCACGAATCGAAAAAAACGTTTCAGACAAACTTGACATCATTTTTGCCATAGAATCCGATCCTGCAATAAAAAATAGATGCCCCTCTCCCCACTCCAAGGGGTAGGGGTGGGGGGTCGCGTTTGATATCATTGGATAGCCCTTTTGAGTATTAAGGACGTGTTTTTTTCTTTTTTGGATGCAATGTGTATTTCTCGAGATATTTGACCGTTTCCAGACTTTTTGGACACCCGGAATATATTACTCAATATTAAAATAAATGTAAATGTATAAAGCTTACTTTATTTATTGTAGGTAAACCGAAGATATTCTTTCTGCAAGCATGCCAAGGTGATAAATTAGATGGCGGTATTAACTTAAGAACCGAGACAGATGGAGAAATTCATAATACGTACAGAATTCCCGTACAAGCTGATTTTCTGATTGTATATTCTACCGTTAAAGGTTTGTATTATCAAAGTTATGAAAATATTGTAAAGATCTTGATGTTGTCATTACTAAATTTCATTGTTATTTTCTTTAAACTATTTTATGTTCGACTGTATGTACAGACTTGATTTATAACTTTGTTTAGCGGCCATAAAGTGCTACTTTATCATACTAGTCCATATTAATAAAAGCACACTTTGAGACATATCAAATTTTCTTATAATAATGATTTGTCAAGTTTTCTCCAATTTATAAACTGATTTTTTTTTTCGATAATCGTGTAATTTTAGCAGTCGAACATAAAGCTCATACATAATCGGACTTTATTTGCCACGCCTTGTTTATTAACCTCGCTCTCAAGCTCGCTCAGCCGTAAACAAAAGACTCATTCAGTAAAGTTCTTTATTACATACTCGTTACATAAATAGCTATTATGACGTACCAGCTACTTCACTTTCTTCACTGCTGTTTAAACTCTTAATGTCGTATTCATGACTTTTTGCTTTATTAAAGATGTCAATCAGGCTTATTACGGTGATCATTTTGGTATTATGGTGCATCTTAGTTATTTTCAATAACAGATTATTGTTTAAATTATTGAAATATAACAGGTTATTAGAAAATAACTAATAATTGGTATTATGGACACAAATGTTATCAATAATCATAATTCAATATTGATAATTTTAAGAAGAGGTTTTGGTAGTCTGAATTAGTATTGATCATTGGTTTTGACCCTTTCTCAGATAAAAGAAAATGGAGCTTAACTTTGTTTTATTAATTCATGCCATACAAAATGAGGAGCAGAGGTAAAAATAATTCTTAATTTGTCACAAACTAGACATATGTTTTATAAATTATTTTAAGCAACAACATAATTTAGTGAAAAGACAATTAAGGGATCATTCAAATCCACACAAGATATTTTTAAACAAGTATATAGATTAACTAGTGGAAGCATTATACTCTTCGCCGATTTACTGAGGTTTCTATATAATTGTTACACATTTACTCTTTGCAGTTTTCTTGTAAATAATGTTAGTTTTTGGACATTCCAAATTTTGTGATACCAACTTTGTTGTGAAAAAAAAATGTATGAAAAAAAATGGAAAAAAACCCTATCAGGGATTCGAACACAAGACCTTTGGATTGCCAGACAAAACTTTAGCCATTGAACCATCGCACATCACTACAAAAATTGAATGCTGTAGTATATATCATTCGACTATTATATTTCAACGATTCAGATATGAAATATATATATATATATATATATATATATATATATATATATATATATTAGTAAAATGTATAAACAAAAAAAAAAATTATAGAGAACAAAATTTCTCAAGATTTCTATTTAATTACAAATAACAAAAATTAAGAAAATATATTTTTTTTAATTCAAATGATTAATAACTTTTTTATTTACTGATTGATTTTTTTCAAAAACAATTGAGTTCTTCCTTTAGCTAACGCTAATTTACTTTCCAAATTTCAATACAATCGGACTTTTCTTTCTTAAGTTATCGTGCTTACAAGATACGTGACGGACGGACGGACGGACGGACAGCCGGACATTTTGAAAGTTGTTCATTCATTAACATAATGATATGAAATTTTTTCTCTATGAGCGATATTTACTGATTTAGAAATATGCCGATCAAATACAATATACTCTTCGTTTTTGCGAACAGTATAACAAGGCAAACTGGGGTCATTTTCTGGAAGATAAAAAAAAGGAAGATATTGCTATTCCAGATGCACTTATAGTGTTATGTGCTTTACATTTTTATGGTCAGGATAGTTACCAGAAATCGATAGGGCAGGATATAAACATGCCTATGTGTCAGGCTTCCATTAGTAAGGCAGCTGATGCAGTATCAAATATCTTAAATGAACGTTTTGGACATATATAATTAAATCTCCAACATCAGAACAAGAAAAAACTATTCAGAAACGAAAATTTATGGAAATGCCACATGGTTTTCCTGGAATTATAGGCGCTATCGATTGCACTCACATTAAAATACATTCTCCAAAAATTCTACGTGTCCTGACCGGCCCATCCCCACATGAGTTTAAGTTCAATGTTAAATCGTTTAAATCGTTCCATACATTTTCAATTCATCAGGTCTATTGGGGTGCAATTTTCCTGAAATTAGATTTCCATCTGTTTTTTGACGTTCGTTTCTTGGTTGCTGCTGCCATAATTTAGGTACCAACAATCGCCGAAATTTTAATAAAATATCACTTCATGCTCGAGGACAAGAGACAAGGGTTTGAAAAACTACGGTTACAATTTTGATTTGTCAGTTTATACGACCTAAAATGATAAAATCCCTATATTCCGTATCAGTTGGTAGTTCGTACGCGTTTATCTTCTCGAATATTCATAAACGGATATCTAAAAGACTTCCAATATCTGTTAGTGCTTTTCAATGTGTTCACCATAATATGAATTTGTTCTATTATCGATATTTTTCAATAACCAATTCCAGTTATTGAGAAATAACCAATGGTCCACCGTAATAAGCCTGAATATCTACTAATTTTAGAACAGAATTTTTTTAGCTGTTGGTAATTCTAATATTTGACTGCTACAAAGTGTTTATTTTATGTAATTGTTGCACATTCTACTTTTCATAGAACATAATCATGTTTCAGTCTTATAAATTAATAGCACAAGAGCCCATCGACAATAATGGAACACATAAGCTAGAGAGTCAAAAATTGGAGGGGATGCTTATCAAGTCCCTCTCTGAATGTGTGTAGTCGGTCATAGCAATCTGGGTTGCAGTGGCGCAGTGGCAGCCATTTTTGTGATATGGCTCGAATAATTATTGAATGTGACGCTTTCCCATGACGTCTAATCAAAAAAAGTTTGAGACAAAAGTTTTTCAGTTTTGTGGGCTCTACATAATGGCACTATGGGGTTTTAACTTTAATGGGGTTTAATGGAGTTTTTATAAATTTAACTTGTTAAATTTACTAATTTAAGTACCTTTTGCTTGCTAACGTCAAAGTAATTTAAAGTTTTATGTATCGTCCAGAATTTATATTGTTAATAAGATTATTATTATGGGGGGATGTTATTGCTAATATCAATTATTAAGATTAGTGTCAAATTTATATATATATAATAATAATAATAATAATATTTATTTATACCAACAACATACAATATAGTATTACAGTAATTTATTCATATTTAAATATCTTATGTACAATAGTTTGGTATTAACCTGCGAAAATTGTGGATATAAATAAGGAAATTCGCGTAAGTTTTTAGTAAAAACTTGATTGCGAATCGCTGTTAGTCATAGCCATGCATTTCGAAGTACATTTTATAATTTTAATAAGTGTTTTTTTTCTCTGATTGAGGTAATTGAAGTATAAACAATAAAATTTAAAATTTAAATTAACTAACACATGTACGATAAAATGTGTTAAATAAAATTTCTAAACCCCCTGATACCCAATATGTTATATCTTAAAAAACTAATAGAAATAGCCACATAATACCCCTGCATACATATTATGCACCAGAAGTACGCCCATACTTATTTAAATAATGTAGAATATAGGTTTATACCTTGTGATTTAATCCATTTTTTTAGTTTTCCTTTGAATTTCTGAATATTTGGAGCATCTCTTGTTTGTTTATCTAACATGTTGAACAGTTTTTGCCCTATGTATACATAATACTTTTGTCCTATGCTTTTTGTCATTTTGCTGATTTTGATGTCATCCTGATGTTTTCCCCTAGTACTGTAATTATGTGCAAAATGCTCATGGTTTTGTTTGTTTTTATATTGATATATAATGGTGACATAACAATAAATTTGTCTTATACTAAAGAGTTCAGTATTTTGAAAAAGCGTTTCTGTTGGATAAAGCCTGTTTGTATGAGGCAATTCATGGTTTTTTCCCCATTTAATCGGCAAGATATTGTTTTTTTATATAATCAACTCCTTTTATAGTGAATTTTGATTCTACACCAAAAAATATCAATCTTTAGCTCTTTGCAATTTTTTACGGCGAGAGTATGCGCTCTAGAGAAAATTGTAAAAGAGAAAAGTTGTTTCTTTTTTATGTAGAATATACCTCAATTTTTTCAGATCTGAAAAAATACATGTATATTCTATACAAAGAAAAAAACAACTTTTCCCTTTTACAATTTTCTCTAAAGCGCATACTTTTGCCTTAAAAAATTATTGAAAGTTGAAAAATTTCTGGTGCAAATTGGCCTCGAAGTAGAAAATTGCAAAGAGCAAAAGATTGATATTTTTTATGTAAAATCGAAATCCACTATAAAAAAGGATTAGGAATAAAAATAATAGTGTAAGTAGTAGATACATAATGATTGATTATATAAAAAAACATGTTACCCCATAAAAACCCCATTAAAAGTGAAACACCAGAACGCCACTATGTAGAGCCCACAAAACTGAAAAACTTTTGTCTCAAACTTTTTTTGATTGGACGACAAAAATGGCTGCCCCTGCGCCGCTGCAACCCGGATTGCTACGACCGACTACACATGTTCAGAGAATGACTTGATAAGCATCCCCTCCAATTTTTGACTCTCCAGCGGTGGGCTCTCGTGCTATAAGCTTCTTTCCAACAATATCTAATAATGACTACAAATCAATCAGTTAGAGATTTGACACACTATTAGCCTCAGATTTTAATTTATGAATAGGCTATGCATTTTGTATTTTCAGTTTCATAACTTCCCGATGATGCCTACTGTGTTGGCGAAACGTGTCAGTATAATTCACAGTGTATCAGTGTTTGCAGAAACTACTTCAGTCCTAGTATCACATCAAAGGTTGCAAGGTTGCCTCTTCAGGTTCTTTTTTTTTCTATTAAAGTGTTTTATAACATTTTTATTTACTAATTGGTTTCTTGCAAAAGCAATAGAGTTCTTTCTCCAGCTAACACTAACTTACCATCTAAATTTTAAAAAGATCAGATTTTCGATGCTTAAATCATCGTGTTTACAAATAAGGTTACGGACAGACAGAGGACATTTTGAAAGTTGTTCGGAATTCAATAGCTAATACAATGATATATAAAAAATGTCTCTATGAGCATTATTTACGATTTGAGAAACGTGCCAATCAGCCGCAATATACTCTCTGTTTTCGTATTTGCGAAGAGTAATAACAGCAAAAAGATCATTGAACATAAATAAACAATTGAATATTTTTTTATTTGCCCAATGTTCTATTCATTGAAGCCTGTGATTTAAAATTGTATAATAATATGTATACTGGTCGCATAATTTGAAGGCATAGCCTCTGTTATAATATACCCATCACTTTTAAGGTCAGATTACATATTGTGATAGGTTTTTTTCTTTTGTTATTAAGAGCCAGGGGAAGAGAATATTTGCGAATTTGAGTATTAAAAATGAAACTTAAAACTTGAGGTTAAGTTCGTTGTATGATGCACCTGCCTTATTGCCATTAACTTTAATCAAGACTTTTGTCACTCGTAATTAGCATCGTGTAACGGTTTTTACGACTACTTTCAACATTTCCAAGTCTTTATGCAAATTTAAAACTGTTGTCACACCTACTACGTACTGAACATTAAAATTGGGGACCAATTAAATTCAATCATTTATAACACTAATGATTTTTATTCAACAATTTAAACTACAGTAAATTAAAAATAAGAGAAACAATACTTCAAAATATACAAACCCACAGCTTCCAATGGGGAAGCTCTTGGACCAATTTTTGGTACCTTTGTAGACACTGCATGCTCACTGCTTTTGGTGTCAGAGTGGACACTGCCCGGTCTCATTTATTTTGTTATATTACCTGAGATAACAATAATAATAATACTTCATTTGCTCAAATAACAATTACACGTATTGTTTTAGCATTGCCAGTAAAAGGAGATGAAAGTATACTAATCCTAGGTTAATGTAAATTAAGTTCTTAAGATTAAAAACACTTATTGATATTAAGCTACGACTTAGTTACAGAAACATACATAAAGGGGGAGGGTCAATAAGGCCGGTTTTCGACCTCCCTCAAATTTGGCAAAAAGAAAAAAGGAAATATTTTTTAACAGTCTAGGGTCAATTTAAAGTCGATTCGACCACAAACGGAACCAACCCCACCCCTCTTGGGGTCATTTCAAGGTCAAATTATGAAAAAGCCGTGAAAAAAACTCGCCTTTTCCGAATGAGTAGGCTTATTCTGGGACTTCGATTTAATATATATATATATAGGTTTTTTGGGTCGCTGATTCTGGATCCGAGGTTAGTTTGTCTATAGTGTGTCCCTGGATAGATGTAACAAGAGGTGTAATGGACCAAAAATTTTGGAATTTTGGAATTTTGGAATGGTATTTGGGGATTGAGTCCTGCTTGTTGTAAAACTAAAGTATACCAAAAATGACTTGATTTGGTGTTCTACAGGGTGTTTATAAGCAAAGTTGTAAAAATCACCATTAATAAAGTACCTTTATTTTTCAAAATATGAAAAAATTCCACTAAGAAAAGTTATTTAGAATGCAATTTTATACCACTATACCTTTCAGTTATGTAGAAGCTAAAAGTAGGCTATGAGAAAAGCAGATGATTAACATTTGCTCCTATACAACGTTAAATATGAATTCAACTCTTAATTCGCAAAAAATGGGAAGTTTAAAAAAATAATTTTATATTCCTGAAAGGTATGGAGGTATAAAATTGCATTCTAAATAACTTTTCTCAGTGGAATTTTTTCATATTTTGAAAAATAAAGGTACTTTATTAGTGGGGATTTTTAGAACTTTGCTTATAAACACCCTGTAGAACACCAAATTAAGTCATTTTTGGTATACTTTAGTTTTACAACAAGCAGGACTTAATCCCCAAACACCATTCCAAAATTCCAAAATTTTTGGTCCATTACACCTCTTGTTACATCTGTCCTGGGACACACTGTAGACAAACTGACCTCGGATCCGGAATCAGCGACCCAAAAAACCTATATGTATATATATATATATATTAAATCGAAGTCCCAGAATAAGCCTACTCATTCCGAAAAGGCGAGTTTATTTCACGGCTTATTCATAATTTGACCTTGAAATGACCCTAAGAGGGGATGGGGTTGGTTCCGTTTGTGGTTGAATCGACTCTAAATTGACCCTAGACTGTTAAAAAATATTTTCTTTTTTCTTTTTGCCAAATTTGAGGGGGGCCGAAAACCGGCCTTATTGACCCTCCCCCTTTTACGCGTACATATTTAGGTTTAAAACTATCTTTTTTAATCAACAAAACAAGCTTCAAGATACTCCTGTAGCGAATAAGGCCGCGAATTTAAAAGTAGTTTTTTACATTCAAACTTAAATTTGTTCGACGTTAGGCTTCGTATTTTGAGTGGAAGGTGATTAAATAACCTCACAGACATGTTTATGAAGCTTTTTTCTGTTAACTGAAGTTTGTGTTGGGGGGTAACGATATCTTCTTTATTTCGAGTATTGTGATCATGATTTCATGCATGAGTTTTTAAATTTGCTTGATTTTTGTTGACGTAGTCTAAACAATGCTGTATGTAGAGTGCTGGAAGTGTGAGTATATTTAAATCAGTGAATAATGGCCTGCATGATTCTCTACTTGATTTTTTTGTTATTGCACGAAGTGCTGATTTTTGTAATTTAAAAACAGAGTCCCATTCTGTTGAATCGCCCCATAGTATAATACCGTAAGTTAACTGGGACTGGAACAGTCCCATGTATATTAGCCGACATATGTGTGGTGGGACGTAATTGGCTAATTTTCGGAGCAAGAATATAACGCTAGCTAATTTATTCTCCAGACAATTGATGTGGTACTTCCAATTTAATTTACTGTCTAGGTGTATTTCCAAGAATTTTGTGTGTTTAACGTTGTTTAGGTTCTTTAAGGTGAAGTTCATTCTGATGGTTTTGTCTTTGTTGAAGCATAGTTTGTTTGCAGTGAAAGACTACTCTATGGTCAAGTATGTTCAGATCAGACTCGCTGCAGAAAATACTAGTATCATCTGCGTATTGTAGGGAATATGTATCGAGATATGATGAAAGGTTATTAACATAAAGAGTGAATAACATGGGTCCTAAGATGGACCTTTGTGGGACCCCTACGGTGACCGGTTGGAGGGTTGATCTTTTTCCATTGTGTTCGACGCTTTGCTGTCTATTGCCTAAATAAGATTTTACAAAATCTAACGCCTTGCCTCTGATTCCGTAGTATGTTAATTTTTCTAACAATATTTTGTGTGACACACAATCAAAGGCTTTTGAGAGATCGCAAAACACAATTGTTGTGATTTCGCCCCTCTCGAAAGCTTCCGTGGTTTGTGTGACCATCGTGATAATTGCCTGTACTGTGTTATAACTTTTTCTAAAGCCAAATTGTGTGGTAACAAAATAGTCGTTTTTTTCAATGAAGCCAGTAAGTCCGGTGTTAAATGCGACTTCGATTATTTTAGAAACGGGTGGTATTATAGCTATTGGGCGATGGTTGGAAACGTCATTTTCATTGCCTTTTTTATGAATAGGTGTAATTTTTGCATAGCCCAGTTTATTTGGAAATTCCCCTGCTTCAAAACATCTATTGATAAAATATTGAAAATATTGGTATGAAATTTAGTTATGACTTGCTTCCATTTTTATGATAATATATTAACATAGTAAATGAGGTCTTAACTTTCACACTATTTTAGATGCAATTTTAAATCACAGGTGATTACTTTTTATTATGTTGCTTTAGATATAGTCTGCTTTTTCTTGCTCTTATTAAATTTTCAACTAGGTTATTATTCATGGCGTAATACTACCAAAGGTTCCTGGTTCATCCAATCGCTGTGCGAAGAACTGAAAAAGAAAGCCCACAACCATGATTTAATGACCATTTTGACGTTCGTCTCTCAACGAGTGGCCTTAGACTATGAAAGCAACGTTCCTGATTCCATTACCATGCACCGTCAAAAACAGATACCCTGTGTCATGAGTATGCTTACAAGATTGATACATTTCAAAACGACTGGAACTGGGTATAGCAATTATTCATATCAACATTAGTTTTTTTTTTGTTAAATAATTTTTTTTAATATTAAATAATTATAAGTTAACTTATAACAATATGACAATATTAACTTATAACAATATTAAAATATTCTTTAATATATTAAAGAACATTTTAATATTGTTTACACATATCTGTAGATAACTATCTTTATTTGAAGAAATAGTTTGGTAATTATCTGTCGTTACCAATTGTTTTAATTTTGCTTTATTCTATTATTATTTACTACAAATATTGAATAAGAATTTCTCTTCAAATTTATGCTGTTTTCAGTTTATTGCACTAGTGCAGAATTTCTGTATTTTATTAATATGTTGACTGAAAAGAGAAAGTTACACTCGAACTACTTCATTAAATTGAAAACGATTTTATTAAAGATGAGTTTTCATCCGGTGTTTTCATTAGTTTCAAAATTTACATGAAAAATGGTGTTATATCATGCAAGCTTTTTATTTTTGTTCATATAGCTGGCTAACCCTTTGTGGCGGGAAGAAAATATATCATCAAAAATGATCCGCGATCTTCTAATGGGAAACAGATAACTATGCAAGGCGTGGAGAGATACTTAAATATGGGTGCCGAATACATTTGCACATAGTTATATAGTGGTAAAGTTCGATTATTTCAGTTTGAAAAAAAATTGCTGAACTACCTGAACATGTTACAAAAATGCAGAGGTAGAGAATGTCTCACCCCATTGCAAAAACTGATTCTCATAAATAGTGTTTAAGGGAAATTAGGACTATTTTGTTTTATTCACAAATTCCTGGAACTTTAGCAGCTCATGTGTTTTTCTAAAAAATAAGTTGTTCGAAGAACAAAGTCTAAGTTTATCCAGAACATTGAAATAATTACTTATTCATTTGTGTACAAAAAACAGTGCATAAAAATATCCAGTAAAGAATGTGATAGATCTTATTTAGTACCATGTTGCAGATGTAGACTTTCAGAGTAGATCAGTTATCAAGAATAAACATTCTGTTTCTTCAGAAGCACTTCATTTTGGGGTTGCAATCCCACGTTTTTAGTCCTGTGGGTATTAATGCGAGATTGCCTTATTGCCTAATATTTTTCAAGAAACAATATTTTTTTACATAAATAATCAACTTTATTCAAGTTAACATAAACATTAACATTGTCACGTATTTCCACCCTTAGGAAACTACCCTCGCAAAATCCGTGGGTTCCAAAAATTATAACAAGAGATGTCCACTAACACACTTTATTAAATATTTACTGGATACTTCACAATACTATTATTTACACTTTACTGACTAAAAATCACAATGTTTATCACTTTGTTTCTCTGTGAAATCTTAACCTCACTTTCTATACTTTCTGAACTACTCGCTGAGAATAATTTTATACCTAAAAATGACAGATCTCGATTTTTCTGTGATGACGCCACCATTCTCTAGATAATTCCAGATGTCACCAGAACTAACTTCTGGTAGGTTTCTCGAGTAGGTGCAAATACACTACATTCAGACATTCGATCTGTTGAAGTCTGCCTACTTTTTAGTAACCAACATAACCTTAAATTTTAAGGGGTTGCAACATATTACACTGCCCCCTCCTTAAGCCTGAACGTCCCGGTCAGGCAATTCAGCCTCTTTCACATACTTTGCCAGTCTATACAAGTGTACGATCTTCATCTTGGACTTTTTGTTTCGTTGAATACGATAGACGACATCATTAATTCAGGTAATAACAGTATACGGTCCATCCCAAGGAGGTTGAAGTTTCGGGGATCTCCATTCCTTCCGCTGTGGGTTGTACAGCCAAACCAGATCCCCCACCTTGAATCCCCCTGTACTGGCGTTCTGATCATAACGAGCCTTCAAGCGGTTACTAGTTCTGTTCATCTGCTCTCGATCATTCTTCGGCTGTTCTCGGCTTCCATTTCTGTAGTTGCTCATCGAAAATGGTTCTCCACGGGCAGCACAATTTTTACACTTGCGACACCAGGCCTCCACATCCTGGCGACTATTGACCCAATAGAACTGTTCCCGTGCTCTACTCAATGTCTTGTTTATGCCGAAGTGTCTGCTGGATGTTTCATTATGTGCTTCCTGGAATACTTCTGGTACACGACACCTGGGAATCATTAGACGCATGGCAACCTGCTTCCCATCTGGGCTTTCCCATGCTCTCCTCAAAAGCCCATCTACGACTGTAAGTGAATCCCATTGTGACCATAAAGCCTTCAGCCCCACTTCTTTGTTGGAAACATCCTTCCATACTGGTCGCGTTCCCCCTTCCTTTGCTCTCAACATGGGTCCGATTTCTACATCGCGCAATTGCTCTTGCCTCAGAGTTTTCTTTGACCAACTGTCTGGAAGATCGACCTTGACAGTGTGGACTTTAACCATGTTCGGCAATTTTCTCACCTGAGGGTAGCGCTTGCAATCTTCCTTGTCTGGTTTTCTGGATAATGCAGGAGTTTTGACTGCCTGCGTTGTCAACAGCCTGGTTTTCTCGCATTGGTCGTTCACTTTTGACAGAATAAATTGTTCGTTCCCAATCCTTAACATTCGCTTCCCTACGTCAACAATAAATCCATACTGTTCCATAATGTCCAGTCCCAAAATGAAGTCATCCGTAATGTCAGCCACGATGACCCTGTGGTCGAACCTCAAATGCCCAATCTGCAAACCCAGGTCTACTTCTCCATGAACCGTAGCCCTGTCTCCCGTAGCTGTCCGAACGATCACTTCTTCATTTTGCCTCTTGGTAATCTTTATGACCGATATAAATCCTGGCCGTACTATTGATGACGTAGTACCTGTGTCGATGGTAAACAAACATTTTCTTCCGTTCACATATCCATGCAACAACAGACTGCTTGCGATTCTTCGAAGCTGGGAAATCTTAATTTCTCTGGGGGCACTGCATTCCCTAGCCAGAACAAGCCCCCTGGTACTGTTTTCCTGCTTCTCTTCAACATTCACAGCATTTACTCGACTCTCCGAATTCTGCTGTCGACAGTCTCGCTTCATGTGTCCTACCTTGCCGCAGTTGTAACATTTAATACCTCCGCTCGGCTTTCCTTTATTTTGTTGTTTTCTCTGCTCCCTGAGATCATCCACTTTGTTGAATAATTTGGTAAACATTTTCTGTATCTCAGTCAACATGGGGTTCTGATTCATTTCTGGTTGCGATTCTTCGAGAGTCACAGCTCGCACTCTCGACCTTGGAGTATCCCTATATGCGGCTTCTACTTCCAGTGCACGCACCAAAGCTTCGCTACTACTTTGGTGTCTCGTCAGCCTCAGAACTCGCCTGACCTCTTCGTCCCTTATACCATCTAAAAAGGCCCCCACGGCTAATTGTTCCTGGAATTCTTTAGGTGCATTTGGATACGCCAGGTGTGCCAGTCTCTCTATCGCAGCTTCAAATTCTTGTAAACTTTCCCCAGCTTTTTGCATCCGGGATTTCAGCTGAGCCTGGTATAATTGGGCAAGGTGTTGATCGCCATACCTCAAGTCTAATGCAGCTTCCAAGACTTTGAAGTCCCTTTGTTTCTCAACTGGGATGGTTTGGAGTAACTCTGAGGCCTGGCCCCTTAACGCCAGAACTAATGCCATGGCCTTTTCCTCATTATCCCAGTTGTTCGCACACGCTGCCGCCTCAAACTGCCTCTTGTACGTCATCCAGGAACCTTGGCCGTCAAAAGAAGGAGGTGTTAGTCGCTGACCTGATGATACCACCTGCTGGCTTCCTCTATCTCTCAACTGTCGTTTAAGCCGGTCTATTTCTCCTTTGACTTCTTCTTCGAACTTGTTTACTTTTTCTTTAACTTTACCGACTTCTGTCTCGACTTCACCTACTTTTTCTTCTACCTTGTTTATCTCTTCTTTGATTTCACTCTTTAATTCTTCGTTGGCAGAAATGATAGCGTCCTGCTGTATTTTCATTTGTTCATTCAGAATTTTCCTTAATTCTTCTTGGCGTCTTTCTTGTTCCTCTTTCTCCTCTTGCTGTCGTATCTTCAGGTCCTCCATCATTTTCTTCAATTCATATTTTTCTTCTTGACGTCTTCTTTCTTGCTCTTCCTTTTCTTCCTGGCGTCTTCTCTCTTCATCCTGACGTCGTTTTTCTTGCTCTTCCTTTTCTTCTTGCCGTCTTCTTTCTTCATCCTGACGTCGTTTTTCTCGCTCTTCCTTTTCTTCTTGGCGTCTTATTTCCTGGTCTTCCATAATTTTCTTTAATTCATCTCGCTCTTCTTGACGTTTTCTCTCCTGTTCTTCTTTGTCTTCCTGCCATTGCTGCGCCATCATTTTTTGGAATTGTTTGAATAAGTCCTGTATTTGTTTATCGGATGCCATACTTCTTGTTGTTACGGGCATACGACGAAATTAAAATAAAATAAATTTAACTGTCACGTCAATATCGGTAATGGAACTTTCCAGACAAATCTCGAAATAGCACGAAAAAGTCTTATCCAGAGTCTTTTGTCACTATCCAGTTCAGAGAATTTAATAATCTCCACTAATGTCCAAATAGAAAAGTTCTAGAAATTTTCACGCACTAAATGAGTCTTTTTCAGTGTCTCTATCACTTCTCAGTTCAAAGGATTTAATTATCACACTAATGTCCTAATAAAATGTTCTACAATGTCTCAAAAATGCACTTAGCACTATTTTCCTGTCCGAAAATAACCCTCGAACAATGTCCAGTAAATTAGTCCACTGTGTTAGCACTAAACCTCGAGAATACTTCTCGAACACTCCAGCACAACTTCAGAGTCCCTCTTGTCATAAAATTCCGCTTTCTGACACCAATTTGTCACGTGTTTCCACCCTTAGAAAACTACCCTCGCAAAATCCGTGGGTTCCAAAAATTATAACAAGAGATGTCCACTAACATACTTTATTAAATATTTACTGGATACTTCACAATACTATTATTTACACTTTACTGACTAAAAATCACAATGTTTATCACTTTGTTTCTCTGTGAAATCGTAACCTCTCTTTCTATACTTTCTGAACTTTCTGAACTACTCGCTGAGAATGCGGTCGGTCTTTTATACCTAAAAATGACAGATCTCGATTTTTCTGTGATGACGCCACCATTCTCTAGATAATTCCAGATGTCACCAGAACTAACTTCTGGTAGGTTTCTCGAGTAGGTGCAAATACACTACATTCAGACATTCGATCTGTTGAAGTCTGCCTACTTTTTAGTAACCAACATAACCTTAAATTTTAAGGGGTTGCAACATATTACAACATTAAAGACTTAAAATCTTAAAGTCTTAAAATCTGGCTTTAGATTATCGCATTATTTTGGAATAACACATTTTTCAAAAATTTTATATGCTTTAATAAAATACAGTGTAAAAGAACATGTTATATTTATCCGACAATTTGGTCTTCTTGCCGTTTGATCTGCTTCACACATGGTACTTCAGAATTAAAAAAAAAATAACATGGGATCTTGTGGGACTGCAACCCATAGCTGCATTGTTAACCGAGACTCGGAGTCTGAGATAGAAGTTAGGTTGGTTATTTCTCGGCAATTTTGATGAATACGCGCACTGCACACAATAAACATCTATTGGAAAAAGAACGGGATGGGTTTTTATCATAAATATTTAGATTTTTAGCAAAATGATAATATTTAAAGCGAAATTCTTCGTCAATATTTCTCTTTTTTTTTGCGATTTTGTTTAATGTTTAATTTTTTTTTACATTACAACAATTTTCACTAATCCTTAAAATAGCAATTCCAACATTGTCACGAATTAAAGATATATTTAAAGTTAACTATGAATATCTAAAGGAAGATATGCCAATTACGTATATAAAGTTTTGCCTAGCTAATTCTAGCCTCTCAGCAATCGTGTTTTAGTGAAACCTGATTCCAGTTTCGATATTACGATGACTTTACTTGTATTAATAATAAGAATACAAATGACAGTTTGGATTACTTAATCCTTTCAGGACCGAAGTAGATCAGAGCGCTTTACCCGTTGAACCGGCTCGGGAAGCCTATGCGTGTTCATACGGTTCCGGTACCTAAATTCATTCGCATTGTCATCAAAACACTCATTCTCATCACTGTTTATCAGAATATCGAGCAAATCTTCATCTGTCAAATATTTCTTGGATGTCATTATATTTCGCGTAAAATTACGGTCAAAAATTAAAACAACTAGTATGTATCGTAAAAAAAAATGTGTCAATGTGCTTTATTTGTCTAATAAATATGCTATTTTAACACGAGTTTGGTCAATTCCAGTTCTAAACCATGCCTCCAAGTTTGCATGCATTATCGGTTCTGGTCTGTCTGGCACATGACGCATTTGTGTATTTGTCCGGGTCTGGGTGGGAAAGGGTTAAACACAATGGAACATAACCTTCAAACACTTCATGGTTTTGACATTAATGGTGATATGACGAGTAAGTTATCAATTCCTTTACACGCCATATATTTATCCATTTGTGTTGACCTGTAATTATTTCATCACAATAACCATTTTCTTTACCTGCTTATGAGGTACCCCCAAATCTTTAAACAACAGGTATTTATTAATTGAATATCACAGTATCTACCCGAAGCGTTACTATCCTTTCAAGCATTATCTGCCATCATCCCTTGTTTTATCTATCGAATTACCTGTCTTTATTTACAGTTGATAAATCAGGGGTATTAATATATATATATAAAAAAAAATCCAAAATTGGATATTTGGAAATCTCCACAATAGTACTAAAACCGATGTTTCACTTAATGGTATTCCCTATGTAACCAGTTTCATTTTTTGTCATGTGACGTATACCTTACAGGATTCTGTGCAGAAAACATAAACAGAGTTGGCTTCAGCTCAAGAGTTACTTAACATAAAGTCACTGAAACCGAACTAAAAAACACTACAAAGTCACTTAAAAACGTGTAAAGACAGTCCAACTCATCATAATCATAAACTATCACGGAGCCTAAATTAATTGGTATAATGCGCAGATCACTGCACAAATTGGTACCTTCCTGGATTTGATCTATTATCTAAACCATGATACGTCATAAGTGCAACATCTGGTTTGTTTTAATCTATTATCCTGCTTTCAAGAAACAAATTTAGTATTGCTCCTTGAATGCATTAGGTACCCACTCCTAACCAGCTTGAGCAAAACCAATCAAATTTGATTCCTAGGTTAGTATGTCACTATAAATTTTGCTAGTGGCAGGAATTCTTCAAGTAGCGAAATTTCAACATTATTGGTATTATACGACTGATATTTGGTAAAGGTACTCTTTATTGTGGGTATTTCAATATATTCAAAGGACATTATCAAATTGCACTGAATGAGAACACCTTATTATATAGGATTTTCTGAACATATGTGCAATTGAAAGTATCCTTTGCCTCTTGTTCTTCAGACAGGGGATGAAAACAATGGCGAGATGCTCTACACTTCCTTGACTTCATGGAATTACTCATCGACAATTCAAGAAACAAGAAAACACATGACTTGTGTTCATTCTTCGTTTATGTGAAGTTGTAAAATTCTCATTCTCAAATTTCTAGTGCTAGCAATTCCAAATGTAATTTATTGTAATTTTCTGTTCTTTTCGAACCTCAGTGAAGGATTGTTCTTATTTTGTATGTTTCATTATCTCATTTTGCTAGAGCTTTATACACACATTTAGTGTCGTGCAAAACACAGGCTCAAATTGTCCCGCATTCTTTAAATCACCAGAAATAAAAATGTTAATGTCGTTCATTAAGTTGGCGTCGCAATTTGCAAGATGCCGTCGTAGCTTGCAAAACACCAGTGACAAAAAGTTGCCATTCGCTATATAGAAACATTAGTACTACTTGTGAGATTAGCTTTACATCGATGAAAAAATAAATGTGGCAGCACTGATACGATAATTTTGACAAATGACAAATGTCACATGTAAAAAAGAAACCTACAAAATGCATTGAAAACTGCTGCCGGTGTCTTGCGACACTAAGCGTATGTATAAAAGAGCTCTTATATATAACAAACATGATTATTTTAAAAAAATGAGCTAAGAGCATGTCCTCATTTCTATAAAAGTGCCATAGACTTAACATAAAAAGTATAACTATCTCAGCAAGCTGGTGGTGATAAAAGGCCACTTGTTGGCTATTTAGTTCAAATTTAAATTTTACATAAACATTACCAGTAGCCTAAAAACCAGTTTTACGTTTAAATTAATGTTTTCTATACTTCTATAGTTTTTTTTTCCTTAGATTTATGTGCATAATAAACATATTTTATTCCTTCCTTTTCCAGAATCATGCCAGAAAACCTAGAAAAATAAAATGAGTTGTGAAATAAATATTTATACTTACTACTTTTTCCTCCTGGCAAATTTACGCCAGGTATATAACGTGATTCATTAGCATAAAGATGGAAGTACGAAGGTGGAAGTATCCAAAGTGATAATTAATTTTTATGATAGGCTAAAAACTGATGAAGATTCATATATTTTTTAGCAAAATGTAACGATTATTTTATAAGCGAAAAGTTTCAGTACTTAGTTTAAATGTTGCAATAAATTTATAGAGAATTATACAAAAATTAGCTCTTAGGAGAATTTTCTCAAAATAATTCAGTACTCTTTTTAATACTAATAATTTTATGTCTTGATCTCGGCTTCACTAATTTGTATGCATTAATTTTGATTGTAGTATTATGTGCATTTAATTTACATAAAAAAGTACTGATTTTTTTATTAGCCATAAGGAATTTAAAAGCAATTTTGCTTTATTCAAGAATGTGATCGCCAAACTGCCATTTTAATGCAATTGTGGTTTTTTGTGTGTAAAACAACTATTTTTCTAAATTGAATGCAAAATAATGAAAAATTAGAAATAGGAAATATATATGTAGAGGGTGCTTAGTGCAACGAATATGTAGTTATTCTAGACTAAATTTAAATATAATATTTAAGTACTATATATATCTATACAATATTTTTATGGTATTTTACAATTTGCCATTGTCTTTCATCATTGCCCAGAAATATATATATATATATATACATAATTTATATTTTGTATTAACATATTCACTGCCAGTACAGCGCCCGCCTTAAATATTAATTTTTTGAGTTATAAACTTCTTTTGAATATGGTTATTATTCAAACCCATATAATTTAGTAACATCGATACTTCCTCAGTGTATCGAAAACATGCAAGTTTGTCTTTAAAAAATACCGGAAATGGCAGACGAGTCAAGTAAACGAACGAAATCTGCTTAGAACCCAGTGACAATTTCCTAATATGTCCACTCCTGTAGCTTGAATCATTTGAGTGTAATAGTTTTAATATTCAAGCTATATTAAGGTATTAGTAAGGAGGGAAGGGGGTGATCTATTCGGACGAGGCGTTTCATATAATTATAATAAAACTTCACTTAAGGTAAGTTCGCCTCGTCCTCAAGATCACTTATGTAGATGTTTAAAGCTGTTGCAACACAAAATTTAATTTCCATAAAATACTTCATTACTTTTTGGTGAACAGCAATGTCATACACACAAAACGTTAAATCTTATTGATCTAAGTACAAATACAAAAATTTAGGCCTATGTAGAACAAGCTAAGTACAGACAAAATATTTGAGGCCTATTTGTAAAAGAAGAGCAGTAAATAATAAATTCACTAACTATGGAGTATGGAATTAGCAGGAGGGTGGTCAAAAACCACAGCACTTAGGCCCCATTGGACCCCTTGTACATCCTCCCTCTAGGCAGACACTCGCCTAGGCCTTCAACCAACCTAATCTTTCGAAGTAGGTGGTGATGTTGCCTTGGGGCATCTCCCTTACATTGGCCAAGGTAGGGCAACGCTCTCCCAAGATGGATTCTCTGATTGATGAGACGGCTGAACAGTCACAGAGTACGTATTGAAAAGTCTCATCTTCTTGTTCACAACCTCTGCAAAGAGGTGTTTCGCTTAATGTCATATTGTATAGATGTTTCCTTAGCGGACAGTGTCCAGTCTGGATTCCTGTTATAAAACGTAGATTCCTTCTGGTCATTGCCAGGTAGTCCATTGCTGTTTTCTTGTTGGGATACGTGAGTAGTTCCCTAGCGAGCTGACAGCTGCTTGTTTCATCCCACAGCTTCTTAAATTCGTTGTGGGTGTTCTCCTTAATTAATTGTATTGTCGCCGTAATCGGTAACAAACTGGCCGGGCCTGGTCCAAAGATGAGTTGGCCTGCTGCCTTCTTGGCCAGTTTGTCGGCTTTTTTGTTGCCACTGCACTGTGCGTGTCCTTTCACCCAGCATACCGAGATGTTGTTCGTACTGGAGGCACCCACAAGTGCTTGATGACATTCCCATACTGGTTTTATCAAACGCACCTTCTATGTCTACGAAGACACCTAGGGTGGACTCTTTATTGTCCAGGGATTTCTCAATCCGACTCGCGACCGTATGGAGGGCGGTGTCGGTGGATCTTCCCAATGTGTATGCGTGTTGGTTGGGATGCAAAGGGTTGTCTTTCACTACGACATCCCTTATGTATCGTTCACATAGCTTCTCCATCGTCTTGAGAAGAAACGAGGTTAGGCTGACAGGCCTGTATGCTTTGGGGGTGGTATAATCCATCCGCCCTGTCTTTGGAATGAACACAACTTTCACTTCTCTCCATATCTCAGGAATATGAAGGTGCGCCAAGCCCGCCCTAAATACTCCACTAACTAATAATTGTTTTTGCAAACGACTCATTAAATATAGAAAGTTGCAAATACTTTCGAAGTCGCTGACCACCCAGCTGTTCCAGAAAGTTAATATGCATATTCTTCTCCTCATCTTTCCAGTGTCCATGCGCGGTTTTGCCACCACATACGACCCCCCCATCCAGATCATGAGGCATCACTAAAAATTTCCGTTTTAAACTTGCGCGGCGAAAGGGAATTACAAAGAAGACACATGAGACTTCCACCAAGCGATATCTTCCTTGACAAATCCAGGAATTGTCATCTTACGATTGTAATTTTTACAAAGCTAAATATTTAGCCCGTTCTGATGATTCTGTGTACAACCAGCTATAACAAATGTTCGGACACGCGGACACCAAGACTCCAACAAACTGGGTAAACTCTCTTATTGTACATATCGAGTGTACCATATACTTGTGAAGGTACTTACAAATAGTCTTTTGTTTATCTGGAGGAAGTCTCAATGTCATATTGGAACTATCATAAATAAACCCAAGGTATCGAACTCTTTGACGAGGAATTGTTTGGCTTCTTTTATAATTTATTATAAATCCTATATGTTCTAAAACCTTACATGTATTAGATACATTGTAAAGACTTTGTTGATATGATTTGTCAATTAATAAAAAATCATCCAAATACAAAACTGATAAAAAATTGTTTGCTCTTAAATATGCTACCAGAGGTTTCATTAACTTTGTAAAAACGAATGGTGCTGTACTAAGGCCAAACGGCATGCAAGTATATTCGTACATATGTTCCAAAAACCGAAACTGAAGATACTTTCTATGAGACTTCAATTGGTATTAAATGGTATACATCTTTAAGATCAATCGTGGTCATGAAACATTTGGGTGAAAGTAATTTACAAACCACTTTGTGATCTTCTAACTTAAAATGCAGAGTATTGATATATTGGTTAAGAATAAGTCTACTAGAGCCGTTCTTTTTTTGGTATTAGAAATATATTTGAAACAAATTGGTTTCTATTAGGAATACATTCTTTGACAACCCTATACTAATTAATTCTGCTAAATGATTGTGAATGGCACTTATTTCCTTGGAAGACCAGGTACTTTTTGAATTGGTTTTTTAACGAAAGAAATTTTATAGCTCTGTATCCACGACAGTAGTATAGGATCTGACGTACGGTGTCGCCAACTGTTAAGAAAATATTTAAGTCTACCACAATAAGGTCCTCCTAGGTATGTCTGTTCTCGACCTGATACATCCCCTCATTTTGCTCTCTCTCCCTGGCTGTCCCCTCCGAGGCTGACTGTGTCTGTCTCGATTCTGCGGATACAAGGTTCGAGACAGACGTCTGGAGTTTAAATTGAAAGATTTTTTAATGTGTCTATTATTCGGTTTTGGCTTAGGAATCTTCAGATCTTCTGATGTTTTCTCCAGGGCCTTTGTTGTTTTTAAACGTTCGCCCAGGTTGTCCTCGAAAAGCCAACCATCGACAGAAACTGCCGCCAGGGTCAACGTCAACTTGAAACTCTTATTTATTCCAGAAGAGGCTAATATTCTTCTGGATTGGGATTCTGAAAAATGGACAGATGCCAATAACTTTCCAGCATCACCGAGCAGCTGTACTAGCTGAAATGGATATACTACGTAAGTGATCTTGAGGATGAGGCGTGGAATATAATCCCTTATAAATCCCTTAAACATTAAGGGAATATACATAGGAAATGTCAAAGTATATACTTTTTTACCAAAACCATATAAAAATTTATTGGATTAAGGAATATACTAGATACTCAATTGATAAAAGAAAAACAATGTTATTTTTAACTTGGTTTGAAAATTCGTCATATTGAGATAGTGACTGCTTTTTGTAGCAAATCAATTATCGTATAAAGAACGTAAAACTAAAAAATCTCTTAATAACAAAAACAAACATTCATGTAATCTGCAAATACAAGTTATAGAATGTATATGTGATTTGTTATTTATAATAAATTGCCATGTCTCAATATAAATTGGGTGACTTATTTGTTTGTGACATACAGGGAAATTCATAATTTCGGAGCAATACTTCAGGGGTCAGTGATAGATAAAAAATAAAGTATAGTTTGTTATATACTACTATCTTGCTTCCTGTCCGAGCCCAAATTAGTAATTTATTTTAAAGTTGTTGCCACTCGGAATTTTTTTTACGCTTTCTTGGATGTATATAGAACTAATTTTCACGATATTTAAAATCATTCATCGCAGAATTTTTTTTTACAAGTATTTTATTTTTTTTGTTTAATGACGCAGCCACACAAAAAAAAAGTGGTCTGGTGTGCGGACCAGACCAGTGTATCCTGATGTATTTGAATCTGCTAAAACCGAATCCGAAGTGAGAATTGTTAGATTGGCTCGTTTTTTAGTTTTTCAGACCAGTGTATCATTACCAGATACACAGGTTTGGTCCGCAGGCCAGACCACTTTTTTTTTGTTTTGGGGCTGTTTTTTGGGGTTAGAGGAGAAAACCGAGCGAATCTGACAATTCTGACGTCGGATTCTGTTTCACATGATCCAAATACATAATGACACATTAGTCTACCGTACAGACCATTTTTTGGGGAGGTGTTTTCTTGGGTTGGGAATGAAAAACGAGCCAATTTGACAATTCTGGCTTTGGATTCGGTTTCAGCGGGTCCAAATACATAAGGATACACTGGTCGGGTCCGCAGACCAGACCACTTTTTTTTTTGTGTGGCTGCATTATTAAACAAAAAAAAAACTACTTGTAAAAAAAAAATGTCTGCGATGAATGATTTTAAATATCGTGGAAATTGGTTCTATATACCGGGTGACACAAGCTAGTGGCTTCTCCCTATATTTCCTTTATTTTTCAATTTATCCATTTGAAATTTGGGGTGCATAAACTACCTGTAAAAATGAATTCTTGGACATAAAAAGCGGTATGAGACTATTTCCGGTTTACCCGGAAATGACCGATTTTTAAATGGAACACCTTATATATTTTTATATATTTGGATTCAGGACAACATTCTGGGTATACCGTGAAATATTTGCGAATTTTGGAGTCGATGCTCAGATTTTTTAAGCATTTTAAGAATTTGGAATACCAAAATTTGTTCTACGACAGGTAAAGTTCAAGGAAAAAATATAATTTTTCGTTTAATTTCATTGGTAACTATTTATGAAGTCTCCAAAATTGAACAAATCACTTTTTTCAGAGAACTTTATTTTAGTTTCATAATGCAGTTTTTGTAATGGTTTATACTTGTATATATTTTCCGATACCTTGTGCATGATAAATGGTAACTGAAAGTTCTTAAATATTTCTTCCACGGAAGAAATAAAATAAAATTCTACTCTATGTTTCTATCCTCGAAAATGTCTTTATAAACATACACGTTAAACATCAAGTTCCAGTCTGCTTAGCAGGCAACCTGTGAGTCATGAGAGTAGTATATAGGGGTTGCATAATTATGTGACGTCACACTAATGCGGTCTATTACTTTTATATGGTGAAAATTTCCAAACTATTTTGTTTCGAATATGAAAATTTTGAGAATTAAAAATTGTTGTCTGGGATAATTGTCGAATAGTTTTAGTCAATTAATGTTAAATTACGGAAATCATGTAAGGATCAGACTTTTTTTTTTTATTATTTGGACCGACAGACAGAATTTTTTTTGTGTTACTATACTTCCATGCATTGGATGTGGAAGTAATTATGAATCCTTTTATTTAATCAAATATATGTAAATAATTCACAATGTAAGTTAAGAAAATAAAATTAAGTTATTCCATTTAACAATTCTTCACTTCACATAGGTGCAAGAACAACCAGGTGATAAAAATTTCATTCCTCTGGCTTACAAAGATCCAGAGGAATGACAATTTCTAGCAGTTTCCATTAAATGTAGTATCGTACTCTAATTTCATAAGCTCACATTTTGTGAGGAAATACCTGTTGCCAATATAAATCTGTGGATAATATTTTAACATTAGCTTTATATAGAATATGTCTAAAATGCACATCAGACGAATGATATTTTTAAGCGTGACTTACCACGATTTTCTTTAATGTTGAGTGTTCTCCTTAATAGAGACGAGAGCTGTAGCGCAATCTTACATAAAATTAGTGAATTTTTAAAGTGTGTCAGAGGAATAATGATATAAAGCTAGGGACATGAACAACAGACAATTTACAAAAAATCTGACACAAAAAGAGTAAAATAATTGTAAAGCTCCCTTGTCTTCTGTTTAAGTGTTGTTATTTATACTTCACTTCTATGAAATGTTTTAAAACATATTGTGCATATGCTAATTTATACTCTGCATGACACGAATAGCAGTCCAGAGGAATGATGCACTTTGCTTCCATAAATAAAATATTCTCAACATTTTTCAACAATTCTGAGTAGATATATCAAGAATTTGTGATTAAATACTATATCTTAATAATTATTTTCTTAAAGTTAAGTTTTTTTTTTTTTTTAGCAGTACGGGGCATCAAATATAGTAGTTGTGAAATTTTCACCCATATATTACCTGATAAAACAATAGTAGTATTATTAAAGTAGTATTAAAAATAAAACTTAAAAATAATCATAATTATTAAAAATCAAGAAATTATTGAATCGAATACATGGTTTTATATTGCTAACATATTGGAAAACCCTCCCTTCTGAAACCATGTAGAAAGGTTTTGTTTTTGAGAAAATCAGGTAGTATTGGATTGTTGAAAAAAAAAGGTCCTTTCTTGGTAAGAGTTAAATGGTGCATCGGAAATGCATAATTTTTTTTTTGTTGAATATTATATGATTATTCCAGCATAAAATTACAAATTGATATTTCAGTCCATTTAGAAGTAATCACCAAAAAAAAAAAATTAACTCCTTTTTGGGGGCTTGTATTACCTTTATTTTGCGATATGTGGTTTTGCCTAAACCTTATTTTTTTTTATCTACTATTGACCTGTAAATAAGAATCACCCTGTATGGTATACAGAGATTCTGAGAGGTGTAATAAAATTCTATATTATTTTGGCATAGAACTGCACTGGAATTGAATATGTTAATTTATGGTGTGTGTAAGCGATAATATTAGTCTTGATATGAGTCTTAGTTTTTATCTTCCTAGTTTTTAACTTTTAGGACTATGACAAATACCAGCAAAGCACATCTAAGTACATGTATTACGCTGCATTTTCCAATAACGTTTTTGTGATATGGACTCAGTCTGATTTGTGTCATTTGATGTCTCTATTACACATGCACTTTAATTTTTTGACTATTCCTAAAATGAGTGGATATTTGAGCAAGTGCAACGTGTTACAATTAAGACAAAGATCACTGCATAAACACACCATTAGTAATAGTTTAATTAGGGAGTCTTTAACATGACTTATTGTAAAATGTAATTGTATCTCCATTATTTCATTTTCAATATGGAGAAGATTGAGATAACCCCTTAGCACTTTTAGGATGTGAAAAACTGGAAAACTTTCTAATTAGCCCAGTAACATTAGTATTTTACTTCGGAAAAAATTTGCACTAAGCTGGATTTGTGTACACCTTTATTTACGCATTATAACTAACGTGTAAAAAGTCCCAATCTATACCATGTTTGTCTCGAAAATTATTCAAAAATCACTTAAATTGTTTTTTTCCTGGCTCTCGCTTTTTACTGGTCCGACGACAATTATGGTTATTATGAAAAATGTAGATTGAATAGTTCTCTATGAAAACGGCTGTATACGTTTTTTACGTACGAGCAACCATTTTCACATTATGCAGTCCACAAAACATCAACTGCATATAATATAATAATAACAGCAATGCATTTGTTTCTACACCACTGTCAAGGTAGAATGTAGGGCGAGTTTTTTTCAAATGGCTTGTTCGATAGACTTAATCCATGCTTAATAAAAAACATATTTATAAAACGATGATGACTCTTCCTCTTCAGCTTCTGGCACTTCTTCCTGTTCATCTTCTTCAGCAGGACCCTCTGATATATTGGGTGTTAGATAATCGGTGAGGTTTATTTGATAGTATTCTGTTTCTTCTATATCGATATCATGAGAAGTGTAAGCAAAATTGGCATCAGGAGTGGCATTAAGACATTATTGGACCATGACAACGCCCACAAACTATGGAGCATGGCAATCCGACTTTTCTATAGCCATAGTTAAACCCACAACCTTTCTTACAATTATAATAAAACGTGTTGAGAAGTACATTCGGCACAGGTCTTCAGGGGCATCTGTTCTAAATTCTAACTACTGTACTAAGTACTACAGAGAGCTATTTTATTTTGTTTAATGGCTTATTTATTACAATTTTCTTTAGTCCATGTACTATTTATTATTCATCAATTATCAAACCCGAAATAATTTATTTTGTATTTCGTTAATGGTTTACGGTTTACTTGCTTAAATGAAACAATGAATAAAAAAGTATTAGTCTTCTAAGGACCATCACCATAAATTAGGTATTAAAGAAAGCCACTTCTGGCTGCCATTCATATCGCTCGATTGTTTTGGCTTCAATGAAACTGCCGTATCAGCGAATTCATAAAAACGACTAAAAGAATATTCAAGAGAAAAAAAATTTGCTGCCCTGGACACCCGCCCAGTGTGCCCAGTGGTAAAACCGCCACTGCAGGTCTTAGTAAAGTCACTATAGGCTCCAAAACATTAATTACCAGTCCCCACTGTTCACTCATTGCCCCACCAAGTTGTAAGTTGCGCTCAACAATCACACTGTCACCGTCCGAGAGCAATTTACCGCAATTAAAACATCCGTCATTGAAATTATCATTCCGATAATGCCACATTCAAAATAAAACGAATTTGTTGAGAATTTGTTTTAAACTGAGTTAAAGATATAAGATATTGTTGGAGTGTAAATTGACCCATACAACAATTATGGAATACAAGATTAAATTGACCCATACAACAATTATGGAATACAAGATAGCTGTGCTTTATTAAGGGGGTACTTTTTTCTCTTCGTACACTTTGTCACATATATTCTGTACCATTTTGTATGTCTCATGAAATGGAAAAGTAATATTCTATGTAATAGACCTACGGAGTGAAGTATGTGCGTGCCTTGCTTCGAAGTTTAGCAGTGCGTTATTGACAAAATGGTTGCTCATAGGTGAAAAATGTATACAATCTTTTTTGCAGAGAATTGTTCAGTCTGCAATTTCCATAATAATCATAACTGCCATTCGAACAATAGGAAGCGAGTTCCCCGAAAAACTTATTTTCGTGACCTTTGACCCAGAATACCATTCGAAGTGAATATGAGATTGGTAAAACTTTTTACACCTTACTTAAAATGCCTAAATAAAGGTGTGTGCAAAAAACCAGCTTGAAGTGAATTTTTCCGAAGGGACTTTTTTTTTTTTTGTCTAATGTTATTAGGTTAAACTGGGCAAAACTTCCAGGAAATATACTAAACATATATTTATATAGTGATATGTGTCATTTGGGAAAATATTGGTACATACGGTTTTAATATTGCCTCTAGTAGTTATTTATTAATTATATATTGTATTGTATAGTATATATTACATTCTATTTTGCTCATTATTGTAAAGGCTTATATTGATAATAAGTCTTATTTTGTAAATTTTATTGAATATACAAATATCTTGAATAATGGCTGTTGTATTAAATTACCTATAACCGCCTCTATCCCGAAAGAAGCGAAACTTTAAATCTGAAATATTTGATGTTTATAACATATACAAATTAAAAATTTTAATTATGGTATATGCATATCAAAACATATGCCCTGATAATTTCTGCTCCTGCTCATAATGTAGTTTGGTACGCTTCTTATTCACATCTTCTCCGAAGATGTTTCGTGACCCATACCATGAATACTAGAGACAAGGATGATGCACCCCGTGCCTTCAACATGTCCGTGAAACTGGAAGAAAGAAGCCGCGTGTTAGGTGGCGCAGTTCTTACTATCACACTGGAATGCGGAAAAATATGAATTTTATATGCAATCGCGTTATTTGATTATCGTTACTCGTGACTAAAAACTTCTTTATGCTTTATGGGCACACATACAGTGAAACAATGTTACTGACATACATATTTCAAAGTTGAAAAATTTAATTATGGCGGGGCAGTTTTTCTACTAAGCGCTCTCGAGTGCGTGCGCACTTCTTTTTCGTTCTTTTCTTCCAGCTCGCTTGCAACCCACCTGTCCTTGCCTTTTCACGCATTCACAACTGGCACGTCGTTGTCTACACCGTTATTCATCGTAATTTTCAATATTAACTTGTGTTTCTCCCATGGTGTATTAAATAGGTGGTGCGACGACAACCCTCACAGTGGTTTCATAAGTGCTTATTTTTTACATAATGTAATAGATGGCAGGACCAATAAGTTCTCTCATTACTTACGCATAGATAGATAATTTTACAGGTTCTGTGCATACGTGCATACAGTGTTGCATACATTCCCGGCCTTTTGTTTTTTGTTTAGTGAAACAAGAGTCCAGTGACATCTGACATTAAGTAGCTAAATTAAAACATTGAAAGAAAATATGCAACACTACAAGCAGCATTGCACGTGTCGCTACAGCTAACCTCAAAAATATATGTTTCTTAAGATTTACAAGTATTACGTAGCTATTATTAAAATTTCTACATGGTTCCTGTACTTTCAACCAAAATCAAGTTCAACGCAATGTGTATGAAGTTTTAAACAGTTTGTCACAATAAAATAAAACACTTTTTGCAGGTTAGGAATAGACTGCTAATTATAGGTTACTATAATTAGCAGTCTATTTTTATTAATCAACAATATTGAAAAATTATTTGCGTGACTTTTTAAATATTTGCCTGGAGCCAGTATGGCTCCAAGCTAAAAATGCCTATACAAACATTAAAAATGAGAATAAACGAAAAAACCTTAAAATTTGTGGTTATGTTAGTTATACGATGCATATGCCCAGGTAATTGTAGGACCTTATTGCTCGCGCCATCTACTAAAGTAAATAGTAACCATGCACTTATGAAGCCATTATTATAATAGGAAAGTGCCGTTCGTCGGACCACCTATTTAATACACCCTGGTTTCACCTCACATATAATTTGCTGCATCTCCATGGTACGTATCAAATGTCCCTTTTATGTTAGTGCATGTCATGGTGTATTTGTTGTAAGCTAATAACCTAATAAAACAGTTTTTTGATGACTTGTTCAACAGCGAAGTTTTGAGCACTAGAGTCGCCATGGTCTGAATTACTTAATTAGTAAGTAAGTAAGTAAGTAAATTTATTGTTCATGTAAAAAGGATTTACATTGTACCCATTGGGTGTTGAACAGAGTGGGTTAATAACTAAAACTTAACGTAATCTAAAAGCTTAAACTAATTCTAAGTCTACCAGATAAAACGTTACAATAAAAATTTTTCAAAACATAAAGTCAGTAGTGACAGGAAATCAGTGTAAGGTTAAATAAGTGTTTGTTATAGTCTTTGAACATCCACTGGAGATGATCTATACTCCTGCAAAGAGTAGTGTGCCTGCTTTATGAGATATTTTTTTATTTTTTGTTCAAATTTTGTGGCGGTCAACTGTCTTATATTCGTAGGTATTTTGTTGTATAGTGATTTGCCCAAATGATATATTGTATTTCTAGTTAGGTTTGAGTAAGATTGAGGCAGACATAAGTGATCAGAGCACCTAGTTTCATAGTTGTGCACAGTTTCTCTTTTTTCCATACTTATGACGGTTTCATATATGATTAGATCAAAAAGAGTTAGAATTTTTAATTTTTTAAATAGTGGTTTACAATGATCCCGGTAACCAGCACCTGCTAATATCCGAACAGCTCTTTTTTGGAGTAAAAATATTATTTCGAGATTTGTGGAGTTTGAGTAACCCCAGAATGTAACACAATATCTCAGATTTGACGCGAATAAAGCATAATATATCTGTACAGCGACGTCTCTATTTAGTTCTTGAGTGGTTTTTTTTATTGCAAATAGAGCCGATGATAGTTTTTTACTTAGGTAAGATATGTGTTTATCCCATTTTAGATTTTCTTCAATATTTAAGCCTAAAAATTTATATTCTGGAACCCGATTTAGTACAAATTCATTGATTTTGATTCTTGGCGAGTAATGTTTATTAAACGAGATGAATTTAGTTTTTTGAATATTTAGAGATAGTTTATTGGAACAGAACCATGCATTTATCAGTGCCAGGTCCTCGCCAACTCTCTGCTGCAGTGTCAATGAGTCGCTGCCACTCCAACAAATGGAGGTGTCGTCAGCGAATAATGTAAATTTGGCAGCAACTGGAAGGCTTGTAAGATCATTGACATACAACAAGAATAAAAGGGGACCCAGCACCGAGCCCTGCGGGACTCCAGTCTGTATTGTTTTCGTCATTGATCTGATAATGTTACCACTTTTGTCATGTACTTGCACTAATTTCTTGCGGTTTTTTAGGTATGTTTCTATCCAGAGTTTTATTTTACCTCTAAGTCCATAGTGTTCAATTTTATCAAGCAGAATATCATGGTCTACACAGTCGAATGCTTTCTGTAGATCGCAGAAAACTGCTAAAGTTAAGTCTTTGTTGTTTACTTTTGATAGGACATATTAGAGAAAATTGTAGACTGCATCTTTAGTGCTTTTGCCTGTTTGAACTATTTGAATTTGACTATTATAAGGAGTGTTTGTGATGATTTCTTCCAATACATTAAAGTAGGTAGGTATTATTTAAGTGGTCTCTGACTGCATTTAAATAATGTGATGGAGCACCATCTTACTGAAACCACGTCCTATTTCGAATACTTTCAGGAAGATTCACCAATAATTGTGGCAGATAGTTTTCCAGAAAATGAAGATAAATAGCTCAAGCCAATGTACCATCAAAGAAATGTGGCCCTATTACATGTTCTGGCCTCATTTCAAAATTGCATAAAGACGTGTGTCAATCAAAATGGGCAACATGTGGAGCACTTATTATAATTTTTTCAATGAGTTATTTGAAGAAACTTTTCTTTTTTATGTTTATTCTTGAATTTTGTGCTTATTATTCGATAAAACGAAAATGGTTGCAATTAATTATAGGGAAGTTATAAAAAATATTTGTTTCTCATTTCTACATCATATCGCCGAAGAATATACAGGGTGCTCCATTTGAAAAAATTGAGAAAATTCAATTAAAAAAGTTCTTAATTGAATAATTTTTGGCCACCCTGTGTATTTTTAGGAAGTGAAAATGATTCAAAAACATTAAATAGATGTCTCAAGTAGGGATTGCAATACCGGTTATCAGGATAAAAAACACTTGATGATAATTACCGGTTATTTAAATTTTTTACCGGTTATTTCGGTAAATTCTGAACTTACGATATGTCACGTATTCAACGTTTCTATTTATGTCAGTGACTAGTATTCACTAAATACAGAGTGACTGTCCCAACACTGAGCACTTTTAACAATAAATACATAATATTATAAAAAGTAAAATCCAAACAACAAGCCCCAAGAAGTACAAGAGAGACATTGACAATATCTTGCGACAGAAAACTGAATATTTCACTGCCGCAAATATCCGTGGAATACATTTAGAAGTATGTTATTACCAATTCTTATTAACTTATCGACCCACCAATATCGATTGAGGAAGCTGGTGGTATTCTATGCACAAATATCAGATGACTAATATCGATATCGCTTTGAAAAACTAACCCTTTTAACGGGCTATTTTTAAAAAATATTGTATTTTTAGATTAGGTATTTAGTAAATGCCCTATTTGAGTTTATGTTTATAATTTTTATTATTTAAGTTGATAGTTTTGTTATTTGTCGAATAATTATTTATTTAAATTTATTTCATTTATATTTTTTCCTTTATATAAAAATCCTTTTAAGTTTGTTCATTATATTAAATCTAATATATAAAAATCTCGTGTCACAGTGTTTGTTATCGAACTCCTCCAAAACGGCTTGACCGATTTTTATGAAATTTTTGGTGTATATTTGGTAGGTCTGAGAATAGGTCGTAGGCTATTTTTTATACCCCTAGGTGATGAGGGTGGCCCTATCCAGAAATATTCTTTTTATTTTTTTGGACAAAAATTTATAATTTATATGGCAAAACAATGTTTGCTGGGTCAGCTAGTATACCTACATATATAAAAATTTTTTTGTTAAATTTAGATAATTTTGTACATGGAAAAAGACAATTGCCATTTTCGCCACCGTAATCATTCATTTTAAAAATTACCGGTAAATACCCCGGTAATTTTTAAAATGAATAAATACCGGTTAACCGGTTATTTCCATTTTTATTTACCGATTTACCGGTTATTAAAACTTCCGGTAAATTGCAATCCCTAGTAGTCACATAAGTTTTTCTTAACCCATCATTGTGACTGGTGATTTTTTCAATATGCATCTGCAGATGCACTTGATCCTGTAATTTCGTCTTGGCTCGCCCTGTATATTCGAAAATAATTTCCAGTTATAGACTTTTTTACTTAGTTTACTTGTATTATTTTTTTAAATTTCTAGCTATCATAGAACTCGAGATACCGAAGTCCTACGCATTATTGCTCCACTCTGTATATGTATGTGTACTGTACGTGCCCTCCCTGCCGTTTATTTTGGCAAAAAGGCCGAGCATAAAAAATTTGTTGATTTTTTATTTGAGCAGAAAAATTTTTGGTGGTTTTCTTCCACTAGCTCATTACATTAATTTTCATTGTTAAGTGGAACATTTTGTGATTCCCCGCCCATCAATTTTTTCATTTCCGAATGAAAGAAAATATTTGTTTGTTTGCCGCGGCGGTGCATTTTAATGTTAATTTGTTCTGGATCCGCCACTGACAATATCCGCGAACTTGTGTGGTAGTGTTACTAGCGCCACCTGTGGCACGTCTTGAGTCTTCACATTTTGTGGATCGGTTTTCGTCGGAATTCCCATCCATAAACGTCCGTAATCCTCACAGATCACGTGATCTGTGGTAATCCTGGGGACCTATTCTCCAGCTTAGGAGAAGTGAATCGGGGTATTATTTCTCTTTTTATATCATTATATTTTCTATTTCTTTCTCTTTCCTTTCTCCCGAAATGATCATTCTCTCGACTGGAGAATAAGGTCCCTGATCTTTAGTATTCATGACTTATACATTATTCCTCACTCCTTATTATTTTAAGCTTTTTACAATATAGCAAAGATTAGAGAATTAACTCTCTAATCTTTGAATATAGTCCATCAAAGATTTTGTTTGAATACAAATTTCCACTTAGCTGAAAGTTTCTATGAAACATGTTTTCAACATTTTAAACAACACGTCAAATGTCCTTATAGATTCAACTGGAGATTTAAATTTTACAAGAGGCCAAAGGCAAAAAAACCAGTTTTTTTGGAAATATCTCGAAAATATTAGCTTTATGACAAAAACATTTATTATCAAAATTTGCATTGAAAAAGGCTTTATAATTTCCTTTGCAAAAGTGCTACTTATTTACAAGAAAAATGATAAATTATGCGCCAATATTTTCCAAAATTTTTATATGGTCATTTAAATGGGTTTCTGAGTTATTTCGTAAATGTTTATGCTTCCTTCATACTATGTCGTAGCCAAGGGGGAGTATGAGAGTATGTTTACCGCCCCAACTTTGACAGACTTTGCAAAAGTTGGAAATTTGAGACTTAAATTGGCAAGGAAAGGAATATTTTTTTTTAGATTTTTTTCTACCGCTCAATTTTTATTTCAGTGAAAAATTTTTTTTTTTTAGATCTTCATGTTATACATACATGTTAGATCACGGTTCACATGAATGACTTTTTAAAAACTTTTATTTAGTTACATGGAGCCAACGTTGGCTCTTGGAGAAGGAATATAATAATAAATTAGAAGTGTTGCATTCTAACTGAGTTTAATAACTGATTCAACAAAGCGTGTTTAGTCATATTTATAACATACAGAACCTGAGTAAGCAAAATATATAACAAAGGAATTGCAGTTCTGCAGTCTGCACAAGTTATGAGAAACAAAGGTGTAATATGATATCTTGAAGATAAGCAATTAATAAGAGAAGCTGTTATCGTGAAATACGATATACCTGTGAAGGTTTATTATGGCTAAGTCGCAATAAGATAGCGTGTAATATTATATAACAACTTCCCCCTTAATAAAAAAGTTGATGTTATGCAGCAACTTTTGAAAATTGTTAAAACGTTAAATGAATATAATGCAAAAATAAATTGAAACAATGTTGAATGAATACAAAGCAAAATAATAAAATAATGTTAAAATTGGTAAGCGATAATAAAACATTACATAACGTAATAAGGATAAAATACAATAGTCTAAATTAATAGACAAGGGTAAAACTCCACATGAAAGTCTATGTTAACTCGATGTCCTCTTCTTCTTGAGGTCTAATACCGGGTCGCTTTCTTGGAGGGATCAGTCTAGGAAATTTGGTAAATACTCTGCTTCGCTCTGAAGGAGGTGAAGGAGGGTTATCCGTTGAGGGTTGGATTCGCAATGCTCCACATCTTCTTCTTCTGCATTTACAAGTTATGTAAACTAGAACTAATAGGATGATGAGAGTGATTATGAAGTATGTGAACCAAGATACATGTTTGGTCACAAAAGGTTCGTTTATGAGGTCGTCTAGGTCTTTGGAATATTGCTCTAGTTTGTTTTTAGCAATATCTAAATCTTCTACGTCGAGACTGTTTAATTTAAGCGGTTTTAATTTTGGGATTTCGATTTTGTCGGGCATGTGATTGCAGCATTCAAAAGGAATTTGGATTGGATGTGAATTGTCCTTAATTTCGGAAAAGTCTTTAGCACTGGCTTGTATTCGAGTAATGCCTGCATAGGCGTAACATCCTGGTTGTAGTTTTATGATGGAATTTTTATTAATTAGCTCTGTTATGGATTCTCTCTTCGGACAGTTGATGGTAATGTGAAGTGGTTCGGAATTAATTACTAGCCATGTGTTGTCTTCAAGTTCTTGGACGTTGTATCCTTGACTAATGATGAAGGAAGTTTGACAATTTTCTGGGAGTTTCGGCAATGGTTTTAATATTCTAGCCTCACAAATGGCATTTTGGTCGATAGGATATGCAAACAGGTTCGAACATAGTTTGGTTCCAAAATAGAGTGGTTTGCATTCTTTCAAATTTTGTATAGGTATGTACATTAAAGAATCATCGTCTCTCGCGATAAACTTTTGTGAAATAGATAAAAAGTGATGTAGACCAGTTCTGTTATCAAGTATAGGTATGGGGTATAGGCGAAAGGTGTTATAATTTTGAGGTTCAATAAGAGGTATTGTTAAAACAAATATTAGGTTAGAATCTAGTTGAAAAGCTTTTAGTTCAATAATATCCAGATATTGAGCAACTGCTGATAGTTTAATTGGAAGAGGTAAATTGTTCCTTCGCAAACTCTGTGAAATCTCTTGTAACGCCGTTACTAAGTGATCAGGTGTTATGATTGATGAATGAATAATTCCTAATCTGGCAAATGTTATTGAATTTAAAATATCGTTTAGATTGTCTTCGATATACAAATAGCTGGCCATTAGTTGTTCGGAAATGTATAGAAATTTTAGTTTTATTTCGGCAGCTTGGATCGTTTGAGTCATGGTTTGAATTGTGTGCTCGATTTCTTTGATATCTTTGTTAAATGTTTCCTCATCAATTTGCAATTTTTGTATAGTTGAGTTGAAATTTTTGATAACAGAAGTTGTAACTGAGATTTGATTTTTGATTAAGTTTTCTAATTGATGTTCGTCATTATTTAATTTATTTATACAGTTAGTGTAGTACTCGCCATCTTCGGCGTCTAAGTTTCCGGTGATTGATTTGAATATTGTTCCAAAACCGTTAAGTATTCCGCGTTTATATCTCTTTGTGTCTGAAAAGACTTCGCCAAATTTCGTTTTTATCGAACTAGCTATTTGCATTAAAAGGTTAAACTCTGTTTTAACTTCGCTTCTAAACAGGATTGATTTTTGATCAGCACCATCGAGGGTGTTCAAGATTCTGTCTAAATTATTTTGATTCTTGTCAAAAGCTAGTTTGAGGGATGAAATATTTTTATGCACTAGTAGAGTCCATTTGTCATTTGTCACCACGATGTCCGTGTTTTGGTGATAGTATACACCAACAGTGTTATTGATCGGGGTAATTTTGTATTGACAGAGTGCTGATCCGAACAGCAGGAGAAACCTGAAAATAAATTTAATTTTCAGTATGTGGTTTCATTCTATCAAAATTTACTTTAGTCTCTTGTTTTGTTTCGAGATTTAATAGGGTGGCAGAATTTTGAAAAATTTCTTTTATTTTAAAGGGACCGTTAAATTTATTTTGTAGTTTGTTCTTAATTTGTGATTCTTTTACATAAACTAAGTCACCTATTTTGTACTCAGATCGTTTCTGGGGAACATTTCTGTCAAAACGAACTTTCGCTTTCTCCTTTTGTGCTTGTGTTCGATTGCGGGCGATTTCATAATAGTGAGATATTCTATTGTTTAGATCTCTAACGTATTTAGTTATTAATTCTTTTTGGTTATATAAGGTTTCGGGTGGTCTGTTGGACGTATGCCCAAATACAAGTTCGTATGGGGTGAAACCGTGTGTTTTATTTACCGAATTGTTATAGCATATTACCGCATATGGTAAAATTGTGAAAGGATGTTCGTTCGGATTCTCGGTTTTATGAATTCTTATCATTTCAGCTAAAGTAGCATGAAATCTTTCTATGGATCCGTTCGATTGGGGATGTCCTACGCTTGAATAAGTTAATTTTATGTCGTAGAGGGTGCAGAGATCTTTGAGCAAATGGTTGTCAAATTCGCCACCGTAATTGCAATGGATTCTCAATGGGGTACCATAGTGTTGAAAGTACAACAACAAAGTATTTACGACAGATTTTGCGGATTTGTCTGGGACTGCATAGGCTTGCGTGAATTTAGTTAATTCGTCGCGAATGGTTAAAGCGTAATTTCGAGTGGGGAATTCAAATAAATCGATATTAATTCTTTCGAAAGGTGTTCTTGGGGTTTCCGTGATTACTAGAGGGTTATTTAGATTTTTCCGGCATACTTTAGTCTTTTGGCAGGTTTCGCAGTTTTTTATAAAGTTTTCGACGTCTTTAGTTAAACCTTGCCAAGTGTATTTTTCTCTAATTCTTCGAATCGTTTCATTTATTCCGCGGTGTAGATTATTTTTACCAAAATGATTTTGCTCCAATATAATTGGAATTTCATCTTCGTCGGCAGTTCTGACGATATCTTGACAAATTACTACTTTTAAGTCTTTTTCCGCAAAAATGAATGATAGGATTTCAAGTATGGGGAGGTCTAAATTATTTTCGACAAAGTATGTCTTAGAGAGATCTAGAACATCTTGATTTTTAAATAGTACCAAAAATAGATGTTCAATTACAGATTCGATATCAAAAGGTAGAGGGATGATAAAATATCTCCTATGTCTGACCGTTTTGCTTGATACAATATTGATTTTATCGTTATGAAATTCGGGATTTTCTTCGAATATGTCCTCGATAATTTTATGATGGAGGTCTTGTAAGTTATTTTGTTGGAAGAAAGTTATAATATCTTTGTGTTCTCGGTATAAGAGTTGTTTGTTTGATGCTTTGATTTTTGAATAGTCTATTAAAGATGTTGTTTTATATAAGTTGGCGAAAGTTTCAAATTCTTGAGAAATTTGTTCGTTAGTGATTTCGTTATTATCGTCTGGGTTTTCGTCGTCGTCTGACTCTTCGTCATTCGCGGCTAGAACCTTTGAATAGAATTTGGAACATTCGGAAAAATGATTAATTTTGATTCTGGAAAGTGCGTCCGCGTTCTTATTGATTTTGCCTGGTTTATAAATTATTTCGTAGTCGTACTCTTCTAATTTGAGTCGCCAACGGGCAAGTCTACTTCCTGGATCTTTTATAGAGAATAGCCAGGTGAGTGGTCTGTGGTCAGTGACAAGCTTGAACTTTCTACCATACAGATATGGTCTAAAGTGCTTTACACTCCATACTATCGATAAAAGCTCGCGTTCAATCGTTGAATATTTTGTTTCTGCACTGCACAAGGTTCTAGAAGCATAGGCAATGGGTAAATCTTTGCCAATAGGCCCCTGGCTCAGCACCGAGCCGACGGCAAATGCGCTCGCATCAGTGGTTAGAACGAAAGGTTCATCAAAGTTGGGGTAGATTAATATCGGAGTTGTCGTTAATGTTTGTTTCAAATTTTGAAAAGAATTTATACAATTATTGTTGAAGAGAAATGGTACGTCTTTTTGTAGTAGTTTTGTTAAGGGCTTGGTTATCTTGGAGAAATTAGGAATAAAGCGCCTATAATATCCGGCTAAGCCTAGAAATGATTTAATTTCTTTTGGATTTTTCGGTTGAGGAAAATTTAAAATAGCGTCAACTTTCGAAGGGTTTGGTTTTACGCCGTCTTTTGTAATTAGGTGTCCTAAATAAGCGACTTCCTTGCGGAGAAACTCGCATTTGTCTGGTTGAATTTTGAGGTTGGCTTTTTGAAGGCGTTTAAAGACTTCAGTTAGACGGGAAATGTGTTCGTGAATTGTAGGGGAGTAAATAATAATATCATCCATGTAGACGAGACATCGTTCATTTTGAATACCTAACAGGATGTTATCCATAACTCTTTGAAAAGTTGATGGAGCGTTTTTGAGTCCAAATGGCATTCGCACGAATTCATAATGACCGTTCTCAACTGTGAAAGCAGTCTTTTGAATGTCTTTCGCATCAATCTCGATTTGGTGAAATCCGGAGGCTAAGTCTAAAGTTGTAAAATATTGACATTTGCCTAATTGATCGAGGAGGTCGGAAATATTGGGTAGAGGGTATTTATCGTCAATAGTCAGTTCGTTGAGTTTTCTGTAGTCCACTACAACTCGCCATTTTTGTTTACCGGAGGCGTCGAGTTTCTTAGGTACAACCCAAACCGGAGAGGACCAGGGAGAAATCGAAGGTCTAATGATGCCTTGATCAAGCATATTAGAGACTTGTGTTTTGACTTCCTCTTTATGGATATGAGGGTAGCGATATGACTTTGTGAAAACCGGTTTTGAATCGTTCGTGTCAATGGAATGCTTAATTTCGTTAGTAAAAGTTAAATTGTCTCCTTCCAAATAGAATATATCTTGAAAGTCTAAACAAAGCTGCGTTACTATTTCGGCCTCTTCTTAGTTTAGATGATCCAAGCGTAATTCGTTCCTAATTTCGAAGGATCTGTCCGTCTGTAGGTGTGAGTCAGAATTTTGAGTGTTTAAATTGAAAATTGATTTGAATTTTTGTACTGGCTCTAGTTTTATGTTAGAAAAATTTACCGTTTTTGGTATTGCATTCGCGTTTATAATTGAGGTTAAAAATTCTCCATTGTTATCGATTTTGACAATAGCATTTGGTAAGCGTACTTTCTCGTTTTCCTGGGCTAACAGTATAGCTTCGGTATTTTGCAAATTACATTTTAATTTACAGATTTTTTCCATGCGAGGTTCGATAGAAATTAAATTTTTGATGTTGCTTAAATTTGAATTTTTTGTATCAGAATTAATAGTTGGTTGTAAAGGTAAATTTACTGTAGTTTCTTTCGTAACTTTAAATAATGGTACGGTCTTAAAATTTGTGACTAGTTGTTTATTTTTAAAATCTACTCGGCATTCGTAATGTTCTAGAAAGTCTGCGCCTAGTAGTCCATCAAAATCTATATCTAGATTATAGATATACACTTTGTGTGACTCGTCTGAGAATGGGATTAGAACAGATTCGTTGATATAAATTTTTTGATCAGTAATACCCTGTATAATTACATTTTCAGGAGATCTACGTCTATAATTTTCAGCTGTTTTTGGTTTAAAAATTGATATACCTGCGCCTGTATCAATAAGAATTTTAAATTTGCCGGTTGCATCTTTGATGTAATAAAGATTTTTTGAATTTACAGTTAATAAGGTGTGAGAAAGCGTATTTACATGAATGTTTGTTCTGGGAAGTTCAGCATTGGATCGAAACTGTCGTTGAGATTCATTGTTTGTATTTGGTTTGATATTTGGTCGAATTGGTCTATTTGTTGTGTAGGAGTATCCGCGGGGTACTCCGGATCTAAGCGAAAATCCTGAGAGTTAGCAGTATAATCCTCCTGTAGTGTTTGAGAATTAGCAGTATAATTCTCGTACTGCTCATATTGAGAATTAGCCGTATAATTATCTGAAAAGTTTTGAGCGTTGCCTGAATCGTAATTTTCATAACTATCACTTACGTTTTGATAATCGGGTGAGTAGTCATTATATTGATTATAGTTACATTGATTGTCATAATTGTCATAGGGTTCGTAATTCAAATGATGAGCTTTTTGCTGGTTAAAGCGATTAAAATTTGGGTTAGGTTGGATAGCTGATGGTCGCTGTTGCATAAAATTAGGGTTCGGCCTTATGGCTGAGGGCCTGTTTTGCTGTGATTGATTTGGCTGATTATTTTGAGGGAATGTCCTCTGACCAAATTGATTACTCGGTTGTGCGAAGTTTTGATGCGAAAAATTTTGGGAGTTTGGGTTTCCTTGGAAACTTGGTCTCTGGAAGTTTTGAGACTGTTGCCTCGTGCGGCATTCGCTTATTACATGTCCATTCCGTTTACAGAAGGAACAGAACTTTTGTTTTAAATTGGGACCCTGTGGTCGCTTTTGTTGAATTACTGGGTTTTTGACCGGACTATTTTTTGGGAATTTTTGTTGTTCAAAATAAGAGAGTTGTAGCTCTCTACGGATTCTAATAATTGCGTTCATTATAGTTGGAGGGTTACTGGCACGTATTATTCTGCCTAGATTTGGTTCTAGACCCGTTAACAAATTATTTAATGTCATAGTTTCGATCAAGTTTGTTTGCGCGGTTCTTTGCTCTGAAGTTAAATTTTGTTTTTGCACTGCAGCGTGCATTTTCGCATTGTGCGTTTGTAGACGCGAAACAAATGTTAATGCAGATTCACCAGGCAATTGGTGAATTCTTTGTAGGTCTTGAATAAGAGCTGTTAAATCTCTAGAGTCACCGAAGTGGGTTTCTAGAAGTGCTTTAATTTCTGGCCATGTGGCAGGGTTACGAGAATTGATTAGTTCGGCAGCTTTGCCTTTCAATTTATTTTTAATATGAACAGTTAATAAAATTTTTTGGTCATGAATTGCCATGCGTTGGGCACACTGACATGAGTTTAGGAAAGTTTGGAGGTTGATGGCGTTACCATCGAACTCCGGAATTAACGAGAAAATTTCTGAAAGTTTGTAAGGCTCTACCTCGTGCTCGACTTGCTCTGGTTGCTCGGCTGTCGTCGGCACTACTGGTTGAACTGGTTGAACCGGCTCTGGTTGAGCTCTGTCTGGCATTTTGCTTTTTTGTTTGGAAATTTTTGAACTAAAATTGGTTGCGTATCAGCAGTATGATACGGAAATTAGATTGAAATAGTTTGTTATGTTGCGTACGTTAATAAATTGTGTATTAACTGTATAATACACAGTTGTTTCGTGAATACGAAAATAAATAACTTAAAATTAAAATTGTTGCGTTGTAGCTTGTATAGGATTTGTTTGATAACAGAATTGGCTTTGTTTGCCGAGTGTATTAGCGGTATAATACACGTAAATAATTGTGAGAAATAATAATTGTAAAATGAAATAAAATAACGAGATGATTCTTAAAAATGACTTACATTAATTTCATCTCCATGAGTAGGTTCTTCGTCCGTCAAGGGATTGGGATCCGCCACCACCAGTGAGGAAGGTCTCCTTGTTCTCGTAGATGTACACGTACTAGTTAGGCACCTTCTGCAGATGTTCCCCTTGTTCTCTTACGCTTCACTACCAGTTAGGCTTCTTGTTCTGATGATGTTTACGGATCCTACCGACTGCGCCAATGTTAGATCACGGTTCACATGAATGACTTTTTAAAAACTTTTATTTAGTTACATGGAGCCAACGTTGGCTCTTGGAGAAGGAATATAATAATAAATTAGAAGTGTTGCATTCTAACTGAGTTTAATAACTGATTCAACAAAGCGTGTTTAGTCATATTTATAACATACAGAACCTGAGTAAGCAAAATATATAACAAAGGAATTGCAGTTCTGCAGTCTGCACAAGTTATGAGAAACAAAGGTGTAATATGATATCTTGAAGATAAGCAATTAATAAGAGAAGCTGTTATCGTGAAATACGATATACCTGTGAAGGTTTATTATGGCTAAGTCGCAATAAGATAGCGTGTAATATTATATAACATATATACATACATTTTAGGTAACCTGGCCACTAAGAGAAGTAAGTTACATAAAATGATTCTCTTTTATAATGTTTAACCATCGATTTAAACTTTGAATATTTAATTAATATCGTGTGCTGTCTCATGGTGATTGTTAAGCTAAACATTTTGCTAACCCTAATGGTACGAACATAGCGGAGCGACGAGGCTTTAGATTCATCAGATGCAGTCTAGAAGGACAACCTATCACTGTCACTATGTTATTTAAACACAGGTTAACATTTGGGTGATCGTAATGGTACGACAGGCGCACTTTATGTCGGCAAAAAATGGACACAAAAATGTTGACCTGTGTGCATGTTTAAATTACAAAACGACATGTTTTGTCACTATACATTGTGTCCCCGGATGGGGCGCACAAAAATTTCAAAAATATGAGTTTTCCTAAGAGTAAACTACCTCCATTTTTAACTTTAAAGAAAAATGCCGTTTGAAGAAGTTGCTTATAATTTACTTTTTTGTCATAATCTAAAAAAATGATTTTTTTTTCCTTTTGTTCTGTCTTTTATTTTTTCGTTTTTAAACGCAGTAAATATGATAATAGCACTCTGACATTTAAAAAAACCACATATGTATTTTGATTGCAGTGTTCCTTATATATGGGAAAATAAAGAAATTGAGGTGTTGGGGAAAAAACGATTTAAACAATATTTCATTTAAATCTTGGATTATTACTAAGAAAGTAATTATAAGCAACTTCTTCCTATGACATTTTTCTTCGTAGTTTACTCTTTAAAAAAAATTCATGTTAAATTTTTTAGCTCTCTGTATATAAAAAAATCGTATTTTTTTAAGCAACATTTTTTTATAAATAGTGACAAAAATTAAAATTTAAATCCATTTGTGGTATAGGTATAACTCCATCACCCTCTATAATTAGGAAGTTTCCTATTTTAGAAATAGCATGTTCATTCAATCTCATTTAGTAGTCTTTCAGTTAACTAGTCAAACAAAAAAAATCATATAGATATCTGAAAAACTCACGAACTTATTTAATTTCTTATCTGAATACTTCGCGCTAGACTGTGACGTCACAGTACACAACTCGCTGTTATTTTAGGCATAATTACTTCTTCAAACGATTAAAACGTTAAATAAACTCAACTACAAAAAACATCTTACGCTGTCCGGTAAGAATAACTCTGAATGAACTAAACTTCCGGTGCCCGCGTCCGCTCGCTGTTGACGGAATCATGTACTGTGACGTCATCGAGCCTCAGCCCAGATGAGCGCTAACTTTTTTATTTATGGAGATAATTAAAAAGAAAATTACAGATATTTTTTAAATTTCTACGACTTTATTACGAGAAAATGAGAAAAATGGAGACTTCCTAATTCTGAATCTTAAACCCTTCGAGGGTGCCTTTTCTATTTTACAACAATGCGTATGGTTTGTTCTCAACACATGAGTGAGGGACGCGAGAGGCGTAGTAAACACCCACAAAACACAATAGAAAACGAAAGTAAACAATACGCAAATGATACTAATCGCCATATTAGAAAGGATCCCCTACGGGGATGAGATCATTATTTTCACCAGCCAAGGAATCTGGGATTAATAATTTGCTTGTTTACAGTTGTAGCTCACTGAACTCTACTATATAAATGGAAGGCCAGTATAGGTACCTATATGCGCGTGAACAAAATACGGCAATTACGGCACAGATTAAGTGGTAACGAATTCAAAAACTATAATCCATGCGTCGACGCAGTAGAGAAATTGATGTCTGTGCTTGAACCAAACGGCTGTCTACGGGAGTTACGCGCCGAAGACAGGCTGACGCAATTCTGTATTTTATTTCTTTTCCATAGATTCTGTAGCGTAAGTCTTGGATTAGATGCAATTTCCAGAGTCGGTGTCACCATTTTATTCTTTGTTTATTCTGTCGTTTGTGTAAAGTTGTTATAAATTGATTATTTCGTGTAATATTTTGGGACTGTTATAAATAAAGTTAATTAAGACAATATTGTGCAATCTTGTATGGTACTGTGTTGCAAGAATCGGGGCAAAGTCCCGGGTTTTAAACAGTTGCAGTAACAATAAGACCGGCTCTGACGTATTTTGTAGTGCGATTGCGCTCCTCCTTATGGTCGCCATACTTGCGCGAGGTTCAATTTGGCGTAAAAATTGGTATGGATATTGACCTTCCATTTATATAGTAGAGTTCAGTGTTTTAGCTCGAACAAACAAACAGCTGTTTGGCGACCTCCATTTTCCCCTATATTCCCTAGTCACTCCACTATGTTCGTATCCATGATACTATGAATAATGTTTCGTATCCTATAAGTAGTATGTAGTATACAGTAACACACAATGTTAAGGTTTTATTTAATTTAATTTTTTAATAGCATATTAATTTATATTTATACATGTTGAAAAATTATTTAATAGTTTATACCGGGTGTAAACGAATAGTGGGCCACTCCTGTAACTTCCTTGTTTTTGAAGATATCGGGATGAAATTTTGTATGGTGAAATTAGGTAAGATTTCCAACTTTTTTAGACCTATCCGCCATATTTATCACTTCCGGTTTCACCGGAAATGGCCCCAATAGTCTTTTCTAAATGGACCACCCTGTATGTTTTTACATTTTTGAAATAAATATCACATTTTGGATACATTTATACTATTTTAAATAATTTATACAGTGTTGCACGAAAAATTATTCGAATTTTAGTTATCAATCTAGATGGCTGCGAATATGTTAAAATTAATTTTGTTCCAATGTAATTCAAATAAAAAATACGAAAACGTCCATATGTCCAATAATACATCATACAGGGTGCTGTAAACTCATTAATATCACATTTTTCAAAATGACTCATTTGTTTTAAATATTGATATGGGCCACCCGGATATTCAGAAAGCTCTATTTATTAGGGGTTAAACGGTACCAAAAGTTCCGTAATGTGTAATCGTTACCGGCAGGAATGACAATTTTTCTTAAGAAATTTGTGATTTATATCTAACTTCAATTAAATTTTTATCAACCCTGTATATTTATATTAATATTTTATGATATGCAACAAGAATGAGCCAGAGCCCCATTCTGTCTCCTGCGGAGGGTGGCATATCATAAAATATTAACACAAATATACAGGGTTGATCAAAATTTAAATGAAGTTAGATATAAATCATAAATTTCTTAAGAAAAATTGTCATTCCTGCCGGTAATGATTACACATTACGGAACTTTTGGTACCGTTTGACCTCTACTAAACAGAGCTTTCTGAATATCCAGGTGACCAATCTCATAATATTTAAAACAATGTGTCATTTTGAAAAATGTGATTTTAATGAGTTTACAGCACCCTGTATGATATATTATTGGACATATTGACGTTTTCGTATTTTTTATATGAATTACATTGGAACAAAATTAATTTTAACATATTGGCAGCTATCTAGAATGATAACTAAAATTCGAATTATTTTTCGTGCAACACTGTATAAATTGTTCAAAATAGTATAAATTTATCCAAAATGTGATCTTTATTTAAAAATATAAAAACATACAGGGTGGTCCATTTAGAAAAGACTATTGGGCCATTTCCTGTGAAACCGGAAGTGATAAATATAGCGGATAGGTCTCAAAAAGTTGGAAATCTTACCTAATTTCACCATACAAAATTTCATCCCCATATCTTAGAAAACAAGGAAGTTACAGGGGTGGTCTACTATTCGTTTACACCCGGTATACATTAAAGTAAATCACAAATATTTATAATTTAAAAGTAAGCTATAAAGGGCGAGCTGGCATGGGGTCGGGTCGGCCCTGATTAAAAGTTACGCTAGTGGGAATGAGCCGGATATTTTTGGGACAGAGTCTACGTTTCCTTCAACCCATAGATTCTTCAGCCAATCAGATTTTGCAGGCAAGAAGAGAATCATGTACGCGAGTTTCTCTTTCTGCTTCTGTTGTTTCCTATACCTAAAGCATTGGAGTGCGCCTTTCAATATGTTATTTATTTCGATGGATCTCTATGTCTTCTATTATGTTGTTTTGCATTTTGCTCTTTGACATCAGGTATAGAATTACTTCCACATCCAGTGGAAGTATAGTAACGACAAAAAAATTTTTAAAAATTTTTATTGTTCAAATAGGCTTAGAACGTCACGAAACGTCGAGATTTTAAGTTTGAACGAAAAAAAATTTCTGTCTGTCGGTCTGTCTGTAACTTTTTTTGTGCGCACGTTTACTCTGGAACCGTTTGAGATATTGACTTGAAATTTGGTACACATATGTACTTTAACGAGATCTAGAACTAGATTTTCATCTTGTTCTGTCGAAGGGTTGGGGGGTAAATTGGGGTAAATTTGGGGAAAATAGGTAAATCAAGCAGGTAAGAGTCCATAAAATTGGTATTTAGTATATACAAGAGAAGCTAAGGTCCCAAAAAAAGTTTTGGCATTAGCCACCCCAATTACCACCCCCACCCCATTATTAAAGGGGATGAAAAAAAATGTGATTTAGTGTGTGTACAAGAACCAGAAACCTCAAAATATTTTTTTACTTCATTCACCCCCACTACCACCCCCCATCACCACCCCCACCCCGCTACCGATGTGGGGTATCGTTTTATGGGTTTTTGGGGTAGAGGATTTCAAATATTATATTATTAAAGTTCCATAAAAAATTATTTCCACATACAAATATTTTTCGTTGTGAGTGACTTGGATAAAAAATTTGGATGTGGAAGTAGTGATTCCTTGGGCAGCGGTTTTTTTACAGGATTTGCTGTGGAAATATTATAAACAATAGAGAATGCAATCCAATTTTGCTGTAGTCAGACTTTGATCTAGAACCAGAGCCCCCACAGGGGGGGGGGGGGGGGGGGTCAGTAGGTACCGCGGTACCCGGGCCCGGCCACTTTAGGGGCCCGGCTAGACCAGTAAACCCAATATTCGTTCATTAATTATGAGACCTGGACAAATTACTTGACAAAAAATGATTTGATGTGGTGGCCTGACGTCTACAGTCTCTGCAGTATCGGCTCCAAAGTGCCAGTTGCCATCATCCAACCCCAATTTTCTGGATGAAGTGTAATGCTGATCCACGTTTGTACTTGATAGTACACCCGATACAAAGTTGTTGAGCTGGCCTGTCAAAACATTCTTATACAAACTTTATAAAGAAAAATGTATAAGTTACTATAATTTTTGATGTGTGTATTTGAAATGGGTTTTTGGTGTAAATTCCTCATATGAAGTCCATTCCCAATGGGCACACGTACGTTTAATAAACGTTTTTAAAACATTGTAGTTGCTGATTAAACGTTTTACGTTGAAATTTTCAACGTTGCATTTGGTTGAAAATTTCAACGTTAAAATAAGACGTTTAAAATACGTTACTACTACACGCATTTTTAACCATTAGTAGAAGAAAATACTGGAATAAAACGTTTTAGTAAGCACGTTTTTTTCACAGATATGTAATAACGTATAAAACACGTTTATAATGTAAGGAGTTTTAACGACTCGCTAAAGGTAACGTTTATGAAACGAAAAAGTTTAACGTTTTTTATTAGGTATATTTAATATGGCGATTCAAACGTTTTATTTAAAGAAAAAAAAACGTATTTTTTTACAACGTTAAAATAACTGTTGTTTCTAACTTACTAAATGCAAGAGAATTTTAAATCCACAGGTGAAATAGATGGTAGAAGATTACGTTATTTAAACGTTTTTCTACGAATCTATATCAACGTATAAAATTAGGCTGTAAAATTTTATATTTAAATAAAACCTATAAAATACGTTACTTCTGCACACATTCCCAACCCGTAGTGGAAGGGAATACTGAAATAAAACGTTTTAATTACAACGTTTCTTTTACTGATATATTAACTTATAATAAACGTGTATTATACGTTAATATATCAGTAAAAGAAACGTTGTGAGAAATTGTAACCCGCAGTTGTGAAATGAGAAAATTAAACGGTTTTTTTACTGCATTAATCAAATGTAGCAATTGAAATATGTTTTATTTAAAGGAAAAACAAAATTTTTTATACAGTGTTAAAATAACTGATGCTTTCAACTTATTAAAATGCACTGACGTTCTAAATCTACAGGTGAAATAAGTGGTAGATGATGACGTTTTTTTGACGTTTTTCTACTCAGCTATATTAATGTATAAAATTTGCCTACTTACCACGTACTTTGCTGCAGAAATTATTTGTAAACATGCAAACCACTGACAATAATCACTCATGCTTCATCTTATATTCTTATGAACTTATATAAGATAAATATAACATAGATTGCAGTGTTCAAATTCTTTCAGGGAACATCGATTTATTTGGATGGACCTTATAACGATCAGGTTAAAGATCATTATTCTGTGGCTTGGCCGAGATAGCATAAAAGAGTTTTATGCTATATGTTTCATACGTTAAGCACCCATTGGTTTTATGATAAAATCCAGCGGGTGTTTAACCTATTAATTGTCCATTCATCTACATGGCGGTTCATCCTGTAACATATCATATATATGTATTGTTGTGATAAAGGTTTTGGTAAAACTTGAAATTTTTTATTTATTGCCAAGGCCACGCGTTGGACGCCATTTTGTTGTGATATGTCCTCTATTTGAAAAATTTATTATGTACATATTTTTTTTAATTTCTTTTTTTCACAACATTTACTTACTATGTTAGCTCAGGGCTCTCTCTTTTATCTCGGGGCTCGGGTAGGTTCATATGGGCTTTGAATTTTATATCTCACTTTGCTGATATTTTTCCAATTATACTTTACGTATACCTGGTTGCATACACACAAATAATAAACTGACTTTCTGATTTATGGGTGTTTTATTAACATTAGACACAATTAACCTTTTCAGAAACCGTTTTCTTTATAGATTTGTATTTGGTTATTAATATTAACCTGATCCCTAGCTAATTAACTTAATGAATACCGCGGCTGTACTCTATTTTACCTTAGCAGTGTAAACCGATCTTTTCAACCATTGACGTTTGACGCAAGTACTATGCACACTACTAAAATAACCTACAGTACCGCAGAAAATGACAACAAAAAAATCAAAATAAAATCAAAATCACACGAATATTGTAAACTATTTAAATATGAAAGAAAGTCACAAACCTGGTTTAAACGATGAGTAACAATTCGTGCATGACTAACAAGCCAAATATTAAAAGTTGCAAAACCACATAGCGTAAACAATGACTAAGCATTTCTAGTACTTGTGAATTTTACCTAGTAAGTTCATGAAAATTCCATCGAATGTTTGTGAGATGCCTGGTTGTATATAAAGAGTATTTTTCAGTCATTTACTCAATGGAGGCCTTTGAGTTTTCTTTATAAATCTCTAAAAAAGGGAAATAAACCATGTCAATTAAGTTAAGCTATTCATAAGTAGTGCGTGGGGTCCACCAAAAGAGTCATGCGACAATATACGAAGCACCTCTGTTAATAGGGCTCGTAGAGACCTCTAGCATATCTCAAAATGAAGCTAATTTTATGGGAAACAATATTTCAACAGAAAACATGCACAAATCAAAGCATTTAAAGAAAAAGTATTTTTACCTGCCAGTTTGAAGCAAGAAAAATTCAATCTAGAAGCCTGTTTTGGTTAGAGTATAAATAGCTTTGACAGGTTCCATAGCAGGGGAGTCGACATTTAGATAGCGGCGAGTCCACATCAGTTGGCGGAGAAAACATCATTGGTCGAAAACTCCAACATTTTGGGGTTAACCTAAAAAAGTCAAGAAGGCGTCTATTAGAAGACAACGCGAAATCGAATAAAAATCAAGCAAAAGGGTATTAAGAAGCCATAAGAGCTCTTAATAAGTAAATATTATAAAGCAGAGCAAGAAAAATCACGAGACTTAAGTAATTTTTTTTTTAATCGCCTTATTTATTTTAATCAATTAATAATAATTTCCAGTAGAGGTTACTTACCAACTTAGATTAGCAGGTGCTGGACAGTGGCGGCTCGTCAGGGGAGGCAGGGGAGGCTGAGCCTCCCTTTGGAAGAAGCAGCATATTTTCTAATCTTCCAAATTGATATCTTTTACCTCGGAGGTGGTGGGGAAACGTACAAATTGTAATCATATTGCAAGTTAATTGTCTTTCAAAATATCAAGCCTCCTCTGCAGACAACATCACGAGCCGCCACTGGTGCTGGACCCACTACGTAAGTGCATACAAACCACAAGTATCAATAAATAAACGTCACTGAACATTCTTATTCATATTTGCATAAACATTTCGTAATTTTAAGTATAATTGGTTGTCATTTTCTGCGGTACTGTAGGTGTTTTTAGTAGTGTGCATAGTACTTGCGTCAAACGTCAATGGTTGAAAAGATCGGTTTACATTGCTAAGGTAAAATAGAGTACAGCCACAGTATCCATTAAGTTAATTAGCTAGGGATCAGCTTAATATTAATAACCAAATACAAATCTATAAAGAAAACTGTTTCTGAAAATGTTAATTATGTCTAATGTTAATAAAACACCCATAAATCAGAAAGTCAGTTTATTATTTGTGTGTATGCAACCAGGTATACGTAAAGTATATTTGGAAAAATACCAACAAAGTGAGATATAAAATCCAAAGCCCATATGAACCTACCCGAGCCCTGAGAAAAAAGAGAGAGCCCTGAGCTAACAGAGTAAGTAAATGTTGTGAAAAAAAGGAATTAAAAAAAAATATATACATAATAAATTTTTCAAATAGAGGACATACACAACAAAATGGCGCCCAACGCGTGGCCTTGGCAATAAATAAAAAATTTCAAGTTTTATCACAACAAATGGACAAAGTAAAATGTCGTCCAACGCGTGATTTAAGTAAAATAATTTAAAATCTTACCAAATTTATAGCTCACTTTGGCTGGAAAATAAAACACACAAGTTAAAAACATAATTTATTGGTAAAATTCACAAGGTAATTAATAATTTTGCAATTGTTAATAAATATAAAAGGTAGAAAATATCAAGGGTAAAGTATTTTGTATGGAATTGCGCTCTGGTAGAACGATGCACCAGGACAGTAGTGCAGATGAAGGTGATGCCATCATGGCAGAACAAGGTGACGTTGTGCCTGTTCAGGTTGATTTTAATCCCACGTTGCTCATGCAGCAGATTATTTTAAACAAGCTAGCTGAAACAAAAACAGAAATTATTGGAGAAACAAATACTATTATAAGTCAGATAGACAACAAAATAGAACAGTCAAATATCAACTTAAGGGAACAGATCGAATTGACAACCCTTAACTTAAATGAAAAAATAGACAACATTGCTAAAAATTTGGTAAAACAAATATTGACGAAAGTAAATTTAGATTTAGATAGTAGGGAGACTAAGCTAGGAAAACATTTAGAGGGCATTATTAGAAACAATAACGAACAGATTGAGGATAAATTATGTCAAATTAATAGTAACGTAGAAGAAAAAATTGGGGAAATTGACAAACAATATGCTGAAAGCCTTGACTTTTTAAATAAAAAGATAGATACGGAAAGCGACAATCTCAAAACGCAAATAGATAAAATTAATAGAACAGAAAAAGCGGTGCAATATGTGTGTCATGGTTCAATCGAAAATGAAAACAAAATAACATTTTTCGGGGATATGAAGGTACATCCTAAAACCTTTATCACAAGTATACGAGAGAAAATAGAGGCGCTACCGTAAAATATTAATATAAAAATGTACATTCGCAATAGTCTAAAAGGTAACGCTCAAAAGTGATATGAAGTCGCGGTGGAAAAATATGCCACATTTAATGAATTTGCGGAGCTTTTCCTGGCAAATTATTGGAACGAAAACCAACAACAAAAAGTTAGGGAAAATCTTTTCAATGGGAAGTACATTGAAAACACAGGGTACAGTAGGGAAAAATATATTTTAAAGAAATATAATTATGTACGGTATCTAGAACCGAAAATGAGCGAGACAGAAATAGTACGGTACTTTGCACGTCATTTCTTCGATAATATACGGGATGTAATATTAATTCAGGGGATTGATACGTTGGAAAAGCTACTACAATATTTACGAAGGATTGACGATGGTAGGTTAAGCAAGCAAGAGTCTAAGGGGGAGAACAGGACCTACGAAAGGAGAACTCCACAGAAAGAAGATAGACGAGATAACGTTGAACAAAAACAAGAATGGAGAAGCCACAATAGGTATAATTATTACAATCAAGAAAATAATAACTACAACAGAAACAATCAAAGGTACGATTATCGAGGAAATGGTAGAAGATACGAAGAAAACCAGGAAAAACCGCAGTACAGGGAAAATGTAAGAAGATATGAAGGAAATCAAGAAAAACCACGTTACGAGGGGAACATGAGAAGATACGATGGTAATCAAGAAAAACCAAGATATGAGACAAACCAAGACAATAAAAAAAGAACGAGAGAATGTGTACGTAAATAACGTATATAAAACCGAGGGGAGAAACACGGAATGGAATCGAATTCAGGAAATTACCACAGCGATAGTGGAACCTGAACCAAAAAACCAAAATTCTTAAGTAACTGCAAACCAAATATCAAATTAGTAAATTCAACCTACCAACATCCGAGGGAATTTATTAGTTTTGATCAGCCAAATGATAGAGAATTAATATTAAATTATGAACTACCATTTATAAAATTAAATTGTTTTAAAAATATTTCCTTGACCGCCTTACTCGACACTGAAGCTGAAGTTAGTCTAGTAAATTCATTAATCATTGAAAGAAATGTAGAAAAATTCAAAAATTCCATAATAAAAACCGAAAAGGTAAATTTGCAAATGGCAAATGAGAAAAAGCTAGGAGAAGTAGATAAAGTAGTGAACATTGAATTCCAAAGAGGACATATCACAACAAAATAGCGCCCAACGTGGGGCGCTTTGTGATTTGCTTTCATATTTAAATAGTTTACAATATTCGTGTGATTTTGATTTTATTTTGATTTTTTCGACACGTTTTATGGTTTTCTTAAGAATCTTGGTAGTTTTGATACTTTTCTGTTTATTTTACATTGGCATATTGAAATACATGTCATTATATTGAAAAATGGAGACCTAGAGCCTGTTTAATTTCGTTTAATTAACGTACATAATTAGTGAATATTTAACGTTATTAAAACCTTTAATAAAACGTTTATATTCTACATTTACTTTCGTTTCATAAACGTTGAAAATTGAAGAATATTTATCGTTTTCTTAATGTTGTTCAATCGTTATCTGTGTTTAAAAGACGTTTATATTTGGTTAATAAGAACGTTTTTCCGCGCGATATTTTTTCGTTGAATCCACCGTTGTTAAAAACCCTAGAACAACGTGTGGTTTTCAATCCTTTTTTAACGTTTATTAAACGTACGTGTGTCCATTGGGTTATTATTGACGAGTTACTTATTATCGCATTTGTAAAAACAAGTTTTGATGCGTGTATTTGAAATGTGTTTTTAGTGTAAATTCTCTAATACACAACATGGTCCTGTGGATATCTGAAGGACGTCCTCAACGGACACACAGGTCGTCCGATGGACGTTCGTCTTTGGTTCAAAGCAAATCCGACGGGCAGCCGAGGGACGTCCAAATGTCACAACCTTGAACAATATCTGTACATCCCTGAGAGATATCATACGGATGTCCTTAAAGTACGATATATGGACATTCTACTTTTTTTTGTATAGATATATTATTCAGGGCGCTTGTCGAAAAGTACAACACTTTGACACGTAAGTACTTGATAAAAATGAAGTAATTAATGCATAAATATTTTCCTATGAATTTCTTTGTTAGCATCCGTATATTTTACGTACATTAACATATCTAATATTGTTTACCATAACTCCAATTTATTCTCACAAGGGTTGCCTGCGAATTATAATGTTTATCAAATTATTGAATTCATTTTATTTTACTTACTTACCTTTTTATCAATCGGCGCATGTCTGCGCTGTTTCTACAGTGGCGGATCCACGAGGGAAGGGGCAATTGCCCCCCCCCCTGAGTATTAATTGTAACTTTGAGTTTACGAAGACTGAAAAATTGCCTCAGAAATATAACAATCACAAGTTGCCTTGATGGCTTGACCGTATACTAAATATTCACCAAGAGATTCCTGTAACTTGCGACGAAGTGTGTCAGGAACTCGCAAAAGTCAAGAGAAGACTACATACTTAGTGATATGCGTTTTGTTTCTGTTATTCTGTTTCATTTTATAAGAGAATTTATGTTTCGTTAATTACCTTTAATTAAATAATTTACCAATTTACGCTCTTTACTAATTTTCATTGGTAACTAGAATAATTGCATTTGGCCGTTGGCGCACATCCAAATGCAGATATGCACAGCACAGCAGCAGCACAAGTAGTCAGTAAGTTAACGTAACAGGCTGGCCTGTCGAGAGGGGGGGGGGGATGGGGGTAAAAGGATGATATCGTGCCCGGGTTTGTTTGGGGGAGCGGTTTTGAAATGATGAAAATTTGTATTATACTCCTTCCATTCTTGGGATTTCTCCCCCCCCCCTCATCAATTTTCCATTTTTCTCACCGGTCCCGTATTTTGTGTTTACCGCCCTGGTAACAAGTTAAATAAAAAACAAAAATTAAGTCAGTCAGATCAGGGTTTGCCACCCCCAGGATTAATTTCTGGTTACGTCACTGTGTTTCTATGACAGTTCTACTCACTTATAGTCCAAGATCCCAGAGCTGCCAGACCTACGTCATTTTAGCAAAGCTAATATTTTGACAACAAATAGTGTAATATCTAGTTAAGAACGTATGCGTATTTGCTAGTTTGAAAGTGGGGCCCTTTGGCAGAAAACAGGTACAAAAGGTACATAAGAATTTTATTCAGTACGTTAAATTATGATACCTGGATTATTTTACAAGTGACACTCTAACTACATGGTGTAAGCGTCAGCCTCCAAATCCGAAGGTCCGAGGTTCGATCCCTGAGCATTCTCAGCTTTTTTTTTCAACAAATATTAACTTAAGGTGGCGATTACCGAGAAAGAGACAACCGAAAGGGAAATATTTATTATTTTTGGCGATAACTTTTTTTCTTAGTACGTATATTTGAAAAAAAAACTGAGAACGCTCAGGGATCGAACCTCGGACCTTCGGATTTAGAGGCTGACGCTTACACCATGTAGTTAACGTGTCACTTGTAAAATAATCCAGCTATCATAATTTAACGTACTGAGTAAAAGTCTTATGTACCGTTTGTACCTGTTTTCTACAAAAGGGCCCCACTTTCAAACTAGCAAATACGCATACGCTCTTAACTAGATATTACACTATTTGTTGTCAAAATATTAGCTTTGCTAAAATGACGTAGGTCTGGCGGCTCTGGGATCTCACTCTATTACCCACTGTAATGTGTGTGCGAAATGTATTTAATGAGATTATCAGTAATAATAAGTTTTTATTATGTGAAATTGAATTTTTAATCTTATTTAAAATATATGAAAGTCTTTCAGGGTCTCATTTTTTCAATTTTTTTATTTGTGTTCCCAAACCTGAATTGTTTATACTTATTTATAATTATTAAATAGAACTTATTTAATTTCTAACAAAAAAACTGTGATATTGTGACAGAACTGTTACCAGTGTCACCTGAGAAGTACGAGTCGTTGTTGAACAATGCAATATTACATTACATTAATTCAGTGGCGGTCCGTTTAAAAAATATATTTTCCTTAGATCTCTAAATTGAAGAGCAGGGGGAGGGGAAAAAAAATTCCTCATCTTGGGGAAGTCAGGAATCAACTATTTTAAGAATTAAAATTTTATAGTTGAGGTACTTGTGCAAACCTGGTAAACTTGTTGAAGAAAAAACAGTAAAGGAATAATATCGTCATCTATAGCATAAATAGAATATTTAATGGTCTAATACGGACCTAAAATTGAAAGAAAGTACATTCGTATATCGGTTTTATAAGCAATTATTACCTTTTAAAAAACAACTAAATTTTTTTTCGCAATTAGTTTAACAAAAAAAAAAAGACGGAATGAGTAGAGATCGAACCGCCGACCTCCTAATTTGTAAGTCAACGCTTTAACTCACTCGGCCACTGAACTTCTATGCTACTACTTACTTAAAGATTAAGAAATAATAATATAGTTTGAAGTAGGCAACGGCTAGAATTTGCTTAGCAACCCCTCTGTAAATTATTATGTTTTCATTAATCTTTAAGGGTATCGAGTTCTTTTAATAAAATTAGATTAAAATAAGGGCGAGTTGTATCAACTAAGTTCAAGCCAAGTTCAGCTTAATCCAAGTTCAAAATCCATGGTTACGATTATTGTAGCAATCGTAATCTTGGTTCTTGGTCTTGGATCAAACTGAACTTGGCTTAAACTTAGTTGATACAACTCGCCCTTATTTTAATCTAATTTTATTAAAAGAACTCGATACCTCCACAAATAAGCTGCCGGATCTTAGACTAATATAGCTATTTATTTCAAAATGTAGAAAGTATTTGAACGACAAATTACAAATTACTATAAAAAATAAACTACAAATTTTACATAAATAACCAGGAGCGTAGCGAGGCAAATTTTCCAACTTCATAAACTTAAGAAGCCAACTCTGTAAATAAATAAATAATAATTTCTCCAAAAAATTGATAAGCGGGTGGGGGAGAAAATGAAATAAAAAAAAAATTCCGCCGAAATGAAATTGATAAGTGGGGAGGAGAACCCAAAAAATTTTTTTACACTTAAATAAAAATTGCTAACTTATATCTCAAATTTCCAACATTGGCAAGTCTGACAAGACCCCCTTCGCCACGCCCCTGGAAATAACTAATAATAATAAATATACTTAAACAAAAACATTGTAAAATTGAAAAATCAATTTTGTTGACGTTTTTTTTGTTTTCGTTATGTAATACTAATATTGACATCGTAATTATGACGTCTTTAAAACGCCTTTAAGAAGTACAAATCAGACGTCTTTGAAACATCTTTATAAGGAATTAAGACGTTAAGACCTAAATAAGAAATAATATGGACGTCTTAAAGACATCTTGGGCTCTCTGGGTATTAAATAGACGTCCTGTTGCTGTCCCTATAGGGACCTAAAATGTGTGTACTTGCCGTACATAAATTGGCCATCCAGAGGACGTCCGTTGCGGCACATGTCCGATGTTCAGTGTGGTATTCGCTGGTATGTATACATGTCTCGGAAACGTGTTGGAGAGAAAGCGGTATGGAGATGTTATCATTTATTACAAAAATATAATATTTAAATCAACGGACCCGGAATGGACGTCCATCTCCTGTTCCTATATGGACATAAAATGTACGTACTTCCCATACATAAAATGGACATTCAGATGACGTCCATTCAGTACAATTTCAAAGTAAATCCGATGATCGACGTCCGGTGGGGGTCCCATAAAGCGGACGTCCGGCGGACATCGTTTGCTACTAGGGTTCCCCATATAAAGTCTATTATTATTAATGAGTTATTTATTATAGTATTTCTAAATAACAAGTTGTTATAGATTTTGATGTGTGTTTTTGAAATGTGTTTTTAGTGTAAATTCCCCATATGATAGTATATTATTCAACGAGCGGTAGTGTAGGTAATAACTCACGCAGTTGAAGTCAATTCATCAAGTGAGTTATTACTATTACCGCAAGTTGAATACTATACTTCCCAGACAGCAAAAATATATTTTAAAAATATTTTATAAATATATCCTATTAAATATTTCAATATTTTGAAAATATTGTGCATAACGTTTTTAATATTGTCACAATATTTTAAAAATATTTTGGTGGACCACTTTTTTGTGACTAACAAAATGTTAAATAAATATTTTAGGAAATATTATTAAAATATTTTTAAAATATTTTGTAAACAATATATGAAAAAATATATAAAATATTTTGAAAATATATTGTGGGAAATATTAGTGAAATATTTTTAAAATGTTTTGTAAATAATATAAAAATTGTCGTTAAAACCACACTCAATCACGTAGTCTGACCAGCTGAAAGATGTCATAAGATGAAGAATATGACTTGTCAGTTTTGATATTTACCCCATAAATATCAAATCTGACCAGTCATATTCTTCATCTTACCTCTTAGCTGGTCGGACCACATGATTGAATGTAATTTTACGGTCAGTTGTTAAAAAATCCAACTGCAAATGCACGTTCATACATACCACCCGTGGCTAAACCTGCACCCTAAAGTTTGCTATAATATATGCAGTTAATGACTAACGACACCACCAAAACAAAAAATTGACTCAATTAAGTGTATTTTACTGGTAAAATAATAAAGTGACACTTTGGTAACTTGCTGGTGCCACTATAAAATCATACATTTAATGTTTAATTGAGCTAATTTACTTACCTACAACACAAAAATAATGCTTAATCCAAACAGTTGGAAAAAATTAGTTTGCGGCTGAAGACGGCTGAAAAACAGATTAAATTATTTAATACTACCGTCTAGTTAAGTTGAACATAAATAAAGACTACATATTTGTATTTTTCAATCACTTAGAAATTGATTGTTCATCATTTTACTACGCATTGGCATTTTCAGTCGTGCTTAATTTTGAAATCGTTTTGAAATTATTCAGTGTGGGTGGTTATTTAATCGCTCCTACAAGTTTTAAATTTCTATCTTAAAAATTGTGAGAATAGCTAAGGGAACACCTTACAATTTAAAATACTTATTTCAATGAAGATTTAGCATTCAACATTTTAACTTTGATAAAAAAAATACACATTACAATTTCAATATTACTCATTTATTTTAAAAACATACAAAAATATACAAAAATTTTAATAGATATATAATGTGTTAATTTTAATACCTAGATATTCATAAAACTGTAATTGAAGAGCAACAGAACAAACCGTGATAAATCTACCTAACCTGACGTTTTCGAATAAAATGCACTTTTGTCCTGCAGGATGATCCATACAAAAAGGATAGTACTTGTTCAAGTCGTTCAGTCCGAGTCAATTGAATAGGAGGTTCATCGTTTTTTCTATGCCTCCTCTATCAACATTTTTGAGGCACGTTGATATGCTAACACTTTTTTTTTAAACGTTGTCCGTTATAATTCGACATGTTTCTTAAACCTAACCTAAAAGTAATACTTATACGTTCGCGTTCAAGACGTGTCAACTGTCCAAGACCACTAAGAATATAAATATTGCAAAATTTCCACTTTTCACCACTATTACGTAAAAACACTTTTTATATTACACAGCCAGCACATAAAGACAATGCAGTCCAGTAGTGCAGATTGCAGCAACAGCGTGCAAGAAGAAGCAAAATGTAAAATGCAGGCCGGAAGACGGATTTGACGTCACAGAATTGCCAGCGGCGCAAACGCACTAATGAAATTATCGGCGACTGCAGCGCACTTTGCAAAGAACCATTGAACTTGAAGTGAAATGACAATATCAGAAATATTTTTAAAATATTCTCTGAATTATGCATAAAATGTTAAGTTAAATATTTATTTAAATATTTTTAAAATATTTTTACATCTATCAAAATATTTCTTCAATATTGAAAATCATTTGAAAATATTTTTAAAATGTTATATGCTGTATGGGTTTATCTACGATTATAACAATAAATATTAAATTGAGAAAATTTTGTTTAAATTATTGAGTTTGTTTATTAATACAATTAACTGTAAAATTTAATTTTTGTATATTTGTTGTCTTCAAAGATTTAGCCACCTTTAAGCGCAAGTAGAATGTGATTTTTAATCGAAATAGTGCTTGTAGACAAAAAATCAGCTTTGTAGATTAATATTTCGAGGCGGAAAATGCAAAACTCCGCGAACTGCAATAGCCCGGAGCGCATATTCGGTCAAAAGTCTTGTTTTTTGTGTTAAGAGAAAAAATAAAAAAACGTCGGAAAGCTCAATCAATCCTCTTTACATAAGCTGTCTACAAATTTTTCGAAAAAGACGACAATTATCGAGATATTCGAGGAAATGTAGGAAATTACACGTTTTCCTATAGTGTAAATAAATCTTAAAAGAAAGAATTTTTCTCAAAAACCTTTGTTTCGAAGGACCGAGATTAACGGAGCGTCAAAGTAGTACATGATGTTAAGTGAACATCGTATATGAGATCGATTTCAGTTAATTACCGATCAATTACGGTGACAAAATGGAGAAATTTTACTGAAAAAAAAAGTCCCAAATCCCACCCCCTCTAATTCCTTCATTTTTGTCGGAATTCAAAAAATAAAAGAAAGAGTTTTAGCAAATTTATTTTTATATGAATTAACTAAAGCAGTCTTTTGGCGTAGGAGCCAAGATTAAAAAGTTGCCAACTGTAGAAGCTCAAAATTTGCGATTTTTTGCCGTACATGGCCAACATTTCAGTAGTTATCTCCGAAACGAAAAAAAAAAAAAAAATCAAAATTCTGATGCTAGCAAAAGATTCGTGGTGGAAAATACTCGTTTGACTTTGTTTTTTATTTCGAGCTAACTCCCACCGTTTCGGAGATATCTGCGAAAAATAACAAAAAACAGCTTACATTTCGGAGCCGAAAAAATTGCAAAAACATTCAATCTTGGCACGTTCATATTTCTCGAAAAACACCATTGGGATGGTCGTACGATGTCGTGACGTAAAGAGGAAGTCTTCCAGATAAACCTGATCGTAAATTGCACGGCGAAATTCGAAAATTCGGCTCGGCACGAACGAATCAAAAGTAGCATTTTGTGACATTTCAGAAAATCGATCTCTTTTTGTAACATGTTGTTTAATTTTTTACTCATTTTTGCAACACTAAAAGTTTGGTAGACATGCACTTTCATCATTGATACTACTGTCTAAGCTATCATGGGAAAAAAAATCTAACTTTATAGATATTAACGCGAAAAATCTGTCGCTACCTTCCTGGCTACCACCTTAGTGTGTTGCGCGTTACGTCGATTGAACAGGCTAGGCATGAAGATAACGGTGATTGGCTCTGTACCTAGTGATTTATAATAACTCACTCATTATAACTCACGCTATTTGTTTATGGATACTATTAATTGTTCAAAAGCAGTTCATTAATTAGTATATAACCTAATAAGAGTAGATAAAGTCTACTATTATTGATGAGTTATTTATTATAGTATTTCTAAACAACAAGTTTTTATAGAGCTTGATGTGTGTATCTGAAATGTGTTTTAGTGTAAATTTCCCATATGAAGCCTATATTGGTATTTAGTAAGTTTTTGTAATACCTATATGTAAATAGGTAGTTTTTATGGATTTGAAATGTTTTTCTAATGTCAATTCTCTACACGAAGTCTATTGGTATTGATACGTTTTTGCAGAATATGTAAATACGAAGTTTTTATAGGTTTTGATACTGACTGATTGTGTTTTGAAAGTAAACCCATAGACATTATATTAGTATTGACAGGATTCATAGATTTTGGTTGTGTATTTGAAATATGTTTTTAAGAGTATAATCTGTGGTACGACAAATAATATTTTCATTGATATATATGAAAAAGGTTTATACGGGTGGGCGTGCCCCTTTGACCAATGAAATATGCCGTCTACGTAAACAGGAGGAGATTAACAGATTGTGTAATATAAGAGAAATAGTTCAAATATATTTCTGTCGTACAGAGTCGAATTTCGCGTTGGGTGCACAAGAATTTTTATTTAAAGTAATTTGAGTAGGAAAACTGAATGCGGTTGTAGTGATTCCTTAGGCAGTGGTTTTTAATTAAAAGATAAACTATTTGTAGATACATAATGTAAATGTACAGTGTACAGGGTGTCCTAGTTAACGCGTTATGTCCAATTTTCTCGGTAGTTTTTGAGATAAGTATTTTTTTCCGGGGAATCGATGCCGCTAAGAAACATATAATTAAACATCAAAGAAGAATTGATCGGATTATTTAAGTTCTTAATTGACTATTAAAGGAAAGTAAAAAAAGGCATGTAAATTTTAAATATCACTTCCGGTTTACATGGCAATGGCGTTCTTTTTCTTGAAAATAGAATATTAATTACTTCCACATCCAGTGGAAGTATAGTAACAAAAAAATTTTTGAAAATTTTTATTGTTCAAATAGGCTTAGACTGTCATGAAAGGTCGCCCTTTTAAGTTTCAGCGTAAAAAAATGTCTGTCTGTCTGTCGGTCTAACTTTTTTGTGCGCACGATTACTCTGGAACCGTTTAAGATATTGACTTGAAATTTGGTACACGTATGTACTTTAACGGGATCTGGAACTAGATTATATTTTCATCTTATTCCATCGAAGGATTGGGGTGTAAATTGAGGTAAATGGGGAGGTAAACAGGTAAATCAAGCAGGTAAGAGTTCGTAAAATTGGTATTTAGTATATATAAGAGAACCTAAGGTCTCAAAAAAATTTTTGACATTAGCTACCCCCATTACGACCCCTACCCCTAACCCCCATTTTTTAAGGGGACGAAAAAAAAGTGTGATTTAGTGTATGTACAAGAACCAAAAACTTCAAAATATTTTTTTACTTCATAGGCCAAGAATTTTTATTGAAAAATTACCAAAAATCCTTGCTATGTTTGGGTGATTTCTATTACGAATAACTGACAAAATAAGGATACATATATTACTTCCACATCCAGTGGTAGTATAGTAACGACAAAAAATTTTTTAAAAATTTTTATTGTTTAAATAGGCTTGGAATGTCATGAAACGTCGAGATTTTAAGTTTGAACGAAAAATAATTTGTCTGTCGGTCTGTAACTTTTTTTTTGTGCACACGTTTACTCTGGAACCGTTTGAGATATTGACTTGAAATTTGGTACGCATATGTACTTTAATGAGATTTAGAACTAGATTATATTTTCATCTTGTTCCGTCGAAGGATTGGGAGGTAAATTGGGGTAAATAGGTAAATCAAGCAGGTAAGAGTTCATAAAATTGGTATTTACTATATACAAGAGAAGCTAAGGTCTCAAAAAAAATATTGGCATTAGCCACCCCCATTACCACCCCCACCCCATTATTAAAGAGGATGGAAAAAAAATTTGATTTAATGTGTGCACAAGAACCAGAAACCTCAAAATATTTTTTTACCTTATCCACCCCCACCCCACTACCGATGTGGGGGTTTTTATGGGTTTTTGTGGTAGACGATTTCAAATATTATATTATTAAACAATTATTTCCACATACAACATTTTATCGTTGTAAGTGACTTGGATAGAAAATCTGGATGTGGAAGTAGTGATTCCTTGGGCAGCGGTTTTTTTTTAATTGTTAAATTAGTGTACAATATCGATAATTCTATCATTTACAATTGAAATTAAAATTTTGTGGACATGCCTATTGAAAGTCGCATTTCGGAGATATGAACTTTACTTTGCTTTTTTTTAAAGGAACACTCCATATATGTACCATTTGAAACGCCATAAAAAAGCTTTGTATTTATAATATAATATATGGTGCTTATCTTAAACAAATTTTGTCTAATTTACTATAAATTTACAATTTATCAAATTAGCCATGGAAAACAAAAGTATGTAAATTAAAATAAACAATATGTTAGTTCTGTCTAATTTCACTTTATTTTAAATAAAATGGAGAATTTCAATAATTGATACAGTGTGTTTCACTTGAAATGGTAACACCCCAATAACTTTTTTATTTTTTTTTTCCGATTTGAATCACATTTTACTTAAGTATAGAACAAATTAGTATCTACTTATGACCAGAAAAACATTCGCCTCCTACGGTACCAAAGCCACCTGCGGTACCAAAATATGTGGAGAAAATCGGAAAATCATATTAGGCATTTTTTTATCGGAAAATTTTGTTAATAAAACTTGTTCAGAATTGCCCACAATGGCCAAAATTTAATCAAAATTAAAAAATGAAAAACTTGAAACTTTAAAAATTTTGAAAATAATTATTTAAAAAAAAAACTGTAAATTGCTTTACAACTACCTGGCAGCTTGGGTTTAATTTCAAATAAAATTCTCATAGTACAGTTTTCTAAACGAAAAAACCCATTAAAATGATATTTTTGGACTTGGACATTATTTTAATAAAAATTTATATATTTTTTATTTTGATTAAATTTTGGACTTAAGGTTTCTGAACAATTCTGAACAAGTTTCATTGACAAAATTTTCCAATAAAAATATGCCTATTTTTTTATTTTATCCGCATATTTTGGTAACGCAGGTGGCTTTGCATTTGTAGGCGGTGAATTTTTTTCTGGTCATAAGTAGATCCTAATTTGTTCTATACTTAAGTAAAATTTGATTCAAATCAGAAAAACAAATTAAATAGTGAAATACACTGTATATATTTTTCGGACTACCATGACTTAATGTAAGAAAATATAAAACTTAATATCTACTATAGTTTTTAAGAAAAATACTGTGTCATATATCATTGAAAAGATTTTTCTATGGCCTTTCAAATGGTGTAAAAATATATGGGGGTGTTCTATTTAAAAAAACCAAGGTAAAGCTCATATCTCCGAAATTCGACTTGTTTGAATTGTTTTGCTGAAATGATGTTTGGAAAATACATGTGATATCTCATAACTTTTATTTTTGAACTTATTTACGTAACTCCAAAAATAAAGAAGTTAAATGAGGTTCTAACGTTTGCACAACCACCCTGTACTGTTGACTATAATAAGGAACTTTAGTCTAGTTAATATAAAAAACACGTTCTCAAATAAATTAAACATGTTCTGATAGAACATATTAATAATAATAATTTTTTGTTTTTATGTCTTTGGTGTTTTTCAAAAAAATTGCCGCCCTTGGATTTTGCCGCTAAAGCCTCTATAGCCCCCCCGCCCTAAATCCGCCACCGACTGCGCTCCGTCAGAAACCCTAAAATACCTATATGCATGTTTGGAGCATATTTAATGTCCGATATATCAAAAAATATTACTAGATCTATCAATCTTTATATGTTTGAAATTAGGGATAAAGGATCTAAAAGAATATGTAAAAATATACAGGGTTTTCATTTAAAAATCAACCTTCATTGTTATATCACGTGACATATGCAAGCAATTGTTTTTTAATTGCATTTAAAAAAATATGTATACAACTCTTATACGAAACTTTTTTTTTATCTCCAATAATAACATAAATAAAGGGGGGTCAAAATATAGTTATAATTCGCCCGCTGTCTTGTTTTCCTAAATTTTTACCAAAAATTCGTAACCCGCATCCCCGAAAATCCCCAGATATCGATTTTCATTCGAATAGGACCACAGATGACGAAATTCGTCCGCCATCTTGGATTCCTAAATTTTGACCAAAAATTCGTAACCCGCATCCCCGAAAATCCCCAGATATCGATTTTCATTCGAATAGGACCACAAATGACGAAATTCATCCGCCATCTTGGTTTCCTAAATTTTGACCAAAAATTCGTAACCCGTATCCCCGACAACCCCGAGGTGACGATTTTCAGCCAAATAGGACCATAGATGACGAAATTCGTCCACCATCTTGGATTCCTAAATTTTGACCAAAAATTCGTAACCCGCATCCCCGACAACCCCGAGGTATCGATTTTCAGTCGAATAGGACCATAGATGACGAAATTCGTCCGCCATTTTGGAGTCTTAAATTTTGACCAAAAATTCGTATCCCCGAAAACCCCCAGATATCGATTTTCAGTCGAATAGGACTATAGATCGCGAAATTCGTTCGCCATCTTGGAGTCCTAAATTTTGATCAAAAATTCATAACCCGCATCCCCGAAAACCCCCAGATATCGATTTTCAGTCGAATAGGTCCATAGATGACGAAATTCGTCCGCCATCTTGGATTCCTAAATTTTGACCAAAAATTCGTAAACCGCATCCCCGAAAACCCCCAGATATCGATTTTCAGTCGAATAGGACCATAGATGACGAAATTCGTCCGCCATCTTGGATTCCTAAATATCTTAGTAGTATGAGATTCCTCGGAAAACCTACGTCAGACTGGATTTTGAACCATAAACTTATCTCAGAAACTACCGTGAAAACCGAGCATAGCGCGTTGACTGGGACACCCTGTACATTTTGCTTGGTAATAATTTCGAATAAAAACTATATAACTATAATAATAACTAAAAACCGAATTCAAATTTTCATAATAAAATCTGTAGGAGTGTTTATACAAAACGGTCCTCTCTATTTGGCACATTTTATTTATGTATACATTACATTTTCAAGAATTTTATCTATTAAGTCATGCCTGTAAGATAAAATAATTTATAAATAAATTTAAGATTACAATTACCAGAACTGCTAAATGCTTCCCTGGCAAGCATTCATTCGCGTCTGGTCTCCATGACAACAAGTTCCTCCCTAAAGTCTGAGAGCGTGTAAAGCTATGCGAATGCCGAGGCGAGTGCCATCTATTGACGGCAAAATTGGAAACTATTTATTGAATCTATGTTTGAAAATTAAGAGGTTATATTTTATCCACGTAATTAATTAAGGACTATCTAGGGCGTCACGATTTCGTTTTTTGTAAATTCCAATTTTTCGACGTCAATTTTTTCGTTGATCACGTGTTTTTGATTAAAACAAAAAATTAAAAACGTGACGAACTAGAATATATATTTTAATACATACGTACAAAATTTGAAGTTTCTATCTTCAAAAATAAGCCGAATAATTCGTTTCTTCATTTCACTGACCGCAAATTATACTCTTAAAGTCAACTCCAATATACGTACATGTATGTTATATAATATTACACGCTATCTTATTAAGACTTAGCCATAATAAACCTTCACAGGTATATCGTATTACACGATAACAGCTTCTCTTATTAATTTCTTATCTTCAAGATATCATATTACACCTTCGTTTCTCATAACTTGTGATGACTGCAGAACTGCAATTCCTTAGTTCTATATTTTGCTTACTCAGGTTCTGTATGTTATAAATATGACTAAACACGCTTTGTTGAATTAGTTATTAAACTCAGTTAGAATGCAACACTTCTAATTTATTATTCTAATTCCTTCTCCAAGAGCCAACGTTGGCTCCATTAAATAAATAAATCCTTTTTAAAAAGTCACTCATGTGAATCGTGATCTAACATTGGCGCAGTCGGTAGGATCCGTAAACATCATCAGAACAAGACGCCTAACTGGTAGTGAAGCGCAAGAGAACAAGGACAACATCTGCAGAAGGTGCCTAACTAGTGCGTGTACATCTGCGAGAACAAGGAGACCTTCCTCACTGTTGGTGGCGGATCCCAATCCCTTGACGGACGAAGAACCTACCCATGGAGATGAAAATAACGTAAGTCATTTTAAGAATCATCTCGTACCATTTTACTATTTTATTATTTTTTCGCAACTTATTTTATTAAAAGTGTATTATACTGCTAATACACTCGGCGCACAAAGCCAGTTCTATTGTCAAAGTGAAATCCATTCCTTTACAAACACAACGAAACAACCGAGTATTATACAGTTAATACACAATCTACGTACGCAACGTAACAAATTATTTTGATTTAATTTCCGTATCATACTGCTGATACGCAACCAATTTCTTTTTGCAATCCAAATAATTTAAATACCAAGCAAAATGCCAGATAGAGCTCAACCAGAGACAGTATCGGCACCAGCCGAATAACAACAACAACAACAACAACAACAACAACCAGAGCAAATTGAGCCTTACAAGCTCTCTGAAATATTTTCTTTAATACCTGAATTCGATGGCAATGCCATTAGTTTACAAACATTCTTAAACTCCTGTCATTGTGCCCAAAGCATGGCAATTGGAGATCAAAAAATTTTTTGACCGTCCTCATAAAAAACAAATTGAAAGGCAAAGCTGCCGAATTAATAAATTCGCGTAATCCTGGGACATAGCCAGAAATAAAAGCACTTTTAGAAACTCATATTGGAGATTCTCGAGATTTAACGGCTCTTATCCAAGACCTGCAACGAATTCACCAATTACCCGGCGAATCCGCCTTAACGTTTGTTTCGCGTTTACAAACGCACAATGCGAAGATGCACGCCGCAGTGCAAAAACAAACTCTCACGACAACGCAAAGAGCTGCACAGTCAGACCTTATAGAAACCATGACGCTTAATAATTTACTAACAGGTTTAGAACCGAATCTAGGCAGAATTATAAGCGCTAGCAACCCTCCTAACATACTGAAAGCCGTAAGCAGAATTCGTAGAGAGCTACAACTCTCTTATTTCGAGCAACAAAAATTTCCAAAAAATAGTCCGGTCAAAAATCCCACTTTACAACAAAAACGACCAACTTCAAATTTCCAACAAAAATTCTGTTCATTTTGCAAGCACAATGGACATGTAATAAGTGAATGCCGCACAAGGCAACAAACACAAACAATGCCGTCAACTTCACAAAATTTCCAACGACCAAATTACCCAGGAAATTCTAGTTTCCAAAACTTTTCACAAAATAATCAATTTAGCCAGAGGACATTAACTCAAAACGGCCAACCTAATCAATTGCAACAAAACAGGCCCTCAGCCATAAGCCTAACCCGAATTTTAACCGCTTTAATCAGCAAAAAGCTCATCATTTAAATTACGAACCTTACGATAATTATGCCAATCAATTTAACCAATACAACGACTACTCTCCCGACGATTACCAAAATTACCAAATTCAAAACGAATCATAAGAAAACTACAATTCAGAGAACAACCAAAATTACACAGAAAATTATACTGCTAATTCTCAAAATGAGCAATACGAGGATTATACTGCTAATCCTCAGGATTTTCGCTTAGATCCGGAGTACCCGACGGATACTCCAACACAACAAACAGACCAATTCGAACCAATTACAGAACTAGAAACCCAAATACAAACTATGAATCTCAACGACAGCTTCGACCCGTCCCTGAACTTCCCAGAACAGAAGTTCTTTTAAATACACTCCCGCATACTTTACTAACCGTAAACTCAAAAAATCTCTATTATATGAAAGACGCAACTGGTAAATTTAAAATCTTAATTGACACAGGTGCAGGTATATCAATTTTTAAACCTAAAACAGCTGAAAATTATAGACGTAGATCTCCTGAAAATGGGTATTACTGATCAAAAAATTTATATCAACGAATCTGTTCTCATCCCCTTTTCAGATGAATCACACAAAGTTTATATCTATAATCTGGATATAGATTTTGATGGATTATTAGGCGCAGACTTTTTAGAACATTACGAATGCCAAGTAGACTTTAAAAATAAACAACTAGTCACAAATTTTAAAACCGTACCATTATTTAAAGTCCCGGAAGAAACTACAGTAAATTTACCGGTACAACAAACTAGTAATTCTAATATCAGCAACCAAAATCCAAATTTAGGCAACATCAAAAATTTAATTTCTATCGAACCTCGCATGAAAAAATCTGTAAACTAAAATGTAACCTGCGAAATACCGAGGCTATACTTTTAGCCCAGGAAAATGAGAAAGTACGCTTACCAAATGCCATTGTCAAAATCGATCACAATGGAGAATTTTTAACTTCAATAATAAATGCAAATCCGATCCCAAAAACCATAAACTTTTCGAACCTTAATCTAGAACCATCAATTTTTAATTTAAATACTCAAAATTCTGACCAACATTTACAGATAGACAGATCCTTTGAAATCAGGAATGAATTGCGCTTGGATCATCTAAAGGAAGAAGAGGTCGAAATAGTAACGCAGCTTTGTTTAGATTTTCAAGATATATTCTATTTAGAAGGAGACAATTTGACCTTTACCAACGAAGTCAAACACCCTATTGACGCCGAAAATTCCCGACCGATATTCACGAAATCGAATCGATATCCTCAGGTCCATAAAGAAGAAGTTAAGTCCCAAGTATCGAAAATGTTAAGTCAAGGTATTATTCAACCTTCAATCTCACCTTGGTCCTCTCCTGTCTGGGTAGTTCCCAAAAAACTGAACGCTTCTGGTAAACAGAAATGGCGCATTGTAGTCAACTACCGCAAACTCAAAGAGGTTACAATCGGTGACAAATATCCTCTGCCCAACATTTCCGATCTTTTAGACCAACTTTGCAAAAGCTAGTATTTCACAACCTTAGACTTGGCTTCTGGTTTTCACCAAATGGAAATTAATCCCACAGACATTCAAAAAACTGCTTTCACAATTAAAAATGGTCATTTTGAATTCGTAAGAATGACTTTTGGACTTAAGAATGCTCCATCAACATTTCAAAGAGTGATGGATAACATTTTGTTAGGTATCCAAAATGAACGATGTGTCGTCTATATGGACGACATTATTGTCTACTCCCCTACTATTCACGAGCATATTTCTCGATTAACAGAAGTATTCAAAAGATTACAGAAAGCCAATCTCAAAATTCAACCCGACAAATGCGAGTTTCTCCGCAAAGAAGTCGCTTATTTAGGACATACATTACAAAAGACGGCGTAAAACCGAATCCTTCGAAAGTTGACGCTATTCTAAATTTCCCTCAACCAAAAAATCAAAAAGAAATTAAATCATTTCTAGGCTTAGCCGGATGTTATAAGCGCTTTATCCCCAATTTCTCCAAGATTACCAAGTCCTTAACAAAACTATTACAAAAAGACATACCATTTCTCTTCGACAATGATTGTATAAATTCTTTTCAAAATTTGAAACAAACGTTAACAACCACTCCGATATTAATTTACCCCAATTTTGATGAACCGTTCATTCTAACCACTGATGCGAGCACATTTGCCGTCGGCTCGGTGCTGAGCCAGGAGCCTATTGGCAAAGATTTACCCATTGCCTATGCTTCTAGAAACTTGTGCAGTGCAGAAACAAAGTATTCAACGATTGAACGCGAGCTTTTATCCATAGTATGGAGTGTAAAGCACTTTAGACCCTATCTGTACGGTAGAAAGTTCAAGCTTGTAACCGACCACAGACCACTCACCTGGCTATTCTCTATAAAAGACTCAGGAAGTAGACTTGCCCGTTGGCGACTCAAATTAGAAGAGTACGACTACGAAATAATTTATAAACCTGGCAAAATCAATAAGAACGCGGACGCACTTTCCAGAATCAAAATTAATCATTTTTCCGAATGTTCTATTCAAAGGTTCTAGCCGCGAACGACGAAAACCCAGACGATAACAACAAAATCACTAACGAACAAATTTCCCAAGAATTTGAAACTTTCACCAACCTATATAAAACAACATCTTTAATAGACTATTCAAAAATCAAAGCCTCAAACAAACAACACTTATACCGAGAACATAAAGATATTATAACCTTCTTCCAACAAAATAAATTACAAGACCTCCATCACAAAATTATCGAGGACATATTCGAAGAAAACCCCGAATTTCATAACGATAAAATCAATATTGTATCGAGCAAAACAGTTAGACATATGAGATATTTTATCATCCCTCTGCCTTTTGATATCGAATCTGTAATTGAACATCTATTTTTGGTATTATTTAAAAATCAAGATGTCCTAGATCTCTCTAAGACATACTTTGTCGAAAATAATTTAGACCTCCTCATACTTGAAATCCTATCATTCATTTTTGCGGAAAAAGACCTAAAAGTAGTAATTTGTCAAGATATCGTCAGAACTGCCGACGAAGATGAAATTCCAATTATATTGGAGCAAAATAATTTTGGTAAAAATAATTTACACCGCGGAATAAATGAAACGATTCGAAGAATTAGAGAAAAATACACTTGGCAAGGTCTAACTAAAGACGTTAAAAATTTTATAAAAAATTGCGAAACTTGCCAAAAGACTAAAGTATGCCGGAAAAACCTTAATAACCCTCTAGTAGTCACAGAAACCCCAAGAACACCATTCGAAAGAATTAATATCGATTTGTTTGAATTCCCAACTCGAAATTACGCGTTAACTATTCGCGATAAGTTAACTAAATTCACACAAGCCTATGCGGTCCCGGACAAATCCGCAAAATCCGTCGTAAATACCTTGTTGCTATACTTTCAACATTACGGTACCCCGCTAAGAATTCACTGCGATTACGGTGGCGAATTTGACAACCGTTTGCTTAAAGATCTTTGTACCCTCTACGACATAAAACTGACGTATATTCAAGCGTAGGACATCCCCAATCCAACGGATCCCTAGAAAGATTTCACGCTACGTTAGCTGAAATGATAAGAATTCATAAAACTGAAAACCCGAACGAACATCCGAACATCGTTCACGATTTTACCATATGCAGTAATATGCTATAACAACTCGGTAAATAAAACACACGGTTTTACCCCATATGAACTTATCTTTGGTCATACATCCAACAGACCACCCGAAACTTTGTACAACCAAAAAGAATTAATAACTAAATACGTTAGAGATTTAAACAATAGAATATCTCACTATTATGAAATGGCCCGCAATCGAACACGAGCTCAAAAGGAGAAAGCAAAAGTTCGTTTCGACAGAAATGCTGTCCAAAAACGATCTGAGTACAAAAGAGGTGACTTAGTTTACCTAAAAGAATCACAAATCAAAAACAAATTGCAAAACAAATTTAACGGTCTATTTAAAATAAAAGAAATTTTCCAAAATTCTGCTACTTTATTAAATCTCGAAACAAAACAAGAAACTAAAGTAAATTTTGATAGAATGAAACCATATACTGAAAATTAAATTTATTTTCAGGTTTCTCCTGCTGTTCGGATCAGCACTCTGTCAATACAAAATTACCCCGATTAATAACACTGTTGGTGTATACTACCACCAAGACACAGACATCGTGGTGACAAACGACAAATGGACTCTGCTAGTGCATAAAAATATTTCATCCCTCAAACTAGCTTTTGACAAGAATCAAAATATCTTAGACAAAATCTTGTACACTCTCAATAATGGTGATCACAAGTCAATTATTTTTACGAGTGAAATTAAAACGGACTTTAACCTTTTAACACAAATATCCAACTCTATAAAAACGAAATTTGACGAAATCTTTTCAGATACAAAAAGATATAAACGAGGAATACTTAACGGTATCGGTACAATATTCAAATCCATAACTGGAAACCTAGACGGCTGAAGATGGCCAGTACTATACTAATTGTATAAATAAACTAAATAACGACGAACATCAATTGGAAAACTTAATCAAAAATCCAATTTCAGTTACAACTTCTGTTATTAAAAACTTCAACTCGACTATACAAAAATTACAAATCGACGAGGAAACGTTTAACAAAGATCTCGAAGAAATCGAACACACAATTCAAACCATGACTCAAGCTATTGAGGCTGCTCACATAAAACTAAAATTTTTATATATTTCCGAACAATTAATGGCAAGCTATTTGTACATCGAAGATAATATGAACGACATTCTGAATTCAATAACATTTGCCAGATTAGGAATCATTCACACGTCAATCATAACCCCTGAGCACTACAAGAAGTTTCACAGAGCTTACGAAGGAACACTTTGCCTCTCCCCATTAAATTATCGGCAGTTGCTAAGTATTTGGATATTATTGAATTGCAAGCGTTTCAAATGGATTCTAACTTAGTATTTGTTTTAACAATACCACTCGTTGAACCCCAAAATTATAACACCTACCGCCTATACCCTATCCCGATACTTGATAACAGAACTGGTCTACATCACATTTTATCTATCTCACAAAAGTTTATCGCGAGAGACGAAGATTCTTTAATGTACGTACCTATACAAAATTTGAAAGAATGCAAACCACTTTATTTTGGAACCAAACTATGTTCGAACCTGTTTGCATATCCTATCGACCAAAATGCCATATGTGAAGCCAGAATACTAAAACCATTGCCGAAACTTCCAGAGAACTGTCAAACTTCCTTCATTATTAGTCAAGTATACAACGTCCAAGAACTTGAAGACAACACATGGCTAGTAATTAATTCCGAACCACTTCACATCACCATCAACTGTCCAAAGAGAGAATCCACAACAGAGTTAATCAACAAAAATTCCATCATCAAACTACAACCAGGATGTTACGCCTATGCAGGCATTACTAGAATACAAGCCAGTGCCAAAGACTTTTCCGAAATTAAGGACAATTCGCATCCTATCCAAATTCCTTTTGAATGCTGTAATCACATGCCCGACAAAATCGAAATTCCAAAATTAAAACCGCTCAAATTAAACAGTCTCGACATAGAAGATCTAGATATCGCTAAAAACAAATTGGACCGATATTCCAAAGACCTGGATGTCCTCATAAACAAACCTTTTGTGTCCAAACACATATCTTGGTTCGCATATTTCATAATCACTCTCATCATTCTATTAGTTCTACTTTACATAACTTGTAAATGCAGAAGATGTGGAGCATTGCGAATCCAACTCTCAACGGGCAACTCTCCTTCACCTCCTTCAGAGCGAAGTAGAGTTTTTACCAAATTTCCTAGACTGATCCCTCCAAGAAAGCGACCCGGTATTAAACCTCAAGAAGAAGAGGACATCGAGTTAACATAGACTTTCATATGTGGAGTTTTACCCTTGTCTATTAATTTAGACCATTGTATTTTATTCTTATTACATTTATGTAATGTATTACTCATCTATCATTATTATCATTAACCAATTTTAACTTTTACGTATTTTATTATTTTGCTTTGTATTCATTCAACATTGTTTCAATTTATTTTGCATTATATTCATTTAACGCTTTTAACAATTTTCAAAAGTTGCTCCATAACATCAACATTTTTATTAAGGGGGAAGTTGTTATATAATATTACACGCTATCCTATTAAGACTTAGCCATAATAAACCTTCACAGGTATATCGTATTACACGATAACAGCTTCTCTTATTAATTGCTTATCTTCAAGATATCATATTACACCTTTGTTTCTCAGAACTGCAATTCCTTTGTTCTATATTTTGCTTACTCAGGTTCAGTATGTTATAAATATGACTAAACACGCTTTGTTGAATTAGTTATTAAACTCAGTTAGAATGCAACACTTCTAATTTATTATTCTAATTCCTTCTCCAAGAGCCAACGTTGCCTCCATTAAATAAATAAATCCTTTTTAAAAAGTCACTCATGTGAATCGTGATCTAATATGTATGTAAGTATAGAGTATAGATATTAATTACTTACTATTACTATTTCAAATAGAAATAGTAATACGGTGGTAAATACTAAATATTGCAAAAGTCCTTATATCCTCTACCATTCTAGCCTAGAAGCAATTAATGAGTTAGCAGTGAAAGACCCGGATAGCACAAAAATATTCATGGAATGTTCTGGAATATCTTTTTTTGAGTTATGGATCCTTCCAGGAATATTCCAAAACGAATATTGAATATCTAGGAATATTCCAGGAACGCGTGAATGGGACTCCACCAGATATTCTAGCAGTAATTCAGTGGAATATTATGAGAATATTCTGGAATATCTACGAAGTGTATCATGAATAATCATTGATTAATATGAGGATTATTCCTCATATATTCTGTAATATTCTAGGAATATTTTAGTAATATGAGAATAATCTTCTGTCTATTATATACCGTATAGGTATATTGTATTCTGGAATATCCACAATGTGCCCCCAAAATAGAGTTCAAATGAAAATGGTGGAAAAGATATGATATTTCATTGAAAAAATACTGTATTGTCAGGGTTGGAGCGGCTTATCTTTTTCTGGTGGGCCTTTGAATTGTTTTTCCATAGAAAATCTCGTTAATTTAAAATTAGGTCATATTTCTTAAATTATTCGTTGAAGTTCTACAAAAAAAAGTCTTGTAAAGCTAATTTATTGCCTTTTTGATTTGCAGTTATAACATTATCAATTGCATTTTTATTTATTTTGTAACATTTTAATTTTTTTTTTTAATCAAAATAATTCGATGACGATGACATTATAATCTAAAATCAAAAAGGCATTAACTGAAGCCTTGCAAAACATTTTTTTTATGCAACTTGATGGAATAGTTAAAGAACTATGACCCCGCAATTTTGAATTAACAAGATTTTCTACAGGAAAGACCCACCAAAAAATGTAAGTCGTTCCGGCCTGGGAATTACAGGTTTTTTGTCGATAAAGTGTCGTGTCCTCTCTCACTTTCGACTGATGAGTACTTTTTTTTGGGACACATTGTATACAGTAATTATTTGATACTAAAAAGGACTCACCTGAATAAATAGAAGAAATAAAACACTAGGAATCATTCAAATCATTTAATTTTATGTAAGTAAAAACAACTACAATACTACACTAATGTTTTTAGTCTTCGCCTTGGACAATCATATTGCAGTGGCGCCCTCAATATTCTTCTTTTTTTCTCTTGTCTATTCTCGTTTATCTATCCATAACAGCTTCTGAAAAAAATGTAAAGAACATATTAGCCAGTACACAAAAATAGTAGTAATATTTTCTTATTCTTTTTTTAATATTCAGTACCTATATATGTTAACGATAGTATCCGAGTACGATGTTGCGCTGAAATTTTCTCGATAAAGAGACTAGTTTTTGTGAAGAATAAGTTAAAATTTTATTATGGTGTAGGTTATAAGTCAACTTGATTTAAGTACAGTTATTTCAAACTAAATATAAAGATTAGATAGATTTGTAGATTTGTTTTGTGCTACTTAAAAAAACCGCTGCCCAGGGAATCACTACTTCCACATCCTGATTTGCTACCCAAGTCTCTCACAACGAAAAAATTTTGTATGTGGAAATAATGGTTTATGGAAATTTAATAATATAATATTTGAAATCGTCTACCTGAAAAACCCATAAAACGATATCTCACATCGATAGTGGGATGGGGGTAGTGACAGGGTAGTGGAGATGGATGAAGAAAAAAAATATTTTGAGGCCTTTTGGTTCTTGTACACACGCTAAATCACATTTTTTTTTCACCCCTTTTTATAATGAGGTGGAGGTAGCAATGGGGGGTGGCTAATGCCAAAAATTTTTCTGAGACATTAGCTTCTCTTGTATATACTAAATACCAAATTTTATGGACTCTTACCTGCTTGAGTTACCTATTTACCCTCATTTACCCCAATTTACCCCCCAACCCTTCAGCGGAATAAGATGAAAATATAATCTACACGACAGATAAAATTTTTTTTTGCTCAGACTTAAAATTTCGATGTTTCATGGCATTCTAAGCCTATTTAAACAATAAACATTTAAAAAAAAATTGTAGCTATACTTCCACTGGATGTGGAAGTAATTATGTAAAATATGTAAATGATATCTGTAGTTAAGTTGGACTGTTGTTAACTATAAGTATTTTCTGTAGACTTATGTCAAAATATCAATATAAAATTATCCTTCAAGAAATTAATAACACTTTGGAGCAATTATGGATAAAGACAGCAATACTAGGTCTTGTACAGACCACCCAGATCTAATATTTTAGACACATTTAATTCTCTAGAAAATGCAATGTCTCATATAATACCTCATTGTGACACAGTCCTTATGGCTGGAGATATAAACATAAATTTATTAAGCGATAATCATAGTGTGACACATTTCCATAATTTTACTGAGTCATATGGGCTTTTTCAAATCATTGCTGAACCTACTAGGATTACCGAAACCACGCGAACGTTAATTGATATTATAATTACTAGATAATGAATACATTAATAGTGGAACAGTGGTTAACCTACATGAAATTTCTGATCATTGTGCTACCATTTGCAATATTACTAAAATCAAAACAGAAAATGCAAGTAAATTAATTACTTTTCGTAGCTTTAAGGAATTCGATGAAGATTTATTCCTTGAACAGTTTCGCAACATAAACTGGAATTATATTTATAAACCAAGAAATGTGAATGACATGGTTAAATTTTTAAACGAAAATCTTATATAAATTGTGCCCTTACCACTTCAATATTTCCAGAAGCGTGGAAACGGGATAATGTTCTACCTTTTGCCAAAATTCATAATCCTACCGAACTGGGTCATCTGCGTCCAATTAGTGTGCTTCCCATGTTGTCAAAAACTCTTAGGGTATAATGAAAACTCAGATAACTATGTAATCGAAAATGATATAATACCCACCTCACAATCGGGTTTTAGGGAACAACATAGTACAACCACTGCTTTGGCCACCACCACAGATGATTTGATTAGAGCTACCGATGAAGGTAAAACAAAGTCTGATTTTGTTAGATTACAGATGGGCGTTCGATCCCAATATATTATGTGATAAACTGGCATATTATAATTTTTCAATTGAATATGTAGCATTAATCAAAAGTTATTTGCAAGACCGCTGACAAACAGTGGTATACTATAACAAAGTATCAGAAACTCGACATAATTATTTAGGTGTACCACAGGGATCCATACTAGGACCTTTGCTGTTTTCGATATATATCTCAGCATTTTGTAAGACAATTGAGAGTTGTACTATACATAATTAAGCAGATGACACGCAAGCTTATTTTTCCTTCACTTCGGACGAATGTTTATTGGCTGCCTCCAAAATATGTGAGGATTTAGAAAAATTAGTTGATATATCGGCAGCTCATAACCTTCAGCTGGACGCCAAAAAATCATCTGTAATGCTATTTGGCTAGACTCAGATCTAAGGTTCTCCAAACATGTAAGTTATTTATGCAAATCGACATATAATATTCTAAGACAACTTTATCCTCACAGTCAGATATTAACTTCAAAACTTAAATTAACTATATGTGAAATTTTAATTGTCTCAAAGATATAATATTGTGACACAATTTATGGCCCTGCCCTCTTAAGATTCGACTCTGATAGACTTCAAAAAATCCAGAATTCGTGTTTTAGATTTGCCTTTGGCATTAGAAAATATCAGCATATCAGTTTTAAAATGGTTGAGGAAAACAGACTAAAACTTGACAAGCTCAGAAATTTACATATGCTTTCCCTTGTGCATAAAGTCTTACTGACCAATAAACCACCTTACCTGTTTAATAAATTAAGACAATTTGGAGATGTATATGTTTTTAATACTCGTAATAAACATGTGTTAGTTATACCTAGACACTCCAGTGCAACGTTTAAACAGAGTTTCACGTATAGTGCATGTAAGTTGTACAATAGTATACCTACCAGATTTCATGATTACACTATAGTAAACTTCAAGAAAAAGTTAAGAAAGTACATATTTGAAACCTCCGCCATTGATAACTAATCTTGGCTATAATTCATGTTCTCTCTTTGATTTCTGATTCATGCAAATTTCTACATTATCTCATAGGGTATAATATAAATGTAATGTATTTACTTTAGAAAAACAGGTTTTTGTAGGTTAGGTACTGGTTGAGTTGAAAAACGCTCCTTGAGCGATACTTCGCCATTTCAAAACATTGTATATCTGCAGTTTGCAGAATTTTCTTTTTGTAAATTGTAATACTTACTTTGTGAATGAATAAAGACGTATTATTATGTTTTCCCCGATCTAACGTACCAGTTTCTATTTAAATTAAAATTATGGTAGTGAGAGTTGCCATTGCGATTTTACGTATGTCAGAGGGTAACTTCGAGAGACATTTAATCCAATAAAACTTCACAAAATCAACACCTAATTATTAATATGTGTGTTTATAAATTATTCCCATTAAATTATTATTATTATTTTTATTATTATTATTATTATTATTTATTTATATATATTTTTTTCGGTTTCCCGTTGCCGGACAGGGCTTCCGTGGCCTCCGACACCGCACGGTAGCCGCGCCGGCTAGTTCATTACAGCCACTCTCCACGACCTGTGGAGTTAGTGACTGTAAACACCTGAGTCATGTGCCCTAAGCAGACGAAGGGACCCCAAGATAACCGCCTTCTGCATCAGGCCTACCAACCATTCTGCCGAATTCTGACAGGCCGGTATCATCTTTAATTATTTGAGGTTCAAAGGAATACAAGGATGATTTTTTGGTTCTACGCATTCCAATTACACACGGTCATATCTCCGAAAGAGTTACTTAGTTTCAGAGATATTTGCAGATAACTGTTTTTCTTTACCTTTGACCATTTAAGTAACATTTTAATCTCCAGAGGTATTAAAGACTTTTGACATTTTGTTTAAAATATTGAACACATGCTTCATACAAAAATACAGCTGGGCGGAAATGTTTATTCAGATTAGGAATTTTTCAGAGATGGGTAAAGGAAACTTTCCAATAAACGTTTCCAGGAATTTTTCGGGAAATTCCGGAACGAAGTTTTAATAAAAATCAGAGATGGGTAAAGGAAACTTTCCATATGAAAGTTTTCGGAACGAAATTTTGATAGTAAAATATTTGAATATTCGGAAAGTTCCCAAAGGACTCTTTCCCGAAGTTTTGGAAACGTTAAAATATTCAAATATTCTAATATTTTATTGAAAACTTTCCTTTTTTAACCCCCGACCACAAAAGATGGGTGTTATAAGTTTGACGCGTATGTATGTATGTTTGTTTGTCTGTCTGTCTGTCTGTGGCTTCATATCTCTTCAACGGGTGATCCGATTTTGATGTAGTTTTTTTTTATTTGAAAGAGTACTTTGTCGAGAAGGTTATAGGCCATATTAGATTTTGATGTTTGGTCGCCATCTTGAATTCGCCATGTTGAACTTTTCTGGAAATTGTCCGATTGAAGTAAAATTGAAAATGTGCAGACAATTATGGTAGCCGAACATGATTTAGGCCTCATTTTGATTCGATCATATGAAACTGGTACGATTAGATACATTGATCGGGGTTTTTTAAAAAATTTCAATTTTACTTGTTACAAAAATTTCGTTCCGGGAACGTACAAATGAAAGTTAAAAGAATCAATAAAGTTCAAATTAGAAATCTGCGTATTCCAATCAGAGCTGGGCAGTACTGGAGTAAATTGTACTCATAATTGTACTGAGTACCAAAAGTACTCAGTACCAGGTACTCATGAGTACTTTTATTTAAACAGTACTCGGTACTCGAAAATTTCGAGTACTTTACATTATTGAGTACTCAGTAGGTACTTCTGGTGCTAAGTGATGAGTACCGAGTGCTAGTTCCAACGCGCGACACAGACAAGTTTTGGCCTGTTTTTTGTCTCAATATTGTTTGCCATACATTATGTGCAGTGTAATCAGTCGGACAGTCCTGCTTCAGATACAATATAAAGATGACAGGTGTAAGGTGTGACGTGTAATACAGTATATAGAGTGCCCGGAATGGTAATTGGTAAGTTGGTGCTTTGTTGATTTTACTTGAATAGATTGTTATTCAAATTAGTAATAATTGCTCCAAAGAGTAAAAAAGCAACACAAATTTTGAAAACTTGGTTCTGTTAAAGAATTGTTTATTTATTTGTTATATATCACTAGAAGATATACATTTTTTCTTATTAGAATTTTATATCTGTTTTTGATTACCTATATTAATTTTTATGTACATTTTTAATAAATGTAACTGTATATTTACCTACCTACTTTTTTTATTACCTAAAGTACCATAAATTGAGCATTCTTCATATTACTGGTATTCTTGTTTTTGTCTATCAGTTCTAGTTTGATATCTCCAATTAGTACTTTATAAAGTACTCGTACTCATTACTCATTTTCGACGAGTACTTTCTAAGTTTTGTAAAAGTACTTATTTTTCTCAAATAAGTACACGTACTCGAGTAGTTGAGCACTTTTTAAAGGTAGGTACTCGTTGTAAAGTACTCGTGAGTACTTTAAAGCCGGTACTCGCCCAGCTCTGATTCCAATTAAGTAAAAATAGATTTAATTTAGTGGTGGTTTAACCGATATTGAAATTTTCTACAGTTGAAAGACAATTTAAATGCAAAAAGATTGTAAATTTTGCGATCAGTGATAGATTTGATGTTATTTAAAAAATCTGTCGAAGTGCTCTCAGAAAGGAATGGCCTCTACTGAATATGGTATGAAGGTGTTCCCCTATACTTCTGTTTTTATACAGTTTTAATATGTTACTTCTAAACATAAGAACATACCAGTGGAGAAATCATTACTTTTTTGCAATTAGTTCCAGGTCAATCATTACTTTTCAGGTTTATTAGCCTATTATACAATAAAAGATGCAAGAAAAGTTAAGCATGTTGTTTATTAAATATTCTTCCATTGCAAGTACAAAATATAACATACAATTAGTTATTTACAAATAGGTACTTACATTATATTTGTGTCCGATATATAAACATGGCAGTAAATGGCCTTATCAAATAAGTATTGAGATCATTGACCGACCCCATTATATTAAAATAATATAAATAATGAATAATTGTTACACAAATTCAAAGTTATTTATAATTTTACAATATAAATTTTATTATACACAAGTTAAAGCCTTTTAAACTTAAATATTGCAAAGAACTATATTTAAATTACATCATTAAATATTAATATCACAATATACATTTTATACAAAAAAAACAACGTAACGTAAAAATTAACATAATTGTACCTCACTAATATCATACAGTCTTTGAACTATTGAATCATTTGTAAGTATCGATTTTCTTCCAGTAAGGAACTAAGGGATGAAGTCATGTCATTAACAACCATATTAGAGCTTGTTTTATCACATTTCGTCAAAGGATGTGTACTGCTACTAACCATCTCCGAATTGGTTACCCAGGACTGGCAATTTTGTACATATTCCAAAGTTCTTTGATATGTGTCTTGCCGCATACCGAGCATTGTTGTACCATTTACGGTACTGTTTTGGGAAGGACCTGTATTATTAACACCAGGAGACATTTGCGATTGACTAATGTCTTTACATTGTATTTCGTTATTTCCACACTGGCTAAAACATTTATTCTGAGGTTGATTATATCCAGTTTTTCTACAGTTGTTGCAGTTACTACAACTATTTTGCATGTTGTTCTGCGGGTTCGTCACACACTGATTAGTGTATGGCGGAGTGGGGTAACATGTTTGCGTATAATGAGTGCAGGGTCGACTCATTTGGGCCTGTTGAGGTGTATTCATTACCTCGGGAGGTGCCGGTGTAGCTACAGCGGGTGACGGAAGAGGTTCCGACATGTTTGGCAGACAGTTATACCCTGGACTTTGCATTTGTTGATACGTATTGCAGTTGTAGTTGTTTACAAGTTTGTTATTTTGGCAGTTATTCATGTAATTACTCTGATTACACATTTGATAGTTATTGTGGTTTGTGCACTGATTGGACGTGGTAGACATAGCAGAACTCATGTAGCTGTTAGTAACGGGCATTTGTGGTCGACATTGATTGTTGCAGTCGTGTTGATTTCTATTGCACATATTGTGAGGGTCATTTTGTGGGGGAATCATATTTGTGTTTTGACACATCATGCGGTTATCCCAAGTTCCATGTTGCATATAACAGTTGCCATGACTTGGTCTGTTATAATAGTTGGTTGGAATGATTTGGTTATTTTGCATCATTAGTTGTCCATTTTGTAGCATTTGAGCAGTTTGAGGCATCATATTGCAGTTTTGAGGCACTGGTTGACTATTAGTGGTAGGTATTGAATGTGTTGGAGCACCTGGAGATACCAATTGGGAATGACATCTTATGGACATCGGTGAGGGTACCATATGATTGATATTCGAAGATGGAGATGGAACCATTTGATTCATATTTGATGCAGGTGATAGCATGGGATTCTGAATACCTCCATAATTGGAAGACGGTGATGCCATTACTTGATAATTCGATGAAGGTGATGGCATTACTTGGTTCATGTTACCTGCAGGTGACATCATTTGATTGCTAGCTGGAGACGGCATCATATGATTTAGATTAGGAGCTGGGGATGGCATTATTTGATTAATATTTGTCGAGGGTGAGGGCATCATCTGGTTCAAATTAGCTGACGGTGAATGCATCATTTGATTCAAATTACCTGGAGACGGCATTATTTGATTGATGGTAGACGATGGAGACATTACGTTCGTATTTTGTGGTGAAGGTAGAACAGGGAAATTTGATGGTGATGGTAACATTTGTGATGGACTTGGCAAAGGCTTTTGGGTGGTATTGTTATTGCTGGGCGCTGCTGTCTCCGACCAACTCATATTGGTTAAATCTCCAGTCTGATTGTCTGCCACTTGATTCAAATATCGTACCATTTCATCTGGAATGACTAATTTATTCTCAACCATTTCTCCTTCACCAACCTCGTCCAAAACCACTGCTTGATTTGGATGTAATTCTGTTGAATTCACGGTTCCCTTTAAAGGAGATAATGTAACTGATGCCGGTCTCGGAGGTGGACTCTTTCTGTTCGTCATTGTATGGCACGGTTCTGACATTCTTCTGGTGTCTGTACTAGTAGTTGTTGATGCTGGAATATTGGGGAAGTTGCTTGATAACCATGTCTGTTGAATGGCAGCTTGTTGCAGAGAGACGTTTTGGGTCTAAAATAAAAACAAAACATATTTAGTTCGGTAAAAGATGGATTATTAACTACAATTACCTGAAGGACTAGATTACTGCTGCTATTGGTGGGATTTGGTGAATTCTGTAACCTTTGTAACTGTCCTGCTAGAAGATGGGAAGGTGGTGGTGGAATACATGTGCCCCCAGTTGTAGCTGTTGATAACTGACTTGATCTTCTAGAGCTACCTGCAGATATTGGGTCATAAAAGGATCCTGGAGCAATTCCAGGTCGCATACTCGATGCTTGTGATGCCAAACTGCTTTTCCGACTCATATCAGCACTTCTCATACTTCCGTAATACGAACTTACTGTGGAATTACTGTCCCTTCTAATTTGCGCCTGTGTATTGCCAGGAGGCTGGAGTCTTTGCTGGAGGTCAGTAAGTTGTGTTTTACTTTGAGCAGATCCTGTTAGTCCACTTTCCATTTTAAGATCCGTTATCCGTCTATTTAAATCCGCAATATTTTTTCTTTGTGTAGTTAGAGTAGGAATACTGGACGGTTTAGTTTTTCCAAGGTGTTTCATGCGTACCCTCGGGGTTCTGTCTGCTATCGTGACACTACCTCTTTCGCTACCTATTCCTACCATGGCCCTAAGTACAACTGGTAAATCATCGATCTCTAGATCTTCAGCATCATATGCCCAAGTTGGATCATCTGAGGGTTCTGCTGTTCTTTGAATATTGTTGGTCATATCAGCTGAAAAGTCATCATTAAAACCACCGGCCAGTTGCGTTGCACCAAGGGGACTTCCTTGCTGTTGATGGCCGGGAGAGTTCACATCAGACTCGGACTTGATGCTTGGACTACTAAGACTTGCCGTCTTGTGACTCTGCATGTCTTCGCTACGCGGACTTGAATCCAGACCGGCTGGGCCATCATCGGGAGTTGGCTCGGAACCCTTATGCTTTTTACTAGCATAAAATTCGGCCCCATGGACAGTTTTAACATGTTTTCTCAACGAGCTCGGATCTGTATATCGCTTCGTACAACCAGGAGCTTTACACACATAAGGTTTCTGTAACAAAAATAAATAGATAATAGATTATGTGAAGTATGTTTTAGATATAATTGATTTTTTTTAATTAGATATTGTTTACTTACAAATTATCCAACTTTGAGAGCAGTGTAATAATAATTGATTTAATATTTAAAATAAGAACATGGTAGGTAAATCTGTGTTTTTACCTCATTGCTGTGTGTTCTGTTCTGATGTTTTGCTCGATCCGAAGCATTACTGAAAGCCTTAGAACAACCAGGATATTCGCATGTGTATGGTTTTTCACCTGTATGAGATCGAAGATGCGTCTTTAGGTTTTCCAATCTAGAATAAGCTTTGGAGCATCCTTCAAACTGTAAAAGTATTTCAGTATAAATATCTCATAAAATTTAAAGTTTACATATATAGTCTAAATATAAGAATTTATGTTAAAATATAAAGATAATCTGTCATTATATACAAACTTTTTGCAATGTCATATTATTGTGGTAAATATAATTAATACTATAGTATAGTACTAGTAGTATAGCTAATATACTAACAGTGCATTTATGCGGCTTTTCCCCTGTATGTCTTCTCATGTGAACCACCAACATATATTGAGCTTTAAATGGTTTTTCTGCCCTGGAACATCCTTCCCATCTACACACAAATGATTTTTTGTTGGCGTGAATATGGTCATTGTTTATATGCTGTAAAGCAAAATATTAGTTAATAAATGTATCGCAATTTCATTTTATAGTTCAATTTACTTTAACTAGCTCTTCCTGTGTTCCAAATTCCGTTGAACAATCTTTCCAGTGACAATTGGTCTCGATAAAATCTCCAGGTTCGTCTTTAAGGTCTGTAGGATCACCTGTGCCATCATTTGGTCCACAAGAATTTAATGAAGGCTCCTTTTTTATCTTCGACTTCCTCACTGCAGAGTCAACTTCTAATTGGGTTATTGTACTACTTTCAGACTTTTTCCTGTCATTTAAAATCTGTAAAATCGTCTCATTTTATAGATTGTATTTTTTTTTATTAGCACTAACTACTTACATCAGTCTTTGAAATATTATGTGAAACATGTAGCGGGTGATGTCCAAGAGAGTACATGGGGTGGGGAGGGGGAGCAGCCGGAGGTAGTGGAAGTAGCGAACCCGAACTTCTCATTAGATGAGCCTGTAGTTGTTGAAGGTGTACCGCAGGGTGCATACTAAGGGCCGGACTAATGGCTCCTGCTGATAAATGTCCATATGATCCGCTGGCGCTTGACGACCTCGAGCCATTTACAATGGAAGCTAGGGAGTTTGGTGAGAAACGTATCATGGAATTTATATCGAAGGAATCTGAGTAGGGGGAGGACGATAAAGCCCTTTTTCTTGACGCTCGTATGCTACCAGGCCGCGGACTGTTCAACCTTGAACCTGAAATTGGAAATGAAAATCACTGTGAGATATTGGATGTCAAAAATTATATGAAGAAATTCTTACCATCTATGCTAAACGGAAACTCGGTGCTAGCCAGGGTGGAAGTGGGATGGAGTTCTGTTAGACCTCTTGCACTGAGGTATTCTGGGTTTAGTCCTAAACCTGCAAGCAAACATTATTACAGTATAATATATATTACTGACAAGTTTATACTTTTTTATAACAAATAATGGGTGATTTACTGCTGTGATGCTAGCGTAAATTCATCTTGTTCAGTTTTTCTTCATAATTTTAAGAAATGTCACCTAAACATTAGTATTTTTGGCAAAAGTTATGTGGAAGAAGATGAATCTTAGCGCAAATTCCTTGGTCAGAAAGCAAGTACACTCGGCTCTCAACCTAGAGTCCCGGATTCGGATCCCCGGTTCCGGCATTGGGATTTTTTCGGAAATTACGAAATTAGTCCCTGCATACTCGACCATTACTGGGTGTTTTCTCTTCTGGAATACCTAGAGATCGTATTATCTATCTTGTTTAATTTATTTACTATTTACCAGTCGTCTCAATTGACATTGTAAAAGTTCTGAGCGTGATTCTTGAAAAAAAAAGGATGTCGCGTCTTTTGGTATTTTGTTCGGTAGTGGATATTAGCGTTTCTCAAACAATATGATCTTTGAAATACCATCTAATTTATAAGATACTTATCATCTCGCGTAAAACAGTATTCATGTGATATTATCTGTGATAGCCAAAAAAAATTTAGGAGTCGTATTTTCTTAATTTTCCAACTATATTTGAAAAATAAGTCTGTTCATCTTGTCTTGAGTTAGAGACATGTATATAATAAAAGAAAGATGTCACTCTAATAACATAAAGAATATCAGATGAATGTGGACAAATGTTCAAACCAGATAGACACCTCAAAAGCATCAATACGTCGTTTGTTTGCCTTCCTAATGGTCACAGAGGCGTAAAGAAAGGCGGAGAAAACTAACGCGTTAGCAAGTCTGCTTTTTTGCGTTTCATAATATTTCTATCATGTCAAATTTTTCTCGGCTGGCAAGTTGCTGATCTTGCTATCTTTTCCTCTTCGTCTAATCTCATATTGGCAGTTTCCGGTACTGTCCACAAAAGTTCCAAGATATATCGTTTTGTTTACTACTTCAGAATCATCTACCCTTAACACCTGGTTGGTTTTCATTCTCGCGACCTGCAATCACATTTTTCGTTTCATTGTAATGTACGCTTAAACCGTACACAGAGCTTATTGTTTGAAGGTGGTGCAGCAGGGATTTGCATGAGCGAATCTGTCATATCCCTTTACAACAGAAATTACCCAAGATATGCCCAAAAGTTCCCAAAAAGTGCATGTCTATTAAAATTCAACGTTGAATAATTCGTTTATAAGGCATTCAATAAAAATATTAAATGGGACATTTTTTATTGCTTTTTCGATAATAAATTTCGTATCTGTTTCTACCTAACAGTAATATTCCAAATCAAAACGAGAAGTAAACGAGAAAAATAACAGTTTCGATTTTTGAGTTCCAAGTAAAACTACAAATTTCATTGTTATCTTAATAATATAATAATTTTATTGATAACTATTGCTTTAAAAATTGTATTTGATAGTATTTTCTGAAAACAATGTTGAGGAACAAAGAATTTATGGCATTTTTAATTTTAGTGTCAACTTGGTGCGTTCCAGGAAATGTACGAAAAACGCAAACTTCAAGTATAAGAGTAAGTTTTATTTTTTACATTTCTTGTGCGAAAATTGGATGAAAGAAAACTAAAACGTAGTTTTTCGTAGAAAATAACCTCTCATCGGCTTTAAAATGATATGGCTCATTTTGTTTTTATTTGGTTTGGTTATTCATTTATTTTTTTGGCGCATTTTATGCATAAAAAATATAAAGTTCTTTGTGTAACTTTGAAACTCTCTAATTTTCATAACATCCCTAGTATAAAAAAATCACTTCCTAAGGTATCACTATCTACACATCCAGATTTTTTTTCGAAGTTGCTCACTACCACCCCCACCCTGTTATTAAAAGAGATGGTAGTCGGGGTTGCTGATGCCAAAAAAATGTTGAAGCCTTGGTTCAAAATTTTATTTTTTACCCTCTTTATTAATGGGAGTCATAGTACCGAATTTGAAAGTATCAATGACAGTAGTGGGTGGTAGAAAAAGTGATTTTAAATGAGGAGTGACGATTTTTCTTAAAACAGTGAACTCAATTAGTTGTGACAATGCAACATCTCACATAATTATGCAATCCTCGGTACTACTGTCGCGACACACGGGTTCCCTGCCAATCACACTGCAACTTGACTCTTAATACATATGTTTATAAGGCGATATTTCCGAGGACAGGAATATAACGTAGAATTTTATTTTATTTCGTCCATGGAAGAAATTTATTTTATTAACAATATTCAGTTAATATCAAAAATATTAAAATTAATATTTTTTCCAGATAAATAAAACAATACAATTGTATTTTTTAACGCTATACGCATACTTTTGAATAAAAATAGTCCGTCTTAATTACCACTAAAAGAAACCTATATAAAAAAATTTCTCCAGACTGACGCTCGATTTATTTTTTGAATTATGTTTCCTATGAAAGATAGATTAATTGGCTTTTCCACAAAGCTGTGACACAAAAAAGAGTGCCACGCATAAATGCCGATGTAAGTTAGGAGGAACCGTCGACAAAAAAAAGGATGCACTCTTGAAGTTGACGGATTAGCATACGGAATGAGATAATTTAAACATACAAACATTATTAATGAGTCAAGTTTGCTGACGGTTCTTAAATGATCAATCAATTTTATAACTCGTGTCGTGTGTATACGATCAACTAACTCTAGACAAGTATTTAAAAAAATACTTCAAGGAGTCAAGTACCAATTGTCGATTTATAGGCAATAAATGTAGGTACTTGTAAGTAAAACTCTAAAAATAAAAGTACTAATTTGAGTAGGCAGCTGAAACCTCAAACGTTTTATTTTATCTGGCTTGCTTCTAGACACTGGAATATTTCGATTTCAACACATCGAGACGTTATGAGTAGAAACACAATACAAGTACACTGTTATGTCGTGTAAAATGATGGAGGAATAACAACATTAAAATGAAACCATTCAGAAAGCGAACGAAAATAGATTATACTGCAGCATATTTCACCTAACCAGATGCATACAGCAGTTCATGCATATGCTTACGAGCGACGCCATAAAACTACGTTTTCTATTCTGTTCAGTTTTTATGGGGGATTGTAAACTACCACGAAACTTGTGAAGTGGTCAATATAGCGTACTAAGATGTTCACTTTGATCTCTGAAACCTTTATTCTTATCTTAGACTCCAAAATGTGGACTGCTGTTTCTAATTTGATATTTATTATTTTGTTTACTTGGCTCTTTATAGTTATGCTTAGACTAAAGCCAGGTATTCTTGCTTTAAATTGATCTACTTGAGACATTTAAAGAGGGAGAAAAAAAATGTAAGAATGTTGAAGTTCTGGACCTCTAATATATAGTCCTTCCCCTGGCAAGGATTTCATTGACCTATGGAATGTACGGACTTTGACTTCAGAATCTTAATTTGGGACATATATAGGACAGGAATCCATGAGGTGGACATCCCGGAAAATGGGAGGAAAAAACTAATATAAAAAGAAGTAAAAATTCACAATTAAAATTTTTTTAATCACAACCGTCCACCTTCTCTCATTCTATATATTTTTTAAATATTTGTTTAATGTAAATTGTAGTCACACATTTTAGCTACAAAATCTCGTTTTGTCCACCCGATTACCTCTAAAAATAAGAGAGATACAGCTGTTTTCGTCCAATGGCGTGTGCTACTAATATACAATTTAAATGTATTGAGCCTGCACTTTAACCGTGAATATTTCATAAATGGAGTAGCGGATTTTTTTAAAAATTACGTTTCCATTGTGTATCTATTGCCAACCAGTCTTTGAAATTTGAATAACTTACGTTGATGAAGTTGTATTGAAAAATGTCCCATTTTCGTCTATTATAACTGAAGACATGATGACACATTTTTGTAAATAACGAAGGATTTGGACAAAAAAATATAATAAAATTACCACATATAAAAAGGATATTCCTTCATATGAAAGTTTTTCAAAAAATTCGGTTTAGGTCCTATAGAATCTTGCACGGCACAGGCTGAAGAATTTCTTGTGTTAACGATAAAGCCCCGGGTCATCTTGCAAAACGTTTGATGAACTGAAGGCTTGGTTTTATTATAACTCCAAAAATTTTGTTCCAGAGAATTTACCACCTACCTCATTCACTTGTGCCGATCATATTAAAAGAGCATACTATTGTGTTGATTTGTATTTTAATTGTGATAGAGGAATTAACTATGATTCGTTAGATGTCAGTAAATACGGTTTTGAACTAGAAGCAGATAACGAATTTTTGAAACCAATTTGTAATTTACGTTGCATTCCGGAGAATTTTCTTTTGATGTGCTCTTGCAAAACAAAATGGTAGAAAAAATGTTGCACTAGTAAGAAAAATGGAGCGCTTTGTTCAAAATTCTGCAAATGCAATAATTTTAATTTGTGTAAAAACAAATAATTAAATTTCAATTTACAATTACTGCAAAGGTCTTATTTTGTTTTATAACATAAAAACCAAAATGTAATGTATAAAATCATCTCTCCTACATATTTATTACAACTAATGCAACTAATATACGTTTCACTTTAATCGGGAATATTTCAAAAATGAAGTGACGGAAAAAACTGAAAATAAGATGCGTTCATTTTATGTCTTTTGTAAACTACTCACTGAATTTAAATAACTTGAGTTTAAACATTATTAAGATTATTTAAATTTTACCACTAAATGTACCCATTTTTAACACGGGACTTCCGTAAAATTAAATTTTAGATGGTCATTTTTCGAAATTAACTAATTATTTTGATGTAAAATTTTGTCGTGGTATTAAGGAATATTCTTTTTATATGTGATAATTTTATTTATTTATTTTTTGTCCAAATCCTTCGTTGTTATTTGCAAAAATGTGTCATCATGTCTTCAGTTATAATAGGCGAAAATGGGACATTTTTCAGTAAGTTATTCAAATTTCAAAGACTGGTTTGCAATAGGCACACAATAGAAACGTAATTTAAAAAAAATCCGCTACTCCATTTATTAAACTATTCACTGTTAAAGTGAAGGCCCAATACATTTAAATTGTATATTAATAGTACACGCCATTGGACGAAAATAGCTGTATCTCTCTTATTTTTAGAGGTAATCGGGTGGACAAAACGAGATTTTGTAGCTAAAATGTGGGACTACAACTTGTATTAAACAAATATTTAAAAAAATATAGAATGAGAAAAGATGGACGGTTGTGATTAAAAAAATTTTCATTGTGAATTTTTACTTTTTTTTATATTAGTTTTAACTCCGTTATCTTAAAAGATACGAAAAAATTCATAAGAGCTTTTATCTTTCAACGTAAAATTTGTAGTTGAACTAAAAAATTAGAATCGGATCAGCGGTTGCGGAGATAGAGTGCACATCCGGTTTGGCATAAAAACCAATATGGCGGACTTCCTCCCACTCTCCGGGATGTCCACCTCATGGATTCCTGACCTACATACGTCCCAAATTAAAATTCTGAAGTCAAAGTCCGTACATGAGTGGTGGAATAGCTATGCTAAACTCCGCCAGGACTTAAATATCAATAAAGGCGATTTATTATTATTTATTATTATTATTATTCCATGGGTCAATGAAATCCTTGTCGGGGGAAGGACTAATATACACATCCAAGGCATATTTAACCAGTGGTTTTAGTATCCGTTAACGAAAAAAGCGCAAGAAAGCTGCATTTTTTTACGCTTTAATTTTGTCTTTCTAAAGCAACGACTCAAAAATGCCAAGAAATCCATTGTACCCACGTTTTCTTACGATGCGTAAAAGGGTTAAAAACGTGGTTTCTTGTTCCTTTTAATTGTACAAGTATGAGCGTCATTATAAGATCGAAATACTAGAAAATTATCATTTGTAATCTCCCAAGTGCTTGAAAAATTTCCTGCAATTAATTCATGCACGCGGGGGATTTGGTAAGAAATTCCATACCTAAATAAATTAAATAAATACTAATTTCAACTCGCATTAAGATTATTCTAAGACATAGTAAGGTATCTCCATCATTTTCAAATTTTAAAACGTGCTCACCTAATTTTCAAAATACAATTTTACAATATCGGTGTGTAAGTAAAATCGAAACTTGATAACTTTACGAGTTAAAGTTTTCTCAAAAACTTAAAACGTAAAACGAATAATGGTCTTTTTGGCGGATGATTATCTAATCTCTTGATTCTATAATGGCGTTCATATTCGTAAAAGTAACAAGAACGGAGATATTCGTGAAAAACATTTTTTTTAACTCTCTTACGCATCTCAAAAAATTGTGCTTTTGTTTAGATTTACGAAATTAAAGCGTAAAAATGCAACTTTGTTGAACTTACTTCATTAAACAATGTATTTCTTATCTCAAAGCCCAAGTTGTTACATTGTACTTGGACATTTTCTCGAAAAGTCGATTCTTTGAGTCACGGAAGAAGTATTCAAATCTACGTCCAATAAATATTATTCCAACATTGTTTAAAATTTTGAAAAAGTCATTTATTTAAATATACAGTGCGATCGATATTAATGTTACAAAATTTTGGGCAACTGCACTTATATTATTGGACTTTTTCAAGATTTTTGATATGCTCGATCATTCATTACTAAGCGCTAATTTGGAAAGTTTCATAATTCAATAGTTTTTTTAGTTGTTACCAAAAACTAATGATTGAAAAAGATATGTGTTCAAGTTCATCGTTATCAGTTCTAGAGTTCCTCAAGGCTCTATTTTTGGTCCCATTCTTTTTTCCCTTACACTAAGCTGATATATTTGTTTGTGCAAAATATTCTAAAATGTCTATTTATTTGAATATAAGCTTAACGAAATCCAAGATTCCCGAAAAAAGCAAACTGCGGAGTATTTGAATCTCCTCTATAATTTTAAGCGTCTCTGATGACAGGTAAGAGTAGTAGACACGCAGTGGTATGCCGTCTTTTTCAGTTTCTTTTTTAATGAAACAAAAGTTGACTAAACTCTCCTGTTCTCTTTATTTCAACTTAGTGTACCCATATTCATTTACGTTTATTATTAAATGCAAGTAACAACAAAACTTCGTCGTCATTAACATCACTTTTCAGCTCTCCCAGGGCAAAATACACGCCAACATCTTGAATACAACTGATGAGTCTCCTAGAAATAAGTGCTTCCGGTGTGGCCACTTGGTGTAGCGAAAATATAGCGAAATAGCGCACACATCATACGTGGCTCGCCCACTGAACTCTACTATGTAAATGGAAGGCCAGTATAGGTATATGATCGTAAACAAAATACGGTAATTATTGATTCAAAAGGTGTAGCTATACGCCGACGCAGTAGAAAGGTTGGTGTCTGTGCTTGAACCAAACGGCTGACGGAGTTCTGTGTTTTTTTTCCCATAAATCCCGTAGCGTAAGTCTTGGATTAGATGCCATTTTCCAGAGTCAGTGTCACTCACTTATTCTTTGTTTATTTCTGTTGTTTGTGTAATGTTGTTATAAATTGGTAATTTGGCGTAATGTTTTGTGACTTTTATAAACAGTGTGTGGTTATAGTTCAATTGAAACAATATGGTGCAATCTTGTATGGTACCCACTGTTTTGCAAGAATCGGCAATAACAATAAGACCGGCTCTGGCGTATTTCATAGTGCGATTGCGCTCCTTCTTACGGTCGCCATACTTACGCGAGGCTCAATTTCACGTACAAATGGGTATGGATATGGATATTGACCTTCCATATATAGTACAGTTCAGTGGGCTCGCATAGTATGACACTCTATATACGTGCTCCTGGCAGTCGCCATAGATCTAATTATGCAAATTTGGAATTTTTTTCCAAAACAAGTGTTTCAAACGGACAAAAAAATTGAACATCCAGGTGATGCTATATATTTACGAAAAGTAGCAGTTTTGAAAAAAAATTAATTACTGATATAATTACAATAACAGGTGACATTTTGTTAAAAAAAAAAACATTGAAAACTCACATGATTTCGCCATAACTTCTTTATTTTTTATGACAAAAACATTCAAAAAATAATTTTAAGGAGTGATTAATCATCTTTAATTCTGTCCTTTAGAATTTCTAACGAAAGTGTCATATATTAACTTAAATATGTCCGAAACTATTAATCCTAAGTATAAAAAATACAAAGTCACTCTCAGTTCGTAAGCTTTATTTTTGATGTCCACTTTTTCGCTAAAACTAATATTTATTGAGACATTTGCAAAGAAATAATTTCACGTTTTTTTGAAAATCCTAAAAATGTTTAAAATGTAATTCTTTCTAAAGCAAGAGCTATAAACGAAAAAAATTGAGCGTCTGGGTTATACTATATGTTAGTGAAATACAGTATATGAGAATATATTTTTTTGTAATTACCAACTACTTACATTAACAAAATGGCGACGTATTTATTAAAAAATGTAAGAAACACATTGTTTCTGTCACAACTTCTTCGTTTTTTATGCGATAGAAATATTTAAAAAAATCATTTGAAAGTCGAAATAATAGTCTTTCATTTTGGTCGCTGGCATAATTTCTAAGATATTTAACATTTAAACTAAATACTTCGTCTTATAAACGTTCGAACGCCATCCTTATACTTCCAGAGCTCCGAAACCATGTATTCTGCAAAAATTAGAAAAACAAAGTTTATCCCAAATTTAGTAACTTTCTTATTTGTCTCTAGCATGTTTTCGCTCAATGTAATACTTTTCGAATTATTTGCCGAAAATCGTTTTGAAATATCTCTTTTTTCCAAGCTAAAATCCCAATTTACAAGTCGTTATATTTTAAAGGCTATCAATTTATATAAAAAGTTACATAGAGCCTTTTCTTCTGAAAATTTTATTATCTCTCAGCTCCAATGCCATGTAACATTACTCCGAAGTTAAAACCTCTAGTTACTATACTATAATGCAATTTCGTTTTTTAAAATATTTTTTATTTCGTAAGTTTAAGTAGAGTAATCTCTGTGCTAGACTTCGTCGTAAGTTCCGATTATTATTATTATTTTTATTGTTATTAGATAACACAAAAATGTATTGTTTTCGCGCGTTATTTGTTTTACACTGAGACGAAAATACACTCGTGCTTTATTAGAAACATATGTAGGTAAGTGTTGGATTTGTTGATGATTTACTTAATGATGCGTTGCACTCACTATTTTCAGATCGTACATGGATTGCGTTGGTAGCCTCGGTTTAAATTTAAACATCTGTATATCGGCACGACAACATACTTCACACATATGTGAACTCAATAATTGACCAAAAAATCATTAGGGAGAATCCTTTCGAATTTTCCAGCCCCAATAATACCATCAGTAAAATATTTTACAATTAATTGTGCTGGGGTGATGGTAAATTTACATACATGTCCTTGAACGTAATTTTACCGACTATCATATCTATAAGTATTTTGGGGCGTCGAAACCAAATCCGAGGTCAGAATTGCCACATGTCATCAATATTTTGAATTTTCATGTAAGCTCAAAAACAGCTTGGGACAAGCCTGAAACCGGGTTAAAGTAAATTAGAATTTTAAACGAGTTAGCCCATATTTCTACGCTGAATCTGAACTGAATTTTCTTATCATGTCAGGATTTTGACATAACCTCAAACAAATCTTAAGAAATACCTCATAAATGTTCAAAAATGCATTTAAAAGTAGATTTTAATGTCATATGATTAGTTTAAACCGTATTTTAAATATATTTTTTACCATTTCTGAGGTGTTCTTTGGTGATTTTTTTGAGGTTATGTCAAAATTCTGATATGATGGGAGAATTCTTACCTACCTAATATTCAGTTTCAGCGTGAGACAAATTAATGAAAAATTCTGGGAATACGATGTCAATCTCTATCAACATCGACTTCAAACAAGCTTATGATAGTATAAAAAGAGAAAAGCTGTACTCACTATTACTAGACTTTAATATACCACCGAAACTGGTGGGGCTAATAAGACTGACTATGAGTAACACCCATTGCCAAGTAAAGGTGGACGGTGAAACAGGTGAAGCCTTTAGGGTATCACAGGGACTGAAACAGGGAGATGGGCTGGCCCCAACACTCTTCAATTTGGCGCTGAAAAGCATCATAAGAAAAACTAGCGTAAACATATCCTCAACAGTAATAAACAGATCCAATCAAATTATCGGATATGCAGATGATCTGAATATAATGGCAAGGACAATAGTCTATAAAGGAACCCTTCACAGAAATAGAAAATGCAGCAAAGGAAATAGGTCTAGTCATAAATGAACAAAAAACCAAATTACTACTGCAAAGCAAACAACAGCGCAATCGACTAGGCCAAAACATCACCTTTGGCGACTACAATTTTGAAATAGTGAAAGACTTCACGTACTTCGGCACAAACATGTCACATAACAATGACGAAACTAAAGAAATTAGAAAAAGGATTAACGCAGCAAATAGAACCTACCACTCAATATTACCCATCCTAAAATCGAGGGACGTATATAGGACGACAAAATTAGAGACTACAAAACAATGATCCGTACAGTTTTGACATACGGAGCTGAAACGTAGACGCTCTCAGCCAAAAACTCTGAGTTCCTAGACTGTTTTGAATGGAAAATTTTAAGAAGGATTCCGGGTCCAATGAACGATGGATATCACTGGATGGCACGTATGAATCATGAAATATACCAGCTATAAGAAGAACCCAGAGTCTCAATGCATATAAAACTAATCCGATTGAGATGGGCAGGACATGCCCAGAGAATGCCGGACGACAGGATTCCAAAAAAAGGTGCTCACAGGAAAATCTAAAGAGACCGGTAGGAAAACCGAATCTGCGCTGGGAAGATGGGGTACGGAAGGACGCTGAAGAAATACTGGGTATAAGAAATTGGAGACATGCAGCGGTGGATCGGGACGGTTGGAGAAAGAGGATTGAGGAGGCCAAGGCTCGATATGGGCTGTAACGCCATCGTAGTAGTAGTATTCAGTTTCAGCGTTACAAAATTCACATAAGTAAAGTGCTTTTTAAACCTACTTTAAAATGAATTTTTGACCATTTATGGGGTGATTTTGAGATTCTCGTGAGGTTATGTCAAAATTCTGACACGATGGGAAAATTCTGACCTCGGATTCGATTTAAGCGCCTCAAAATACGTACAGAAATATGGGTCAACTCTTTTAGTCTTTCAATATACTTTTCACCCGGTTTTTTGAGCTTACATGAAAATATTGACAAGTGACAATTTTGACCTCGGATTCGGTTTCAGCGCCCCAAAGTACTTATGGATATGATAGTCGGTAAAAAAGTGCGTGACTTTTTTTATTTTTTGTGTGCCTGTGTGATGTACACGGTGTATTAAATAGGTGGTCCGACGTACCGCACTTTCCTATTATAATAATGGCTTCATAAGTGCATGGTTTCTATTTACTTTAGTAGATGGCGCGAGCAATAAGGTCCTACAATTAGGCAATCCAAACCACGTGACTTCCAACATGGGGCGGAGGGCAAACATTCGTTTTCATTCGTTAAACATTTGTATTTTCTGTTGTCTTGGCTACGTTTCCGGAATTTAATAAAAATAAACACGTGTTTGCCCTCCACGCCATATTGAAAAAAAACTTTGATAGGTCGTTGGATCGCTTAATTACCTGAGCATGTGCCTCTTATAACTAACATAACCTCAAATTTTAAGGTTTTTTTCGTTTATTCTCATTTTTAATGTTTGTATAGGCATTTTTAGCTTGTAGCCATACTGGCTCCAAGCAAATATTAAAAAATTCACGCAAATAATTTTTCAATATTGTTGATTAGTAAAAATAGACTGCTAATTATAGGTTAGATTCCTAACCTGCAAAAAGTGTCTTATTTTATTGTGACAAACTATTTAAAACTTCATACACATTACGTTGAACTTGTTTTTGGTTGAAAGTACTGGAACCAGGCAGAAATTTTAATAATAACTAGGTAATACTTGTAAATCTTAAGAAGTATATATTTTTGAGGTTAGCTGTGGCGACACGTGCAATTCTGCATGTAGTGTTGCATATATTCTTTCAATGTTTTAGCTACTTAATGTCAGATGCCACTGGACTCTTGTTTCACTATACAAAAAACAAAAGGCCGGGAATGTATGCAACACTGTATGCACGTATGCACAGAACCTATAAAATTATCTATCTATGCGTAAGTAATGAGAGAACTTATTGGTCCTGCCATCTATTACATTATGTACAAAGTAAGCACTTATGAAGCCACTGTGAGGGCTGTCGTCGCATAACCTATTTAATACATCCTGGTTATGTATACGGTGGTTTATGGATATTATTATCTTCTATTTTTAAACAACTTTACCAAAATTTAAAAAAGGATCTTTCTCAAACTGCAAGCTATACCTCGGCACCGTGGCCTCGGCGGAGGTCCCATCATAATTTCTTCAAGCAACAACTAGTGTAAAGTGAGCAAAAGTTGGAAACAAGATTTATTAGTCGATAATTTGGCGGATGCGCTAGTGATATAATCAACTGAATTATGTGATATTTTTGCAGATTTCCATGAAAATTTTTCCTTGGTGATTTCAGGATTCTCTGCATTAAAAATTTATTCGGCATTAAAAATTCATTCTAGGCATATTTTCTTTTACTGTGCAGAAGCTAAATAAGGCCACCAAAAAGGAAAACCAAAAATTAAAAAGAAATCGAAGTGCCTTCAAAAAAGCCAAAAGAAAAGCTACAAAAAAATTGAGATGGACCCTCGGGTGGACCACTAGCTAGCCCATGCGACAACCATATGGAACCTTGCCTGATTACATATCAGGACGAAACATAATTAAATCAATAATATAGTAGTGCCAAATATTTTGGGAACTGCTGGTCGAAATTGCAAAAATAGGCTAATTTCAGTTGTATTTCTTTTTAAACTACGTAAACGAATATTCAAATCATACTTACTTAGAAAAATAGGTCAGTTGTTCAAGAAAAACTTGATGTACTTTTCTTTACCCCGCCGGCATACCGCCATGATTAGTTTTTATAGCTTTTAGCTCTCTAGTTCTTTAGGGTTTTTAGCTTTTTAGGGTTGTAGCTTTTTAGTTTTTAACTTTTATCTTTTTAGCTTGTTAGCCTTTTAGCTTTTCACAGTGACATTACAACATATTACCTACCGGAAAGAAACTTGCAAAAGTTTCCTACAATGTTGCTAGTACAAAAATAAATTTGTACTTTTAAATTGTTCTTTCGCTGGAAAGTTTCAAGCAAACTTACAAGAAATAAGGTTAATTGTGTATATGCAGTTAAATTTCCAAGTGTAAAAGTACAATACAGCTGAAACTTTGTGGCAAAGTTAATTTTATAAATATATTAGAAAGTTGAGACTTCACATTACGGTAATTTGCTATGAATTGCCAAAAGGTATACTGCAAGCGAGATAATCGATCAAAGTGAATTTTCCAAATAAAATGAAATTTGATTCTGCAAAATCCAAAGCCTATTACAATCCTATTACATTTTAAACCGGTGCGCACGCGCTTCCTCTTCGACTTTTTTACTAAACGCCGAAGTTTGAATTTTTTTTTTATGCAAACTTTTGATTTTAGATTAACCCGCTGTTGAACTTAGTCAGGGCACACCCTGTATATATTATTACATATTAAAGTGTTGTTGTACTTCTGACTGTTTTTCCGCGTAGACAGCTTTCAGCGAGAACCTGAAGATGGCAGATGGGATTCTGCCGAAACGTCGTTTAGACAACCGCGGCTCCAGCAGGAGCCTATCAACTACGCGGGAAAACACCCGAAACCACAACACTTCATTTACCACCCGCGAAAAAAACCTAAGAAACAATATTACTTACATATTAGTATGTATCATCTCTTTTAAATATTACCTTTATCTGTTTTATGCAATGCAGTAAAAATTGTATTGTCGAATAATTAATTTGCTGCCTTGTATCAGATTTGTTGGCATATAATATGCCAGATTATAAATTATTAATTAGACTACAAACGAGTCATGTTATGTTAAACTCTAGTTAACGCCTGAAAACCGGATGTTAGGGTATTTTTTCTGTGCTGTGCACTGCTTGTTTTGCTTTTTTAATGGCACGAACGCATAAAACAATCATATGGTACGCTTGCAGTGTTTTTATTTCTTCGCCCGTATGGTCGTGTTACCGTGATTGTTCCATGTTTGAACCGGATATACCTCTTTAGAAAATTTATCTCGAACTCATCACATGGTTAATTTAATTATTCCTTCTTGCTTGCATATTGCATAGTTAATATTTTCCGAAGTGTCCGTTGATGATTCGAAATGTATTTATGGAGATTTTAATGATTTATTTTCGCAGAAGATATGTTTATTTACTTTGCTATATTGGAATGGGTTTCGTTTGTTTATAAGCAACGAATGTTTATTTTCGATGGTGTCTTATATTAGTGTACGCCGACTGACGCACAATAAAATATGTTACAATGTTAGAAATTCTTATTTATTTTTCTTAACACTGTTTTCTTGTAGTCTATAAAAACTTTATTAAGCACGATATTTTTAAGTGAAAATATGGATAGTACTGGACGTGCGCATAATGTCACACTGTAACATATGGTTACTTCTCTATTTTAATTTCACTGGATTTATATTTTTCTTGGCACAACTAGCTATTTTTTTTATGAAACACCTTATATCGAGTGGGTAATAAAAAGCCGGGAATTATAATTAGTTTTCCTCTTTACCTATTGAAGTTATTTGCAGCCAAATGACAGACAGAACCATAAGTTCGATCATGATGACAAGTTTTCTTTTTTACGACATGTTGAAATATATCTAACAGGTCGTTTCTTTGGTTCCAGTATATTTTCTTTAAAACTGTATTCCTGAATGAACATGTTTAAAAATAGTTTAAGAAAAGACTTTTGAAGGTAATAACAATTTATCAGCAACTTTCTTCCTGGCATATTTCCCATAACAATTCAATCATCATTAATTTCTTGTTCAGTAACTTCTTCATAGTTGGCGGATCTTAGCAATCTTGGGCTTTATACGGTAGCAAGTTTCTCAGACTTTAATGATGTATATAATGAAATAACAAAATAAAATCTACGGTAGCGGAACTTGTAAACTACCAGCTTGATCAAACTACCACAAAAAGAGCTGCTTAGTATATCTAGTAAAACAAGTTGCGGTATTTAAATAAATTCATGTCACTAATTTCAGAAAAGTTCTAGTAATCTTATCTTGGAAACTGTGACATTTTAGCAATTATTATTTAATTTCCTATAACTTTGATGCAATGGCTCTAATGTCCCGTGACAATATTGCAATGCAATGTCACATATCGTAAAGTACTGGCAAGGTTCATGAACTTTGATAACAAAGCTGAGCAACTTTGCAGGAACAAATCATTTATTTTTTCATATTTAAAAATTCACCACAAAGATGTCATACACCTAAAGATATACGTGGGTAATTTGGCGGTAGCAATATATCAATATTTTACACTTCCCTCCGCACAACTCTAAAAATGGTAATAAATCGCCGTCATTGAAACTGAAATTGAGAAATCGAAAAAAAAATTACTTATTTTTTGTTGCATCTCTGAACCATTGGGTATTTTTTCACATTTTACAGTTAGTAATGTATTGTTAAAGAATTATCTAAGTATGAAAATTAAAATCAGTTTCATTGAATTAGTGGTAATTTTTAAATTTAATTTTAAATATGCTTTGGGGTTTTTTAATAAAGTCAAAAATTGAAATACCTCTAAAACTAAAAACTTTTGCAAATAACACATGTGAGTTGAAATGATTGCAAATAAGGTCCTCTAACACACCTTGACAGAAATACATCGAGTTACCAGTAACCGTGTGTAATTCAAATTGTCAATTTCTTAAGCAGAGAGATCTGTTTTGAGGACAATATATTAACAACTGCTATATTCAAAGTGACTCACTATGTTAATCTACTTTGTGAATGGAAAAACATTTAACGACATTACAAACTAATATTATTATAAATTATTATAATTATTTTTAATAGAGGTGGACTTTAAATGGTCTCAATCAATAAAGTATTTACTTTATGGCAGTCAGCCATGTTCGGAATCAAGCTGGGAGAGTGTTTCCTGTTCTTTTATAGATATTAAAATATCGAACAAAATGACTGTAAAAAATGACATGCGGACGTTTATGACACGGCCGCTTTATCGGTACATGAGACGATAAATGTACACAAGTAAATATAAGAAACTGTATCTTTATCAGTGTCGGACTGGGCAGGGGGGACCAGGAGTCCAGAGACTCAGGCGCCAAGCCTCGAAATAAAAACAAGCTTTTTTTAATTTTAGAAAATTTTATTTTAACAGAATTCAAAGTTGATATTTTTATCTCCAACGCTCACGTTTTGTTTCACTCTTTGAATACATGTGAATTGATGTCATCGTAACCAATAATCATTATTATTTGTTTTCGGTTGCCCTACAATAACAGGAATTAATAGAACACATGCAACCCGAAACCTCCATCTCCTTCCTATGCTCCTGTTCCCACTTGCCAGACAAACAAGCATTATTTAAAATAATTATGAGCTTTTATTATAGGTGGGAATGTTTGGTAAGTGTACCATATTTTTTTCAGAAAGTTATTAGCAAAATTACTACAAATTACATTTGTTTCCTTAAATTTACTGAAATAATTAATGAAATGAAACTGAGTTATACTCACTACTAGTACTTTATAATTTATACCAAATCTGCCTGGTTAGTCTGGTACCTATTACTTAAGGTACTGTTAGTCCTCAAGATTCAAGTACGTGTTACCTGTCTTTTTATTTACCTATGTTTTAAAAGTGAAAATTTGATTTGAACGAAGTGTTAAATTATAATGTTTTTTTTCCCTGTTAAAACATGTAGGAAGGTACATTTGTTGTACTTTTTTGACTGATTTCTAGTTATTTTGTCCCTTATAAGAGTTTTGTAGTTCCTGTTTTTTTTTAATAAGGATAAAGATTTTGTTTAAAGCTTTAATTTGCCTAATTAACGTTTGCAACATGTATTTTGTTTCTGTTTATCTTACCTTTTTTGTTGTTTTCAGTAGATGTATGATATTTTTTTCCGTTGATCATTTATTAATAGGTTTGGTTAATGTATAAAAAATCGTTCATTTATAACCCCTATTAATAAATGATTTTCTATTAATAAACGATTTTAGTATTCGGGCAAATCAGACAAAAGAATCCCGTGAGGGTTTTCCTTGGATACATGAAAATTCAGGCATGGCGAAAACTTCAATTCGTATTGTTGTCAGTAGCCCATAACAATGTTCACAGTAATCGTTTTCACATATACCTCACCTTCACGGGGTTCATTTGTCTGATTTGCTCCAATAGGTAACCACGGACATTATTGAAGATAATTAATATGACAGTTAATGTTAAAACTCTAAGTGTCAAACGTATAAAACGCTTCAATTTTAGTAACTGTATTGTTACTAACCTAAATATAAACACAGATAAATAATTAATGATTAATTGAATTTGTAATTGTATATTTGATATTTTTTATGTTGTATATGTGCTATCATAATTAAATAAATAAAGTAATATTTAGAATGAAATTTTGTTTCATAAAAGAAAATTAGATTTATCTACTCTTATTAGGTTATATACTAATTATTAATGAACTGCTTTTGATCAATTAATAGTATCCATAAACAAACAGCGTGAGTTATAATGCGTGAGTTATTATAACTCACTAGGTACAGAGCCAATCACCTTTATCTTCATGCCTAGCCTGTCCAATCGACGTAAGGCACAACACACGAAGGTGGAGCCAGGGAGGTAGTGACAGATTATTCGCGTTAATATCTACAAAGATTTTCTGAAATGTCACAAAATGCTACTTTTGATTCGTTCATGCCGAGCCGAATTTTCGAATTTCGCCGTGCAATTTACGATCAGCTTTATCTGGAAGACTTCCTCTTTACGTCGCGACATCGTACGGCCGTCTCAATGGTGTTTTTCGAAAAATATGAACGTGTCAAGATTGCATGTTTTTGCAATTTTTCCGACTGCCAAATGTAAGCTGTTTTTTGTTATTTCTCGCAGATATCTCCGAAACGGTGGGAGTTAGCTCGAAATAAAAACAAGGTCAAACGAGCATTTTCCATTACGAATCTTTTCCTACTATCAGAATTTAATTTTTTTTTTCGTTTTGGAGATAACTACTGAAATGTTGGTCATGTACGGTAAAAAATCGCAACTTTTGAGCTTCTACAATTGGCAACTTTTTAATCTTGGCTCCTACGCCAAAAGACTACTCTAGTTAACTTAAATGGAATTAAATTTGCTAAAACTGTTTTTTTTTAATTTTTTGAATTCCGACAAAAATGAAGGAAATAGAGGGGGCGGGATTTGGGACTTGTTTTTTTCGGTAAAATTTCTCCATATTGTCACCGTAATTAATCGGTAATTAACTGAAATCGATCTCATATACGATGTTCACTTAATATCATGTACTACTTTGACGCTCTGTTAATCTTAGCCCTTCAAACAAAGGTTTCTGAGAAAAATTATTTTTTTAAGATTTACATACACTCTATAGGAAAACGTGTAATTTCTTACATTTCCTCGAATATCTCGATAATTATTATTTTTTCGAAAAATTTGTACACAGCTTATGTAAAGAGAATTGACCGAGTTTTCCAACGCTTTTTTAATTTTTTCTTTAACATAAAAAAACAAGACTTTTGACCGAATATTCGCTCCGGGCTATTGCAGTTCGCGGAGAAGTTTTGCATTTTTCGCCGCGCAATATTAACCTACAAAGCTGATTTTTTGTCTACAAGCAGTTTATGCACTATTTCGATTAAAAATCACATTCTACCTCCGCTTAAAGGTATCTAAATCTTTGAAGACAACAAATATAAAAGGGTGAAAAATAATTAAATTTTACAGTTAATTTTATTAATAAACAAACTGAGTAATTTAAACAAAATTTTCTTAATTTAATATTTATTATTATAATCGTAGATAAAGTATAGTATTCAACTTGCCTACGGCTCGTACTGTAAACTTTCATCTGCGTGAGTCATTACCTACATTACCGCTCGTTGAATAATATACTATTTCTCCAATGTAATAATATACGATCAACGGAGAAATTTTGTAACTAACTCGTGTATTAATCGGCTATTAATAATCTCGACAATTAACGCCCTCGCTGGTGCTCGCACGTTAAAATTATTAATCGGTCTCATTAACATACTTGTTTGTTAAATAACTATTAGTGCCTAATAAAAATATATTCATATTATTTTCGTCCAGTTTTTTTATTGTATTTTAACTAATTTTGAATAAAAACTCCTAATATATGGATACGTTATAAATATCTTTTATGGCGTTTGGGGTAGCTAAAATAGCTTTTTCTGTGTGGCGGGGCCAAATCGAGCCAGTCCGACTCTGATCTTTGTATCAGAGTTCAAACTTTTTATATAATTTTTATGACTTTGGTTATGGGTATGAGCAATTTTCTTCCATTTCACGCATTATCTTTATTGATATCGAATGGTGCCACTCAATTTAGTGCATCAACTTAAAATTTCGCGAATTTTTAAATGATTGAAATCCATCGACTTTCTAAAATAAACGCATAAAAATCGAAAAATTTTAATTAAAGGACTTTTACAGGCTGAAGGCACTCGATGAGACTATAAAGAAATTCAATTTGGCCATATTTTATGACGCGATCACTTGAAAGAAATAATAAAATGTGAAAGAAGTTATTACAGAGGCTGCTATTTTTAGCACTGCAGCGGATATTTTTGTAAATATATTTGTACCTGGCGCCAGCTCTTGTCAAGGAAATGAAAATGCCAACAATAACAAATCATACTTAAATTACGACAACGATGCATTATTATACTTGTGCCGGGTAAACAATATTTTTATGTGAAGTAAATAAGTCGTTATGTCTTATTTTAAGCATTTATCATCATACCTTGTTCTTTTGACTGTACCGCCCGTACTCCGAAGATAAAGGATAATATCAGCAACTATGATTACTTATATCAGTTGCGTAACGATTTTTTAAATACTACAATTAGACCGTGGGATAGTGACAGATTTTTTTAAACGTTTGGTTCCTATCTGGCCTTTTGGGAGCCTTTTGTGCCTGATTTGTACTAACCATTTTCGTGTTTATCAAACGGTTATCCAGGGCCCCTCAGCGGAAAACAGAAAAGAAAATTTCATGAAAATAAGGAATTTCAAACGTTTTGTTCCTATCTGGCGTCAAGTTAGACTTCCGTTTTAAAGAAAAACATCCGACGGAAGCTTATCGCCAGACAAATTCCGTGGGCCGGAAGGCCCGAAATTTCAATGCGAAGTTGTAAGAAAAAATGGTCAAAATCAAACGATTTGGTTCTTATCTGGGAGTTGTATATATAGGTAAATAGATTATAATTATCGCGATATAACGAACGCCAGACAAATTCTGAGGGCCCAACAGTGAAAAAATTATTGTTCAAGTTGTCAACTATTCCGCGAAAATCAAACGATTTACATTCGTCTGGCATTTGTTTTTTTGTTAATATTAGGCAATAAGTAGTTTCAATTTAAGATTCCCAGACGAATTGGCTGGGCCCCCTGGATAGCCAGACAAAAAGAAAAGCGCGAAAAAAATGCCATTTTTCAAACGATTTATTCCTGTCTGGCATTTGGATTTTAAAAAGATATGTTAATAAATAAGCCGTATTTCTTGTCCCAGATAAAAAGCTTGGGCCCAGACGTAGATATGTTGAGCGAAAGTATCGAAAAATCAAAAAACAGTCGTGTAAAAATCGATGCATTTTCAAACGATTTACACTCGCCTGGGATTTGTTTTTTTAAAAAGATATGTTAATAAACAAACCATATTTCAAGTGCCAGACAAAAATCTGGGGCGCAGCTGTATGTAGATATATCGCAAATTTTGAGGTTCTACAGTTGGCAACTTTTTAATCCTGGCTCCTACGCCAAAAGACTACTCTAGCTAATTTAAATAGAATAAAATTTGCTAAAACTCTTTTTGTAATTTTTGAATTCCGACAAAAATGAAGGGGCGGGATTTGGAACTTTTTTTTTTCGGTAAAATTTCTCCATTTTGTCACCGTAATTAATCGGTAATTAATTGAAATCGATCTCATATATGATGTTCACTTAATATCATGTACTACTTTGACGTTCCGTTAATCTCGGTCCTTCGAAACAAAGGTTTCAGAGAAAAATTATTTTTTTAGATTTACATACATTATAGGAAAACGTGTAATTTCCTACATTTCCTCGAATATCTCGATAATTATTGTTTTTTTCGAAAAATTTGTAGATAGCTTATGTAAAGAGAATTGATTGAGCTTTCCGACACTTTTTTTATTTTTTCTCTAACATAAAGAGCAAAAGACCAAATATGCGGACGTCTCAAAGCCAACCGCCACCCAGTCTATTAATTAAGGTGAAGACGTACCGTACGCGAGACTAGTTTCTCGATCTGACGTCACAGTGTTTTTCGTGAGGAGTATAGCGAGGATTTCAACTTTAATTATTTGTTGCAACGTAAGTACTGCGATTTAAGAGCTGATATTCGATGTGACGTGTTTTTATACATAAACACACACTTTAATGAAATACAAAAAAAAATGGACAAGTTCCCCATTAGCAAACGATAAATAAAAATCACCCCGGGACGAGCGGGGAGTATAAAAAGCAGCGTCGTTCGCAAGCAATGCATACCATATATGTTTCTACCACATCACATCTTACGTGTCTTATGTCGCGTGCATTAAAATGAGAGAAGAAATCACTTTTGTGTAGTTGACTACCTACGCCAAGGGAGAATGAAACAGGTACGGATTTACGAGAACTCTCAGTTTCTATGGTGTAGTGCAGAGTTGTAAATCATATATTAATATGTAATAATTTATATTTGTCCTTTTGCTAGTATGTAACTTATTTACTGTAAATATTATTCGATCGAGGGATTATGAATGTGAAAGTGACAGTTATATTGAATCCAGTGATAAAGAAAATCAAATTCCAAATGAGTTTCAAGTGAGAAAAAAAACGGCATTTCAAGGGCGGATCTGGACCTTGAGCTTGGGGAGGGGGGTAACATAGCCGCGTGTTGAAAATAACAAAAATGTTTTTCCTCGAAAATTGAAATTGATGAGCGGGGGGGAAAAATCTCAAAAAAAAAATTATAAACACAACTAAATAGAATATATATTCAAAAATATAAAATAAAATAATACAAATTATGAAATTTTAAAATGAAAGTTGATTGTTTACGGAATCTTGTTACCCCGTTACCCCCCATAAATCCGCGCTTGCGGCATTTAAGTAGTGACGCGAAACAAATTTGTTTAAATGTGTATAATACTCTTTTACAATGACAAGCTAATGAAATGCCAGACGAGTGTGAATCGTTTGAAAATGCATCGATTTTTACACGACTGTTTTTTGATTTTTCGATACTTTCACTCAACATATCTACGGTTGGGCCCAAGCTTTTTGTCTGGGACTTGAAATATGGTTTATTTATTACCATATCTTTTTAAAATCCAAATGCCAGACAGGAATAAATCGTTTGAAAAAATGGCTTTTTTTCGTGCACTTCTTTTAAGATTTAAAATATGTTTGGCCCACGCTTTTGGTCTGGGACTTGAAATATGGTTTATTTATTACCATATCTTTTTGAAATCAAAATGCCAGACAGGAATAAATCGTTTGAAAAAATGGTTTTTTTTTCGTGCACTTCTTTTAAGATTTAAAATATGTTTGGCCCACGCTTTTTGTCTGGGACTTGAAATATGGTTTAGTTATTACCATATCTCTTTAAGATCCAAATGCCAGACAGGAATAAATCGTTTGAAAAAATGGCTTTTTTTCGTGCACTTCTTTTAAGATTTAAAATATGTTTGGCCCACTAAAAATGTCTGTGAATGATACAATACATTTTCGTTTTGGTTAATTTTTACAGAAAAAATCATTTCACATGAGAACCAATCGTTTGATTTTCGCGGAATAGTTGACAACTTGAACAATAATTTTCTCACTGTTGGGCCCTCAGAATTTGTCTGGCGTTTGTTATATCGCAATAATTATAATCTATTTACCTATATATACAACTCCCAGATAAGAACCAAATCGTTTGATTTTGACCATTTTTTCTTACAACTTCGCATTGAAATTTCGGGCCTTCCGGCCCACGGAATTTGTCTGGCGATAAGCTTCCGTCGGATATTTTTCTTTAAAACGTAAGTCTAACTTGACGCCAGATAGGAACAAAACGTTTGAAATTCCTTATTTTCATGAAATTTTCTTTTCTGTTTTCCGCTGAGGGGCCCTGGATAACCGTTTGATAAACACGAAAATGGTTAGTACAAGTCAGGCACAAAAGGCTCCCAAAAGGCCAGATAGGAACCAAACGTTTAAAAAAATCTGTCACTATCCCACGGTCTAAATGGAGCGAAGTGATGTCACGTCATATACACATTAGGGAGGACCTTAAGTACAAAAAAATCGACTTTTTTTTTATTGTTAAGGATTGGATTTAATATTAAATATTCTATTAAAGGGAGTCAATTCTTATGATCCAGTTGTTAAATTATCCGAATATGGAATATTATGAAATTCAGAACTATAAGTGAAATAATAGGACAGACAAAAATAAGAGAAGAGAAGTTTGTCATGATGAACAGAATTAAAATAATTTCGCCAACGTAGATTTTTTAAGATCTGACGTAGATGCTCCAAAACATCTTAAAGGATGAAACGTTTATCGTCTTTATTTCCAGTTAAAAGATCATTGTGACCTTGCATCAGTTTAACTCCCCTCTGTCTCTCCGTTGCATCGTTTACAACTTTGAGTCCGTTGACGACATCCAGTTATTTTTTAAAACCTTAGCCATAATTTAGAATCCTTATTTACAAAGTCTGTTGAAATCAAAAATTTTGAGTATTTGCAGTTGAACTCCTGGATCTCTTGGGCCACAGATTTGTTGATATCCTTAGGGAATATTACCACTTTTTTATGGATTTGTCAGGATTTTACATTTTGAAGCTGGTACCATTAGGTTTTTAGTATTGGTTGCAATGTTTTTATCAATAAACGCCAACGCTGCCACAGATGATTGTGACACTTTCTTATCGATATCACGGTATGCGTAATGGTTCTTGTAAATCTAGGAGAGGAACTTATGTAGCAATAAATACGTGAAGCCAAGCTTGAAAATATAACTGTGCAAGAAAAATGTGTACATCGCTCTCTAAAAAATCTCTTCCCGGAAAGAAACATATTTTTAAGGAATTAATTGACTTGGACTTTCAAGTAATATGGTGGAAAACTTTTGAAATTAGAAAAAAAATCCACCGAGAAACCAACCTACGAATTCTAGGAATTCTCGGTAATCGTCTACTGAATGCTTGCTCTTCTGCAGATTTCGTAGCGCAAAGCAAAGCGTTTCCGTGAAATTCACCAGTTTTCCCGAACAAAAGGGTCTTGAATTCCTGATTTAGAATTTGATTTATTTATTTTAAACCAAACCTACTGAAATCTATTGAAATTTCATACGATATCGAAATTTTTCCCCTGAAAAAACCTCGTAAAATAATTTCATAAAAATGATGCTGGGAGAGCAGATAAAGGATGTGTCTTATGATACAGGCATCTTGCAAACGTTTCGTATCCGACGCTGTGGTATCGCCACAAGGTGCTTGTTGTAACGGTTCATTTTTGACCTCTAGAAATTATTAGTTTTTACTAAATTTATTACTTTTTATTTATTTTCCGTCATAAAATATTTCCAGACCGACCCTGTAGCACTAGAACATTCGACGAAAGAATTTTACCCCCGTGCATAGCAACCGTATATAGCATTCACGCGGGAATTAAGAATGTAGGAGTGTGGGGCGAACCTAGTAGTGTAAATTTTACGATTTAATTGTTGCAGATCTGATATCGAGCTATGAAATTTGATTCTGTAGCTATCGTAGTGAATGCATTGACACTGTAAGTAGATTAACTTTCTTTCTTTTTTCCATTGTGTCCAATGGCTATTATAGTTTAAAAGGGCTATATTCCCTTGATTTTCTTTATACAACCTAGCTGTGGACGTCGTTTTCAGCGTCGTCATCATATGTGAAGTGCGGTTTTAAGTAATTTCACTGGTTTGTCGATATTTTTCTTATATAACTTTTCCTTAAAACAACTTATGTAAATATTTTCTGCTTTAACACATATAAAGTGTTATACTATGCATAAGCACACTATCTTTGTTTATGTAGATTTTAGTTACATATGCTACCATGCATTTAATTTAGTTTGTAAATACTTTCAAGGGGTCTACAGACGATTCAACCAACCAACCTTCTCGGTATACTTTGAAGATTGCCATGCGAACTCGTAAAACTGCTGGAACCAACATTGTTTTTACGCTTTGAAGACGATGGAATTCCAGCAGACTAGCTCACTTTTACGAGTTGTCATGGCAATTTTCAAAGTGTACCGAGAAGGTTGGTTGGTTGGTTGGTTGGTTGGTTGGTTGGTTGGTTGGTTGATTGGTTGGTTGGGTCGTCTATAAAACCCTTTACCTTCTTAAAGATTTGTTTATTGATGTAACGTATCTTAATATGTGGTTTATCAGTAATATTTTGTTTAGTGTTTTCTTGGAGTAATATTTCAGTTGGCCAATTAAGGATTCATTTTTTAAAGATTATTTCGATATCTCGACAGTAAAATATGAATTTTTATTTTAAAACAATTTTAAAAAATTCGCCAAAAATACACGACATATAAACGACACGCAAACTATCGTAGGTGGCGCCCTCTACAAATAACAGCAAAAGAATGAATAGATTTAAGTCTCTCGTCTCAAGAAATCCCAAATCACCAAATTTTGTTAAAATATTTCAATTTTTAAAGAAATTATTTAAAAAAATCAAAACAAAAATTTAACTTTGACGCCCTGTATCTCTGTTAATATCAACTTTTGGACTAAGGTAGGTTTGGTTAAATCTTTATATTTTTACGTAAGAAATCTGCCATTGCTCTATGTACCATTACTTATGGGACACCCTGTATATAGATGAAGTGAAAGTACACTTATACAGCAGTAAAATCAAAGAAATCTGTTATTTTACTTCTAAATCTCAACTTACCGTGGATAGAATTACTCGTGGAATGTTGGAGGGAATAAAGGTACTCCATGTGTGAAGGAAGTCGGTAAGCAGGATGCAGTTCTCTGCCTAGGAGGAGACCACTTCCAGGTGTACCACCAACACTGAAATGAAAAGAAAGGTTACATTTTTTATAATACTGAGCATTATTATTATATATTTGTATATTATTATATATTCTTATAGGAGAGTTACACTATGTTGCACTTTCTTAATAGAATAAATCATTTCGACATTGACATTCGTACTGTTAATGGTATATCATTTTGAATTTGTAACGTTCATACGTTCGCAAAATGGGTGTGCCTGTCCCCTCCTGCAATATTTGTGAAACCCCCTTAGAATAGAATAGAATATAATAGAGTGAAATAGAATAAATTTATTCACCATAAATTCTGTTACAGAAACAATATCGGTTTTATCATGAAAACTCGCATAAAATATAAGATATAAAAACTAATTAATAAAATATATGTCATACGTTACAAAAATTGTATAAAACAAACAAGACTACAAAAATATATAATAAAAAAGAAAACATAAAAATCAAACTAACAAATATATGTACATATAAAGGTGAAGCTATTCCCCATTACCGATCAAAAAACTCGGTCATGTTATAAAAATAATGTTCATTCAAAAACATTTTCAGTTTGCTTCTGAACAATCTAAAAGAATTGCTTTGAATTGACCTTATTTCTATAGGAAGTTTATTATATATATAACTACCAGCACAATCATTGCATTGTGCTGGTGATTTTTTATATTTGCTAAGGTTGAAAATATGTATGTGTATTTTCCCCGCACTTCTGGTGTATATCACTATTTGTTTTAAATTTATTTAAGTTTTTGTGCATGAAACAGGAAATTTTAAATATGTAAATGCATGTAACAGTCATAATTCTTTTTGTTTTAAATGTATCTCTGCATGATTCTCTATGGTTCAAACCAAACAGAATCCGAATAATTCTCTTCTTCTTCTGCATTACAAAAACTCTACTTGCCTCAGCTGCTCATATACTAATATTGTAGCTAATAACTGAATATGCTAAAGAGTAGTAACATGTCATTAATGCATTATTATTCAATTCTTTTTTTAGATTTAAAACTGCAAATGTTGTTTTTGCTAATTTAGTGCACAAAGTATCTATTTGCACGATTCTCTGTTTGAGGAGTAAAATTTAATGTTGCATCTACCTATCACTGAGCCTAAGAATGTTGTTTTTGTTCTGATCTCAACATATTCTATTTTAGGGCTATTATCAGATATGAGATTTGTAAAATTCAAAAATACCGTTATTCTCATATTAATAATTAGAGAATTTTTAAAACACCAGTCTTCAAATTGCTTAATGACTGTAGAGGTTCTATTCTCTAAATGTTCAATAGTATTATAGTGTAACTTAAGTGAGCGTTCGTTTGCCCCCCCCCCCCATTATACTCTTTTAAAAAACATTCTGTTGATTTGTTTGCAATGCGAGAACGAGCATAAAATGTTAAAATGTTAAATACAATTATTTTCCATTCCAAATTTCTTTTGTTAAACATTTGCTTTTTATACATGTAATTCATTTTTTTGTATTTTCGATCACCCCCTCCCCAAAAAGCGAACGTATTTGTTAAATGGCCCCTTAGAGCATTCATCTTAAACGGAAGTGGTATGTATAGCCTATTTTAAGAAGTAATAAAGGCCTCTGCATTCTTAATTTGTTTCTGATTACATAAACATAACAAAGTAACCGAGGCAAATATTTATTTTAAATGCTTTACCTACTGCTGATGCATCTGAGTTGTTAATTGTGTAGGGTTTTAAAAATACTGACTATATAAACGACAGCGAGCTTTTATGGGGGAATAAAAGTTATAACCAGACTACATTATCAGGTGTGTCGTGCACCAGTTGACCAAATAAACCATTTAGTTGATGAAATCTGACGAATCTTTTAAGAAAGTGTAAGGTTCAACAGTGCAAGTGTAAAATACCTTGCATAAAACACCTATAGGATGTAGATCGCATTTGAATGTTCAACTCGCACCCAAGATGTGGGTGTTTTATACAGTTGTTTTCAAACAAAGAACAGAAAAAGTTTTTAGTGTTCTTTCATTAGCATTCACAATTGTATAATTTGACAATTTGTTTACAAGCTTCACGAATGTTTACGCCGTAAATTATATCTGACGTTTACGGATAAATATTTATATCAAAGAAATGAATATCTTCTTTAAAAATGATCCTACACTTCCTCGCTACATAATTTATTAACTGTAGGTCATTGCCCCAGCTATTTTTTAAAGGGTAGCCTTCATACACTGAGATTTAATTGGTTTGGTTCTCTATGCGATTCGTTGTCCCATATCCCTGACCAGTTTATTATTAGTTGAGTGGAATTCAAGATCATTTATAACTACATTTTATTTTGGCTATCAAATCAATCAGACAACTTAACTTATTTTTACATAGATGTATATCGGATATGTGACAAAAGTATGCATTTAAAATGGTTATGACGTAACTGCCGTTACCAATTTTAAATTCATCAATTAAATCACCGATTAATTGATATGCACACACGTAAATATTCCGTGAAGCAATGTTTTAAGTTCCAGCAAAGATTTTCAATGACAAATATATAATATGGATATAGAAAAACGATAGTAGTGTGCTATTTACTTCTAGTGGAGGCTGGGATGATAAACGTAATATTCCTAACCAGATTACTGTGCTGTATTAAAGTCAAACTTTCAGAATTTTTTCCATATTTTCAAAAAACACTAACAACTTTTAGTCGTCGATAAATTGCAAGTATTTGATGTGAATGTGGAAAATTCTATGTAATGGGACATATAATAACTTATCAGAAGTGCCATTTCTTAGAATACAATGTGCGAGTGAATACAATATACGATCAAATGATAGTGTTAAAACTAAAAAACACACTTTTTGGTACCATATTATTGTATTGTCACCAGAACTACAGCTCAACTGGACGTCGTGGTTCAAAATTTACTTGCAAGATTCCTCCTAAACATACCAACTAACTAACTAACATATATACAAAGAAAGTTATGAAAGTTAAATAAAAATCTGTTAAGCTGATCAGTCGACATTGACACGCCATATTTGAAATATTAGACATCATTTGACACAAGTGAATATTGTTCACCACGAGATGCATGCTAATATTTTTAGTAGAAGAAAACTAAAGGGAAGTGTTTTTATTCTGCTGAATAATAACTATATCTACCAGTTAGGTTTTATTTGACGAAACGTGACTTCCTATCCTCAAAACGGAAATAAACAAAGGAAACATTAAAATGAGTACGTTTTCTCTCGTATTTCGTACATTATGTGGTTACTATAACGAGTGACAAATTATCAAACTATATGTAGTAGACAACTATATGCATAAAATTATCTACAAAAATGGTATTTAACATCTATCTCTATCAGGTGAGTAGTTAAGACTTTGAGCGCTAAGTCCGATGTTGACATCTCGAAAACGCCTTTTTTTTTCTCTAAATCCGTGAAATTTATGTAATTTTTTAATCACATTATGACAGATAAAATGTGAAAAAAAGTTTAAAGAACGACGAAATCAGTTTTTTTTAAGACTTGAGCATGAGACTTCGTTCATATTTAATAACATGATAGAGATGGATAGTTATTAGAACATATGCCCTACAAAAAAAAGTACGTTCAATTTTACTTCCACACCCAGCGGAAGTATAGTAACGACAAAAAAAATATGAAAATTTCTGTTCTTCAAATAGGCTTAGAATGTCATGAAACATCGATATTTTAAGTTTGAGCGAAAAATAAATGTTTGTCTGTCGGTCTGTCTATCTGTAACTTCTTTTGTGCGCACGATTACTCTGGAACCGTTTAAGATATTGACTTGAAATTTGGTATACTTATGTATTTTAACGTAATCTGGAACTAGATTATATTTTCAACTTAATAAATAAATCAAGCAGGTAAGAGTCCATAAAAAATTTTTTGGCATTAGCCACCTCCATTAGCACCCTCACCCCATAATTAAAGGGAGCGAAAAAAAAATTGTGATTTAGTGTGTGTACCAGAACCAAAAATCTCAAAATAGTTTTTTACTCTGCTACCACTACCACCCCCTTATCACCACTCCCACCCCATTACCGATGTGGGATATCGTTTTATGGGTTTTTGGGGTAGACGATTTCAAATGTTATATATTTAAAGTTCCAACAATTATTTCCACATACTAAATTTTTTCGTTCTGAGAGACTTAGATGGAAAATCTGGATGTGGAAGTAGTGATTCCTTGGGCAGTGGTTTTTACTTATTTCGAGATATTTAAAAAAATTGCAAAAATCGCGTTTCTTGTTAAAAACTAAACTTATTTATTTCATTTCATTTCATTACAATATCCCACAGGCACTGGGCCTAACTATAGGATAAACAGGGCGGAGTTACAATTACAAATAAATTAAAATACAAAAACATGACAGGATATAAACAAAGCAGTTATACATACAATAGATATAGATATACAGCAAAATAATATACGATTGCGCTAAAAAGAAAAAGACAAAGCATGACAATCTTTATTAGTAATTGTGGGTATAAGACAAGAATATTTGTTCAGGCAGTGAGACCATGGGAACAGTTGCTATTCCTAGAAGAAATTCTAGGTACTTTATATATCTACTTGAATAATTTTATTTTTCAATATAAAGTTAAGATCTATTGACCAATTTCAACGCTTCTTTTATTGCTCAATTTGAATTGTTTCGGGAACTCAACTAATTATGTTGACCACATAAATTGTTTTAAATATTTTATACAGTGTTTTGTTCGGCGTTTTACCTTTTAACTTTCAAATTTCAAATAACTTCTATAAACCATGACTAACCGAAACATCCGAATAATTTTTTGGGTATTGTTTAATTCTTTCGTCAAGATTTATTAAAAAATATGAGCTTAACGCTGAATAATCTTAATTGTTTTTTCCATATTTCCTCGTTATTACATCTTTTTATTTTTGCTTTACACCCAAAACACTAAGTTAGTAAGGCCAAACAATGAGAATATTTTTTTGCTTTTATGTATATGCAATAATACTGATCCAAATTTTGTGATAATGCAAAAATTTCTTTAAATTATTTAGTCTATAAATATCAGCATATTTTTTAAAAATAGACAAAATTTCCTTCAGTTTTACTTCCACATCCATGCAGTGAAAATTTTTTTGTACACGAAATGTCGAGATTTTAAGTTTAGGAAAAAAAATTCTGTCTGTCGCTCTGCAACTTTTTTTTGTCCGCATGATTACTCTGGAACCATTTATGATATTGACTTAAAATTAGGTATTACAGCGAGATCTGGACCAGATTATATTTTGATCTCATTTTGTTAAAGTAAATGGTGGGTAAATAAGTAAAGCAATTTATTTTAATGAACATGTAAAAACAGTATATCTTTAAACGAAATTTTAGTTGTATAGCATTCAAAATACGTTAAATGATGAAAACACCGATAATGGTGATACATCAGAAGATAGAGCGTATATTTTAACAGAGGATAATCTGCTAGAAAACCCATTGTCACCATTGAAATGGAGATGGATAATTGAGGTCGAAATGAATAAAAAACCGGCTCCGGAACACTTACTACAAACAATATTTTGCTCATGTAAAACGAGGTGCAGAAGTGCCGCTTATGGTTGCAAAAAAGGAGGTCTTCAAAGCAGACCTGCATGTGTTAATTGTTTTGGAAACTGTACAAACGTTGAACTTCCTGAATATGTCGATTAATTGGAAGATGACGAAGGTGCAAATGAGTTTGCTACAAATATAAATGAAGAACAACACTTAGATGTTTAAAGCGTATTAAATGTTATAAAAATCGTTAAAACATATAGTTTCAATTGTAATAAAATTTTAATCAATTTTTTGATAAACGTTTCGAAATATTATTTGATTAAAAAATGTGTCAAAATTATTTCATTTAATTTTTTCCTAAATATTACGAAATTAATTTTAACTGAACGTTTTTTGTGTCTTGAAATTTTCCTCTAAAATCAAGAGCCTGGCTGTAAAATACAATTTCACATAGCAGTGGTGGGGATATTTTCCAGGGGGTGAATGGTGAGGCACAAAATGTATTTCTTTTATTTAAATCCGCCATTTTGTAGCAGTCATTTTGAATTTTCCAATTTTCTCATCGGATTCATAATCTAAAATCCCACATGTATAAATTTTAGGCCATTTGGTTGGAAACTTAGCGAGATAAAAATTGGCAAATGCTTGCTTTCCATCCCGAAAACTGGTAAGAAAGTAGCTACTTTCCAACTTTTGACTTGTAAGACAATTTGATTATTTCTGTGAGGTTGTGAATAAAAGTACTTTTACCACCGTTGTTAATGACAACGCACAGTCTAAAAAGTCAAACTAATGTCATGAAATGAGTTAAGCAATGTCATGTTTTTCTAACGTTTGAAGAAAATAGTATATTGTGTATTTAGGTGTGAAAGCAATACATTCCCGGACGACGATGCAAATTGTTGGCCGAGGCGCTAGCCGAGGCCAACAAGCATCGAAGTCTGGGAATATGCTTTCACACCGAAGTACGCATACTATTTTTTCTGAAATCACAACCAATATTATTACAAATTAAGGAATTTGTATTAATGCATAACATTTCTTCATTACAATCTAACTGATTACTAATAAATGCAATTTTAATGTGATTTGGTTTGTCTGCGTGTATTTATTTACTGTCTAAAATATACATTAAAAACCGTACGGGAATGTTACTTTCCCGGCCTAGGCCGGGAAAATAATATTCCCGTACGGTTTTGTTGATCGTTGCCTGGCAACGGATCTTTTCCGGTCTGTTTTCTGATAGTTTCTTAGCAACGGACTAAAATACTGGAATTGTGCATTTTTCGATCTGAAATCGCGCCGAAAATGTAGACATTGCCGATCGATTTCAGAAAAAGTAACATTATTTCACTCTTATGAATAGCCGGATCCATAGTGCATTGAAAACAATTGTTGTCTCACAATCTCCGCTTTAGAAACGTCAAATTATGAACTTGACGTTGAAGCAAATTTTGACATTTATTTGTCTAAATATGGAAATTGAGAATTATCGTAGAAAAAATATTGTATGAAACTCATAGATAAATGGCCTTTTTTTCACTCACGGGTTGTCAAACTTCCCATTCGTGAAAAAAAGAACCACGTTATGCCCTTGTTGCATAAATTACTATTTCTTAAAGACTTTTTGTAGAAATATTTTGCATACTAATAATATTCTTGCATTTCTAGGAATATTGTTGACCGCAATGTTTTTCTGCCGAGGAAATGGAGTACCGATGTTACTGCGATATATCATGTAGGTTTGTAAATTGTGTATTCGAGATAAATGTTACAAGTAATTGGCAGTGACCACAACGTATAGTGTCGTGAACGTGGTAATCTAAGCTGCAATCTCTGAATTAAATATTCATGAATGGACTTACACATGAGTTCCAGTTGTTAGTGATCTCATTTTCGTTTTATATAGCTAAAATAAACATTCACGCGAATACCACTTTTCTTTTGTTACAAGCTGTTAATATCTCGATAAAAAAAGAACAAGTCTTCGAACAATTTTAATATTATAATATAAAACAATCTTGGAATGGTGTGTGGCAGCAGATATGATAATCCTGTGTGCTGCTTAGTGTTATTACAAGTGAATAGTAAATTTTATGTTATTTTTTGGTCTCCATGGAATGTGAAATGAACTGATGGACATCTCCAGTCGTGAGAATGCTCATTTCGAGAGACTGTGAGCGTGATTCTCTTAAAATGTGTTTTTGTGTTATTCTTGATATTAAGACAACGATCACTTCGCCAAAAAATCAGGAGAATGCGCTTCTCTTGGTTGAAAGTAGTAGATCGCCGTTCATATTGAGAGAAGCATGCGCGTTGTGCAGTAAACATAACAAACGTATAATCTGAAAATAAAGAGATTTTGTAGTTTGTGGTCGAATATGAAAAAAAAAATGGATTTAGAAGACGCATTAATTGTCAATCAGAGGATTTGATGATTTAGTTGAAGCCGAGGAAGATATTCTTCGGCCACAAAGACAATTTTTTAGAAAGGAAGACGCTCCCGAGTTCAAACAGAGAATAAATAATCGATAAAACAGTGTCACAAATATTGTTGAAAAATGCAATTGTTTTAAAAAACAGATTCAGTTGTTTACTTCGGCACAAAGTGCTACACGCCAGAAACGGCAGCCAAAATTGTAACTGCATGTGTGACATTACACAACATGTGTCTTGATAATAATGTACCAGAGCCTTATGATGACAACATTGATTTTGATTTTTGATGCAGTGCGCAGGACATGAAAAATCATCGAAGAAAATGATGAAATATCTGCAGCAGTAAATCCAGATTTAATAGCAGAAAGACGATTACAGGAATAAATAAATAGAGTTAATTTTCGCAACTGACCTGTAAATGATTCTATAACTTTGCGTAATATAGAGTGGCGGTTACATAATTAGAAACGCTAATCACAATAATCTTAGTTTCAATATTTTTGTAAATAAAAAATCCCAATAGAGTGTTTTCTTAGAACAGTAATTTCTTCCACTCCAACGGGTTGATTTATTTATTTACAATAATATTACTTTTCTAATTAAGTATGTTACTGCCACTACATTTAGCACTCATTTTTTTCCTTTTATCTATATTATGAAATGTTTAAATTTTCAATATATTGTTATTTTTGTATTGGTGTTTATTTGATAACATATCCCTTTATCATGTAATATTTATTTTATATTCTTAACTATAACCCTGTATTGTGTTTAACATTTGTAATTTGAAAATACATGTTATAAACTTGCCATTTTTTTTACAAAAGCTCTTTTGTAGAATAAAAACTAAAATATATTTCTTAAGTATAACATTTAAACAAGAAAACGCTTTTTGGAAGGTAAATGCTGCACTAAAAGCCCCGTACGCAATTCAGGATACTTTGCCATAAACTCTATTAAAGCTTCCTTCTGTGCCTTTATAACAGGTATTGTCCTTTTCTTCTTTTCCATTTTCTAAATTTTATAATACAGTAGGAAAAAAAGAATTAACAAAACACCAAAGAGAAGAGAATTGATAGCTCAGCTCAAAAACGAGGTTAGGCTCGTTTAGAATCGAGCTAATACACTACTTAAATGGCAACGTAGGCCCACAACGCGACCACCGCTGCTGCATTCAAGAATACAGAACTTAGCAATCCGGAAAAAGGATAGATGACATGATTATTCCTTTCCGTGTGAGGAATATTCACTTCTCTTAAGCTGGAGAATAGGAAATCGTATCTAGTTGATGGAATGCCTTACCATCATAATCATTCTAGTAAGGGAGGTTATCCTATACGCGTAATCCGTAAAATGGGTATAGAAGATCCCAAAATTACCACGTGAAGGATCCTGTAAGGATTGGTAGGAGGGGAGGGAGATGGTGTCAAATTTATTGGACCGCACAAAAATTGGCATATCTATGCAAATACAACAAACTGGCACAGTATCCTAGAACAACTCATTTACCCATTTAACTCTCTACCCCCTTGTCTGAAAACACAAAATGAAGAAAATGAAATTGTGGCCGAATTTTTTTTTAATACAAAAAAATTTTGATACAAATATATTGATTAAATACGAGATTAAATAGTTTTGGAATATATCACTCACTTGACGAGTTCATCAGTTCTAGAATGCTAGCTGGAGCACAAAGTAATGGCCATATTGGCGTGACCAGATTAAGGTACCAATATAGAGAAAGTATATAATTTAATATTAAATAAAAAAGTGTGAATGACTGAATTTAAATAAATGATTGACATTTTCAATATATTTTTTTGCTTTAAAATGTTAGGAATCCTATCATGTAATTCAACACTTCATCAGTATTAGCTAGAAGAGGAGTTGTTTTGATTGGTTATCCAATAATGAGTGTTTTAAAGTGTTTACCTAACTAGTATATTAGCGTGACCAGATTGAGGCACCAATATACAATACAACATATCAATTCAAAAAGTAAGTAAGTTGTGATCTGCATAATAATTAAATACTATTTTCTAATGGACATAGTTGACATCTTCGTAAATTTTCCAACAGTAACTGGTTGGTTCTGGAAGCTACAGTGGGGTTGTTTGTCTCTATGACATTCCATGGCTTAATAGTGTGCCTGAAAAATTAATATACATTTTCTCCTTCAACTTGTTTCTTTTTAAATAAGATCCAACATCTACATTATCTGTCTGCGGTGCATATAACTAGCAAAAAAATTTTTCCACTCTTAGAATAATGTCGCCAAGCTTAATAAGTGCTAACAGTACGTCATCTTGAACTTTGCAAAATATCTTTCAGCAAGACACTTCCTTCTTTGAAAAATTGTCTGTTATACCATGAAATCTAAGATAGGCAGGAGATTTCTGTTTTCTAATTTATTGATGAGATTATGACAGATGGTTTTGATAGATTTTACAGAAACCAATATAACTAAGCATTGGGTATGAATGTATGTTTGTGTTTTTCCAAATGTGTAACCCCCTTCCAGACAGACTTGGCTTTCGATTTGAGTATGTTTACTATATGTGGAGTATTTACATTTTACAGTTATTACTCATGATTGGCAAAAGACTTTTAACAACCTTAAAAGTTCAATTAGAAGTCGACGTGCAGGACGCGTTATCTTGTATATGAGAGAGCCTAATTCATGAAATGTGGGGATCGATGGCAATATATCACATTACTCAAAATGATCGTTGACCAATGAAATGATATCAATTGGTAGGTCATAATAAGAATTTCAATTTCTTTTAATTTTTTACTGGCCTCTACTGCGTTTTTGAGAATATTGAAAAAGTGCATGTCCTTTATTTTTTCATTTAGTTTTGAAATATAATATGATCTAACTCATATTTGTGTAAATAGTGAATACATTATTTTTACTTCCACACATCCTTATAACATACGTAAAACTATTTAAAGCAACTATGTCACAGGATCAATCGGCAACATTTTTTAGATGTCCATCAAACATATTTGTTTATTAAATCAAAAACCATTTGCCATTTGCTTGTAACATTAAGGAGCATACGAAATATTAATTTCTGAGATTACGCTGCAGCACTATATTCAACAAAGAGTTCACTGTCGAAGACCCGGTTTCAATATTTCCTCAAGTAAGTATGCCATAAAGCCATATCTGTTGATTTTATTTGTATTTTTATTAATGGTGCATAGGTTATTGGCATTAAGAATGCTTTAGTACATATATCTTACAGTATCCATTGCATTATTGACATAACCAGTGTTGATATAAACAGTACACGCTAGTATAATATGATTCCTGTAGTGCGACTTTCATTAAGTTTATTTATGAGACGTTTGTATTTCTAATTTAATGGGAATGAGTAGCCGTCTTGGTAGCAGATACGGCTTTCTGTTTGTCCCACACCTTTGTAGAGCAAGCAGACAGTCCATGTTCTATGCAAATGCCCTTCTAACGTGAGTTTGAATATGTATATTGTGTACAAACGTGCACGATCGCCCATCGTATAATAATTAATTCAAATTACTTATGTCCGATTCAACTGGGTTTTTAATTAACGCTGATTTAATACATCAACACCTTTATGGGTTTTTATTTTAATTGATGGGAGCCTTGACCTGAACAATCGTAGCGTCTTCATTTTTTCCATGCTCATTATTTAACCGTGAAGGAACATGCATCCTATGTAGTATACAATAAACAACGAGCATTTTTAATGGCTGAATATGTCGGTGTAGCTCATCAATCTTAATTATTTATCTTTACCAATTTGTATTAGTTTTAATCAATCTACGTACATGCAAGGTACAGTGCGTTAATCACTACCTATTAGTAGGGAAGCCAAAATAAAATATCTCTTCAAATAACGATTTTTGTCAGACTGAACTGGGTCATAACTAGAGATGGATAAAAACCCAGTTTTTATTTGTTTGGGTTTTTTCCCGGGAAGAAACCGTTTTTTCCCTGAAAAAATATTACTCTATCCAAATGAATAGGCCATTAAAAGACCTTCGTTTTGATACCAAATGTGTTAGGTATTTTTAGTTGTATTCATAAGGGCTTTAATGTTATTTTTCTTGATTTAGTTAGTACTAGTATTTATTTAATTAAAACTGTTTTAGTCACTATGTGTGTATCTGTATCATGTTCAATAAATTCAAAAATTTTAAAATTAACATAGTACCTGTGGATAAAATTAAGAATATATAATAATAGTATAATTCAGATATGGCAATAGGTTTTTCACTCATCGGGAATTTTCCCAAAAATGGGTTTTTTCATGGGTGGGTTAAAATGAAAAAAAAACGTTTTTTTCCCTTTTTAAATTTGTCGCCATTCTAACCTTAAACCTTTTAGTCTAAAAGTTAGGTTAAAATTTGTGTCAAATTCAAAAATTGTGACAAACCACGTTTTTTTATTTTAACCCTCCCAGGAAAAATTACATTTTTGGGAAAATTTCTAACCTAACCTAACTGTTAGTCTCAAAGTTAGGTTCAAGTTGGCGGCAAAAAATGGGAAATAAACCGGGTTCTTTTCATTTTAACACTCACAGGAAGAAAACTATTTTTGAGAAAATTCCCGATGAGAGAAAAAACCCAATGTCATCTCTGGTTATAACATAATAATATTTTCTTATGTTGGTTGGGGATTTTGACACTGTAAAAATATTTAAAAATTTTGACGAACAAAACTTCTGCGCGAAAAGGATCAGATAGAGGCTGGTTTTTAACATTTCTATTACAAAATGTCTCACACCTAAAAATATATAAACTGAAACAAAAATGTGAAATGATAATGACAAAAATTAAACCGAAGGCTGTTAATGTTTCGGAAAATATTTCTTTTTCCGTTATCAAAACTTTCACTTGTAATCATGTCAAACATGACAGTTTGTTCTTTATGTATTTCCATAGTCACGTGAGATATTAAATTATATTTCTTTTTTTTTTTAACTATTTAACGTCGGCCTATTTCCGCTACCAGGGCCTATCGCCGACGCCAGGAGACGAGCTACCCCCAACCTGGAAATTTTGCCGAACTTCTTCCCTTAAGAAGAGTAGGGATCTTTTACTTGCCTAACATTTAATAGACAAGGGACCGCCTGCTTTACATCCCCTCCGAAGGATGGTATATCCACAATATATTTCTTTTATATTAGTAATATCTTAATTGTAGGGTTGGTTAGAGCTGTATTTCAAGATTACCATTACTTGGCGGATAAAAGCACCAAATTTGGCACCAAGGTACCTTATGGTATACTAATAAATGTTAGCCTAGGAGCCCTCTGGAATTTCTAAAAATTTTCATGTACAACACTAAAATTTAAAATATTAAAAAATATATATATCAAAACATTTGTTTCTTTTAATTATAAATTTAGTACAAAGAGAACGTAGACATTATACATATCATTTTCTTCGTAATTTAAAGATTTAATCAAATAACCGGTTGCCCCATAAGGAGGATGCATAAGGGTTCCATTAAAAAAAAAAAATTGTTGAAAAACCCATAACGTTGAACTTAATGAAGAATAAATCATGTTTAATGTTAGTATCTGAAGAGATAATATTTCAAAGGTGCTTACAGACCAATTTTTAACAATTTTGGTAAAATCGCGGCTTTCTATTATTAAAACTAAAAATTAAAAAAAATCTATTTTTTGAAAATCAAAAAGTATTTGAGAGTCAGATCATATGCATTTTAGCCAGCAGGATTCAAATATGCAAAAAATACATGTTGCCTCGTTTAAAAATTTGGTTCTTTACATCATATAATTGAAAATTTCATTCCATATCACGCTGTTGTCTGTTTCGCGGCTAACTTATATGTTAGATGTACTAGGGACTTATTATTTTTTTTTTATTAAAGGTAAAGAGCCCACCTTTCGATTAAAATGGGTCCGAAAAAGGCCAAGTTACTAGATCTAATTTTATTTTAGTTTAACATAAAAAAATTCGCTAGCAGCGGAAGCGCCGTCAACGATTATTTCGAGGTCAACGTCTATATTGGATGTACTAGGGACTTATTTCTTCAAAAATTAAAGGTAAAGAGTCCTCCTAAAATCAGTCCGAAAATGGCTAGGTTAATAGATCTTATTTTATTTTAGTTTAACATAAAAAATGCGGTAGCAGCGGAAACGCCCTCAACGACTATTTCGCGATTAACTTCTATGCTAGATGTACTAGGGACTTAATTTTTTTTTAAAATTAAAGCTAAAGAACCCACCCTTCGATTAAAAGTGGTCTGAAATCGCCAGGCCATTCAATTTTTGTTTATTAACATATTACTTGAGAAATTACGCTCTAGCAGCGAAAACGCTGTCGTGTGTTTCGCGGATAACTTCTATGTCAGATGTACTAGAGACTTAATTAAAGCTAAAGAGCCCACCTTTCGATTAAAATCGGTCCGAAAAGGTCCAGGTTACTATTTTTTTTAATACGAGTTTTACCTGAAAAATACGCGTTGGTAGTCAAAATTATTTTTATAATTTGAGGCTAATAGCCTTCTTATTAGCTTTTGGGTCGTAATTTGTAGGTAAAAATGTTGATATTATCATTACCTATGAATATATGTATTCAAAAATGCAATAAAAAAAAATGTTTTTTTCGCTGCTAGTTTCGCTGCTAAAATCAGTCTCGTCAATAATGGCAATTGTCTTGCCGAGTAAAGTAGCATTTTCTGAGTCTAAGTTAAATTTCATTCAATGAATCCTATAAAACACCAATAATAGGAATTCGCAACAGGTCTCACCAGCGCAGCCAGGGCAGTCTCACCGGGTGCATGACGGACGTGGCCACCGCGCGGCGAGACTCGGAGTGGCTTAGCTCCGTAACGGGTGACGCTACAGAGAAAGTACACATATCAATGGAAAGCACAAAGTATGAAGAGAAATGTTTATTCGGGTACGTTTTCCCCTCCTAGTCTTCATTTATCCGCAATAGCGCCATTTCGGAATTTTTTCACTTTTTGAAATTTTGACAGCACTAGAACGGAAAATTACGAACAAAATATGCATGGAAACATCTGAAATATGAACGGATATGCTTCTCCGAAGCTTTTATGATCATTTCAACCCAAATCGGATCAGTAACAACCTTTCTGGTGCATTTTATGGCCAGCTCTGCAATTTGTGCGACTTAGGCCCTTGTTGCTCCGCAAAAACAGGGAAGCCGACGGGGGAGGGTAGGGGACTTTTAGGTACGTGTTATTCTGGACCAAAACTACAATCCTGCAAATTTTCAGCTTTACAATAATTAATTCCGGGTCAAAAATTAAAATTCCTGGGCTACATGTGATATTCTGTCGTATTTGTCGGCCATTTTGGATTTTAGTGCTGTACATGAAAATTTTCAGAAATTCCAGAGGGCTCTTAGACTAATAATTATTAATATACCCTAAGCGGAATGGGACGTTTCACCGCCAGACCTTTTCGCCACTGGTCCAGTTGGCTGGCGAAAAGTGACAGCATACGTCAAAGAATTGTCGAAGATAAATACTTTCCTGACAATGGAATCCTGAATCGTAAGTAAGCGTGATTGTGAAAAGTTTTCAAACGATGGTTTTATTTTATCATCAGTTGCAAAGCAATGGAATTCTGATTTTTAAGTAAGCGTGGCTGTGAAAAGTTTTCTAACGATGGTTTTTCCCCTTGTTAGGGTTGAATTTTTGATGTGAGGTTGGGTTAGGTTAGTTTAAGATGGATGAATTTATGTGAGGTTAGCTTAAGATATTTCTTTGAAATAATTGGTGGCGAAATGGATTAGTGGCGAAACGGCTGGTGGCGAAAAGTTCTGGCGGTGAAACGGCCACGGCAAAACGGCCGCGGCGAACCGGCGGCGGCGAAATGTCATAGACCCTACCTTAAGGTACCTTCATACCAAATTTGGTGCTTTTATCCGCCAGGTAACGGTAATTTCAATAAGCCACCTCACTATAAACGGTTCCAGAGTAATCGTGCGCACAAAAAAGTTACAGACAGACAGTCCGACAGAAAGTTCTAAGTTTATTTGAACAATAAAAATTTTCGATTTTTTTTGCGTTATTATACTTCCATTGGATATAGAAATAATATTTTTATAACTGGAATTAGCAATTGCATAACACACAGTATATATTACATGAGGAGGCAAACAGGAAGGATACAGAAATTTTCAACATTTCAACCGTTATTTAATGTTATTACAATAGGTATTCAAAAATTAGTTATAAATTAAACAATGAAAGCTATCAAACAGAACTTTTCATGATTTTGGGAAAAATATATCGTCTTTTGTTGCTTTGCACTTTTTCAAAACGTCGAACATATATTTACAGATCAATTTAGAATAGCAGCCTAACATAACAATAAGTGTCAAAGTATCTTTGTAGGAATTTATTTTTCTTTTAATTCTGGGAAGTCATTAAAAACAACGACAATGCTAAATACATCTTCCTTTAAATGTTCCTTCCCGCTCTTCTACCTGCTCTCCTCAAGGGCCTATTATTTCTCTAAATAGAGTTAAGGTATTGTCGAAAGACTGGGTAACAAGTCAGCCCTTAACTAACAAATCTGAATAGATGGCAGCGACAAAAGATGGTATCTGGGAATGAATAGACGCTTATACGAGTACTATGTCTCCTCGTCTTCTTCCTTTCTGTAGACTGTAGAGGCGGTGCTGTGTAGGTGGTTACGCTGTTCGAGATTGTTTTGTTAAAGTCCGCCGACACACTGGAAATTAATTATACGTTTATGTGGAATTGAACGTGCACCCCGAGCGGGTACTTTTAATTATCGGTACTCAGCACTCTATTTGTATTTAGTCACCGCTTTACTGCGTGTCAATTGCTAATAGACGTCGTTCTCGCTTTTTTACGTTCCATTGTTACCATAATTTCTCCACTGGTTTGTATACTGTTGTTCAATTGCTCATTTCATCTTAATTTGGACAGACGTCAACCTCAATCGCCCATTTCACTCAAACGCATGTTTAAAACAAAATGTTTTAAACAAGATGTTTAAAACATCGCATCATGTTTTAAATAAATGTTTAAAACATATTTAATACACAATGCGATGTTTTAAACAACTGTTTAAAACACAGTGCGATGTTTTAAACAAATTTATTATTCTGGAGATTGTGGAAAAGCAGGAAAAGTGCCGATGATGGTCCATTCCGATAAATAATTTCAATATAAACAGTAAACACACTCACAAAAAAATAGCCTCTGTAGTCTTACTCTTATGAGTCAAATGGTCAGTGCACTAAACTGAACGTTTTATATGTAGAGTGCTGTAAAATCTATGCCAGCGCCATCTGCCATCAAGTAGTAGTAGCAGACACAGTAACTTGGCACCATTTAATTTTATTTTAATAGAGTTTTAAACGTTTTAGACTTGTTTTAAACATGTTTTAAACATACCATTTAAAACATCTAAAAAACTGCTTAAAATAAAAAACTTTAGAATAAAAAAAAATAGTTTTTTTTGTTTAAAATGAAAAAGAAACTGTTTTTTTTTCAACCCTGGATATGGACCCCCCGGACATTTATTATTCATGTATCATTAGAACTAGGTGTCCTTCATCGTCAATGGAAAATATTTTGTATTAAGTCTATACCTAAGAAAAAGGATCCTAAACAACTTGGACTTGAAGATTTACGCGCTATTAGCCTGTTTTTGGTTCCTCCAAAAATCACAGAATCAGCTTTCCAGAAACAACTTTCTGAATATATTGCTTTGAAAACTCGGTAATTCCTTCTAATCAGTCTGGATTTCGAAAAGGCTTCAGTGCTTCAACACTATTAAGTAACATAACTGACGAGATATTAGAAGCCGAAAGTCGCGTTTTTGGCATTATTTGATATGTCTAAAGCTGGAGTGACGGTGAGAGGTAAACTCTCATATGGTCAGATGCTACTATACGTCGGACAAATGTCACTGACGTATAGCGACTTGCTATTTTGCAAGTACCAAGAGCGGCGACCTTTAGCCTTAGTGGGCTATACTCACTGTTTATGAAATCGGATTTGAAGGAAACAACTACTCAGCGGGCAAATACCCCGACCTGCATTGAATTACACCTTCAAATCGTGATCAGTAACCAACTATCATTTGTCTGTTCCTAACCAGACATAGACCGGTTTCGAACTTATTATGTTCTCATCAGTATGCCATAGGTCATGGAACAGACAAATGATAGTGGTCAACTTGCTAGTCTTATACAAACTGAATCAAATGGAGTGACGGTGAGAGGTAAACTCTCATATGGTCAGATGCTACTATACGTCGGACAAATGTCACTGACGTATAGCGACTTGCTATTTTGCAAGTACCAAGAGCGGCGACCTTTAGCCTTAGTGGGCTATACTCACTGTTTATGAAATCGGATTTGAAGGAAACAACTACTCAGCGGGCAAATACCCCGACCTGCATTGAATTACACCTTCAAATCGTGATCAGTAACCAACTATCATTTGTCTGTTCCTAACCAGACATAGACCGGTTTCGAACTTATTATGTTCTCATCAGTATGCCATAGGTCATGGAACAGACAAATGATAGTGGTCAACTTGCTAGTCTTATACAAACTGAATCAAATGGAGTGACGGTGAGAGGTAAACTCTCATATGGTCAGATGCTACTATACGTCGGACAAATGTCACTGACGTATAGCGACTTGCTATTTTGCAAGTACCAAGAGCGGCGACCTTTAGCCTTAGTGGGCTATACTCACTGTTTATGAAATCGGATTTGAAGGAAACAACTACTCAGCGGGCAAATACCCCGACCTGCATTGAATTACACCTTCAAATCGTGATCAGTAACCAACTATCATTTGTCTGTTCCTAACCAGACATAGACCGGTTTCGAACTTATTATGTTCTCATCAGTATGCCATAGGTCATGGAACAGACAAATGATAGTGGTCAACTTGCTAGTCTTATACAAACTGAATCAAATGGAGTGACGGTGAGAGGTAAACTCTGTATAAGACTAGCAAGTTGACCACTATCATCTGTCTGTTCCATGACCTATGGCATACTGATGAGAACATAATAAGTTCGAAACCGGTCTATGTCTGGTTAGGAACAGACAAATGTTAGTTGGTTACTGATCACGATTTGAAGGTGTAATTCAATGCAGGTCGGGGTATTTGCCCGCTGAGTAGTTGTTTCCTTCAAATCCGATTTCATAAACAGTGAGTATAGCCCACTAAGGCTAAAGGTCGCCGCTCTTGGTACTTGCAAAATAGCAAGTCGCTATACGTCAGTGACATTTGTCCGACGTATAGTAGCATCTGACCATATGAGAGTTTACCTCTCACCGTCACTCCATTTGATTCAGTTTGTATAAGACTAGCAAGTTGACCACTATCATTTGTCTGTTCCATGACCTATGGCATACTGATGAGAACATAATAAGTTCGAAACCGGTCTATGTCTGGTTAGGAACAGACAAATGATAGTTGGTTACTGATCACGATTTGAAGGTGTAATTCAATGCAGGTCGGGGTATTTGCCCGCTGAGTAGTTGTTTCCTTCAAATCCGATTTCATAAACAGTGAGTATAGCCCACTAAGGCTAAAGGTCGCCGCTCTTGGTACTTGCAAAATAGCAAGTCGCTATACGTCAGTGACATTTGTCCGACGTATAGTAGCATCTGACCATATGAGAGTTTACCTCTCACCGTCACTCCATTTGATTCAGTTTGTATAAGACTAGCAAGTTGACCACTATCATTTGTCTGTTCCATGACCTATGGCATACTGATGAGAACATAATAAGTTCGAAACCGGTCTATGTCTGGTTAGGAACAGACAAATGATAGTTGGTTACTGATCACGATTTGAAGGTGTAATTCAATGCAGGTCGGGGTATTTGCCCGCTGAGTAGTTGTTTCCTTCAAATCCGATTTCATGTCTAAAGCTCTTTTGATATTAATTGCTTAATTGCGAAATTAAGTTACTATGGCATATCCGGATAACTTTCAATAATGGTTATTTTCTTGTTTTTTATACTGAATATTAGACGGTAAGTGGATGAAAGAAGAAAATGCTAGGCATCATATCATGTAATTCAATACTGCGTCAGTATTAGCTAGACGAGTAATTGTTTTGATTGGTTCTCAAATGATGAGTGTTTTGAAGTGTTTTCCTAAGTAGTATACTAGCGTGACCCGATTAAGGTACCAATATACAGAAAGTAGATAATTTCATATTAAACAGAAAAGTGTGAATGACTGAATTTAAATAAATGATTTAAGTATTTTCAATATATTTGTTGCTTTAAAATGCTAGAAATCCTGTCATGTAATTCAATACTTCGTCAGTATTAGCTAGAAGAGTAGTTGTTTTGATTGGTGTTTTAAAGTATTTACCTAAGTAGTATATTGGCGTGCCCAGATTAGGGCAACAATATACAGAAAGTAGGTAGTTTCATTATAAATAAAAAAAGTGTATAAGTTGTGATATGCTAGCATGGTCAGATCTAGATCAATGGTATATGAAAGGAACGAGTGGTTTCTTTAAAAGATTTCTGCTGAATACCTAAGGACACCTATTTTTTAACAATTTACTAGTGTTCATACAGGAATCTCAATACTCACGTCATAAAACAGATCAGTTGCACCCAGTGTTCTGCAAGGATCTACCCTTGGACCACTTCCTTTTAATATATTTATTGCATATATCTCGAGACTTCCTCTGTATTCAAAATTGTACATGTACACCGATGACATTCAGTTAATACATAGTTTTCTTTCCTTCGAAGTTTCAAATGGCATAGTTTTGCATCAATAATAATTTTAAGCCATATATACGAAAAAATATGTAATTGGTTCTATTCGCACTTGAATAATTATTGAAATGACTTAATCGAATCTAACTATAAGTAATCACCGTTCACAAAGTATATTGGATATACATACTAGTTTTTATTAAACTAGTACCTATAATTTTGATATACATTTGCATATTATCATCAATATTAATGCATGGATTATAGATTCACATTATGGCAAATTACCATGTAATAAACCTCGTTGGTTAATAAGCATATTTTCAAACAGTAGTTCATAAAGACTTGATATGTATAGAGTGAGGTCATAGGTGAGCTGTGTGATAACAACTCACAGTTCTTAGTTGACATTTTGTCGTTTATTGGCTAACCGTAGGTGTTCTGATTTCTGTAGACGCTCACTTTGCACTTTGCGTATAGTGAGTTTTATTCTGAATAACTAGCGATGTTTATAATCATATACTTTATGGGCTCATTAAGAAAACTGGTCGGTGTTTATCCAAATAACCTCAAATCACGAACATACATTGCCAACATCACGGACTCACTCATAAACTGGGAATGGAAATTTAAGTATTAATTAATGACTTCATTAAACTATTACCAAACAATAATTATGTTATATTAGTTATTCATTACATCGAGAATGGGTCAATATGGATTTTATTCGACGGTGTAGAGTTTAAAAATGGATATAGTGGAGTCAAATTGAAGATGAGTAGTGAATTGTTTGGGGAGAGTAATTTTTTTTATTTTACCGTATTTAGGGGGTTTAGATAAGTTCACAGTTAAGTTTGGCAGTTACAGCAAGATCGGAGTTATCTTGATTTAAACAATTTTATTTGCAAAAGATGTTTTTTTTATCGTTTTTTAATAACCCTTGTGCTATAAAGCTGATCATAATTAACAATTCTTATCAACGTTGACTATTGGCTACTCGACGTCGGTATTTGGCATAGTCACAACAATATTCCAACCTATATTTGCACTAATTTGGTCAATAAATTTTAATTCGAATTGAAGTGTGTTGAATATAGTAGGTCGATCTACATAAAGCTAATCATAGAAGTTGGAAAAAGAGATGTTTGGAAACTCTAAATGTTACTCATTCATTAAAAATGGTACAAATGGCAATTTGTCAACATGATTATGACTGATCATTTAGAGGACAATGCAAATGGTGAAGTTAATATTTAGATGGTAAATTGACTAAAACCGACTATTGCTTAGAATACTTCCAGAAAAAGGTAGATTTCCCTATCTTTAGTTGGAACTATGCAATTTAAAAATAATAACTCTGAAGATTGGTCCATAAATCTTCAGTTTAATTGACTTTTTCCAACTTCCTGTTACTTTTAGTGTAAGTTTTTGTATTAGATGTTACTTGTTGGTGGGCCAAATAAAGGATTTCCTTTTATGGCTTGGCATTATGTTTAAGTTGGCGTGTCTGTAGAGGAGTACTCCTCTTCGATTATATCGCTGATAGATTCACGGAGGTTACGTTTATTGTTTATTCTAATTATTATTTATTTTCGAATAATGAATCAAACATTTAAATTTATTAATATAAATGAACAGGATGAAATAGAATCTGTTTCCATCAGTGCGTGCAAGATAGTGTTTAATTGTGACCTCCCTCTAAGTGAGAAGTTCGATGTAATCAGAAGTCTGGAACGTCTGGAGTTTACCTGATCCCGTGTCGTGTTACAACATTCTTGAACCAGTATTTTCGTACTAGAATATGTTTGAATTGGATGCCTAGTTGTAGCAAAGGCTGGCTTTTTCACTTTCCTGTTATCAGAGGCTTAGTATTAATACAGACGCGATTTAAATTTCAATTTAAAAAAATCCATTCTTATTTGTCCTCTCTTTCTACAAACAAAATTACTGTACCCCTATAAAAAACATAACTTCTGTTTTGTACGAATATGGCTCGACAAACCATTCACGGAAGGGAACATAAATGCAAAAATTGAAACTAAAACATCCAGCCTTATTAAGTTGGCTGCTGACGTCAGTTCAACATCGACCAATTGAGAAATGAGGTCCCCACCATATCTGGTTAATCTGATTAATTGATTAATTAAGTTAACAAAGGATTTCTAACCATACCCAATATGATTAGTAATCAACCAACGTCTAACAAACGTTAATCGATGATTGAAGTTAGACTAACAGTTTTGCCAAGTTGCAACAACGTCGTCCCGCCGACTTAGTGCTACTTATGTTTTAAGTCATCGTCCGACCACATTTTGCACTAATGATGCCGTTTCAATTAGTGTAAAAACAGTTGGATGCCCGAAAACGTCACTTCGGACTGGAACAGAAAAAGAAAAACCGCAATTCTAGATTAATGACAATTTCTTGGTCTAACTGGACTCTTGTTGATCTAGAGCAGAATAAGCCGTCCTAGAGATATTTGATTTTTCATTCGAAGAATTTACATTTTTTTTACCCTTACTAGCTCCCTGAAATTTCTAGTATTACATCTACAATAGATGTCAAATTCAGCCTAACATTATAAATCATAACGCTTAATTCTAACGAAAATAAATAATGCAAATTCTTCGAATAAATACTCGAATGAAAAATTGGATAAATCGAGAGCTCATTATACCGTACATCAATAAGAATACCTCTCTGGAGTCCATTTTACCAAGAATGGTATGCCTCGTCAATTTTCATTAAAGTTGAAAATCAAAATGTTAGAGGGAAAAGGAGAAACCATCCCGCAAAAAAACCTTTCAAAATGGGGACAGATTTTAAGATGCCCATTGTTTATCCACAAACTGATTCTACTAAAATTTATTCCTGTCTAAAATTACAGTTTTATATTTCCAACCGTTTATAACTCAATCGTCAAATGTACGACCCCCAAGACTGGTTCGCTTTGGATGCTTGGATGCATCCCTTTATGCGAGATCTACGTAACAGATATTGTACTTTATCTTCTGTCGACTATGAATGCCTGAATTATAGCTCCGTAATTTTGAACATCCTGTATACAAAATATTTCTTATTTACTCGGCATTTTCAATGAAAAGTCAAGGCGCAATTTATTTAAATGTTTTCGATTTCATTGTGTAAATATACCTGGCTGTTTGATTGTCTTCATTATTTTACCACTTTTCGGAGTAATACGTCATCTGTATCATGTAACCATTCTTCATTATTTGACATTTTCTAACTGTCCCATTTTTCAATAAACATACACCTCCCCGAAAACCTCTAAAAAGGCTCTCTAGCATCAAGCATCTTACCATTTCTTGACCACATTAATCCGAGATACGACGATTAATAGTTCAGGGAAATCCGTGAGAGTTTCACAATATTGAGTTGATGTTATCAATGAACTAAGGTCGTACGCTCAACAGGCCACCACGACAAATAGCGTGATGCTGTTAAACTTGTCATACAATACAGGGAGACCGACTACAATAATACATCAGTTACAAAGCGTCTGCCAAAACGTTGTGATTAAGAAGAAAAGAAGAAGTTATCCTATCTGAAGTCAAATATGTAAGTATACTGTGGAAATATTCTTCGTGAGCGTGACAAAGAAATTATAAAAACCCAGGCGTATTGCGAAGCTCCGAGCTCGGTGGTGTTTAAAATCCGTTTGCTGCAAATCGATAATGTTTTAATTAAGGTACTTTATTGTATGTCCAATAATTCAGTAGCCTTGAAAGAATCTGCGTCCTTAAAATGAATGTGGAAGAACAAGAACATCCTTAGATAAGGCTTATTAACACCTAGAGTCACGTGAGCTTACAGAAATAATCTAACACGAGGGTGGGTCAGTACGTTAATTGGCATACTCAAGTAGTCCATATCTGATCCCAATGCAGCGAGTTCGCCGTTTCTTCTGGTTGTTCTTGGTGTAAAGAAACCAACTCATCGGAGTGGTCCAGCGTGCTGCAAAGCTATATGTGTATCTCCCACAGCTTACTTTACATGTTTTGCTAGTTAAAGTTCATTGCTACATTTTATATAAGCGGTTTCACCATTAGGATGCTATGTATCATCATCAATTTTTTATTGCGGGTTGTAGTTCAATGGTCAATAATGATCGCGGAAAATGTGAAATTTTTAAATGTTTTTGAACCGGTTTAATTAAAAATAATATGATAATAATACGTATTTCTAAAAATGATTCTACGTTTGAACATACAGTAGAATGGAAATATATTTATTCTGCAATGAGTTTCTAATGAAAGGTCTTAACTAGTACCTACATTTGTATTCCTTGAGCATATATAAAACAAGAATCACTTAAGACTATAAAGAAACTCTTGAATGTGAAGAAAATAATAAATTTATGTTATCATTAGAAAGGTTGCGTACCATAGCTATCTTTTTTTTTTGAAAACTGTTGCTCCCCAGGATTTTTTTGATTCCTCTTGGTTCTTAATGAAAAGATATGAAGTTTGAATTCATTAGGTATATGGGAAAGTTTTGACCTGGGGGCCAACAATTTTAAATTTCCATAAAAAAACGCCGAAATTAAGAAAAGCAATTCTTATTGAAAAATATATTTTCTCTAATTAAATGAATGTAGTTTGGGTTCTTTAGGCTTCCAAAAATAGCAATATACATACTACTTGCATCAATATTAATTGAAAGTGTATTTAAAATTATTTAATGAATAGCGAAAATGCAATAAAATTAATAAAATTAGTATTTTCAGCAAATTTTACGAGATTTAATTTTTTAAATAGCTTATTAGCTTGCTTTTTCTGTCAAGAAAACGCAAAAATTCATATTTATTAAATGTTTTATATCTATTGTTCTGTTTTATCACTAGACGTTTTTTTTTATTGGAATAGTATATAATTTCTGGAGCAAAAAGAAAACAATTTATATTTAGAATATTAAATTATAATTACTACATTTAACAATTGCTTCTAAAGATGATAGAGGTAATACATTAGTTTTAATTGAAATGATTTTAAAGCAGGTACATTTTTGAACAGTTTAAAATTTTAGACATGTTTGAAATGGGATGTGGTGAAAATTGGAGTTGATTTTCTAGATTGTTCAACAGACTCTAACAAGCTTTGTTTTATTCTGGGTAATTCTCTCATCCTCTTGAAACTTTTTGAAAAGTAGCCGTAAGCTGGGCCTTACTAATTGGAAAAGTTTTGTTCCTGTATTTAAATTTGGGAATACAGGCACACCGTTGAGCATCGTTGGTGTTTCACTCTTGATTTTTAACAATGATTTTTCTTTTCTTTGTCGGATATCTTATTTGAAAGGAGTGATAATGGTACTCTCTTCTTTGCCAAATACCATAAGTGTCGATTGAAAGTTGTTAGTGCGGCCTAAACTACTTCAGGATCAATATTTTTGTTACTGTTCAAGCAGTGACATAGTTGTATATCATTCATGGGGCATCTGTTGCTACTGCTAAATCAGAGTATTGAAAAGACAGATTTGCCGCAATTTATCAACGATAACCCAGCTTGTCGCTAAAGTCGCACATTTTTGCTGCATAGATTACTGTTGACATCCATCTTGCTTTATGAAAAGTTCCAGGCTTCTGCCAGTGATTTCATGAAGCGGAATTTCGCCCAATAGTATTAGTAAAACTTCAGCACATTCTCTGCAGTCCCCACGAGGAACGAAATCCTTATTCTGGCTTAAAACAAGTTTCAAGAAAGGAACTCTTTCAAAGATCTTAGGTTCCTGTCTTTGATTTCTAGCTTGACGATTTGATCTAGATTTTTTTCAATATCTTTCCATTGTTCTTTGAATTCCTTGAACTGTAAATTATCTGGACTCAGACTGACAGGCTGTCCAGACATAGATAGACTGTCCAGACATAGTTAGACTGTCCAGACAAGCAGACTCAATTAGCTCAAAAACATACTTCTGTCTGCCTCAATGAGGAGTAATACAAACAAGCATAAACATGAAATTCTACCTAGAAAGTTTCTTGTTTCTCAACAAAGTTTTAATAATAAATTTATTGAAAATTTTTAGTCTCATATATAGGACTACAAATGCAGAAATTTTTTTAATTGAAAACAATAATTTTGTTAATTTTCTTGCATTTTCGCTATTTATTAAATAATTTTAAATACACAATATTAATGTAAGTAGTATATATACTGCTATTTTTGGAAGCCTGAAGAACCCCAACTACATTTAGTTAATTAGAGAAAATGTTTTTTTCAAAAAGAACTTTTTTTTTAAATTTCGGCGTTCTTTTATAAAAACCGCTGCCCAAAGATTCACTTCTTCCACATCCAGATTTTCTATCCAAGCCACTCACAACGAAAAAATTTCGTATGTGGAAATAATTGTTTATGGAACTTTAATAATATAATATTTGAAATCCTCTACCCCAAAAATCCATAAAACGATACCCCACATCGGTAGTGGGGTGGGGGTGGATGAAGTAAAAGAATATTTTGAGGTTTCTGGTTCTTGTACACACACTAAATCACATTTTTTTCATCCCCTTTAATAATGGGGTGGGGGTGGTAATGAGGGTGGCTAATGCCAAAATTTTTTTTTGAGACCTTAGCTTCTCTTGTATATACTAAATACCAATTTTATGGACTCTTACCTGCTTGATCTACCTATTTACCCCAAATTTACCCCAATTTATCCCCCAACCCTTCGACGGAACAAGATGAAAATATAATCTAGTTCTAGATCTCGTTAAAGTACATATGTGTACCAAATTTCAAGTCAATACATATTAGACGCTAAGTATCTAGTATGTATATCATACCATTTGCTTTATTTTAAATTAATTATAAAATATGGTGGATCATTTATACAAGAATTGATTTCATTATTAACTTCTTCCTAAAATAAACATTATGACATCAACCATACCTGTGACGAAATTAGGCACGTATGATCCACACTCAAAGTTATAAAATTAGACATATTTTTTATCATGTCGGTCAGTTCAATTTTATCATAGGTATTTTCGTTCTTGTCATTTTCTTACTTCATTTTTTTTAACTTTCTTGTTAAATTTTCGGTATATTGCATGACAGGAATGTAGATATATATTCGTATGTAATATCACAAGTGCTTAAAAATGTATCGAAAATTCTTTTGAAAACGTTGCCTGGTAATATAAAGAGTGCAAATTATTATCTGATTAAATTCCGACCGCTTTAGCGGGAGAGATTTAATCTTTGATAATAAACTGCCAATTTCCACGAGTTATATTAACTTTTGGCAACTTAGCTTGAGAAAAAAAATTATAGATTAAATTTAAAAGCACGAGTGGTATTTGGGGAGAATATTTCACGAACAAATAATTCATTATGTATATCTTCAATATTATGTTTTGTAATTAATTGCCTTCAGACGTTTTCTTGTCACCTTTTAGAATTTACTGACCTTTATTTTCAATTTCATCATTTACGTCACATAAAAATGCATTTCCAAAACAACTCATCTAATAAAAAACAAAGTAGGTATAAATGATGTAATGGCAATGACAATCAAAATACGTTAAACCATAGGTATTGTAACTTATAGACTGATATTCCCAACGAAGAGTCCTCTAGCATGCTTCGACCAATCACACTACAAGTAAAGCCAGACAATATTGAATTTTACCATTCTCTGGCTTTTATGTTCTAAGGTTGCCGACATCAAATGGTACCGCCATATAGTAACGCTAGCTTAACTTAACTAGTGAACATTGAATTTTTCAAGAATTATTATATTAAATAAAGTGTTTATTAATATATATATATTTATGTATTAAATCCTTAATTTTAATTTAAGAAGTTTAATATTTAAGTTGAGGTTTGCTTGTTTAAGTAGAGTGAACTTTAAGTATAACGAATTATAACATATAGTGCTACTTAGTCCAGCCAGCGTTTTGATTTTCAGAATAAGGTGCTAACCTGTTTTGTGATGAATTACCATACGTAAGTACACTTGCGTATTTAACATGAAGTAATTGATCTGTTTACTTCGTAGGCATTTGTATTTAATTTTAGTTGTGAAAATTGTTTTGTAATTATATTGAAAGCTGTGTATAACTTATTAACTTATTAAGGTTCAGCCTTCGCTTTGAAATTGGGAGTTGTCAACTTATGTGTACGTAGATAATGCAATACTACAATTTACGTTAAAAATTAGTAAAAAGCTAGAGAAGATACTTATAGATAAAATTTAAAAGCTCGAGTTACCCTGTTTGCCGAAAACATTTCACGACACAAAATGTCAAAAACTTATCGCAATATTTGCCGCTGCAGCGGCACAAAAAATTATAGCGATAATTTTTGCATGTTGGTACTGTCAAAAGCCGATCTAGGTTGGATTACCACTAATAATGACGTGTGATTGGTGCAATGTTGTGAGAAAACGGGCTCTCATTGGCTATAGCGTTAATGAGTGAAATCATCACTATAAACTTACGATCTTTTCACTTACACACAAATCTGTCCTTCCCATATTTTGTGTCGAAAGTATAGTTCAATTATTCAAGGTGAACTAACAATTTTACAGTGGAAAAGGTTGTATTGTTAAGCATACAGATACAACTATATTCAATACTGTCACCGAATAAGCTTTCAGATTAATGTCAGGAAATAATATAAAATCTTTATCAAACATTTATTCGCATTTTAGTGCATGTGTGCAGTAATTTATTATAACATAGCTGTGCTACGCCTATGTCTCAAAGCAATTACTTTTAATCAGTATACTCATTCAAATAATTAGAAATGTTGATATCTCTTATTAAATTGTAAATCTTAATTGGAGAACTCTATTTGAATGGAGCAATTGAAAATTGTTTCTGTCTGGTTGAGGTTTCAATGATGAAATAATATTACAATCCTTACACTTGCATTCATTTACTAAACGGTATAGTGGAGTAAATTCCGCTTTCAAACTCACTTATTTTTGGTAGATAGTTCGTGATACAGAATTATAACCGTTGTTGGGTATACTATTGGGCATATAAAATGGACAATGACTACTTTTTTTTATCAATATCGAAAAGATATATGGCTAAAAAACTATAAAAATCGCACCTACGTGCATTGTGGCACTCTTGAAGTTCTAGTTCGATAATTGAATGACTAAATGACCTGCATTTCTTTAACATGTAGCTCATTACGTGTTCATTATATCGATGTATAATTTACAAGATGTAAATAAATAAATATATTTGTAATATTTATTTGTTGTTCTTCTTTACATACATAATCTCGCTTTAGTTAAGGAACATTTCGTCTTATACTGTTGCACTGTTTCATTCTCGCATTTCATATGTAGTAATCTTATGGGGAAATTCAAGTAACGCCATAAAAATATTTCGGCTCCAAAAAAGAGCGGTTAGAACAATTGCTGAAATTAATAACAATAGCGAACACTATCAGCCACTATTCTTAAAATTTGGCATAATACCTTTACCATCTTTATTTTTTTTTCTGTTATCGAAATTCATAAAAACGTTTTGGCACTCCTGATATCCACAGTTACAGAACAAGATCTGCAGATTTACTAAGGAACCCTCATTTCAGGCTAAAAAAGAAATCAGAAAACAATTCACTAAACCTTAATCTGTATAATAAACTACCACCTGAAGTTAAATTAATAAATTTAAACCCCTTTAAAAATGCTGTTAAAAGAATTATACTAAAACACTGTTTTCATTCAGTTGACGATTATTTAAAGTCATTACTTCAGTAAATATGAAATTATAAGTATCTATACATAAACGCATTTTATATTGATGTGGAACAGACTAACTCTTACAGACTTACTATATGATTATTATCAATGTACTGTAAGTAGCATTCGTTTTATACAACGTACTGATTAGTGATTGCAAAATCTGTGATATATTACTCTTTGTCTTTTTTGTTATTATTGTGTTTTTGTTTAGATGATTTACAAATGTACATACATGTATATAATGTGGTTAAATAAACGTTATCTATCTATCTATCTTATAGATTATATCTCGAATTATATATTCTTCTAACACGCACAAAATTGTATTAGTTCATCATTCTCTCGCAGCCAAGCCGTTTTTTCGTAAAATTTTAAACAAAACAATTAAAAATATAATATATATTTGTTTATATCTTATAAATTATACACCAATACAAAAGCAAATTAATAGGCCACCTGTTAAAAACTTCGGATCATTAGGTATTTTAATTATCAATATGCGTAGTTGCAATTTTTATGCTCCAGCCATTTTTTTGGTACTAACAACAAAATCGTCATTTCTGATTTTGTATACAGGGTGAGTCACGGTGGGGGGAGTATTAAAAGTATATGAAGAACGGACCAACCGATTGCTTTGAAATTCTGTTACCAAGATAATCGAGTATGATCTGTCCAACTAATATATTTTCGAAACTGCGGTGTTGCCACTTATACGTAAAACTGGCAACATCTTCGTTATTTTAAATGGAATACCCTGTATATTTTTGCATTTTTTGTATTGTCGTCTCTTTCTGAGTAACTTTTGATAAAAGCTACCTATACCTATCTCAAGCCATTTTCGAGATAATAATTCTTTTCTGAATTTATTTCCAAAAATTTGACTTTCAGTAAATCGTGTTTTCTCCTACGTACGCAGCAATTAAAAGATAATTTTTTAGTTGCAGCTAGGCAAGACCTGGGGGCATCTTCTCCATTAATTAAATGTTTCGAATATCATACAGGGTGAGTTAGAAAACGCTTTCTATAAGTGACTTAGAAAAATGCACGAAAGTCATTTATTATTACTGATTCGGAAAGGTGATACATTTACCTATTTAAAAAAGTAAAGGCAATATACCCTATACCTAATGCACACCGTTTTCGATTTATGGGCACTTTTCTGTAACCTTACCAAGAATATTGAAGTATATTCAGGGAGACTACATTTCGAACAATTATTACAATAGTTTTAAGATTTTTATAACTGTTATTGGTATTATTTGTTATTGCTCCTTAGACTTTGTTACTGTTATTGCTGCTTAAGTATTATTTTTTTCTAATACTTTTAAAATTTCTCTGAATTCGTAAAAACTATTTGTTGTTTATCTGCGGCAAATTCGGATACTTCATTAAATCTTGTACAAGTTCTGCTGATAATCTTATTGCACTTTCCATGGATAATAAACAAATCCATTAAAACTAAACTGTGTTTGTATAATTATTTTCTGCCATATTTGTGCTATAGCTATTCAAATTAAGTGCAAATATCACTAACGTCAAATTTATTTAGAAAAATAGCAGGTCTGTTGTCCTTAGGTATATTAGGTATAGGGTATAGTACTTTTTAAATAGGTAAATGTATCACCTTTCCGAATCTGCAATAATATACAGGGCATTCCATTTAAAAAAACTGACGCTTGTGCATTTTTCTAAGTCACTTATAGAAAGCGTTCTCTAACTCACCCTGCATGATATTCGAAATATTTGATTAAGAGATGCCCCCAGGCTTTGCCTAGCCGCAACTAAAAAAATATCTTTTAATTGCTGCGTAGATAGGAGAAGACACGATTTACTGAAAGCCAAATTTTTGGCAATAAATTCAGAAAAGAATTATTATCTCGAAAACGGCTTGAGACAGGTATAGGAAAATATTAACAAAAGTTACCCAGAAAGAGACGACGTTCCAAAAAATGTAACAATATAGAGGGTATTCCATTTAAAATAAGGAAGATGTTGCCAGTTTTACGTATAAGTGGCAACACCGCACTTTCGAAAATATTTTAGTTGGAGACATCATGCTTGATTATCTTGGTAACAAAATTTCAAAGCAATCGGTTGATCCGTTCTCCATAAACTTTTAATACGCCACCCACCATGGCTCACCCTGTATATCCCGTGTATGTTTAGTTTTTTGTTACAAGTCTGTATCACTAAGATTCACATTTTTTGCTCGATTTTACTCCACTACTAATGTGAAAGAATAATGAAAATATGATGATACTATATTTCCCCTATTTCTCTTTTTCAACTGCAAGAAAAAGAATAGAACATAAAAGATAACCCTCATCTAGATGTACAAATTTTGACTAGCACTTCTTTAAAAAAGTCACTAATTTAGAAAAAAGGAAAATGGACATTTTCAACTGTATAAAAATAATAAAATATTTATTTAGGGCTCTAAGGGACGTTTCCCTCTTTTACACAGATTTTATCTTTATGCATTGGGACAATTCGCGGAACGGGGCGAAATTCGAAAAAAAAACTTCATCAAGAATAAATAAAAGCCATCTTATAATGATGGATGTTATCCAAGCTGGAATTGTTGAAAGTAACGCATTTTTTGAAAAGGCGACTTCAAAAAAATAAGTTTCACCCAATGTCCCTGTTATTAGTGGTTTCTTAAATTATTGAAAAAGTATTTTTAACAGACTTTAAAAAATTCAAAAAAGGAGGATGTTCTCAATTCGACCCGCATGTATGTTTCTTTTTTTTGTATCTGTACAATGATTACTCTGATGTAGCCTGTCAAACCTATTGCAAACTATAGGCTATGGTCCTAAGTTTATAAAGCTACATCTAGTGTAAAGTGAACAAAAACTTAAAAAATTTTTAACCGACTTCACTTTACGAGAATATTCGAAGATATGGCGGAGTCGCCGGTAATTTCAGTTAATTCACAGAGTATTATTAATTTTCCTGGTAACATTCACATGGTGCCTAACATAAAGAAAATTCCACAATGTAAAAGTTAAATAAATAAGAGAAGCTACTAAAAAGGTGGAAAAATAAAAAAAAATTGAACTGCCTTCAAAAAATCTTCAAAAAATATCTATAAAAAGTAAGAAATAAGATTTCACTCAGTTTTACAAATATCTGTCTACCGATTATATTTTGCATAGATTTCAAATTGATATTAGGTACAGTTCCCTGCTACTTTCCACTAATAGGTAGACAGATTTTGTAAAACTAAGTGAAATTTTATTTATTACTTTTTAGAGATATTTTTATAGATTTTTAGAAGGCGGGTTCGATTTTTGTTTTTAAGTTTTTTTCAGAGTAAAGGAAACTTTCCAATTTTCCAATTTTTCAAATTTTTAGGAGTTTCCGGTAAAGGAAACTTTCCATATGAAAGTTTCCAGAACGAAATTTTGATAAAAATGAAAGTTTTCAGTAAAATATTTGAATATTCCAAAAGTTGCCAAAGGAAACATTCCCGGATTTTTGGAAACTTTCAAATATTCCAATATTTTATTGAAAACTTTCCTTTTTATCAAAATTTCGGTCCGGGGACTTTCAAAATGGAAAGTTTCCTTTTCACATCTCTGAGATTTTTGTTAGGAGTAAATGATCAACACAGCTTTAGAGAAGGTCTCTACTATTGCAGTAAACATCCTGGATTTTGTATACAAAAATTTGAACTCTGGAATCAAATGTCTTTGACTGCACAGTAGGGATTGCATTACCGGTTAACCATTTAACCGGTTATTAGGACAAAAAACACATGACGATAATTACCGGTTATTTTGATATTTTACCGGTTATTTCGGTAAATTCTGAACTTACGATATGTCACGTATTCAACGTTTCTATTTATGTCACTGACTAGTATTCACTAAATACAGAGTGATTGTCCCAACACCGAGCACTTTTAACAATAAATAAATAATATTATAAAAAGTAAACTCCAAACAACAAGCCCTAAGAAATACAAGAGAGACATTGACAATATCTTACGACAGAAAATTGAATATTTCACTGCCGCAAATATCCTTGGAATACATTTAGAATTATGTTATTATCAATTCTTATTACCTTATTGACCCATCGATTGAAGAAGGGCATCTTCAGCTGGGGTATTCTATGCACAAATATCAGACGACTAACAGATGTAGCTTTGAAAAACTAACCCTTTTAACAGGCTATTTTTAAAAAATATTGTATTTTTAGATTAGATATTCAGTATATGCCATATTTGAGTTTATGTTTATAATTTTTGTTATTTAAGTGGATATTTTTGTTATTTACAGAATAATTATTTATTTAAATTTGTTTCATTTATATTTTTTCCTTTTGATAAATTAACTCCTATATAAAAAAGTCTGTTTGACAGTCACATTTTTGTCACTTTGACAGGGATAAAAAGGTGCATCGTTTTTAATCACCGATAAAAATGCCTGTTCCTCAAAAGCAGAGTACATGTAGTAGTCGCACGTCACTTTGAAATCTGTACTGTCAGCTATAATTTTTAAGTATTGTGAAAATTATAATTATTTTTAATAAATTATTGTTGTTCGTTTACATATTCTGTCGTTAATTTATCTTGCCAAAAAACACTCGAGCTTTTCTTTTATGGATTATTCAAAACAATGTCATTATTGACAAGTGAAAAAGAAATAAAAAAGTGTGAAATAAAACTTAATATTTCGTTGTTTTACTATTCATTTCTATGGAAACAACAATAGAATTTAGTCATTAAGACAAGGTAACTTTGGTCGATTTTGGATTTGGAACGATCTTTAGGGCTCCATATCTCGAAACGAAGACCTTTTCGGACCTGGCTGCATTTGAATATTTGTTCAGGGGGTTCAAAAGAACATTTTTACGTGGGTTAGATTAAATTTGACTGGTGGCAGATATCCCCCTATATGGTGTGCGGGGTCCTTTCTTTTTAACTCAAAATTTTGCCAATCAGTCATTTTGCTCGAAAAACTGACATTTGACAAAATCGCTCGACCTCCGGTCTCGCGATTTTTTCATGTCAGTTTTTCTTATAAAATCACTGATTTGGCAAAATTATTTCGTTACAAAGAGAAATTTATCCGATAAAAAAAAGCTCTTGTGATCTTACTGTTCATAAAAAACCTTTTGTTTGTTCATTATATTAAATATAAGTATAAAAAAATGTTTTTTGTTAAATTTAGATAATTTTGTACATGGAAAAATACAATTGCCATTTTCGCCACCCTAATCATCCATTCTAAAAATTACCGGTAAATACCGGTTAACCGGTTATTTACATTTTTATTTACCGATTTACCGGTTATTAAAATTTCCGGTAAATTGCAATCCCTATGCACAGATCATATTTTATTTCAAAAAGGGTAATGGTATGGGTTACGTAGTCAGTGCATACATCTTTAGTATCTTATTTCCTTAATACAGAACAGTATGTATGAATTGAATGTTGACATTGGTGTTCCTCAAGGCAGTCTTTTAGGTACGCTACTGATCTTACTACCTTCTAAGTAATATCAACATTCATTTAGTGATAGTTTCATCCAATCGGTAATTTTGATACTATCGTGAAACACACACATATATAGATACGGTGACCTACACACAGACACACAACCTAGCTGAGAACCTCCGGTTAAAAACTAAAGAAACTTGAAAAACTGATTAACTTAGAAACAGATAAAATGAGGAAAATTTATTTGAGATATTTATGACTCTATCTGCTCCATGCTGATAAACATTTTTTTAATGACTCTGCAGTGAAGTGTATGATTTTGATTGCATACTGTGCGAACTTCATGCATCAATGTACTATTAAGGCAATAAGTTGCGAACAAGTAGTAGAGAAAATGATTCTATTAAAGTAATAGGTACCTAGTCAAGACTGATACGCGTGTTTGATTAGACGGAATTGACAGTTGATTGATGTTAAACTTCCTATATTATATCATTAGCGATTTGCTAATTTCATCAAATTGCTTCAGGTTAATTGCTACTAACTGACGTTCAAATAATACCACGGCACACTACTTACCATGCCATTTAAATGCACTAGGCTTTACGGAGAGCACCAGGAATGTTTTCTTAGAATAAGGAAATAGTTATATAAGTTTGGCCTGCGATTGGATCATTATATTCATGCATGTTCGTGGAACTGTCAGACTCACAATGCAACTATAAGTAATGCGCATTCAGGTGATATCTTAAATAAGTGTACCTGGAAAGATAAACAGCTATTGCCTGTGTGAAATGAACGGTCGATGTAAGATCCTATCGTACAGGGGATTTTACTAAAACTGCAATCTTTTATCGGCAGGTGGTACGCCTGTGCACCCACTCAAATACACTATTTATGCGCTTGCAGGTCCCTTTAAATAGTAAGTGAACATAATACAGTTGCATAGAATACGCAAAATTTATGCAATAGAAACTGCAAGTGATAAAGCTTGCGGCGAGGCGGTTATATGGGCAATAGTTTTCTTGAACTGGTCTTAGAAAAAAAACTCATGTACTTTTGTAAACTTCATTGATTTAACATGTTTTGAACCTTTCATAAATAAATAAATAAATTCACATTTAATTCCAACAGGTATAAATACCTAATTACAGGAAACATAGTATACATGAATTGAAAAAAAAACAATAATACGAATTACAAAACTACAAAACTGCAATGCAAATACAAAAGTGTAAAGAAAAAGTAAAAGGAAAAACTTAGTATGATGAAATATATTATAACATTATTATTATTATATGATCCATTTTTACGGATTTCTTGTAAGATATAAGTGTATTATCCTATCTATTATCTAAGCTATCATGATTAATGTCACAGACGCCAGATATAGAATTAAATATATTACAGGCATAAAACATTGGTGACTTGCGCATGAAGTTAGTTCGACCAAAAGGACAATAAAAACAGTAATTATCACGTGAATTCATGCGGGGAACCAGAAAACAAAGCTTATTAACAAGGGACGGACGGTCAATAATATTATTTCCAATATTGTACACAAAAGAAAGGGCAATGCAGTTCCTTCTTTTGCTAAGTGAGATTATATGAATAAAATTAAGTTTTGGTATATAGGAAACCATATGAGTGCCGCTTATTCTAGTTTCGATAGAATATATGTAAAATACAATAATTTTAAGCTTTCAACATTTGAGAAACAGCTCCAATTTCTAACAAAGAACCCGAGTAACTTAGAAGCTGATTTGGCCATTTCATTAACATGGTTAGAAAAACTTAGCTGACAGTCAAATATAACACCGAGATCTTTAAATTCGGAAAAACGTTCGAGGGGAAAATGGTTAATATGATAATCAAACTTTATGGAGTTTTGCCTATGAGTAAATGTCATTATCTTTTAGCATTTAGCAATATTTAGCTAAGGGAATTGCTGGAACACCACACAGAAACGTAATTAATTTCAGTTTGTAAATTAGCACAGTCGTTATAATTCATGTTAGGTATGTCTTCTTTTTATTTATTACGTCTTGCCAGACATATTGTGATTCATGAATTTATTCTAGTTAGACTTCGATAGCTCTATAGCACGTGCACGTCTGACAGCAACACTCCATATGTCGTGGCTGCTTGTTACACTGAAAAAAGTGCATGTAAAATTACAGCTTCATTACATTAGAATTCATGGAATTTTATAGTTAGAATCATGTAATAAGAAATCGCAACAGACAAATACATGTAAAAATACATGCCACATGGAAATATATCTAACTTGAGAATTTATTCCTGTCCTACTGTGATTTTACGTCAATTGTCTTGTTAAATCACACTGTAGTTATCCACACTGAGTGTAAATTTACTAGTCCTCGTGTAAACTTATAGGCAACAGTGGTGTAATTTTACATCCAGTCTGTGAAATTCTAGTCATTATCACTGGTCACAGATCTACATGAAGATGTATGAAAAATTACATGAGTACTTTTTTCAGTGTAGGCGCACAGTCACACCAAAGCTCTTTCCCATCAGCTACTGGGCGGCATCAGCCTAACAGCTCCTTGATGATATCGCTTCTTGCTATCTGCATTTCCTCGAACTATTATCCGTTCTATATTGTTCTTTCTTCTGTTGATGTGGCCAAAAAATGACATTGTTGATGTTATGTAATCAAATGTTATGTATCAAACACAAGTTGAAAAAAACTACTCCAATCATCAGATACTTTTTTAGTGAAAAAGTTTGGATGCCCGAAAATTATAAAATTTTGGAGGTTTGATTCTGGTTGGTCTTGCATTAAAAGTAGTTCTAAGAGAAAACAAAGAAAATGTTAAGAATAAAACGAAAAACATGTTTTAGTCCAAACAACCCTCATTCTTTGCCATCTTTGTGCGCAGAAATCATACTCTAGGATTTCTTCAAATCAAATCAAATCAAATCCAAATTAAATCGAATTAATGCTCTATTTCTTTTTCTCCATATACATAAATTTGCATGAGGTTCGTCAAATGCAGGTGAAAAACCACCAATAGGAGCACTTAATTAACTAATTAATTTACTGGAAGTAAATAATAAAAAATTAATAGTAATATATAAAAAGTAGAAGTACCATATAAAAAACATAAATTGAGGTAGTAAAAAATTTTGGAAATTAACGGATATAAAAGACAAAAATATAAAACACGAACTAGACTGCTGGCCAATTGAAATGGACCAAGCGAATTTTTAGGTTGAATTTAAATCCACATTTTTTTGTGAAAGATAATAGATATTGATATTAGTTTTTAGGATTTAAGAGATAATTTACTTGTTGTTGCTGAATTCGAATCCGGAGTCAGAATTTCTCCATCGCCCACCATTTTTTGTAAATCGCGAAAATAACCTAAACAAAATCTCATAAGAGTGGTTCTCCAATAATAACACAGGCACAAAAAAGAAAAAAGTCGAAACCCAGAGAGTAGACGCCCCTACCCCCATGTATTTTGGGACGCTAAAACTGAATATAATAATAAAAAAGGTTTTAATTATCCAATTTTCCCCTAGCATCCCCTTACAACCCTCCTGGGGGATTGAAATTGTACTTGTTCTAAACATTTGACAGGTAGCCCTTTTGGTGCGATGAAACCAAATCTAACGATAAAAACTGATTTGAAGCACCCAGTTACGCCCTAGCACCCCCTACAAGTCGCAGGAGGGGTTGAAATTCTAAACATTTAAGAAGTATGTTTATCTTTAGATTTATTGGTGCGTTGAAACTGAATATGACGATAATAACTTATTTCAACAACCCAATCACCCCCTAGCACCCCCACAACCCCGCAGGGGTTGAAAATGTATGTATATTCTTAAGTATTTTGGTGCGGTGAAACCGAACATGACGATAACAAATGATTTTAACGATTCAGTTACCCCTTGGCACCCCCTTACATTTTTTATCGTCATATTCGGTTTCAGCGCACTAAAATATCTAAAAATAAACATACTTTTTAAATGTTTAGAACAAGTGGAATTTCAACCCCTCCTGGAGCTTATAGGGGGTGCTAGGGGGTGATTGGGTGGTTCAAATCAGTTTTTATCAAATTCGATTTCAGCGCTCCAAAAGAAAAACCTTCTTTTCAAATATTTAGAACAAGTGAAATTTCACTCCCCAGGCTGGCTATTCATGAGCGCGAGAGAAATTGTTACTCCCCGACGAACTAATTCCCTCACCTTTCACTTGAAGTTCCCCTACTAAAAAACATGTACTCTTAAACAAAAGGAATACCGAGGGGCCGGTGAAAGTTTGAGGGAGAAGTCTAGTGTTGTCATATTGTTCTTCACAGTATAATCAATCAGAACACTCCTATATCTGATATTTGTCAGCTGTCAACTAGTGGTGGCGGCGTGACAGTTGACACATTAAAAACATATATTTATTCTAGTGAGTCCGGCAATTACAGACTAGTCACAACAAGTGGCATTTACGCCGAATAAAACATGCTATTTTTTCTTCAAACGTCGATTAGCTATAAAAAAATGAAGATAAAAAATCTCGAATTTCACCACCAAAAACGTATTGTGTTAATATCGTATGGTCGGCGTATTAAATAAAATACACGTTGCTATGGATATTACTTTTTCTGTCGCTTACTTAGAGTCAGAAAAAGTACCTTTACCTCCGTTGTTTAATGGTAACGCTTAGCAGTCTAAAATGTCAAACTTTAATGTCGTGAAATGAGTTAAGAAATGTTATGAAGAAAAAGTACTTTATTTCATACCTACAAAACTAAACAATATGTAATGCACTTTAATCCTTAATTTATCTTTGTTTCGTCACTCAGTGCCGATCTGCGGCTATGATAACGAAGCAGTGGGTTTAAAATATCTATACGATGCCTCACTAATGGTTTGGACAACCTACATAAACGGACAAAAATTTGATCTGACAATTCAGAGGGATCCGTTTTTCCTAAAATTCAAATATTTTCGCATTTTCAAACTTTCCCTCCGCATCTTCTAAATCATCCAAAACTTGTATAGCCACTAAATCTTATTTATCCATATCCATATCCATTATTTAAGTAACCTATAAAGTACTAAAAATGTTTATTTTCTGCTTTCCCTCGACTTTCTCTCACTAAAAGTAAGGGAATTAGTAGGGGGTGTTTTCGTCTACGTGGTTGAGGAAAATAAATTCAGAAATACAAATTTTACATAAGGGAATAGAAAAAGATATTTTCTCTTACTCATTCTACTCCCTCAAGCTCAAGAATAGCCAACCAGGAGGGTTGTAAGGGAGCGCTAGGGGAAAATTGAATAATTAAAACCTTTTTTTACCGTCATACTCGGTTTCAGCGTCCCGAAATACATAGAGAGGTTCTATGTATTTCGAGACTTTTTTTCTTTTTTGTGTGCCCGTGTAATTAGTGTTTTGAACTAGTAGCGTACCCAGATTAGGGCAACACTATACAGAAAGTAGTTAATTTCGTAAAAAAGTGTGTAAGTTGTGATTTGCTTAATACCTAAATAATATTCTCTAAAGCCTCATAATTTAGGTTATTTTCAGGATTTAGGTTATTTTCAGGATTTACTAAAAATTGGTGGGCGATGGAGCTAAACGATGGAGCTCGTCGAAATACATGGGGATTGCCCAATGGAGTCCCAGAAGCAGACTGGCATTTTTTTTGTATGTGCCCGTGTAATATGAATGTCACCGGATCCTCTGCATAGCCCAGTCAATGAACGTTCAATAAGGGGGTTTAGAGGGAAATGCCGAGATCACAATTTTTGAGGGCTGTGTTTGGACTATTTAGGAGGTAAACATACCAAAAGTCTGCGAACGTAGGAGGTGGGGGGGGGGGATGCAGGGGGGCACGAAGAAGGTCCCGGTTTTTGGTTTTTCGCTCATATCTCGAAAACGGTTAGTCTTAATCAAAAAGTGGCTATATGCAAAATTTAAACTGACTACATTTTCTACAATAATGTTTCTATTAATTTTTTTCGCATCTGTTATGGTTCAGTAATAAATTGTATATCTTTTGACTGTATTCTAACTTTATTATAAATTTATTATAAATTGAAAATAAATCTTAATAATCATCGTAGAAAAAAATTTCTTGTACGGATATCCGTTTCACAGCAGACTGAACTGAAATATCGAATAAAAAATGTCTTTGCGTCTGTAAGTGTGTGTGTGCGTATATATCTATGTGTGCGTGTATACCGTTTCTTGTAAAAACGATAACTTCTGTTAGGCTTAAAATATTTGATTTCAATTTGGAACATATGTAAAACAGCCACTCCCAAAATTTTGTACAGGTATTCCGGGAATACCCTCTATTCCCAAGAATTTTCAGTCATTTCCAAGTATTTCCGATAATTCTCAGTTATTCCCAACTATTCCCGAGAATTCTCAGTTATTTCCAGGTATTCTTAGTTATTTCCAAGCTTTTTCGAGTATTTCCGAACATTCCCAATTATTTCCTATGTATTTCCTGTATTCCCAGATTTTATCAAACCACTTTTAAATGTTCTATATTAGTTAAATGGTGCACTAAACTTTTTTTAACCCAACTGTACCCAACATATAGGTATTCGACAATAAAAATAAATTATGTGTGCGTGTACAGTCTGAAATTTCTCGGAAATTTCACTTCTTTATGGCTGGCTGCGAGCACCCTTTATAACTTTTATTTTTTTTTCTGATATGCACTAAATTTTACTCAAGCATATTTTTAATGGAACATTTTATTACTAAAAGTTGTACAAAATTGTCCAAAATTTCATCAAAATAATAAAAATTGAAAACTTTTATATTTAAAAAATTTAACACTGAGAAATAATAATAAAAAAAACTACCCATTACTTGACAACTGCCTAACAGCTTAGGTATAATTTCTAACAAAATTGTCATAGCACAATTTTCTAAACAAAAATAAATAAATAAATAAATAAAATTATATTTTCGGACTTACACACCATTTTAAACAAAATTTCAATATTTTTTATTTTTGTTTAATTTTGGAGAACAACTTTCATTGAGTAATAAAATTTTTCGATAAAAAAAATGCCTGATTTTTAAATTTTTTCTGCTTATTTCGACACCGCAGGTGGCTTTGCACTTGTAGGAGGCAAATGTATTTTTGGCAATAAGTAGTAGACCCTAATTTGTTAAACGTTATAAGGGTGTTCCCATTTTAATTGAGTCACCCTGTATACAGCCCGAGATGTATACGATATTATTCCTCGTGTTTTTTCGACTTCCGCCCTAATAACGATAAAATATGTCTTTATTTTTGTTTGACGTATAGGTAAAATAATTGCACCATATACAGAGTGTTCCATATTTTATGAGAAAGTAAAACATACCATCTAAAATTTTGTTAAGGGATGGGCCATAACATATATCATCAATTTTTTGTTACCATTATTCGCGCCGTTATTATTAACTGTCACTTAACTATGAGTTATGACGGTTTAAATACCTAATAAAAGTTTTAATCAACATGGAAAACACCCTGTAGAATTGGGTTCAGCTCTGAGAATCCTAGAAATTAGTACATGGTTTTGAGAATATTCAAAATGAAATTATTCAAATTTGCAGATTTTTCTCTTGACCGGTGCAAACGTATTTTTTTCGGAATGCAATGCTGCAGTGTCTATCCAGAAATAATATATTTTTTGATAGAGAAGTAAGAGTCAAATAAGAATATATAAAGAAATATTGGGTGTTCTATTTAAAAAATCCTGGTATTAGTTTGTCACTACTCCGTGAAACACCCTGTAGATTTTAATATTATTTTAGGATATGCCACACTTGATCTCAAACAATTTTTATCTGAGACATTTTTTCAAATTTCAAACGGATAAGGAGATATTGCCCATCCACCTACTACTTCTCACCCTGTATACAGGGTGCGCCACTTAAAACTCCCCACACTTGTAACTTTTATATTTTTGAAGCGATGACCATGTTGGGCACATCAAATTGTAGACATTTTTAAATTATTTTTTTTTAAACTATTAAGAGAGGAAACTTAATTTCTTTGAATATTTTATACCTCACCCTGTACATGAACTGTGTTAATGTTTTTTTATAAAGGTTTTAATTAGCTTCAATTTATGTTATTAAAATAAAAAAATTTTAAAAACAAAAATTTTGCAATTTCCTATTTAGTACATTTTAATGTAAGTTTGTATTTCTTTTGTTTCTTGTTACTGTTCTGTGATATGTCTTTTACAAATAAAGCATAAAATTATTATTTACATTCTTTTCAAAGTTATTTTAAAAAAAATCAGTTTGGAATCGGAAAGAGTGTTTTTAATTTCTTTCTCTAAAACCAAAAAGAATTTCGAATATGACGTAATAACACAAATTGAAGCTAATTGAAACGTTTATAAGAAATCATTAACGTAGTTCATGTACAGGGTGAGGTAAAAAAATATTCAAGGAAATTAAGTTTCCTTTCTTAACAACTGGGGAGTTTTAAGTGGAGCACCCTGTATAGACAAACAATCACGTCATCAAAAAAAAAATTATCTCCTGTTAACTGTCGATATATGAAGGAGAATCTCATTCTTGACCTTTTTAAGGGATAAAAGGGAGTGGATAGAGGGAAACTGACACGATAGAAAAATTTTGTACGTTCAAAATTGGCTTCAGAGCGTCAAGATACTTCAGAAAAGTTAGATGAGAACCTTAGAACAAGGCCTACTTTTTTTGTAGACCTGTGTTATTTTTCTATTGGATGACCACCCTGTATATTATTTCTTGCTGGCAATTACGACAACTACATTATAAATATTACTTGCTTCCGTTGCGTCGTTTCTTAATCATTTTTTTAGAGTGCCTTTGTGATTTTCACTAAATGAAAGGGGGTTCAGCCAGATTTCCTCTTCGGTAATAATGCCAACTACTTTCAAAATATTTTCCAACATCTTCTGTTAATTAATTATTAGTAATATTATTAATTTTTAAATTATGTTAACTACGTTCAAAATATTTTTGTCCTCCGTAAAAATATTCTTCATTATTTATTTTTTTAGGTCTCCACCCTGTATATTTTTCATTAATAGTATATCCCATTTTTTTCGTAGATAATAGTCAACTGCCTACCAAATATTTGCGATGACTGATGATAGTTTGCGTGTGTTCCTCGCAAACGTACGGGAAGGTAGATCGTCGGTCGATGTCTCCAGAGATTATCCGAAATGTTCACGAATGTGTCTATTCTTGAATATTTCCGATGTATTCCTAGATATTCCCCGTTATTTCCAGTTATTCTGGTATTCTCTGATATTCCCGAGTATTCTCGTGTATTCCCGCGTATTTCACAGTATTCCCAATATTCCCAAAATATTGCCATGGTATTCCTAGCATTTTGTACAGGTATTCCCGAAGTGGCTGACCCCTCGAACAGTATATTACCCTATTGAAATTGGGCCATATCTGTAATACCAGAAGCCTACAAACTCTCATACGTAAAATACGTTGTATTTTAATTTCGGAGCAAATTATTACTAAGCATACAAAAATAAGAAGATGTATAAGATTTCTAAACCGCAATATACCGGGTGTATGTTAGGCAAACCAACTTTATTTAATTAGATGATATATCAGTGTTATCCTAAAATATGGAACATGGTATTTTTAATAACATTATTATGAAGTGAGAATTGTAGGCCTCTGGTTATCACCATGTATTACAGATATTGCCCAATTTCAATAGGGATCAGTGTAATATGCTGTTTTACATATGTTCCAAATTGTAATCAAATATTTTAAGTCTAACAGAAGTTATCGTGTTTACAAGAAGCGGTATACCCGCACACAGATATACACGCACACACACACTTACAGACGCAAAGACATTTTTTATTCGATATTTCAGTTCAGTCTGTTGTGAAACGGATATCTATACAAGAAATTTTGTTCTACGATGATTAATTACTGAACCATAGCAGATACGAAAAAAAAATAATAGAAACATTATTGTAGAAAATTTAGTCAGCTTTAATTTTGCATATAGCCACTTTTTGATTAGGGCTAACCGTTTTCGAGATATGATCGAAAAACCAAAAACCAGGACCTTCTTCGTGCCCCCCTGCATCCCCCCACCTCCTACGTTCGGGGATTTTTGGTATGTTTACCTCCTAAATAGTCCAAACAAGTCAAAAATTGTGATCTCAGCATTTCCCTCTAGAAACCATTCATTGACTGGACTAACACAAAAAAAGTGAAAAGTGGTCTGTTTCTCGGACTACAATAGGCAACCTCAATGAATTTAGACGTGCTGAATACAAATCAGGTGTCCGTTTAGCTCCATCACCCACCAGTTTTTAGTAAATCCCGAAAATAACCAAAATTATAAGTTTTTTTGGTTATTTTCGCGACTTTCAAATAAATGGAGGGTGATGGAGCAATTCTGACTCCTGATTCGAAATACATGAAGATTACTTGGCTTAGTCAATTTTTGTATTTTGTGTGACAGCGGTGTGGTATTATACTATAAAAAAAAAATTGTAATTGTTGATTTAAATGCAGTGTTAAGTAGAATTTATTAGGAAATAGACACGTAGACGTTTTTATTTGTTGCTTGTCTAATAAAATATTTAATTTACCAGCAGCATCTGGTTTAGAAGTAGAGATATTTATTAGATAGACACTGCTGGTTAGATCTAAGATTAAGAGTAAAATAATTATAAATTTAAATAAAACTGTATAAGCTAGATCGGGTATCGGAGGGCAGGTTTTAGAGCTTACTATGATAAACGACTTTATTATACCTTCATGAGAAAACCGGATTTAGTAACTTCATCATCATTTAGGCCTGGCACTTTATTCTCTCTTATTTTTTATTTTCAGTCACGAAATTCGTCTAAATTGTTACTCTCAGCGTAATGAAAAATTTTCGTTATCGATCAATGACAAAAGAAATTATACAGAGTTTACGATGATTAAAAGAATTTTCAAATGTTACTTACACACATCTGAATTCTTTTATTTAACATAACATTTCTGAACGGTCTCCATCAGAAACTGACGTTAAAGAGTAATTCTGTCCACATTTTTTACATTTCTTAGGCAAAGTATTTTCTTAATTAACGATTCTGAGAACTGAAACAATCAATAGAATGTTTTGAAGTTGTACTTTAACCTTACCATATCTGAGCAAGATCTAACGGGGCAATTTACTAATTTTGATCATATAATATACATGTTAAAACATCTAGTTGCTACTAAGTGACACTTTAACAAGAGTAAAATTGCAGATTTTCATTTAATAACGTCAGTTGCTTGCACAATAGCTAGTTTTGAAGGTGACGTTAGAATTATAGTGTAACTGACGAAGGATTAGCTTATACAAACATTCAAATACTTAATATTATACTCAGTGAGCGTCCGACAACCATGTTAGCATCATCTGGAGACAATTAAGGCCGCTTCAGCCACATAGTAAATTATTGTTGTTTACTCTATATATCTGAATATTCTTCAATTTAAAATAAAACATATATGGTAAATTTTATACAACTCTAAACGTATTAAGCATTACAATTCATAAATTTAACTTTTTGCCAAATGTTTACTATATAAACCATTAACTATTTTATATAGATATTAAGTTAGTTAACATATGGAGGCAAATCAATGCGTATCAGAATAAAGTAATTAAAAAGAATGGAGGAAACCGGTATGAAAATAGGTCCTAAATGTGAGGAAAAAATGCTGCACTTATATAATAATAATAATGGTAATAGTAATCAACTTTATTAAAGAAGAAAAAATTTTTATAATAGGAAATTTTAAATAAACACAGTGCGAGAGTATCGTGGTGAAGTCTAGCACCATATTCAATCACACGAATAACTAAAAGATAACATGATATTTATGATTGGAAGAAAAAAGATTGCAAAAAATAATAACATAATATAACACGGCCACACAAAAAAAAAGTTGTCTGAAATGTACATGCGATAAATGGTTTCTGAAGTATTTTTTCTCGCTGAACACGAATCCGAGAATTGCTCCATCACTCACCATTTTTTTGTAAGTCGCGAAAATAACCTAAGGAAAATCACAATTTAGGTTATTTTCTGGATTTACTAAAAATTGGTGGGTGATGGAGTTAAACGGACACCTGATTCGTATCCAGTACGTCGAAATACACAAGGGTTGCTCAATGGAGTCCCAGAAATAGACAATAATATATGAATATCACCGGATCCTCCGCCATTTCCTAGAAAATAACCTAAATTATGAGTTTTTTTTAGGTTATTTTCGCGACTTACAAAAAAATGGTGGGTGATGGAGCAATTTTGACCGGTTTCGTGTTTAACAGAAACCATATATCGCATGTACATTTCACACAACTTTTCTTTTTTTGTGTGGCGGTGTAATTTATTGGTGTCAAGTATACATCAGTTTTTACACAAGTCAAAGGATACACAATATTTAGTTACACGAACAAACTCTTAAAAATATTTTGATAATATAAAAGTATATAACATCAAAAAAACAGATATATTTATATTTGCAACCGAATGAACTGCAATAGAAGATTAAAAGAAAACAAAAAACATTTACATCCATTTTCATCTTCAGTTGAGTATTTTTTTATATTGAGGTTAGATTACTTTTCATGAATTCCTGTAAGGCATATAATAGAAGGCATTATGTAAGGGAAACTGCTTAATTCTATATTTGTAAGATACCTGAGTGAGAAGTTTAATTTCTTGAGGTAGAGCATTATAGAGCTTTGATGCCCCAATATGCAGTGCCATCCCTGGTTTTCGTTAATCTTAAAAGTCATTTCGATGACGAGTGGTATGAGTGAATTTCGTCACGAGTTATAAGTGTGCTTAAATAATTTTTTATGTCTAGTAAACATTGCAATATATATGTCCATGGAACAGTTAAAATTTTAAATTCTATAAACTTTGATTTACAATCATCTCTGAATCTGAGTCGTGCGATTACCTTTAGTGCTCGTCTCTGCATGGAAAATACACTGGACGTGTGTGCTTAAATAATTTTTTTATGTCTAATAAACATTGCAATATATATGTACATGGAACGGTTAAAATTTTAAATTCTATAAACTTTTATTTACAATCATCTATCTCTGAATCTGAGTCCTGCGATTACACTTAGTGCTCGTCTCTGCATGGAAAACACACTGGACGTGGAGCCAGGATGTCCCCAAACAAAGATAGCATAACAAGATGAGCTAAGCTGCGAAGAATGTTATAAATCTCTTTACAATCATAATTTATGCGGCTCTCCCATGATAGTCTGTAGTCTATATAAACACCAAGAAATTTAATTATGCTTTGATCTTCTATTTGCTTCATATTTCTGAGGCCAAACACCATTGACTCAATCTTAGTAGTATTAAGATTCAGTTTCTAACATTGCTACTAATAAAACATCTAGTTATTATTGTGTTTAGTAAGATATGCATCATCAGCAAATAAGATGATAGACATTGTAAGCGGCAGATCGTTGATATAGATTAAAAAGAGTACTGGGCCCAAAACTGAGCTTTGTGGGACGCCAGTATTCACTCTAAGTCTAATTGATTCAATATTGTTGTAGATAACATATTGTTTTCTATTGCTGAAGTATAATTTGATAAGCCATACACCGTTAGTTGTGAAGCCATAAAAATACAATTTGTTTATAAGGATTTGACGTGATACATAGTCAAAAACGTTAGTGAGATCTAGGAACTTTAAGCAGGTTAATTGTTTTGGTTCGAAACCTGTGTTAATTATGGTTCTTAATTTGTTTTTTGCTAATGTAGTAGATACATTTTTCCTAAATCCTAATTGATTTGGATTAAAAAAACTTCCAAAATAACCGATTAATTGATCTTTTAAAGCTAGTTTATAGATTTTACCTAAAGATGGTATGACCGAATTAGGCCTATGGTCAGTGAGATCATCTATGTCGTTTTTTTGTAGATGGGAACCACCTTTAATATTTTTAAGCAATTAGGAAATACATTATTTGTAATGCTTACATTTATTAATGCCGTTACGGGTAATAATATTGACTGCTTAATCGACTTGATTATTCTCGTGCTCATAACTATAACATATATGTAATGTATATATATAAAAAGTAGATATAAACAGAAGAAAAGAGGAGATAATGGAGAAAGAAGAAGTACACAAGGGAAAAGAAAAAAGAGAACGAAAGGTCGCTTCTGAGTAAAAACTAGGTGCTTGGTAAAAAAACAATGAAAAAATATAGTAATAAATCCTACTATACCTATATTATTTTTCCTTGCTAAACAGATATGATTTATATTTGAATTTGTTGATATTAAAAATCTTTAATTCCTTATGCTCGAGTTGTGCAGCTGAATAGCATTGAACATAAAAGATCGCCTCAACTATGACGTGGAATCGTAAATTTCTTTTTAAATATTATATCGACTAAATGAATATTCGATCAAGTGATAAATTTACTCAGACGGAAGTGAGAGGAGATTGTGCAAAATATCGTTAATTTTATTGGAAATATTATCGTACTTACGAAGATTTTGAATAAAGCGACATGAAGATTGCATTTCTTGAATCCTGTTTTTGTCAAGAGATCAATGCACGAATGATAAATAAATAAAAACAAAGCTACTGAATTGACAAAACTAGAGACTCACAGAACATAGTTTATAATCTAACACTCAGAGAATGAGGACTAGAACACAAAATTTTGGGTGACGAATAGGATTTTTTATTATTTTTTTACATGTTCTTTAAACATTCACTGTCTGAAGAGGAGCACGATCAATATGTATATTTTAACGATTTCTTAAATACTGAGTATTGCTTTTGTTCTAAAAAAGCATTAAAAATGATATATTAGAAATTAATTTTAGGTTATGTTCAAAAGATAATTTTATATTATTTAACTCGCTGTTAAATGCCTGTGGATAATTTTCTGAATATTTTCAATTCGTAAATATAAGTAATACGTTGAGGACACTGAATAGAGAAGGCGACAATCCCTTTTTACTATAGGTAAAAGCATAACACAGGTTAATAAAAGCATAATAATACACAAGTTATTGAGTTCTTGAAATTATTACATGTTATATATATTTAACCTTTATTGTTGCAGTTATTCACAAACAATAACAGGCCAATATGTTATTCAAATATCTACTTTGAGTTAAAAGTAAAGCCAAAGTCTGTTTATATGAATATCTTTAATTCCATAGGACAAATGACTAATTTTTGTTGCGAATAAGTGAAGTGACTTGAAATAGTTAATAAATAAATAATTTAATAAACGATATTCTTCTAATCTATCTAAGTTAGATTGAATGAGTAGACAGTTATAGTCATTATATTAACAACTCGGTAAATCTTGTGCTCACCAGTGAAGACTAAAAATTTGCATTTTTTTACGGATTCATTTACGTCGCCTTTATATGAAATTAATAGAGGCCTCATAATACTACCTCGGGGAACTCCAGAAGTAATACTGCCTGGCATCAACCTATAATCTTAAACAGTTGTAATTTGCGATTTATTTGTGATAACGATACGATCAGTCAAAGAGGATTACAACATATGCATATTTTTGAAGCTTATGAAAGAATATAACATAGTTTATTAATGACTTTGCTAAAATCGATATAAATATCGGTGTAAATTGTAAATTGTTCGAAGTTGATTGACTAATAGACATGCTTTATTTTCAACATACGACAGTAAATTAGAAACTATTGAGCGTATATGTCGATAATTAAACATATATAACAGCCGTGATGGTATAAATGGTATGCGCAATTAAAAGATGTATCTGTAAACGTAATAATTTAGTTAATATATGCATACGAAGCAGTGAAGATACGCAATTATATTTAATTACAATAATTTAAATACATGGCATGTAGCTGATATTAAGCCTCAGCAATTATTGTATGTAGCAAACCAGTTTAGCTCTTTATTAACGAATTACAGCGAAATAAATAAGATTTAAAAATGGTTAAGTATGAAATGAAAAAATATTCGCGCCGCCACTTTAAAATCCAAAGTGGCTATCTAAAATACCTTTGAAACGGCCTAATTAAACGAACTCACGAAAACTCGTTTCCGGGCTCTAATTAACCAAAAATGTACCCACCTGTCCCTAACTGACCCTTCTAAGTGACATTAAAACATTATGGCGTTTTATTTCTGTGTTAAAAATTAGATATTCTTCCACAAATAACGACCGTATTATAAAACCAAATCGGAATTGATCCTGCAGGTAAAGTTCAGTAAAGGGACCGCTTAGTTAATGTTATAGCAGTTAGATAAAAAAATGTATAGGCAGACACAAAAAATTGGGTTGGACGATAAAAGCTATGTGTCTATTGTGGTCCACTAATGCAATCGCCAGGGTAATATAATTTGGAATTTAAGGTTAATTTTTGGAATAGACACGTACGTACGAAGTACTACTTGAGTAGTTTACTGTACGGAATAATAACAGTACAAAAAGAGACAAGAGTGAAACTTACTGCTCATAGTAATGTATGACTACTTGACAGATAGAAGCCAATACGTAATTTGATGTATCACTTTGAGGCAATCCTTTGGCGGTGCAATACCGCTTTTACCAAAGCATTAACAAGTATTCAATTTCAATGCTGTTGTAATTTCAGGAACAGTGAGGGGGCGCAGTATTTCAGTGCAAACGTGCAAAGATGTTTAAATGATACTACCTATATGTTATATAAACTCTGGATCCCATTTTCGAGATAAATAAAAAATGAAATGGTACAACCGGATGAAAAAGCATTTTAAAATGGCTTAAACAAGTACTTGATAGATATATTCAAGCAAGTTTTTAACTCAGATGTTTTCTATACTTACCACCAGAAATAATTAATTTTCTTTTGTAACTATGTAGTAATAAGTTTGGTAGTACTGATAATTATCGTTAAAATGAGATATGAGCATCAAAAGCTGTTGTGTACTTACATTAGTACCTATACTTGGTGTATCCAAAAGTTTCCTGTCTTACTGCTCATTGAAATCTCCACATAAAACAAACTTTTTACACTTTCTTAGCATTAAAGTAGTAAAAACACCTTTGCTTGAATAAACTTATCCCAAAAGTAACAACAATAATTTCATTTACACTTAATTTTGTACTATTGAATGACTAGAACCAAGCACCTTGTAACAATTATATCACAATACAAACTAAACAACTATGTTGCACTTTTCCACGCTTTTGTTTTGAACGTAAACTCTAAACCACGTGGATTTATACGATATAAACAAACTTAAAGACGCACTTTGAGTATAGAAAGATGCTTTTGTCAATTGCACGATACCGACTTCAATTGCACGTGGAAAATCACAGAGAGTATTGGTTTGTAATGCCTGTCGATGGTAAATAAAATAAAGGTTGCCATCACAAGCCAGGCGAAGAGATAGAAATCGCGTCGAGTAAGATGTAGAGAGGCTCAAGTCAAACTGAAGTTGGTGCTCAGAGTTGGGCCGTGGTGAGTAAGGAGAGAGACGTAGAGTCGACCACCCATGCCGCTAGACCAATCTGAACACAGAATGTCTTATTCCCGAACCGACAATATAATAAAACACAATCACGACGAAATAAGACCGCGAGGATGATTGAGCCGTGGATTGCGAACTGCTAGGGGCAGTCAAGATGGCCGTGGAACCGCGGTACGTGCGCCGGATGACAGAACTAATGATCTTGACTCGCAATTTAGGGCCGGTACGTTATTAGCGGTCAATACAGGGTGGACACTAAAAATTCCTTGAGGATCATCTTCATGAAGGAGATATCTGCATATACCTTACACAGTTAAACTATTTAACAAAACAGACTTTAAATGTGTAATAAACCTCTGTAAAAAAATTAAACGAGAAAACATAATTTAACATTGTCTCTTAATTGTTCTGGTTTTCTTTCTTTGAGATTTTCTCCCTTCTTCGAAGAATAACGTCCATGAAATCTACAAAATAATACAATCATCTAGTAAATTACTATTTTACTGGAAAATAAACGAACAGTTAGAGAGTGTTTTTGACAAATTATAAGAATAAGAATAAAAATATAAGAGTAATATATTTTGGAAACCAAATCTGTTTCTTTTCTCAAAGATTCTTTATAAAATCCTTTATGTGCTGTGTATATTAAATACCCAAATTTAAGAATATGGTTATATTCAATATCCATAGGCACTCACCACTTACACAAAACTATTGATACAGTTGATAGTTAAACAACTTTAAATTTATTAACTTCTATGTTTAGCATTGGTAACCAGGTTGTAAAAGTATCTACGGAACAATTCGACAAGCATTTGTCCTGTTTTAACAATATTATTGCTGACTCTTTAATTTCTCTTTTTTTACTATCCCCCCTCTTGTTAATTTTTTTTTTCTAGTTTATTCTGTGTCCATTCTCCCAAGCGTATTCGCAAATATTCGATCACTGAATTTCATTCTTCCTAATATAATTCTAATGTTCTTCTAATCTGGACGACTCACTCACATAATGTTTCTTACACTCACAGTGTCAATGCAGTTTTTGTAGATTTCATGGACATTATTTTTACAAGAAATTTCATAAAATTAAGCAGTGAAAAAGCAAATTTCTAAGCGTCGTGTATTAATTCTATTGTGAATTGCCAACTGTTTGTGTCGTAATCTGCACGTGTTAACATTTAGAAACAGAAGTACGATACTCTATAGGATAAATGAGGTTCCCAAAAAAGTGTTCACGTAAGGTATCAAATTGACTGAAACCGGAACAGGACTAGAACAGGTTGGTGAAAGCTTAGTGGTAGCATATTTTGTCTTATGCGCATGGAGCACAGGATTTTAATTATAGAACGGCAGCCTGCTACCAAGCTTTTCGAGTTACTTTAGCGAAGATAATTTCATCGTTTCTGGGAGAGCTGAGAAGAAAAGTTCAGGGTGACGGAACGTTTTACCTGTCCTAAAGGGTTCAAATCGAGCTTTGAACATGTAATGAAAAACCGGTCATCTCGGTCTTCGCAGCGAGGCAGTTACTTTTGTCTTCTTGTCGAGGAAAGTGAATATGATGAGGAAAAATTGAGAACTGCCCTTTTGACTGAGACGCCGAATTACAAAGACCGAAATAATGACAAATAGCCACCGGTCAAAATTATGGTTACCACGGCGAGGCAGTTCTGCTCATTATCGAGTAGTTTTGATGTCTCTTGACCAGAAGAAAGTTCGAACAGAACTTTTTGCTAGTTCAGTTACAAGTGATTACATTCGCATGTTGGTTAATTTTGAGGGCTGATCAAGTCATCGCGGCGAGGCAGCTGTCTACTTCAGGCTATTCCAAATATCATTAAGAAGACGAAAAAAATATGAAATGAATTTTTTCCCAGTTCACATTTGAGAAAAATGATTTCAGCCGCGACAAAGAAAACAAAAGCAAATTAAGGCTGTTTGTAAGTAAAAGCTCGCAGATAATTTGTTTAAATTTAAATTCATTAATTATTCCGGAGCACGCATATACATACCAGGAGACTCTGATACGAGCTGCCCGGACCGAGGATGCTGCGTTGGCACTATACAGAGTATAACGACAGCGCTGCATCTTTGGTCCCAGCAGCTGCATCTTTTATTTTGGTATACACGCATTTTATACCTTCAGCTGAAGATGCCACATGGCTTCAGATACATTTCATGTCGTTGCATGGCGAACGTATATGCGACTCCATTTGATTTCGCGCAGCTACGGCCAACGGAAAATGATTCGCATTTTTTTATCGTTTTATACACCTTACTCTATAAATGAAAAAAGTTTTAGCCTCGTTGTTTTGATAATTTTAGCTTCCAATTTGATACATCTTTGATTGATATTATTGCAACTTAGGCCAATGAAAAATGGCAGTTCTCGATTAATTCATGTCTTGTTCATCATTTTTAACGAGAATTAATCGAAAACTGCCTCGCCGCGGTATAAAAATTACGACATTTTTTTCGACAGGCGGAAAGTCGTTTGCCAGCCGCCCGTATCGTTTTTCGAACTGTTTTCTTATGAAAAAGTTTCTTAGAATATCATAATCCTGCGATAAAGCTCCTGCGATAAAGCTCGCAGCCTTGATAGGGGTATTTGGTAACGGGCTCCCGTACTATTAAGCAATTACTCAACGCTTACGGTATAAATTGTGACACTCAGCTTACATTTGCTAGTCATACTTATTCCACGAAAAATGGGGCTAGTCAAATATATACTTACAATACGTTATACCGAAATGCTTAACAGTAGAAGAGTCATTCTCCTTCTTATTATTCACAATTTCTTGCCAGATGTTTTGTGATTAATGCATTAATCTAGTTGGTCTCCAGTTGTTGTATTGCACGTCTGACAGCATCATGTCATCTATCGTGATTGCCTGTTAGGTTCACGGCCTCACCAAAGTTTTTTTTTCGTCAACTCCTTGCTGACATCAGTCCAAAGTGTGGAGAGCATCTTCTTCGCCCCTTGCTATCTGGCTTTCACTGAACTATGAACCGTTATATATTTTTCTCTCTGGTTGATATAGACAAAAAATGAGAGGATTTGGTAGAATACGATGCTGGAAAATCGCTTTTGGAATCGTATTTATTGATGAACCACAAGAGCTATTAGAGAAATGTATATATCTTATGTTAGATCTGTGTTGGAACATTGTTCCACCGGTCTGTATTCCGTTTTACCAAATACATGTAAATAGTATTTTTAGAAAATGTATAGAATAGCGAATTAAGATTCATGAACTGTAAAGAGACAGTTTCATACGATTTTGCTATAGAGAAATACAGGGAATGATCGATATAATTTTAAAACAATGAGGAGTCGATAAAATACAGTCATATTGTATACCTACAGAAAGTGTTATATGGTAATAAGGATGATCTTAATTTCCTATGTTTCCTATATAGTCCACGCAAATTAAACATTTTAGAAGAAATAATTTATAAAGTAATAATATTTGAGATGCGTACTCTAAATAGAGTTAGAAATAGATACCCGAAAAGTTCCCCCCCAATTTAGAGGTGGAACGTCCCCTCTAATGGGGACTTAAAACTGGTTTTTCACTTTTATCTTGTAAACCGTTGGTCGGAAGAAAAAAAGTATAGGAAACAAAAAAATGTTGTTAAATTCTGCATAAAAAATGTCTTATTAACCTTGTAGCTTATCCTTACCTATTTCGCGCTAACAGCGTCCGAACAGAGAGGTAGTTTGGAGCGCATAGGTAAAAATCGATCCTATTCGAAGTTTCACAGCGAATATCTTAAAAAAGGTTACTTTAACGAGAAAAATGCACAGGAATGATTTTTTTTTTAATTCTTTTTATTTATTTTTTTTATTCATTTTTTATTTATTGAAAATATCATACAGAGATAAGATATTCGCTGTGAAACTTCGAATAGGATTGATTTTTACCTGTGCGCTGTTAACTGTTAACTATTTCCTATATCGTTTTAAATATGTTTTTGTATTATATATACTCTGTACTAGGTTGCTTGGTTGTAAAATAAATGTATAAGGTACAAGTTTAAGTGGTGTTAAATAAACTAGCCTCTGAAGTCTGTTTTGTTAAGTAACTAATTATTTAAAAAAATCTAATACCACTACGACCAAAGCTTAACTCGCCATATTTTTAGATGTTCAGTAATCAAAATTAACTGCCAGTCATCCGGATATATTGATTGACTAATGTTTAGGAAAAATAAGATATTGTTGTTACGTTCCCACACTACATATTTAAAAATCTCTGCAATACTCTCTTGCGCTCGGTGTAAAACAGCCAAACAAAAAAATGGTGATTTTCACGTATTTTGCAACGTAAAATGTATATTGTTCGTCCTATCTTCAAATGTTGAAGTTTGAAAAAAGTAATAATTTTTTATCTTGCCTCGTATTTAAAAAAAAATGTTGGAGCCAAAAAAGGGCCTTATCGATACCCCTCCTTTAGTCATTCAAATTTTACCCATTTCTCGTTATCTAATCGAGCTGAAATTTTGCACACAACTCTGGTTCTAAGGACAATGCAATATAGTATAACTAATACCGTTCTAAATCCAATATGGTGGACGCCCGCAGATGGTAGCTTACCTTTCTTTCTCTTCAACTCCCTTGACATGGGTATCAAATGAAAGGATTTGATGAGTAGAATACGATAAGCTACATGACGTCATTCTAAGCCCAATATGGTGGGCGCTATAAGATGGCGGATTACGTTTTTCTTCACAGGACTTAGTTACATTTTATATTTTTTGTAAATTGAAATAATGTATTCTTCCAATTGTATGAATTTAAAATAATTGGTTAAGGCTAAGAACTTAAAATTAAATAAATTTAAAAAAAATAATTAAGAAAAAATGGTTTTCTTTTAAAACCAAATTGCACTAAAAAGTAGGAAATATTTTTTTTCCAGTGAATATAAACTGATCAGTATAATTTTCAACTTTATAAATAGGGCGCTCGTAAAATATTACTTCCTTTAATCATTTTGATTTACGTTTACATTTTATGAGCGCCCGATGGTTTTCTATTTACAAAGTTGAAAATTATTTTGATCAACTTATAATCACTGGAAAAAAATTATTTTCTACTTTTTAGTGCAATTTTTAAAAGAAAACTATTGTTTTTATAAAGTTTTTTTTTTATTAATTTATTTTTTAAAATATGTTTATTTTAAATCATTATATTTTCGGATTTCTTTGGTGAGATTCATTATACACTAATAAATCTGAAGATATGATGATTTAAAATACATATCAGTATAATGATTATACTAACAGTTTGACACTATAAATACATTCTCAACAGTTTAACTATTTGAGATAAATCAAGCCAGAAAATTAGCCGAAGCGCATCACATTCCGCTTTAACTCCTTTTAATGTTTCACCTTGTAAACTATTAGCATTCATCGTGCCTGCCTTGGTGTAGGGGAGGACGGGGCAACACTTCGGTTTCACAGCGTAATAACAACAATGCACAACCGACAACAATAACTCTATCTTCTCTTAATAACTTTATGACTATATCGATATTCCTCTACGGTTAACAAAGGCCATAATTACCACATTTCTTGTACAGGTACATATAACAAAGAATACCAATCGTATTTTTATTTTATTACAATATACATAATACAAATTCTTAATTTTTAAATACCTGCGTATAATGTCCTTGAGCTATGAATATTTAATGAAGAGTTAGTTATCTTATCCTTGGGAGCTTTGAAATAAAAGGAAATAATACAATCTGAGGCGAGAAAGTCAAGGATTTTAATGATGGAGGCAGTTATTCATTATTTCGACGTCTTAATTAACCAATAATATATCATATGTTTTAATTCTATCGCTTAAAAATAATGAATATTCGGTTCGAACGAAGGTGTGTTTGCAAATTGGGATGCTATTAGCACTTAACTTAAATAATAGCAAAATATTATCTTTGGACGAATACATATTTAAAAAAGAAAAAAGTTTAGTTGAGGATATAGGCTAAGAGCAATAGATATCCTGTACGTTTAGTTTACTAAAACAATTAGAAAATATTGTTCAAGGAAACCCTTCAGGGTTTCATTAAATGTAAGGAACATCAATATTTTTAGATGAAGTGGCAAATTGGTTCCAGTTCGAAAAAATATCTGATTTGATTTAATTATTAATAATATGCATAAAATATATGCAGAACCTATATTTCTGCTTCAGATTCTACACGACATAGTAATGATCCAGTCATATTGCTCTAACAACCACCTTACTCTTTATGTGCCCTTTTCGTCCGCGAACATATTCTAGGATGACTGTAGATATCAATAACTTGAAGTTAATTAGAAATGGAACAAATAATAGACAGTTGGATGCTTTTGATAGCTTAGAAATTGTAAAATGTAAAAATAATATAAATAGTGACAAAGAGCGTCTTCTTTATTGTTTAGTAGGTCACGATTCGTCGAGCCGAGACAGAATTTAGGTAAGGGTGGGGATAACACGATTGATTTAATTCGTTCAACGTGATATTATGTTAGGATAAAAATGTGCCAGATTTGTTGGCTGATTAATTTTTTTTAAAGCAAAAACATTTTTATTTTAAAATTTTAATGATAGACAATTAGCAATGTTGTTACATCGGATAGTAATATGCAGTAATATATTAAAGTATTTGTTACTAGTGTATATTATTTTAATTCTGTATATTGTATGTTTTTAATATGTTTTGTTGTATGTGTACACGTTGTACATCTTTGACTTATTTTATACCTCTACCTTGTAAGGTCTCTTAAATCAATAAATTATTATTATTACAAGATTGTTTAAGCGTACTTCTCAGCTTAATGCTGGAAAATAAATTTTCCCCTTGGGTTTTAGATGTTAATGGGATTAAATTCTGTGAATAGGTGGGAGAAAATTCATTCTATACACCTGGTGATTAGATTCTAAAACGATAAGAATTTTCGTACGATGTAACAAGTCTGTAATATCACTGTCTTTTGCATCAGAGTCATTATCCCGACTGGAAGTCCTAGTGATATTGTTTGCCTTTTCAGATGAGTAGTGGCCACTCCTTCTCACAGATATGATAATGGGAATTATTTGGACTTCTTGAAGTTTCCATATCCTTTTCACTTCCATTGCGAGGTTTTGGTATTTTGCTCATTATTCTTGTTCAGTTTTTTTATCAAAGTGTGCGTAAATGGGATATCGGCATCTATTATTATAGTCGTTTTTTTCATTTTATCTATTGGGAGTAAGTCTGGGCGGTTAAAGTCTACTGTTTTATCTGTGAACACTGTACAATCCAAATATAATAGTATTTCCTGATTTTCAAGAAAAGCATCGGTATTATTATTATTAATAATTTCACTCATCTCCAGATGATACCAACATGGTTAGCGAAACTCCCTTCAAGTAATAGTAACCGAATACAGTGTTCAGGCGTGTTAATGTTTGCAGAAACCACTTCAGAGGCAACAGCTAAACATTACATATCTTTATTTATTTGTGAAATGTGTTTCGGAATGCCAGAGCTTTTACTAACTGATAAAATTAGAAAAGTGGAAGAAGGGAAATTATCCGTTAAAATGTGAAGATGCTAGGTCCAGCTAAAACTTGAGGGGACAATTTTTTCTTTAACTTTTTTTTTAACCTACTTACACAAAGCGTAAATTGAATTATGCTTGTTATACAATAACCTCTACTAATTTTGACATCAACATACCAAATTTAACACAAAAATGTTAAAATAATATTATTTTGCTGTAATTCAAATGTAGGACAGTCACTGTTGTTAGGAGTCAATGATCCATGGAAAGTCATCACTAAGGTGATAAACGTTTTTTAAATTAAAGTATATTTAGTATCAGTACACGAAGTGTTCGCACTTCCACAAAGGTGGTATTAGAACTGATAATAATCAGTGCAGAGAAGAGGGATATTTATCTTAATTATGAAGTTCTTCCTCGGTCCGAAGACCTACATTTTAAATGTTGAATGTTTTATATTTACTCTCAATCAGGCATAACTATAATATAATTTATACCAGTACTCACGTCATTTTGCTTCCGTTCAATACCAATGTGACAATAGGAGTAACTTATCTAAGGCAAACGAGATTTTTTAGGTATCGAATGAAGCGAAGTATATTGATCTTATTCCAACATATTTTAAAAGTGAAACCTATTTGTGTCTAAAATGCCAAACGTAACCTATATTAAAATTTAAACGAGAAATAAAGTTAGAGTCCGTTTGTATATATCATATTAGAATCGCACCTGCAAAATACCAAAAATCAGTCTTCAGATGATAGTAGTTGTTGAATCATTCATTCTAAGTAGACAAAGTGAACCTATGACATTCTGGGATTGCTCAGAATCACTTGATTAATTTTTGGTGATCGGCATGGTTCCTGAATCTGAGAAGATTCATTTTCTTCCTTCAAAGTTTCAAAAACTCGACGACATACCTTGGATGGACAGTAAAGGAGGACTGTCTTATATCTTCAAATTGTTTTGTGGATAAGGCAATTATTTCCTATTCGATATTTTCCTTGATATTGGATATTGAGTGGATTGTGAAAAATTGTCTGATAGAATTATCTTGTTAGACCACAATAGAAGTTTTTTTAAATTCCTATGTGTAAAGATTTATGAAGAAATAAAAGAGAATGAGATTTCGGATGGCCTTGCACTAAATCGTCATTCGTCGAACCGAAACCGTTCTGTGGGATAGCAAAATACCACAAAATGGAGGAGGTAAAAATATGTGAGGACGAAAAAAATCCTCCTACTAGAGTCTAACTTCAGGTTAAATCTAGCTAAAAACTTCATAGACTATTCGCAAAAAAAAGTAAAAGAGCTACTCGCGTTGTTTGATCTGTAGATCAAAGGGTATTCACAAAATGCGTTTTACGGTCGAGGTGAAGCTGAACTAAAGGTCTATAAGACAAACTCAGTAACTAAATCTTTCGCTGATTTCTGTGGCTTTATTATTTTTCACTTATCGAGATGAAGCGATGTAATACTCAATACTATTTTGTCATTCTAGGACCAACTACTTTTGTGAACGAGGGAGGTATGCCACAGCAACGAACTACCTAGAATACATGTTTTTGTGAACATGTATTATCTTTCTGGTGTCTATATCTAATTAGTACAGTTCATAAATTTCCCCGTTAACTCTGAGTAAGTAGAAAGGAATCAGACTGGTCGGTGAATGTACTTAATATATCCAGGGTATGATGTTGCTGTACATCCGGGTATATAACGCAGGAGTTTCTCTGAAGATGTGTAGCTTGTAGACGTAATTATCAAAGAGTCTGCTCTTCGACATCTTAATAATCACGTCTACAAACGGTATATCTGCAGAAAAATCCCTACATCATGTATTTTTATTCATTTTGTTCTCAGCTCCCAGAGGTGTTACGATTATTGTGATTTATTTGTTTTTGTGATAATATGAAGGTAATAATTCAGTTTGTATCAGCTTTTTTTGGATTGCTTCATCATACTGAAATGATTTTATAAAGAAAGTATATCCGTTCAAATGCCAACAAACTTTCAAGATATATTTTCATGCAGCTTCTGCTAAAGAACAGAAGTATGGCTTACTGGGGATCACTTTTCTATAAGATGAATCAAATAAATGTGTGTATTTTCATACTATTTCAATCATTGCTAAAATTACAGAGAATCAAAAAACATTATGGATTTATATCCGGCTAATATGATTTTGGTCGAAATGTTATACGGAAGCTATATAAATCAACAATCCTCCAATAAACTCCAGTCGTGCAGTAGTATATAGCTACCAAATATATGGAAACCAGTGTGCTAGAACATCATGCACGAGTGCACCATCAGTGGTATAAATCACAAGTAATTCCACCTAGCTCTTAGTTTGTTTCTGAATACCATAAGACGGGGGAGAGTCCAGAAATTCCCTTTATCCCATAAATACTACAAGCTTTTGTAAAAAATAACATTTGGATAATATTAATAGATAGTACAATTGTTTCTGTTTACACAATTATTGATTGATTGATTGATGATTCGTTCTTTTCATATACTATTGATACAAATCTGATCAAGTAAGTATATCAAAAAAAAGTCTCTCTTATGAGACATCTTATTAACTTCTCTCATTCAGTGGCGTCCTGGCAAATTCTAGTTGGATCCGCGATTTGGACTTAGGGGGGTCCAATTTCTTTTCTTTACAGTGAGGAGAATTTTAAAATTGTAACACAATATCGCCGTTATAGCACAGAAAGCGCGCGACAGCGTTGTTGCCTGGCAAAGATGCAAATGTAAGTTTCTTATTCTGTAGAAGGTAGCGACAAATTATAGACGATGTTGGAGAAATAAATAAGAGACAAATTACAAATTTTTCGATTGTTCATTGCCATGTTTTATTGATCGGATGGGGGGGCTAAAAGATCTAGGGCCCAGTCCGCGCTTGCGAACCCACGGACCTAGCCAGGACGCCACTGCTCTCATTCGCTTAATATCCAACATTCAAAATGAATAACAAGAAAATAATCATCATCTCTATGTACTGCTGATCATGTTAATATATTTTAAGAAATCGCTCGTAAGGGTAAGCAACCGGAGATAGGACAATATAGAACCGTTGATAGTTCAGGGAAAGCCAGATGGCAAGATGCCAGAAGTACGTCCTTCTAAATGCTAGCTGATGCCAGCAAGGAGCTGATGGTGAGGCCGCTGCCCAACAGGCAACCATGACAGATGGCATGATGACATAAGACGTGTCATACAGCAAAAGAGACCAACTAGAATAATGCATTCATCACAAAGAGTATTATTTCTAATTTTCAGCAATTATGAAGAATGCGCTGAAGTAACTAGCCTCTGCTATAGTTTTGAAATATTCCCATAGAAAATAATAATTGCTATTTGTGTTGTATAACCAGTATTAAAATTTCTGATTAGAATTGGGTTTAAAAATATTTGTAATATTTATGTCTAGGGAAACCGGGAAAAAAGGTGAGCGTTGATTTTATTTACACTACAGTTGAGAAGCTTGTTATGAATAAAGCACCAAAAGCGAATGTATGTAATTCAGTTAAGGAGAATCATAGATAAACAGGTATTAGAAATATGTTTCAGTGTTGACCGATACGTACAGGAAAGTTCAATACAAGCGCTAATTGAGAAAATAAACGCATAAATATAGAATTTCTATTTGTTTAGCTTATGAAATCGAGGCTGTTAAACCACTTGTTGCCATAATTTGTTATTAATTGTCCAGTATATAGACTGAGCACAAATTGTTGGACGTATTAATTTCGTTGCAAAGTATGTCATAATAAATATATTGTTATTCTCTCTGATATAAAATTAAATTGCAAATGAAGACATCTCAGATTTCTTTTCATTATTGGCAACGGATTATGAGACATTAAAGCAATGTATGTCTTAAAAGTTTTTTTCAACTTTCACATATTTATATGCACATTCAGTTTAATAGTCCAGGTCTTTAGGGAAAACGGTGGCAATAATGAAATGATTTGATTTTTTGTATGTTACTATTAACAAACTTAAACTTCACATTATATGACCTGCGCCTGCAGTTTTTTATAAATAGAGTTCAAGAATTTAAAAAATATGTATTACAAATTTTTCAATATTATGTGAGTAGTATAATAAGGAGTACATATTACTATATAATTTAATAAATAAGTAAATAAATAAAGTTGAAATTGTGACATATGATACAAAAGAAATAATTGGGAAGGCAAATAAAATGTTAAAGTTTCTTAAGAGAATGGCTCAGGATTTTACTCGGCAAAAATTTTAACAAAGGAGACAGAAAAGAAAAATTAAAGAATCAGCTATAGTATTATTGAATGAGGATTAATGCGTGTCGAATTTTCTATTGTTGTTAGGTTAAATTATTAGGATTAGCATTGCCATATAATAGTGTATTATTCAACGAACGTGTAATGATGGTTATTACTCAAGAGGAGTGAGTGAGTAATAGCTATTACACGCGAGTAGAATACTATACTTTTCCTACGACTACTCAACAGAACTTTAATGTAAATGTGCTGAAAATAATAATTGGCGAGATTTCTAGGGAGATATGCGAAGACGTACATTGTGCCGTGTCGGTCATAACTTCTTTATTTTTTAAGCAGGACAAAAAAATAAAAAAATACTTTTAGCCTAATCGATAATCTTTGGATTCTTAACATCTTTGACGCAAGTTTCTTAGATATTTAACTTTTAAAGAGGTATTTTGACTTAAAGACGTTTGACGCCATTTTTAAACCTCCGAAAAAATCAAAAAGTTACGGACATTTTAAAAACGGCAAATTGTTCCTCGGTTTATGAACTTTTCTATGGAGATTTTTATTTTTTAGCTAGGAGTCATACTTTTCCATTTCGTTGAGAAAAACCGTGTTGAGGCGCCCGTTTTCGCAATCTGCAAAGAAGACGAAATACGAAATCTTTAGACGTTCAGGTTCAGATCTTTCTTGAGTTGAAGGGTTAATCGATGCCATTATGGAAATCGAAAAATTGCATCTGCTGCGCATCGTGAATCGCACCGACAAAATCGAAAATCCGAGCCTACAGGAGCGTATGAAGTGGCATTTCTTGACTTTTGGTGAAATCGATGACCTGCTTATGACAGATTGAATTGAGTTATGGCACACGCGATGTTTTTGAATTTTAAATCGACTTTTGTGATTGCTCCACAATAACTATTGGATAATGAATATGAAGCCTTGTGATTGGTCCTTGCCCATTGAGTAATGAATGATTACCCACGGCCGTGAGTAATGAGCCCTATTACTTTTGCAATAAAGTATCGATCATTAATGAATTATTTAATAGTCGTAGAAAAATTTAATTACATATAAATAAATAAATAAATAGATTATAAATATCAAAAAACTAAAAATTGTACAATTTTCCAAAATAGCAACCATAGGACAATTTAATTACGGGATTTGTTACTGTAATTAATGTTTATAGAAAATAATATATTTCCCTTATTATTACCCCAAGTGTCTGGATTATAAGTTATTTAATTATGAACACATTATGCGATACTCATTGTTTTTCTGGTATGTTAACTAAAAGCAATGAGTTCAAGCATATTAACATTTTAAATGAAATATTCTCTGAAATAAAGACATAAAAGCACCGAGAAGCTTATTTTGTGACAGGGTAATATAATCATTATATGAAAATTTCTCATGGCTGACAAGCAGCAAGCAATTCAAATATAAAAAATGTCATTAACTTATGCTTTATATTACGCGTGAGCGCTGCAAGTTATAAATTCATCTTGAACCACTGAAGCTGAAAATAAATTAAATTTTGATACAATTTTAATATAGGGTTTCTCCACCACCTGTTATACGAATTAAAAACAAAAAAACAGATTGAACTGGTCCTGAAATTTAGAAGATTGCTAGCGACTAACCTATGCAAATTTTAAACAAAGAACATTGACTGGTGGAAAGAATTTTTACTGGAATGGACATATAAATAGTGCCAGACAGTTGCTTCTACAAAAAAAAGAAGAGAAGAAGGCGAATAACCTATTTAACTTTGGGAAGTCTACATTTATTACCGAATAAAGAGACTGCCCCCAATTTAGTATTTTTCTCGATCAGTATTATTGCTCATTTATTCATAATGAGTTTTCAAGTTTGAAACGTAATGAGCTCCACCTATTTTGAATTTAGCACAAGCAAATATTCTCTACAGTACACAGATTAATAAAGAAACTTCAACTTTTTACCTTATACAGGATGGTTGAAAGTTATTTTTTAATTTTGCATTTTCTTACAATTCTCGATATTTTCGGGTTTGTTTAATATTGCTTTATTAACAGAACTAATTATTAACATGACACACTTATATATTTAAAAAAAGTGTCAACATCATCTTCTTCAAAGTTTTGTGTGAGAATAGTAATACTTTGTCATTTTAAGGACATTTTTTGTTATATTATTAAAACAAAGTCTATCTAAACTCCTAATTCGTGATGGTAATTTATTACATAATATAATACCCATATATTGTAGACGCTCTTCTTATTTAGATAAACTACGCCTAGGAATTAATAAATTATTACTTGATTGGATATTGTTGTCGTGGTTAAAATTAGTCGGTAAAGATTTATTAACATTATTTTTTATATATGTACAGTGTGTGCTATTTAATACCGCAACACTCCATTATTTTGGAACGCGTTGGCTAATTTTATTTTTTTGTTTTTTTTGAGATATATGGCTCGATGAGCTTTATTTGACTCTTTTGAAAAATTTGTAACTTTCATATTTTCAAGGCCTACTAAGCTCCTCTAAAGGGTCGAAATATTCGATTCGCAGTTGTTTCAAATACTTTTATACAAAATTTCTCACTTTACGACTGGCCTTGTATAAAAGTCGATTAGGTTTACTAAAAAGGGAAGGTAGTCATTCGACTTAAGGAACATCAGACACTAAATGAGGAAGAAAAATGAAAAGTTATTCTTTAAATAAATAGTGCTTCGATATCTTATACATTATTCCGTTGCTGTACGTAGGTGCCTTAATGAAAATTTTTCAAACAAATGAATTGGACGGAATAGCTCTTCTTTTTTCTTCTTTATTTAGTGACATCAACATCAGATACTATACCTTATACAGGATGGTTGAAAGTTATTTTTTAATTTTGCATTTTCTTACAATTCTCGATATTTTCGGGTTTGTTTAATATTGCTTTATTAACAGAACTAATTATTAACATGACACACTTATATATTTAAAAAAAGTGTCAACATCATCTTCTTCAAAGTTTTGTGTGAGAATAGTAATACTTTGTCATTTTAAGGACATTTTTTGTTATATTATTAAAACAACGTCTATCTAAATTCCTAATTCGTGATTGTAATTTATTACATAATATAATACCCATATATTGTAGACGCTCTTCTTATTTAGATAAACTACGGCTAGGAATTAATAAATTATCACTTGATTGGGTATTGTTGTCGTGGTTAAAATTAGTCGGTAAAGATTTATTAACATTATTTTTTATATATGTACATTGTGTGTTATTTAATACTACAACACCCCATTATTTTGGAACGCGTTGGCCAATTTTAATTTTTTGTTTTTTTGAGATATAGTGCTCGATGAGCTTTATTTGACTCTTTTGAAAAATTTGTAATTTTCATATTTTCAAGGCCTACTAAACTCCTCTAAATGGGTCGAAATATTCGATTCGCAGTTGTTTCAAATACGTTTATACAAAATTTCTCACTTTACGACTGGCCCTGTATAAAAGTCGGTTAGGTTTACTAAAAAGGTAAGGTAGTCATTCGACTTAAGGAACATTAGACACTAAATGGGGAAGAATAATGAAAAGTTATTCTTTAAAAATATGCATTATTCGGTTGCTGTACGTAGGTGCCTTAATGAAAATTTTTCAAACAAATGGATTGGACCTCCGATTAAAGAACTTATATCTAGATACATAATGGCTACCTTTTCTTCATATACCTTATTTGCTCCTAACATAGTCACATTATATGTCCATTAAAATGGATAGATGAACATCACATCCCATAGGCAACAGAGGCGGGTATGTGTAGAAGGGAAAATGTAAAATATGTTACCTATTTTATGTGATAATTATTGGTTAACTTCTAGGAATATTAACGCAGATTAAAAAAATACAATAGGTAAAGATGTTTTATTCAAGGGAAATATGCATTGGAAGGATATTATTTATAATATTATTATTAAAACTATAAACTGAACCTCATCATGCTACGACTATGACATATGTACTTATGAAATGATCGATTTCTGCAAATGGCACAGCACTGTTGCATGTTGCACTAAATTGTCACTAAACTGTCTAAATATGAACAGAGAATATTATTTAGGTATTAGGCAAATCACAACTTAAAATAAAAAGACTTCTTCACCACATGTTGATCGAAAAACACTTATTAACATTAATGACTGATACTGTCAAAACTGTCAAACTGAGATTATGATAATCGAACTGAAGCCGACCGTGTACGAGCGGCCGCGAATACGCCGATGGGCCAATCAGCAACTTATGGGAAGAGGTGCCTTAGATTGGGAGTCTTTCGGGATCATAAAATTCAAGCCATTATGTATCTAGATATAAGTTCTTTAATCGGAGGATTGGACGGAATAGCTCTTCTTTTTTCTTCTTTATTTAGTGACATCAACATTAGACACTAAATAAGGAAGAAAAAGAAAAGCTATTCCATCTAATCCATTTGTCTGAAAAATTTTCATTAAGGCACCTACGTACAGCAACGGAATAATGTATAAGATATCGAAGCACTATTTATTTAAAGAATAACTTTTCTTTTTTCTTCCTCATTTAGTGTCTGATGTTCCTTGAGTCGAATGACTACTTTACCTTTTTTAGTATCTAACTGACTTTTATACAGGGTCAGTCGAAATGTGAGACATTTTAAATTTGGCTATTGAATAACAAACACCCTATATGAAGTATCGAGCTAAAATTTTGTGTACAGGTATTTGACACAACTGCAAATCGAATACGATATCCAATATGCCATTAAAAAATTGCCTAATAGTCAATCTCTAAATTTCGATCCATTTAGAGGAGCTTAATAGGCCTCGAAAATATGAAAATTACAAATTTTTCAAAACAGTAAATAAAGCTCATCGAGCACTGTATCTCAAAAAAAAGAAAAATTAAATTGGCCAACGTGTTTCAAAATAGCGGGATGTTGCGGTATTAAATAGCACTCACTGTAAATAAGTGCAAAATTTTTAATCTAAAATTTCTAAATAGTTCTCTACTAGAAGTGTACTTTGGTACACATAGCATATTTCTTACTAATTTTTTGTATTTTTTTTTGTGAGTTTGAAGGAAATTCTTTGAAAGAAATGTTCATAGTGGTGTGATAGCTTTTCTACGACTATAAAAAAACTGTACTCTATTTCATTAAGTATTTTTTTTTATGCGTAAAATATATGTTTACGATAATAGAGAAAAAAATTTAAAAGTGAAAAAAAAGTAACATTATTCCACTCGCGCGTGTAGCGAATCATAAGAGTGCAGTGAAAACATTTGAAGTTGTTTCGCGATCTTCGGTTTCGAGACATCAAAAATCATATATTTGTATTTTGATGCTTAAGTTAATTTTGAAATTTATTTATAACGTGGAAATTGAGGTCAGTCGTAGACAAAATATCGTATGAAATTCATGGATATAGTGCCTTTTTTTCAAACTTTCCCTTCCCGAAAAAAAGTATATTATGCATCTGTTATATAAACAACAATTCATTCATAAGTTACATAGTCCTATTAACATTTTTGAGCTTTCTTAAAAATGCGTACTATTATAGCTGTTTTTGAAATTTGTAAGCTAATATCACAATATAACAGTAAAATGACACAAGTTGAAACTATGGTCTATATTACTGTCAGAAAATGAATGTTATACAACCTGTTTGGGCTCTTTTACTATTATTTTATTATTATCTAAAATACATAATACAAGAGAGGTTCAACTTCAATATAAATTTCAATTATGGATATGCGGCGATAAGAAATTTAAATGACACCTGACCGAGAAAGTATCCCATTAGGAAATGCCTAAATTAATATCTTAATTAGACCGACTGTAAAGAATGCCATTATAGATGGTTCATACATTCCAGAATTAAAATAATATTCCTTCGAAATAAGGCGTTATGTCACTGAATAATATATACAGAAATTAAAAATTATGTAAATTTACACCTGGTCAATTAAGGCCATTGTTAGTTCAGCTTATTCAGGGGAAATCTAAAAGAATTGTATTAGTAAGTTAGTAATTTATTCGGTTGAAAACATCTACAATGTTATATAGTCGAGTCTCTAAGCTGGCGCGTCCAAAGGTCGCTTCATCATATAAACTAAGAGAATAAGACATACGCAACTAGTTCATATCTATGTCACTGCAATAGCTTTATGCGCATCGCACATCAGATCGTACGTCGTGTTACCAACTCATACATACGCCACCTTAGAGTTTACCGGAATATAACTATGCCAATTTCAATGAATATCCCAATGAATATTTTTATCATTTTCATGTAAAATGTGGCAGTTGCCCCAACGAATACTTAATTTGTACAAATGAATATAACATTTGCCGTGAAATAAACGTATTAAAACTTTTCTGTCAATACGTTTTCTTCAATATTCTATTTTTTTAGGAAAGTGAGGTTAAATAAAGATATACCTAATTCTTCGGACAAAATAAATATAGTCAAAGAAAGTATGCAATCACACGCAAATCATTATTAAATAAAATGTAGACAAATAAAAGGGTACCAAAAGTAGAAACAATTATTAAGTGAGAGTTTTTCAAAATTAATCCAAATTTTAATCAGTAAACAGAAATAATAGTCTGGGAGATAGCGTCAAATTTAATTACATCATTTCAACAAAGCTCATATTTTCAGTACTAATCCAGGCAACGAATGCTCAAAAAAGGGTGTAGAGGGAAATGTTAGGGACAGAAAATTTGACTTCGGAACTTTGTTTGGACTAATTTGGAGATTAACATATCAGGTGGTGAGCGGGGGGGAGAGGAGGTCCTATTTTTTGGTTTTTCGCTTATATCTCGGAGACTATGCGTCGTATGGAAAAAGGTAATCTATGCAAAATTAAACATAATTAAATTTCCTACAAGAATGTATATTCATTTTCTTCCTATGTGTTATAAATTACCAGATATTCGCCAGCCAAAACAGATAATTAAAAAAAAATATATTAGGTACCTTGAATATTTCTATCAAAGTGGTTTACCGTGGTCTGCTAATAACTCACAGTCACAAAACAATCTTTATTTTACAACACTCGACGGATTTACTAACGTAATATTTTGTCGAAATTTATATATACCTATATATTATTTTAATTCTTGTATAAAATGTATGGGAGGAACATGATGAGAAGTATATTTTCAAGTGGTTTCAAGGCGATCAATTACCGAAAATTGAAAGTATCATAAATTAGAGGGAGGAAATCCCAGGTATTCTATGCATGTAATCTTTTACTTCTACATGAATTCTGTTTTATTCATTTCAATGATTTTCAGTATTTTTCGGCAGATATTTGTGAAGACGAAAATGAGAACGATGACGCTCGAGAATCTGAGGAAAATCTAGATTTGGAAGACCATTCAGATAGCACTTCCAAAGAGGAAGATAATTTAGAATACAGCAGTGAGAGTGATTCAGATGAGACTAAATTTATTTTATTCGTATTTAATGTGCCAAAATTATTTAATCTTCACTATTCTCATTCAATGATTGCAATCTCTAAGTATTCTCTATTATGTATGTCTAATATTTCATACACATATGATTTTCTTTCAAGTTTCATACGTTAACTGGGGCATTAAAGATACCATACGCGGTGAGCACCTGGACGCTGCGGTACACTTAAAAGGTCTAGCTGACAGGTTTTGTCCCGTGGTATTGTCAGCTGACAATTTTTAATAGTTTTTTTATATCGGAAACTGTCATATATCGACTCTCTCAGCGAAAACTATAGTAACTCAATTTCAGTTTTGAGAAAAATGCGATTAAATGTTTAATTGGTGCCCTTGAAAATTGATTGTATAACTTACTATACATTTCACAATGTATTATTGGTTGTCTACAGTTCACAAAAAGTTACGATAGTTTTCTAGGGAAATCTTACCTTTATAATCGATTTTTCGACTATTGTAAGTCATACACGAATTTTATTACTATAGTTTTCGTTGGGAGAGTCGAATATGAATTTGAATTTCAGCTTTGTTGAAATAACGAATTTTCCCGTGTTTTTCATACATATTGACAAGGGCAGCTGCCAAACTTCGTCCCTCACCCTATGCAGCTGACACATATTTTTTTTCATTTATATTACATAAATAAACTATTTATAGTTTTGTAGCTTTGTTGGATTGACGCAAAAAAAATATTTTACCAAATGCGCAGCCTCCTACGCTCTTAATATCCACGTTCGTGTCAGCTGACACTTATTTTGTTGTTTTTCGAACGAAAACTAACAGTTAAAAAACAAAGAAGTCCTTATCTGTTGTTCTTATCTATTCATATAAAATCACTATCACAACGTTAATTTGGATCCTACTTTTAAAAATTTAGGCGATCATTAAACTGTCAACTTTGTATATTTTTTCTGCTCCAATCACTAAACTCTAATAGAATTCAGTGATTTCAATCAGAAAGAAAGGTAAATAACACGAAGCGGTATGGGATGTTTCAACTAAAATTTTCCGTTTTCACTTACATTTTTTTTGTGTTTATATTTTTTCTTTCTGCATTTATCAGCCTGCACATTGGTTTTTGTTTATTAAATATTCCCTGGTCGTGGCTGCTATTTCTCTTAAAGAAACGAAGGTAAAATATAACTTCCAACATTTCATAAATTAATTGCCAAAATCAAGACCCGAATCAGTGTACGTGTAGAGGAACACCTAATTTATTAATAAAAAACCGTCACTCATCATATGATTTATTATAGGGAATATTATTAATACGACCTCAGCATCTTGCAGGTGCCTACGGAGATTCAAATTATCTCCTCTCCGTACACGCAGCGCAGTTTTGACAACTTTGAATAATAACATCATCGGAATATGAGAGTCACTAATGATTATTAGTTAGAGATTCCAATGGGCATTTTTAATTATAAATTAGGTCTGACAACAAAGATGATACTGTTAATGCGAGAAAATTATCATCTTAATTACAAAATGATAAAGTAGCAGTTGTATATTGTATCGGCTCAATTCGTTGGTTTGTTGACCGGTCAAAACTTTCAACTGTGCAATTATCTGGTATATGATCAAATTCGAAAACTGAGTAACTTTACAATAAACTAAGCCGGGTAAATTCTTAAATAACTGCATTATATTTTAGAAATTCTTAAATATTTGATTGAATTCTATTTTCCAAACAATATAATTCATCAGGTTCTAAATTTATTAGCTAATCTAATTATTTTTTGTTAATTGGAACGGACCAAGTGAATTTTTGGGTTGAATTTAAATTCAGATTTATTAAGAAAGAGAATAGATATCGATATGCAGTTTTCAGGATTTAAGAGAAAATGTATTTGTGAAACTGAGTTTTATCCATTTCTTTTATTTTGTGGCACGTTACTATCTATAGGGTGTGAAAGAAAACCGTGTTTTTTTAAACAAACTTTATAACTATCGAGATTCCACAAAAATTAGTTGATATTTTTTTGATGCGCATTTTTTAAGTCACTGGTTTGTGAAGAAAAAACCAATTTCTCAAATTTCTGATATCTCTCTTATAAGATACCGATTTTTTCTAATAACCTGTCATTTTCCCATCTTTTTGTCGTTAGGCCTTATTGGGTTTCATAGGAGCCGATCGTTGTAACTTATTATAGTACCTTATGCCGGCTCCTTTACAATAATAACAATAATAATAATAATAATAATAATAATAATAATAATAATAATAATAATAATAATAATAATAATAATAATAATAATAATAATAATAATAATAATAATAATAATAATAATAATAACAATAATAATAATAATAATAATAATAATAATAATAATAATAATAATAAGTACATTTTTTTTGTACTTTCAGTTCATGGTAAATAAATGTCTTTGTCTCTTTAATACACATTTTATTTTTATTGCTCCATTAATAATAAAAAGCGGTTCTTCCCTTTTTCTTTAGTTGACATTTTATATACCTAATATTAGTGCTTATATAAAAATACATAAATAAATGTTTTTTCGTATTGTTTATTTAGATTCTATTTTATTCCACTAAGAAGACATAAACAACAATTTTTCGTATATTTTGGTATTTTTGGTGTGGAAAATACATTAATAAAGTTTGGATTTTTTTTGTATCTACAGGTGAAGCCATTTAATCCATTTACATGTATGCCAGACATCAACTTGATATCTTTAACCGTTCCAGAGATAAGTAGTATTCTGTTTTTTTTTTATATTTTGATGTAAAACACCCAAAAAAGGTTCCCCAATCCTTCAACATATACCGACTTTGGGCACTTCACTACAATTTTACTGGAGCTATCATAAGGAATTATAACAACCTACAACGATCGGCTCTTACAAAGCACAATAAGACCTTACAGCAAATGAAAATGAAAACAATCAGTATCTTACAAATTAAGAGAGATATAAAAAATTTGAGAACTCGTTTTTTCCCAATAAAACAGTGACAAAAAAATATACATTCTTTTTTGGAATCTCAGTAGTTATAAAGACTGCCAGAAAAACACGTTTTTCTTTTACACCCTGTAGATAGTACCGTGCTTCAAAATAAAAGAATTGGACAAAACTCGCTATTTCACAAATAAATTATCTCTTAAATCTGAAAACGCATATTGATATCTATTCTCTTTCTCAAGAAATGTGGATTTAAATTTAACTTGAAAATTCGCTTGGTCCATTTCAATTTGCCAGCAGTTTAGTATTTAGGGTAAGTATTAAAAAAAATTTTGCAATAGTAAAGTACCGGTTTCGATCTGAAAATCGTCATGATAATGGAATAACATGGACAAAATAATATAAATAACTTTTAAAATAATTTATTTTAAAGTTATTTTTTGATCATTAAAAATAATAATAAAAATCGTAATTTTGTTATATTTGTATATTGTAATAAAAAAATTGGTTTAAATAACAGAACATTATCGTTAATTACGACGTGCGCATGAGACGCGCACAGCGTCCCAATCAACGAGTGAAGCAGGTAAACAAGGACCGCTCGTCCCAATATTGTTATTTATATTCGAAATCAGTTTCTTTTATGACGAAAAAATTATTAGGTACGAAGTGTATATTAAATATTGAAAGTTTGAACCTTTATCTTTATTTTCCTACAGTTACAAGAGTCACATGAACTATATTAAAAAAAAAACTCCTTTTTCTGAATCACGTGTTTCGATCTATTTTCCGTTAAAATTTGAATTGCCAATAAAATAAAATATTGCCATCGAAAAATGTATACTTTAACCTTGAATCAGCAGTTTTCCGTTTTTTCTACGTTAACTTTTGAATATTTTACAGACAGTTTTAATTTATAATTATCAAAAAATTGTGAAATTAAAAAAATCGTCTCCTTTTAAGCCGTCAAATGATTTTCATTAAATTTTCAACAATATAAAGGTAACTGCTGTTAAGCAACAAATAAATTAAAAAGCGGAAATCTTCCCCTTTAAAACGATTCTTATTTTATTTTAATTCTATGATTTACATTTTTTATTTGAGATATTCGGGTTTATTTACTCGAAAACTATGGCACCTAGAAAATAAATACTTAGAACCTTTTCTTGTAAAATTTCCTCATGTCTCATTTTGTCCCATACAGAAAACCGATATTTTTTATAGTTACTGAGACAATTAAAAATGGTGCCGGGTACACAAATTTTTAAGGCAAAACAGTGACCCTACACCTGCAAACATTTTTTATCTTGTTCGTTATAACCACTGTTCGGCCCTATTTTCAATTTCCGAGGCTATTTCATTTTTTTTTTCGGGTTATTTGTATTACCCTCCTGGCGGAGTTTAGCTATATAATATAATCCAACTCTCAACCAGGACACTCACACATAGACAACAACGCAACGACCATTCCCTGAGCATTACCATCTGTCATAGCTGAGACTCGAACTCAGGAGAGATAACAGCGACTAGCCATGTTGTCTCACACATCAGCAGACTATTGTTACCGCCTCGGTAACACATTAAAAGTATCACTAAACATTCATACCTTAGGCAGGATTCGAACCCGGGATCCCATGGTCTCAAATCTAACACGTAAGCACTGAATTGGTGATTTAATGTATGCTTTCATTTTAAAAGATCCCTGTGAGACTCAGGCAAAATATTGTTAATCTAGATTTGAGACGATTTAAATTTTACTAAAAATTGGTTGGTCAGGTTCTTCCTTATCTCCTTTTCTTGGAAATCGGTATAACTTTTATAACCTTAAAAATGTCGGAGAAGATACTTGTGAAAAACAAAGAAGAATTAGTTCAGTTGAAAATATGTATAATTTTCATCATAAATTTCGAATTTGAAAGAATTTTAATTCTTCAAATTATACATGGCGGCCTTGACCTCTTCCTCGAGCGCTGGCTTGGCATATTTTTCAAGAAGTCAGTGACACGTTGGAGATGTGGAGTGCGGCAAAGTCTTTATCACATTAAATGGTGGATTAACTGATTTACCAGCGTACGCTAGGCATTGCTGCCACTCATGGAAAATGTCGCCGAGCCAGAACGTCTACGCTGAGATCTGGTTTGTTGCCATCAGCGAGAGCTGCATGGCGCATGGTACAGGAATATAGGGTGGGCAGTGTAGGTTTTCGTGGGATGCGTTTCCGCATTCTCTTCTGACTTGGAGTGTTTATGCTCCTTTTTTTGCGGTTATTTCTAGGGATCTTCTTCTTCTGTGTCTTCTGTGTCCTCCCGTTCTATCTTCGGCTTTATGCGATTCCTTGTTTTCTTACTGTTCATTTCCAATATACTTGGGTCTTTCCTAGTTTGTTCATGGTCTTCTCAATTGTTGTTATCCTCCTATAGCATTGTCGTCCTAATTTTAGTTTGTTTCTGTATAGCATTAACACTTTCTACAACAGATATGTAGGGTCCCTTCATTGGACATGTTTCCAGTACTTCAGTGCACACGTTTTTATTCTTCTTGTTATTGTTTTCCTCTCCTATTAATGCTGACGTTTCCAGTCCTCTTAGCGTTTTGCGAGTAGTTGAAAGTTGTTTCTTTCAGATATTCTCGGATTTCCTCTCATAATGGTGTACATACGTTTGTCCTTGATCTGCCTTTGATGAATTCTCTCTGGTCGCCTGATGGTTTCCCGATGTGTTACTCTAGTTGTTCGAGCAGGCATATTGTGCAGTGTGGCATTCTTCTGTAATGATACTCTTAATTTTGGGGAGAGGTTTTCTGCTACACTAGTGAAAAAATATTAAAATCATCTAGAGATATGTTACATTCAATATTATTCGATTTTTTAGGATTTCATCCAAAATGCATGACATGCGTTTCATTATTGTATATAAAATACTGCAAAATTTACTTAGTGATTTATTTTTGAGGTAAAATCCATAGAAAATGAAGTATAGTGAATATATCTACAAAGAATGTAGAATGAAGGTTCCAAACAATTTTTAGACAGCAAGGTGCTCTTAACATGTTATTTAGGAATATTCTGTTTTTGTTCTGTTTTATTTTTTCTCGAACTTGAACTTTTTGAGCCACTTGGATCGTAGGCTGGTTAATTCTCATCCTACAGCAACAAAAAAATAAATTAAAGGTAATTGAATAAGCTTTCAACTTAATATGATCAACATTTTACGTATGACCCACCGTTTTTGGGTTAAATAAAAACAAATTAAAGATAACACAGTCCCACAAGAAAAATGTGGGCTGTTCAGCAGACCAGACCAATGTATCCTTATGTATTTTGACCAGCTGAATCCGAATCTGAAGTCATAATTGTCAGATTGGCTTGTTTTCCATCCCCAACTTCAAAAACCCCAAGTAAAAAGCTGTTTTTACGCCACACTCAAACGAGGAGTTAATTTTTTTAAAAATATGTTTCCTTCGTAATCTCAAGCCATAACTTCATGTTACTGTAACCCCACAACCTTATAAGTCCACAGCTCTATTACTCGGGTTATGCAAGCTTCTATAACCACAAGAATCTGAGTAAACAGGAATTCTACACATCCGACTTCAAAAACCATATAACTCAGAGTGTACATGCTTTTATAACCCCATAACCTTTAAATCTTTTAAGTTCATAACCCCAAACTCCATAACCCCATAACCCGGGGCATCCTTTAACGTCATGCTCCGGGGCAAGCAGATCTTTGTGAATGTATCACCAGGAAATATTTACTTTTCATATCTAGTACTCATCAACACAAATCAGGGCTGCGCGTCGATAGAGAAATGGGCAGGTTGATGAATCTTAAGTTCCATTTCTTGAATTCTCATATTCACTACTTCCTAGAAAATCTTGGTGATATCTTGGTATGGAGTTATAAAAGCCTGCACACTTTGGGTTTTTGAAGTTAAATGTGTAAAATTTCTGTTTACTCAGAGTTTTGTGGTTATAGATGCTTGCACACCTCGATTAATGGGGTTATAGGGTTATGGAGTTTCAGTGATATGAGGCTATGGCGTTGTGGCGTTAAGAAGTTGTGAAATAAACATATTAAAACAAATTCTAACTACTCATTTGTGGATGAAAGGCGAAGAACTGACTTTTTAAGTGCGTTTTTTGAGATTAATGATGAAAAACGAGGCAATCTGACAATTCTGATTTGGATTCGGATTCAATAGGTCGAAAGACATAACGATACACTGGTCTGGTCAGCCGGCAGACAACTTTTTTTGGGGATTGTGTGATTTTAGGGGTTTTAAAAAAATACTTGGTATTTTTCGCTAAAAGTAACACATTGTTTGAGGTATTTAAAAAACTATATTTTAAAGTCTATTTGTAAAATAAACAAATGAAGCAGATATAATAATATAAAATGAAATTTGTCGACAATTATTTTTTTCACACCATATTAAAATTCCAGCGACAGAGATGTTTCCGAATATCGAATTGCAGTGTACTATACCCCAATATCATATATTTACGTTTAGTGTTAGCATGAACTTTCATCAGATTGACCATAAACGTTTATTTTCTTTGGAATGTTATCTTCCAATGATCTTGCTATGTTCGGTATGCAAAAATTAGTTAATAATAGCATGTAACTAAATTCCCGTTATTACAACCATCTCATGTAAATTAATCTAACAGCGACTTAACCTTTATTTTTCGTACCTTGCCTTATGACGATAGCAGTCTTTCCTTTCACGACTCTCTGTACCCAACTCTGGAATAAGATATGAACCAACTCGTGACAGAGATGTGCTTAATAATTACTTAATCATAAACTGCGTCCCATCACAGCTGAGTGTGGTCAAAACAAATACAAATAAAGGATACGGTCAATTGTAATAATTCAATAAGTACAATAACATCAAGGTCGATGATCTCTGTCTAATCATGTCTAAGCTCTAAGAAAAAATAAATCGTATGGTAATGGAATGCGGACAAGCGGTTTAGTCTTTTGAAAACTTTTGAACCGAAAAATGTGTAAATTGAGTCATAGACGATTATTTAACTTATCGATTTTTTATTATCGTGTAAATGCAATCATGCGTATCATACTTTTAATGAGTTCCATTTAAATGGAAATAAAAATTCAGGAGCAAGTTGATCAAAGATATATGCATGAAAAAAGTAACAGAATAATGATACTTTATTGAAGCCATCGATGAAGGCTTGTTGTCTGTTCTATTAATATTAATAACTCATATCGGAATGAAATAATTGAACTCGCTCTTCTGATGCTGAGGTCAAATCAATATTTTATTATTATTTATATCGACTTGAAAAATGAATGCCTTAACCTTTCAACAATTTGTAGCTTGGATGTATTGCTCCGAGAAATCAATTATAACAACAAAGCAGTTGATACAACTTGGTAAAAATTAATTCATTTAAATATATACAGGGTTTTCTGCTTTAATTTACCAAATCGCTCATCATACGTGCTAGAATATATCATTTTAATAAGAAAGAAGTTCGTATTAAGAATTTGGCTAGGAACCGAACATGAAATTATCTTCGCAGATATTTGAAAGAAATTGGAAAATTAAAGAAATCTTTCAACTTATACATAGAATTGACTCTATCTGTCTCGATTCAGCGAACCGTGGATCTAATAATTAAAATAAAGCGAACTGTTTGAGATAAGCCTTTGTCACCATTCATACGATTTTCACATTTTGCAATGTCTAACCTTTCAAAAGCATGACTTCTTAAATAAAAATAAATTTTTAGCTTCAACTCAGTCCGGTTTTCGTCGTCATAGCAGTACTGCTTTACTTAATATAACTGATGATCTGCTTCGAGCTAGCGATAATAAAAAGAATTCGTGCCTAATTTTGCTGGACTACAGTAAGGCTTTTGATACTTTAGATCACACTGTCCTGAGAATTAAAATTAAATATTATGGTGTCAGCAAAATAGCACTTCAGTTTTTTTCAAAATTATTTAATAGACCTCAAAGGGTTGTTTTACTTAACAAGTTTTCTAAATTCATTGGTATAAATAAGGGTGTTCCTCAGGGTAGTATATTGAAACTCCTATTGTTTTCCCTTTATTACAAATCTATATAAGCATTTAAAATTCTGTGAATTACATCAATACTACGCTGATGATACACAAGTATATTACTCTTTTACGTATGATCAGCTTAGTTCAGCCATTCGTTATATCATCTCAGATTTAGACATGATTGGTAGATATTCTGGTGTACATGGATTAATCCAAAATGAGACCAAGACGCAGATTTTGGTATTTGGTCGAATTCATGACTCTGTTTAAAATTGTTCTCAACAATGTTGAACTTGACCAGTTATAAACTGTAAAAATCTCGGTCTTAACATGGATGATGACTTAGATTTACCTCCATGTAAGAAATATAATTCAAACTTTAATTAGTAAATTAAAAATTTTGTATATGTATAAGGATATTTTTAGTACCGAGGTCAAATTGAGATTAACTGATTCACACCTTGAATATTGCAATATTGTAATTATATTGGCTAACTTTATTGCAGAGGGACCAAAATAGCCTTCAGAAAGTACAAAATATTTGTGTATTAGGTTTAGTCATAGCATTAGAACATTTTATCACATATCCGGGGTCTTGAAGGATTCTAAGTGGTTCAAGCTCCAAGAATACTTTCAAATTCATATCGCCTGCAAGGCAGCTTCCAATATTTTTGCATTCCGGAATAAATTTAGAACGTTAATTTACGATATAAACAACATTTTATGAAACGAAATACTCACTTGTTTATTTAGTAAGGGTCCGTATTCGTTATTATTAAAATAGTGGATTCTATGTATTAACTTGTAATGGGGTGGTTGTATGAACAGCTCTGTTGGAAACCTCCTATTATATATTCTTTTGTTGTTCTTTGCAACTGATAGAGACAAATGATAATTATTTTTTACAGGTTGTTTTCTCGGCTTTTTACCAGTGTGTGATGGTTCCTTTATGCAAGACAGAGAAGAAATTCATCTTGTTCTGTCATGCATTTAGGAACTTGCGCACAATACGGCAAGTTTGTAGTATAGCCGCTTTCTGAATAGTTTTGATGAGACCTTTCCGAATATCTAATTGGTCCAGATGTTTACTGAGTTGCTTCGTAACTTTCCCCGTAACTGATATTATGACAGGTATTATCCGAACGTGGTCTAACTCCCAGATATGTTGGATCTCTATTGCCAAGTTCTGATATTTATCAATCTTTTCTCTTTCTATCTTTTGGAGGTTGTTCGTCAATGGGCAACCAATATCGATAAAAGTATCTTTCTTGTTTGATTTGTCGATGATTACTATATCTGGGCGGTTGTAATCCAAGGATCGGTCTGTAGTTATTGGTCTGTCCCAATGTAACACGGTGTCTTCGGTTTCCAGAACTGCAGAGAGTTAAAGGCCAAAACATTTTTTTTTGGCCTTTAAAAAAATTTTTTATTTCCGACAATATTTGCGCTCTCTAGCCATTTTATTCTGTAAAGCATATATCATTGCGATTTCTATATGGTATTAATTTTTTTCTTGCTTTTCTTTCTCAGTATGCCTGGTCCTTCCCTAGTTTGTTCATGATTCTCCACGAGCAGCATGGTCTCCCTATTTTTAGTTTGTTACTGTTCAGTATTAGCTTTTTCTTAAGTAGATGTGTGGACATTTTAATTGCGAACGTTTGTATTCCATTTCTAATTGTTTTCCCTCTTAGTTGATATTTTATGTTTTTCTCTTAGTCTTATTATTCTTGTGAGTAGTTGGATGATGTTCCTTTCAGCGGCTTTTCATGATAGCTTTTGTCGTGGCCGCGTGATCAACTCAAGATGTCATTGTTGGCAGTATGTTGGCTATGTATATCATTTTGATCAGATCCGGTGGTGTTCTGTTGTGTATAATTGCCCTTAGATTTTTCATGGCATTAGTGTGTGCATAGGTTGTTGTTTTCGTTTTCTAGCTGATCGCTTAGTGCTACATACAGGCAATTCCCATCACCATCAATGTTTTGAATCAGTAGTGTGTCTTCGTTGCTCCGTTCTGTAATAGATAAATTGTTTTTTCGTTTTTTGGAAAGATATTATTTTCTAGAAAGAAATTTGTAACACGTCTATTTCCGCTCGTGTGCAGGAAAAAAATAAGTTTTGGCACGATAGACTAATAGTGCGTCATTGATTAGTTCGGATTTAATTTAAATTCAATATTTACTTGAAGATTGACATAAGAAAATAATGTATTGCCCTACTTTGAGAATTTATTACCTAACTATAATTTATATTACCGAGACCCGTTAGGGACTGAATGTGCGGTTAATATTATAAACACGTGTTATCTAAGAAATCTGTTTCTTTCTATAGCAGCTAGTAAAGTAAAATAAAGTTATTAAAAATGATGAGCATGTAAATTATCAAAATGTGTGTTTGTTATTAATACAAATAAAATTGTTGAAACTATGATGTTTTGTTTTCCTTTTCAGCTATTTGCTCTGCTTTCTTCTTGTCTTTGTTTTGGTCAGCAGGCAGATGATATCACTACACTACATTTTATTCCGGTTCGACGAGATTTCATATTTTTTATGGTTAAACATTTTTTTTTTGGATCAGGGGAGATTTATAAGAACATAAACCACCCACAACGGAAACAAATTTGGATAGCGATATTAGTTATCCGAACTGGAAGACGGAATCTTCACTATGAATATTAGTTCCAATTGTCAAAGGTGGACATTGCTACGTACAATAATCATAATCATAAAGGTCATATGGGATATAATCGTAACTTTTATCTATTATCGGGCCGTTTTATAGCACGATAATAATAGTCTATTGTCCATGTACTGTAGAAAGGAACTAAAACGTTAAAGGGTTTTTATTGTTTCTTATGTTCAATTGACCCCAAGATATGAAAAAACCGCGGAGTGCTACCATTTAAAGTGGTGCGTTTTTGAGATCGAAGTAAAAAGGTCCACTTTTCATATATTTTTTGCTCGAAAACTATGAATTTTTTCTATAAACACGTCAATAGAAAAGTGTGTAGAGATTTAAATTTCCAATCGAAATGGCTCCTTCAGAAGTCAATTTTTTTTTTTTACAAAAATACGTCCGAAAAACGAAAAAATGCAATTTTTTATTTTTTTTTTATTTTAGCCTGTAACTATTTTTCGGGTACATTTAGGCATAGACATTGCTGCATAACAAAAAAAGCTGGCGTTTTGCCCGTTAAAATGAGACTTTGTAAACAGTTTTACGATGAATAGTGACCGAGATATAGCGTTTCAAAGTTTACAACTTTTAACTTTTTTGCTAATTTTTACTATTTTTTTTTCAAATTTCGTCGTGTAACTTTTTCTGAGTGAATTTAGGTGTAGACATTATTATACTAAAGTGAAATCTGACTTTATGTCCGTTGAAATGGTAGCTGGTAAAAGTCTCTACGACAAATAGAAACCTAGATACAGCGTTTCGAAGAGTGTTACTTTTATTAACTTTCTTCCAATTTTTACGTTCTTTTTTAAATTTCGGCCTATAACTTATTTGTCAAATACAGATATTACTACATGGAATGTACTCGCAGCATTCTTGTTTAAATGGTCTGCAATAGAAGTTTATGTGATCTATAGTAACTAAGATATAGTCTAGATATTATTGTACTTAAAAAATAACTTTTTACATTTTTCCACTTCTGAACTTTATTATATCACTAGTTTTTTTTTTTGTTCAAATAACTTAGATTAATAACTTACATTATGAAATTATTCAAATGCTGGATTTAACATATTTTCAAAATCAAAGTCGATTTCTTCATCGGCATCTATGTAAACATCGTCTTCCGTTATTTGAGGTACATCAGCGTTTTCACAGTTCATTCCCATACATTCTTTGCAAAAAATGGAGCAATTTATTCCCAATTTCCTGCAACCACAGTTTCCTCTGCATCCTTTGGTGCATTTACAGGCTATTTTTTCCAGCAAAACTTGTGGGGGAGGTTTATTTGTCAAAATTGGTACTAGTCCATTTTCTGAACTTTTCCACCCCAGATGAGAGGATTTACAATATTTCCTTTCCAATGTTGCATTTGCAAGTAAGTTCTTAAACCATGATGTTTAGCAGCATCAGTTGTTGGAGGCAATCGGGACAATGAGAATTTCGCACCTGTTGAGTACTTCTGAAATAACTTATAGCGACAGGTGCTTTGGCCATCAATTTTCATACCGTATAGTAATGTTACAATACATTCAGAAGCAGAACCGATGGCTGCTGGACTTGCATTTTCACACAAAAATTCATTTAAATACTTTTCCAAAAGCAAAATATTCTTATTAATGAAATTCAAGAATTTCTTTTTACCAATACCAAAAAAGAAAGAGGTTGTATCACAGCCACTGAATGCATGGACGAAGCCAAGGTACTTTTGTAGATGATTAAATTTGAAACTATTGTGGTTATATAATTTGGCAGATACATTTCCTATACTAGGTTTAAAAAAATACATATTTTCATTTTCTTCTGGTAATAATGATAGAATAATAAGAAGATCGACATCTTGACCAACTATAACAACATTTTCTGATTGGGATGCCTTATCTTTTGCAGTATTTACAATTAATTCGTCTGCATCCTCTTCAGCTTGCCCAGTCTCAATATTATTTTCTTCAAGCTGATTTTCTGAGGCCGGAAATATGAAAAATGGATAAGGATAATAAGGAGAAAAAACAATACATTAAGATGGGTTAAACTTCTATTGCAGACCATTTAAACAAGAATACAGCGAGGTCATTCAGCAATATCTGTACTTAAAGCATTTGACAAATAAGTTATAGGCCGAAATTTAAAAAAGAACGTAAAAATTGGAAGAAAGTTAATAAAAGTAACACTCTTCGAAACGCTGTATCTAGGTTTCTATTTGTCGCAGAGACTTTTACCAGCCACCATTTCAACGGGCGTAAAGCTTTCACTTTAATATAATAATGTCTACACCTAAATTCACTCAGAAAAAAGTTACAGGGCGAAATTTGAAAAAAAAATAGTAAAAATTAGCAAAAAAAGTTAAAAGTTGCAAACTTTGAAACGCTATATTTTGGTCACTATTAATCGTAAAACTGTTTACAAAATCTCGTTTTAACGGGTAAAACGCCAGTTTTTTTTGTTATGCAGTAATGTCTATGCCTAAATGTACCCGAAAAATAGTTACAGGCTAAAATTAAAAAAAAAATAAATAAAAAACTGCATTTTTTCGTTTTTTTTTGTTTTGTTTTTTGGACGTATTTTTGTAAAAAAAAAATTTTTGACTTCTGAAGGTGCCATTTCGATTGAAAATTTAATTCTCTACACACTTTTCCATTGACATGTTTATAGAAAAAATTCATAGTTTTCGAGCAAAAAAAAAATATGAAAAGTGGACCTTTTTACTTCGATCTCAAAAACGCACCACTTTAAATGGTAGCACTCCGCGGTTTTATCATATCTTGGGGTCAATTGAACATAATAAACAATAAAAACCCTTTAACGTTTTAGTTCCTTTCAACCCTCTTTTTTTGTACATAGACAATAGGCTATAAGAGATAAAAGTTACAGTTACAAATTTCAATTTGAAATACGGTTTTACAGAAAATCAGGATCTATAAGTTAACTTGAGATATTTTAGAAATACTATGCATCAGTAATTAAAACAATAATAATTATTCCATTCAAATATTGCGTCTGTTTCTAACCTCTTGTTCATAATTAAATTATGAGCTCCATTTAGTTTTATAAACACATTTAATAACAACGTCATGATCTTAAATTAAAAATATTTTAAAGTAAATTATTTTTTGTTTGCCTATAGTTACAGTAAAAAATATTTTTTAAAAGATTTAGCAAGCAGCAGAAAGAATAATGTATGAAAAATCAAAAGGAGAATCTATCTAAAAAAATATTATTTTCAAATCTTTGCATTTTTTTGGATAACTTAGTAATTAATATTTTCTTAGATTGGTGATAATTCTGCTGTTTGCGAAATCGTATAAAAAATATTCCTATTAATATGTCCTAAAAAACAAGCGTTTTCTAAAAATGAATCCCGATTAAACCCGACCGAGTTCGATCAATCGCAGGCCTGCGTAATATAATTGAGATATGAGGTTCGAATAGGCTTTGGCTGTGGTATCTTTGAGTCTGTGGTTACATGGGCGGTCTCCAGCCACGATCCCGAAACCTATAATTGCAGTAATTTTGTTTTCTCATACTTCATTTCACTTTATGTGCTTGTTTTGTTGTTCGATGATGACGCCTTTCGGCTCGAATTCGATGCTCTCAGATAAGATTCGTGAGCCGTTTCTTAATATTAGTCTAAATAAGTGTTTAACCTGCTTGTTGCACGACAGGTTTGTCTTAAATAAAGTAATCTTGTACCGAAAAGAATGTGCCTCGGGTGTACGGAGATTATTAACACTTCTTTGTCTAATACTAGAAGCTGTAATAGTTTCACAATTGGTTAATGGGTAATAGCGTTTGACTGGTCGGTAATTTGCGTGTTATCGGATAGTTTGGTCTCCCGTGTCTCATCAGCGGCCACATTAATAATGTAACTTAATTAATGACTCGAAGGTCGGTAATTCAATTTGAGGTCATTAATTCCCTTCATACTTTGTACGTACCCATGTAATTACGTGCGCCTTTCTAGGATGAACCAAACTCACCTGCAACAGAAAAAAATAATTACAAATTTGAAAAATATGTACGAACCTTAAAGTATTACTAATAATATTTTCTAATTCTTAAATTATTATATATGTTAATTAAAGTGTTGAATTTCGTGCTCTTAATAATTTAGTTCAAAATTTGGTTGATGTTTCAAAAAGAGTTTAACTTAAATTTAAAATGATAATATATTCACTACTATAATTCTATTATAATTTGTTCGATATGGGTCAATTTTATTTTCTCATTTTTAGAAAATTGACATTAGGTACCTAGTTGGAGTGAACGATACTTTGAGTGATAGTTACGAGGTTAAAATTAGAGTGCCGCAATGTTCGATTCTGGAACCATTTGTTTCTTTGGTATTTTCCAAAGACCTAATTACGTAGGGCCAACCCGGGCTAATATGATACAAAAATCAAAACTTTTCAAATTAAATTTTGTTTTTTATCTTAGACGTTTTTAAAAAAATACTGTTGTGTGCTAAATTACTTTCTTTTTAAAATTACAGTGCAGAAATTTTACTAAAATAAAGATTAGACCAACAAAAAAATGAAATGTCTGTACCGTTTGAGGTTATTATTGCTACACCACGGGGTTTTTCAGATACAGTACTGTGATGCAGTTTGTAGATAGAATTTAAATCAGCGGAGTGTGATACACAGGTGTCCTTTATCTATCAGCAGTAAAAATTTGGTTTCTGTGGCTATAATAATTTTTGAGATATTAGCGACTTTATATTAGCGTGTTTTTTCAGTTTCCTGAATATTTTTTTTTAGTTAAAAGATATGTTAGGATGAACAAGATTCGAGACTGTTAGACTGGATGAGATCTCTCTCGTTTCTGGATGCCATTAAAAAAAAGAATAGGTAATTTTTTAATGATAAAATTCCGAAGAAATTTGTGGAAATTAAGTGATTTAAACCAAACAAAAAATTACTTTAGAACGTAAAAACTAATCTAACATTTAAAAATGGGGTATGGGTTAAAGAATAAATGTAAAACATTGTTTAATGAAAAACTTTTAATGATATGAAAATACAAAAGAACAGTTAAATACTAACTTTAAAAAAACAAACACTTGACTTCGACACTAAGCACCTGCAACAAAGAGAAACCCACTGCAATAAAAACACGATGAATATAGGTGTATAGTTATAACCATATAAGATTCATCATTTCGTGTACCATATTAGCCTCACAACCTGTATCACAATAGCCCCTGAAAATGTATCATAATAGCCCCTAAACTTTGATAGCTCTTATGACACCATCAACAAATAGTAATGTTAACAAATTATACATCAAAATACTGTTGATAATTTACTATACAAAAGCATCAGAACAGTCGTGAAACTTTTCCATAGCAAAAGTTTTATCAAAGAAAAAAGTTTTTGGAGCACAAAATCTCATGACGCAAGTTATATTTTTTTCCGCTGAAACTGAATTTTTAATCTGTAACATGAATATGGCATCATATTATCTAAAGTTTGGCCAACCTGACCTATTTTTTCATAGAGTTTTGTTGTAGATATATACATTTTTTTTACCTGTATCACAATAGCCCCATGTTTTTGGGTGTATCACTGTGATACACCCAAAACATGGAGCTAATGTGATACTATCACATTAGCTCCGGTTGACCCTTGTTAAATTTTTTGTTATGGGCACGAACTTACACGAAGGCACGAACTTACACTCAGAGAAATTTGGCGTTTTAAAAAGCACAAGAAATCACTTGAATATAAATATATTGATGTATTGAATTCAAGTCGTCAAAACTCAACATATCAAGTCTGTATATTTTTACTTTCTTATTAATTATTGAACAAATTATTGCTATATACCTTTCAAAATATAGGGAATTTCCTTTCCTTTAATATTTAAAATGACTGTTTTACTTGCCTGACTATATTAATAACTCATCCATATAAACAAAAGTTGAACATTTTCATTTTAAAGAAACTCATTGGTTTTGTATAAACGATAGTTAACATTTTTAAAGAACAGCACAATTGAAACAAAGTTATATTATTTTTTCTGATAAATCCAATTCAATATTATGCAGTTATTTTAAAAGAATCAAATATTTAAATCATCATTGGGCACTTTTGTTTCACAAAACCATATGTTGTCTTTTTGAATTAACTATAAACACTAATAGGAAAAAATATATTTGATTTATTTTCAATCATTAGTGATTTTTTTACTTTTACAATGTTTTTTCTCTGAGTGTACTAATTGTTGAAAACGATTTAATACCGTAATGGCAGAAATAGTTTATAAAAACGTTATGTTGGGGTTTGGCATTTTTTTATTGATATTAAATAGGGATAAACTGCTTGTGTTATTTTTAAACTAACTGGTAACAACACTAAAACAACAATTTTAATTCATTCGACATATTGAAGTTATTGGGAGTTACTTTTGATTCGAAATTACGATGGCATAATTATATTGATATCTGATGTGATAAATTAAAGAAAAGCTGGTATGCACTACATCACTACAGCGAAAATGTTTAGATAACATTAAAGTTTAGATAACAATATGCACAGTTTCACTCACGCATGAGGTATGGTATTAAAATTTGAGGAACTAGTGGATTTATTGAACGCATTTTTATATTACAAAAATAGCTGATAGCTGGCTTAACAAAGAGGGAATTGTGTAGATATTGTTTAAAAAAATTCAAAATTTTAACGGTAATTAGTACCTAGATTTATGAATTGAGCTGATTTGTCTTTAAGAATAGAAAGAATGGAAATATATTTTTTTATTTATGTAATCATGACCATGAAAGACAACATGAACATAGTCTCATTCTGGACCAACATCGTACTTCGAATTAGCATTTTTACAATACATTTAAAAAGTCGAAAACTGCGATCTATTGACAGGATTTATAACGACCTGGCAAACCTGGAAAAGTCAGGGAATCAGGGAATTTGAAGTTGCCTAAAAATGTCAGGGAATAGTCAAAGAATTTGGAAAATTTAATGAAGTCAGAGAATTTTAGCCATTTTCATAAAAATTTGAAAATAGTTTTTCACATTAAAATGTAACACTAATTTCATTTATTTATTCTTGTTAATGACAAATTGTGCAAAATTGTTTAGCCTGTACCATGCACCATGTGGCTCTCGCTGCTGACAACAAGCCTGACACAAATCCAACCCAGCGTAGACGTAACCGGCCCGGGCGTATAATTCTCAGAAGTGGCAGCAATGCCTACCGTACGTTGGTCATACAATCAAAAGACGATTTTTAAAATAATTGTTTCATAATGGTTTACACATGAATTTTTCTGTAAAAGTCTAATTCATATTTTGATAAAATGCATTCTTAACATATTATTTGCGAGTATCCATTTTCCGCGACGTTTTCCAGGACATTTTAGGAATTTTTGGACAGCAAGTCGGTCAGTTTTCATGCTACAGTGAAAGAAAAAAACAAATAAATGAAAGGTAATTGAATTGAAGTTATCGATTTTATATAACCTTATCTTTACTTATGATGCACTAGGTTTGACTAAAATGTAAAAAACCGCTGCCCAAGGAATCACCACTTCCACATCCAGATTTTCTATCCAAGTCACTCACAACGAAAAAATTTTGTATGTGGAAATAATTGTTTAATAATATAATATTTGAAATCCTCTACCTCAAAAACCCATAAAACGATACCCCACATCGGTAGTGGGGTGGGGGTGGTGTTAGGGGATGGTAGTGGGAGTGGATAAGGTAAAAAAATATTTTGAGGTTTCTGGTTCTTGTACACACACTAAATCACAATTTTTTTTCATCCCCTTTAATAATGGGGTGGGGGTGGTAATGGGGGTGGCTAATGCCAACATTTTTTTTGAGACCTTAGCTTCTCTTGTATATAGTAAATACCAATTTTATGAACACTTACCTGCTTGATTTACCTATTTACCCCAAATTTACCCCAATTTACCCCCCAACCCTTCGACGGAACAAGATGAAAAAATAATCTAGTTCTAGATCTCGTTAAAGTACATATGTGTACCAAATTTCAATATCTCAAACGGTTCCAGAGTAAACGTGCGCACAAAAAAAGTTACAGACCGACAGACAGACAGAAATTTTTTTTCGCTCAAACTTAAAATCTCGACGTTTCATGACAATCTAAGCCTATTTGAACAATACAATTTTTTAAAATTTTTTTTGTCGTTACTATACTTCCACTGGATGTGGAAGTAAAATGCCTGTACACACATAAGTACACACAAAAAATGATTCTTTAAAAGCATTGAAAAAATGCCGTTATTTAAAAAATCTGTCTCGGTTATTTTTTATCGTATACGGGTTGTTACTAATCTGAAAAACCTGGAAAATCAGAAAATTTGAAAATTTTAGAAATGCAAAGGAAAACTCACGGGAAAAGGCAACAAGGCAGTAAAAATCAGGGAATTTATGTGACTCGACGCGACGACTCTCTGTTGTTTCCTCGAATTGCTCTATATATGATGCCTTTATTTTACAAAAATCAATTGCTGAAGTCGACCTTTTCGACTTTTCCGATCAAGAATCCATTCCGTATACCCGTTCGTGTGACAGTTTTTTCTTTTGATTATATTCAATTACAACAATGTTTTTATAACTGTGCCTTATATTTATTCAAAATAAAAATACATAAAAATATAACTTGTGTTTGAATATAAATTTGGGTCAGGAAAAGCTGGAAAAAATAGGAGGATTTTACTGAAATAATGTGGTGATGGCAACCCTGTCGTACAGAGACAAAAAAAATAAATTGAAGGTTTGGTTTCAACATTATACCTTAACATCGGAAAATAACAAAACACATGTAATACGAGCGAGTTTGTGTGGGAAAGAGCTACACACCCAGTATCCGAGTATTCTAGAATTCATTTGTCTTGAAAAATTCCAGTGTCATGAGTGAAAATTGAACCCGGAAGTCCAGGATGAGAGTAGAGGAGGAGGAGGAGAAGAAGAAGAACTTTATTGTAAATTAATAGTTATACGCACCTTCCCGGAACCTAGCCCGGAGCCAACCAAACAACCACGGCGCGCAGCGCCGTGGCGAGTGTAGAGTTGTGCAAGGCAGGTCCGGTTCGGACGCACTGAACAAATTTTAGTTGTTGGCTCGGGAAAAACTAAATAAAAAAAAACCGTTCGAGAACTGCCATCCTGGTGGTCTTTCTGCCTCCAGGAAAGTGTGCTCGGAAAGAAAAGTTAAGATTTAAAATGTTTTAATTTTTGTAATTTTTGATCTAGAGGGAATTTAGAGACAAAAAGGATAAACAAGAACAAATTGAACAAAAGAGAGATAATAGAAAGGATTGAAGATGTAAAGTTGAGGAAAGATAAAATTTAGGATAGTAGTAAGTTATGGTAGAGGAACGTTAAAGCACAAGGCAACGCCTGGTGTGGTAGGGGGTGTCTGATGTCCAAAACTATGGTATTATGCTGTCTGATTCGGGTTATGTTGCGGTTTAGCGGACTATCCCCCGATTTGAACTCATTGAATTTTTGTGAAATTTCTTGGACGTAGTCCGCTAGTGAGGTTTATGTCGTGACAACGAGTGTATAGGTCTCTGAGGGAGGTGTACCTGCCGGAATCACAGATGAGGCGCATAAATTTATGTTCTAAAACTTTTAGTTTATTCATTGTCGTGGCCTGTATGCTGCACCACACTGTGCAGCTCCGCGTTTGTGATTGCCGGCCTGATCACCATCGTGTACAATATCTTTTTGTTATTGCTTGAGCGGTCCACAGTATCTATTTTATCGGCGTCAAATAACAAGTGAGAACGCTTGAGTTTTAGTACGTCACAAGGAGTGCGCGAAAAATTTATTTTTGTCTCTTGTTAAACAATATGAGAAAATAAAATACGAATGTTTATAAAACTATAATTTACCATCTCTGTAACTCGCTCGGCTAAAGTGTATTGTGTGGCGAATATGCTGGCTACACTGTCTATCGTGTACTCAGTTCAAGCCCCAACCCAGCCTCAGCAATAACAATGTCGATGGGTATGAATGTATGTCTGCGTTTTTGCAAACGTGTAACTCCCTTCCGGTTAGCCTTGGCTTTGGATTTGGTGGTTGTCTATTATGTGTTGTGTGTCTCTGTTTGTTTTAATATATTGCATTTCCATTATAAAATACATTTAAATTAGTGGCAGCGCTTGTTCTCTACATTTTTTGTACAAATCCAGACAGTAATTACTAGTTTACATTATTTGCTGCATACCTACGTTTATAGCATAGGAAAATAAACCATCTTAGGCGATACAAAAGGATAATTGCATTAAAAGAAGACGTAATGAGAAACAAAGAACATCTTATCTTTTCCGATTAAGACATTTCGTTGTTTATTTCTTAGTATGAATAACGCATTGAATCAAAACACTCATTATATCTGATGATCCCATCGGATCTTGGTTGTTTCAGCGATGTGTATCATCAGACAACCGCGAGCATTGAAAACAAGTTATTAGGGTTATATCGAGGTAGGTCTATAAAATTGAACACACTCGCATGTTTACTTCTAATATCCTCCTTATTTATATGCTCATATTCCTCTAATAGTATTTAATGATTTTTTTGTAGGTAAATATTATATATTTATACTAATTTACTAACTCAGTATTATAGCTTTACTTTAAATATTTGGCACAACAATGAAATATATGGATGAGTCTTACGACACAAGCCTTGCTTAGGTGGCTCATCCAGATTAAACTTTATATTTGTAAAACTCAGCAGTTACTTAATGTGTGTATTATTAACAAATTATCTGAATAAATAAACTTACTTACTTACTTAATAATCTGTATCAGAAAATAATATTTAACAGTCATTCTATATACAGAATACATTTCTGGCCACGGTGCAAGAAGTTCGAGCATTGAAATTAATAAGCCTAAAAAGTCGACAAAGTAAGTAAAACGTTTATTGAACTTCAAAACAAATTTATCAAGATTATTGGCACGGCCATTGACTTTAACTGGTGATCAACTACATTTATTTTATGGAATGTAGTGCATCTATTCAGAACTTATATCGTTATAGTCCAGCAGCCATGACGAGAACTTGACTGATATTGTTTATAATTATAGTAACAAGCGGGTCCTACCACTTAAGCCCCTTTAGACAATTTAAGATGTCATCAACTGCCATAGCGATAATCGTAATTATGATAAATTTCTCAATCATCGTTTTTTCATTGTTGTCTATTAATTGTACAGATCTCTAGTGTTCTTTCGATTACCGATATATAAAATTTGGTAGCCTCAAAAGCCGCTGGGTTCACCGGATAATCAATTTGTTGCTGCAAACACAGCACTTACCCCAAAGCCATAAGTGGACGATGTGATGATTTTTGATCTATACAATAGGTTCAGCATCAAGGATGTTACCTAAACCATTCGCAATCTAGTCTAAGACGTTGCAAGACATAAAAGACTGTCAGATTATCCTGACTTCCTCTACAGAAGGTTATACTTACAGCCACAGAAAACAAGAAATTACTCAGAAATTGATCTGGAGCATCATTGTACAAAATAAGGAATTCCTTAAGCCACACTTATATGGGTGCCCGGACACAGTGGAGTCGAGGGCAACGAAGAAGCAGACCGTTTGTCGGGTGAAGGAGCAATAACTCCTTGCCCTGACCCCGAGCCAGTCTTCGATCTGCCAAGAAGTCTGATAGAATCAGAGCTGCAAGACTGGGCTAAGGCACAGTTTAACAACTATTGGATTCAGGCTCCCGAAATGAAACAGTCGAGGCTCCATATAAAGGGGCCCCCGACTGACTCCACCGTAAAGTAGCTGATTGGGCTCGATAGAGAGCGATTGAGACGGATGGTAGGCCTGATAACAGGACACTGTCCTCTGATCAAGCACCTACATACAATGCAGTTGAAAGATGATCCTACTTGTAGGATGTGTGGAATGGAGGATGAAACCATCACTCATATCCTCTGCCACTGTGCACCAATAGGAGTGTCAAGGTATAGGTATTTCGGAAGGGAGTTTCTACAGCCGGAGGAACTATGGGATCGAAGCTCTCCTTCCTGAAGAGCAGGGGCCTTTTCTAGGGGATCCTAAATGTCGCGAATGTACAATGGGCCGATAGACCTGAGTACTGCGGATCTTCGGATCTGCTTGCATCTTCTAATAATAAGTAAGCCACATATCAACAACAGAAAGTTTATAGTTAGAGGCTAGAATAAAATTCTGTAAGAGATCTCTTGAAACATTTTAACATTTAGCAATTTTGCATGAGAGGGTATGTTACATATTTCTTTATATGTAGCATTGACTGTTAGGATCATTAACTATTTATTAATGCAGTTCAGCAAGCGATTTAACTGGGTATAGAAGAGGGAAGCAGCCAAGTGGTTATAGTATCCAAGACACCATGTATTTCTGTTGTTTTTCTACCACTGTTTGAAGTAACAGCTTCCAATGTGTATGGAGTCTCCTATTGGATCAAAATCTGTAATCTATATTTAAACAAAAGGCATTAGGACATCATACCAGTCATATTAAGCGAACAGGCTAGCTCTGAATGGGTGCGATACCACAGCTTGCCATTTTGTCTTAGAAGAATGAAAAACAATTAATGTAGTATATTGATTATTATTATTGATGGGAGAAGAAACACCAAGCATTGATGATTTGATTTAATTGACCAGTATACGCTAGGCATTGCTGCCATTTCCGGAAAACACACCGGCGGGCCGGAGTTACGTTCAAGTCATGCTTATTGTGAGATAGCACATGGCGCATAATACTGAATTATGGGATGGGAAATGTAAGTGTTTGCGAGATGCGTTTCCACATTGCATCGTGATTTGCAGTGTTCATGCTCCTCTATTTTTGATTTTGTCTCTAGAACTTTTCTTATTTTGAGTCTTCTATTCCCTCCTTGTCTGGTTGCGACAGCGAGTATATATACTTGCGATTTCTTTATGGGATTCTTTCCTTTTCTTACTGTTAGTTACAGAATACTCGGGCCTTTGTTCATGATCGTCTCAATTGTGATTATCCATGTGTAGCGTGGTATCCTATTTTCTAGTTTGTTCCTGCTTAGTATTAGCGCTTTCTGCAGTAGATATGTAAGCTCCTTTCTTTGAACATGTTTCAACTACTTCATTGTGCATGCCTCTATCTTTTCTGTTATTGTTTTCCCCTTCTATTAATATTGACGTTTGGTCTTACTGTTTTTGCGAGTAGTTGAACGATGTTTTCTTCAGCTCTTCTCTTGGCTTTTGGTAGTATACATATGTTTGTTCGTTGATCTGTCTTCGATGAATGTTGTCTGGTAGTATTTCGCTATTTGTTCGAATAGACATGGTGCATAGTATTTGTATCCTACACTGCAGACTGGTATTCTTCTGTAATCATCTGTACTCTGTGATGAGTTGATTTCGGGGAGGAGTATTTATATAATTGTGTTCCATTCCATGGATGGAGCTATAATTTCTAACAAAAATTGTTATCAAGATCTGCTGCGGTTTTCCAAAATGCTTGTCGATCTCAGAAGCTCGAGTCAAATCTTAATCAGCAAAAAATCGCAAGAATCACAGTCTCCATTCTGATTACTCTCGCCAAGTCATGAAGCTCTTTTGCAGAATGTAAAACGAGCCCATCTTCAAACTCACATCTGGATGAATTTCTTTACTCAACCTACCTTAATTCTGAGAAAGGGCATTACAAAGATTGTGTTTCTTATGCTAGTTGGTGTGCCTGAACATGTGGTTTTATCTCCTGTCAAAATCTTAAAATTAATGAAATAGTGAAAATGATGTACCATTTTACACAAAAAGTGTGATTGTATGAATGCAGGCTTGCTATTTACAATGTCTTGTAACTGTGAAAATAACGGCTGCTTAAAATATAAATAAGCAAATAGAGCAAGAAGATGGGGAGACTGAATCAGTAGAAACAATTCAGATGTTTAATTAAAGGGCAATTTAGTTTCTTAGTAGGAAAAACTCTTTTTTTTTTCAAAAGGTAACAAAACACGTTTTTATTTCAAAAGCTGCATATTTCTATTTCAAATTGAAAAAAAATACGTTAAATAATATCTGAATAAGAATGAACGATATTCGTAACTAGCTGCTTATTTAAAAGTAAGAAATTCAAGATGGTCGCATCCGCTATGCATATAAAACAATTATTATTAGATTTTCTAGATACTTTACAGAAAAAAAGCTAGAAGCTAGAATGAAGACATACATTCAATACAATACATCACGCTTATTATTTGGAGTTGGCGGCGGCCGCCTAGTATTTAGATTTGCCCAAAAGTACCAATGTGGTACCTATAATTTCTTGCATAAGTTACTCTAAACATGAAATAATAATAAAAAAACTTCATAAGTCAAAATCGGATTGGGTGAAAAATCCCCATTTGGCTGCCGTACTATCATTAACGCGGTTTCTCGTATTATTTCAAGACACATCGATCATCGCTCATGCGAGTTCCTGTGTCCTTTCTTCGGGAACGTGTTAATACTATCAAGTAGTGAAGGATTAATTATCATAGCGAACCATGACCATGAAACAAAAGATAGCATGATAGGAATAAGCGATAAGATAGAAATCTACACTGGCGTACGTACTACAACTCTTTCATAATAAGACAATAAGTGTGTTTGACATTTTGCTATCGACTTTAGCGAAATAACACTAAAGCAAAGTGTTCCAACAGTAACTGTAAGTTTCTAAAGTACAATGAGTGTGATTTATGTCGAACGGTAATGATTTTAATTATGACTAATTACGTCTATAACTTAACATTTACAGTCGTAAGTAAATACCATTAAATCAACGATAGTTAATTAATTAAATAGTTACTAACAATATAATACCATATATTATGTTGTTTTTATAATTAGCTAGGAGTTTTAGAAGTGTTGTGTTTAATGAACATACAAATTGTTAAATTATGCATAATATGGAGGGACTTGCGACTATACGTTCCAGTCCAGTTCGTTTATTACAATATACGTAACGTTAAATGTTTGTCCATGAAATGAAAAAAGAAAAGATGAAGGGTTAAGTGCTTACTTAATTTAATATTTAAGTTAATTAAATTAAACTAAAGCCATTAAACTTTATACCTTAAATAAAAAGCGACCACGTATTACTGCACATGAACTCCGTACATTTGGAAAACGTTGCGTTAAAGTTATTGTTAGGCTACTTTTGTTAAACCACATCTAGATATTATACGTCAATAATATGGTTCCTAGTTTATAACGTGCACATGCAAAGTCTTAAAATAACTCGATGCCATTTTTTGAAATTTGAAGATTGCTGGAACTTATCCTACTATTACCCACTTCAAGCTTCCTAAGTTTTGCTTATTTTGTACACACGTATTTAATTTTTTTATGTAAGTATTGTAATCGTATAATGATTTAATATACAGTAAATCATTCACTCATGTTTAAATTTGTTTTACGTAATAATAGTCGAGCTTTTTAATAATGAATTATTTCCTGACTCGTATTTAGTACATAGAAAGGATCGTAAGTTTCAAACTTTGAGCCAATGATGTGGAGGGGGTATTGTTGGCACTTAAAAAATGTATTAAAACAGAAGTTTTTGATGTTTCGTTTTTTTAATTTGAATTTTCCTGCAGTTGATTTGTTAGCTGTTAAATGTTCTGTAAAGTCATTTTTAGTTTCAGTTTTATATATATGCCTTCTTCAATGACATTAAATGAATTTGAATTATTCTTTGATTCCATTGAACAATTTGAAATTTTACAAGCAGGAAACGTTATGTTACTTGGAGACTTGAATGTTCCTAACTTTATTCATTTAGATCCAAGTGAAAGAATCATGAATTTTTCAAATTTCTTCGATTTTAAACAATGAGCCACAGTTCTCGCCTAATTTGGACCAAAAAACGTACAATTTTAGAAAAGCTGATTTTGTGGCTTTCTACAGTTCATTATTTGAATTAGATTGGTCATTTTTAACTGAAATAGATGATACTGAAGTAGCTATACATAAGTTTTATGAATTCCTTTACAAAACCTTCGATGAAAATGTCCCGTTATATAAATATATAAGCCTAGTTATCCACCATGGTTTGACTCAAATATTATTAAGAATGTAAGAAGTAAAGCTAAACTGTTTAAGGAATATAAAAAAACCCGTAATGATAATTTTTTACAAGAATTTAGAAGATTACGATATTTAGTAAAGGAACAAACAATTAGTGTTGCATATAGAAATTATATTGAAAATGCCCAATCATCAATTTCCAACAATACGAAATGTTTCTGGTCATATGTACATTAAAAAAATTGAACTTCTAGAATGGCCTTTCCCACGTTTTTTTTATTGAATATTTGAGAAGTTCCATTTAAAAAACTCACCCGTATTTTTTTTGCGGAATTTGGTTCTTTTCTTCAGAAAAAATTATTATGTTATATGAATTTAAAATTGGCGGCATTATTCCTCCACTAATGACGCATTCGGCGGACGGACTAATCAGTATACTCTAGCACCCTTAGTAGAGGCTCCATGTGAGCAGATTGTCGTATAAGTGTTTGGCTCTTTTTAGCTTTACCGAATTGACAGACATGACAGGACATTCACATTATAACACTTTTTCATCATTTTCATCTATTAATACTTCTACTGTGTATGCTTTTTGCGGATTTTATCTTCTGGAGTTATTTTTCCTTTTACAAAACATATTTTTCCTTCCCTTTTAAGTTGAACATATCCCACTGCATTATCTCTGTATGACTCTTTTGCAGAACTAAAAACAGGTGTATTAATAAACTAGCTACATTTAAATTATATTGAACAAACAAGACTCTATCTCAGTGTTCCCTTTAAGTTAAATGAAAGTTTAGGTGCTAATTAATAAAAAAGTAGACATTCTTTAGTGAAATAATTAAAGGATTTCCTCTAACGTTAAACATTCATATACATTAGGCAACATGGAAAGAGTCTCATCGGCAGGTTTCCAGACGAGATGTAAAATTCAGAAATGTCAACAGGTTCGGTTAATGTGCGTATGAAGCTGAAAATTGTTTAATTTTGATTGGAGGGTCCGCCCATGACGTAATTTGAGCGCGTTTACTTGTTCGAAATATGGGGTAAAGTAGACAATATTTTTATTTTTAAAATATCCATTTAAAATTAAAAAAATATACGATATGACGGGTATATACAATATTTATTAGGTGTTAATAAATGATTTATGACATAATAAACATCAAGTTCAATTACGTGGGAAAAGCCAATTCGCGATAAAGTCTTATATACAGGGTATACAACCAAAATAACTACATATGTTGTTATCCAATTTTTGATGGTTCAAAAGTTTTATCAACTTTCGTATTTTTGTCCGAAATCGACTAGCATGTTTAGTAAGGAAGCGGTACAAAAGACTGTAAATTTTTTTGCTTTTTTTTTCTTAAATAGGCTACTGAAGGTTGTACCTTTCTGATGGAGGCATTTCTATGAAGTCTAGTTAGCAGTTGTCAATTATAACAAAAGATGTTATGTTTGTCATAAAAACATACCTTACTTATAAAAAACGGAAATAAAAAAAAATGTTAATAAAAAGTGTATGAATTATACCTTGTTAGAATTTACTAGTTTTTATTATTGCGGGAAATATTTTTGTAGTTATTTTTTTTTACAAAGATCATTTTAAATTTTTTACCATTAATTATTTTTATTTATTTGCTTTTATCATGATTAGAGAATATTATTTAGGTATTATGCAAATCAAAGCTTACACACTTTTTTATTTATTGTGAAAATACCTATTTTCTGTATATTGTTGCCCTAATCTGGGCACGCTAATATACTAGTTAGGTAAAATACTTTAAAACACTAATTATTGGAGAACCAATCAAAACAACTACTCTTCTAGCTAATACTGACGAAGTATTGAATTACATGATAGGATTCTTAGCATTTTAAAGAAAAAAATATATTGAAAATACTTAAATCATTCATTTACATTTAGTCATTCACACCTTTTTTATTTAATATGAAATTATATACTTTCTGTATATTGGTACCTTAATCGGGTCACGCTAATATACTACTTAGGAAAACACTTTAAAACACTCATTATTGGAAAACCAATCAAAACAACTACTCTTCTAGCTAATACTGACGAAGTATTGAACTACATGATAGGATTCCTGGCATTTTAAGGCAAAAAAAATATATTGATGATACGTAAATTATTTATTGAAATTCAGTCATTCACAAGAATTATTAAATCTTACATTCTATTTCAACTCTAGAAAAGTTGTACAAGTTTTTTCAAACTCGTTAGTTCTCATCAGTAGAGTATAGAAACATTCATTCATTATTTAGAAGCCTATTCTTGATTTATTTTTTACCATTAATTATTTTTATTTATTTGCTTTTATCATGATTAGAGAATATTGTTTAGGTATTATGCAAATCAAAACTTACACACTTTTTTATTTATTATGAAAATACCTGTTTTCTGTATATTGTTGCTCTAATCTGGGCACGCTAATATACTAGTTAGGTAAAATTCTTTAAAATACTAATTATAGGAGAACCAATCAAAACAACTACTCTTCTAGCTAATACTGACGAAGTATTGAATTACATGATAGGTTTCTTAGCATTTTAAAGAAAAAAAATATATTGAAAATACTTAATTTTTTTTTTGCCTTAAAATGCCAGGAATCCTATCATGTAGTTATTTGCTTTTATCATGATTAGAGAATATTATTTAGGTATTATGCAAATCAAAGCTTACACACTTTTTTATTTATTATGAAAATACCTATTTTCTGTATATTGTTGCCCTAATCTGGGCACGCTAATATACTAGTTAGGTAAAATACTTTAAAACACTAATTATTGGAGAACTAATCAAAACAACTACTCTTCTAGCTAATACTAACGACTGAATTACATGATAGGATTCTTAGCATTTTAAAGAAAAAAATATATTGAAAATACTTAAATCATTCATTTACATTTAGTCATTCACACTTTTTTTAATTTAATATGAAATTATATACTTTCTGTATATTGGTACCTTAATCGGGTCACGCTAATATAGTACTTAGGAAAACACTTTAAAACACTCATTATTGGAAAACCAATCAAAACAACTACTCTTCTAGCTAATACTGACGAAGTATTGAACTACATGATAGGATTCCTGGCATTTTAAGGCAAAAAAAATATATTGAAGATACGTAAATTATTTATTGAAATTCTGTCATTCACAAGAATTATTAAATCTTACATTCTATTTCATAGATCATTTTAAAATTCAAATAATTTCTGATGAACCGAACAATGATCTAACATTTTTTATTATAGTTGACAGTGCTAACTAGACTTTATAAAAAAAGTTTCTATAGGAAAGGTACCTATTTAAGAAAAGAAAAAGGGCAAAAAAAAACGCTCTTTTGTACCACTTTCTTACTAAACGTACTAGGCGATTGCGGACAAAAATACAAAAGCTGAAATAACTTTTGAACCATCAAAAATTGGATGACATATGTAGTTATTTTGGTTGGAAATGAACTCATCTATCATTCCCCTTCGTTTTATCCATGACTTATGGGACACCCTGTATAATAATGAGTTTTATGATGAATCTCAAGATATCGGGCATGTGTTTTAAGAGTTCCTTAAAATTGCCACTTAATAACAGGGTTTGATGATATGAATGGTACCCAACTGCATGATAACCATGAAAATATTAGTTTTCAAAATGTATCCGAAAATGAAATCTTACATGCCACAAGTAAATTAAAAAAACAAAATGACATCGGGCCCTGATATTGTACCGTCTTTTATTGTATAAGATTATTTAGGTGTTCTAGTTGTCTCATTGTTCACACTATTTAATCTTGCTTTAAAAACAAAGACGCTTCCTAGTTTCTGGAAGGTAGCCAAAGTTTGTCCAGTGTTTAAAAGCGGTACAGCTAGTAGGTATGCTTTTAGAGAGCAGAATATTTATTAGTGAAATATTTTTGTCGAACTCCTCAATACGTTTCCTTAAATATATAAGAAATATAAATTAGACTGACTAATGCTCCGCCGAGTGCTGCTTTACGAATTACAAACCTCGCCTCGTTTGCTATTCGGCTATGTAGGAGCCTCTTCCAGGTTTCTAGACCCTTTAGGTGACGTTTGTGATGTCTCCTCCAATAGCTTAGAGTCCAGACCCCCCAGTAAGGGATCACAGAGTCTCCTACTAAAAGAGTTTCCTTAAAATATGCACCGCTTTCAATTGTGCGATCTTGTACACTTTTTGGGCGTGCGTTCGGTTGACCAGGAAGCTGTTGAAGACTCCAGCTATAGCCCTTTCTAAAGAGATCTACAGATGATCCAACCACTCGGCCAATCAACATTCTCGGTATACTTTGAAAATTGCCTTCACAACTCGTAAAAGTGAGCTGATCTCCTGTAATTTCAGCGTCTTCAAAGCATACCGACAATGTTGGCTCCAGCAGACCAGCTCACTTTTACGAGTTTGCACGGCAGTCTTCAAAGTGTACCGAGAAGGTTGGTTGGTTGGATCGTCTGTAGACCTCTTAACATTTCCAAGGTCTCCTACAATCGCTGGCATGACTGCGGTCTTTGAATTCCATATTCTACTAACTTTTATTTGAAGGTCTTTGTACTTGCTTAGCGTATTATTATCATTATATATTAATATAATTTTAATTTGTTGAATGGGTTTCTTGAAGTTTTTTTATTATTGTGTAATTTTCTTATAACTTCAATCTTAAATAGTGCCTTCTTCACTCACTGTTGGTTAATTATTTATAATAAAAAAATAACTGTAAATTTAATATATAATAATAATTTAACCAACGAACTAATGTTTTATGCATAGCACGCATTGGATAAAACAACTTGCGTGCTGTACAGTTTTGGTTTTACCAACGATTGGTTTCTGGAATAAACCCTTAAAATTTTTGTAAAATATCAAAATATTAGAAAATAATAAGTATATGTAGTCTGAATTGCCCAAATGCAATATACTTAGCGTTCTCATAAAATCTAATAAAATCTAGGATCTTACACGTATAGTATTCTTCAGTTCCTTGTTAACCAAATGCAACCCTTCAGTAATTTTAGAAATATTAAAAAAAAATCGTTGTGACATGCGAATATGTGATTTTTATTGATAAGTATACCAAATAAGTATTTAACGAATGTCTAAAGAATAGAGCTTGCACATACGATAATAGAAATATGTCTCAAACAAAAATATAGAACGATCTGGTTTTATATATCTGGCACTTAAGGCGAACACGGATCAGCACTTAGGGCACGCATTTCCATCAATTATATGTCGGTCTGTCGAAAAGCATATCGATAATCAGTGACAGGTAATCGTAATGAAAACTCGTTGTATGGTACACAGAGTGTACTAATTGAACATCAAGCAGACAGAGTGCGCAAAAAGTTGCTTAAGACGGCGGTTACATGTGTTCTCGAGCATTGGCTTACCAGGCGACGTTTTTAGATCAACGGCGGCTTAGCTTTGTGCACGATGATTACAATGAACCAACTCGTCCAACTACGAAATCATCAATCTATGAGGCATGATATGATTGAAGTTATGCCCAGTATTGACATTGAAAATTGAGCTACATACCAACTTACATTTCAAATTTATTCTATCTATATACCAGGTGTCAACGGAATTATTAGACAAGCCATAGTTTCCACAATATTTAAGACAAGTCTTAAATTTAGCAGGGGTAATATATACCAAAAACGGCAAATTTTTCATAATTTGACACTTTTCCATCACTTCCGGTTTTCCCAGAAATGACCCTAACTTTGAAATTTTAAACAGAACACACTGTATATTTTTACATTTTTTAATTCCGGAGACGATTTTAAGTATGACTGCATATTTTTAAAAAATTATTGAGACTTCTTAATTTTTCCATGTTTTCAATATACAAGTTGAATTTGCTCGGCAGCGTGTCAAATACGGAAATGTCAGGTGTGTGCTACTCCCGCAGCCCAGGATGCCTGAGCAAAGCGTAACTGAAATCTGTTTCATCGCCCCTCAATTTCATGGTATCATATTATTTTCTTTTTAAAAATTTGTATTTTCTTTTAGTTTTACTGCCAAATTTTAAGATAAACTATTTATTTCAATTTTACTGTGAAAATTTGAAACTAAAATGTTACCTTTTATATGCATTATCGTTTAAGTTATCATCAATTGTTTTAAAATGGTCACTCAATTGCTCTTATTTTTTTGAATTTAACAAATTGACCGAAAAGGTTCAGAATTTACTTTTCTTCACAATTTTCTTACGAACAATTTGTTTTTTTTTCTTCCTTGCGATACAAGCTATACAACCAGAGATATTTAACAAAAACTGTGAAAAACAACAAAGAAAAACAGAAATTAAGCAAATAGTAGATAACATTAAAATAATTATTTCATGCTCCAGTCAATAAGTCATGAAATCATAGTCACAATGTTTAAATACATATGTTATAAAAGTCGGGCACCTAATTAAAAATCACAAATTTTCGACCTTGACGAGCTCCACACAGGCTGCCATCTTGTCAAAGTAGCGGTCAAAAAGGTATCTTCAATATTGTAAGAAAAAACGCAAATTTTCGAAAACGCTTACTTTTATCCAAATAATGTAACGTAAGTCAACCAACTTCTGCACCACCATATGCGAGGTAGGCATAAACTGGGGCTACAACTCATCTTAAAATCATTGTAATTCACTTATTTCCTATGGTTATTCCTTCCCCGGTGTGACTGTTGCTCGATTCGACGTTTCACATTAATGTCCCCTCGATACTTGTCGCATTTTTCTCTTGGGCTTCTTCAAATTTGTTTTAAATCCGCGGCACATTGTTGCATCTTTACCCGCTGCAGTAACTGCAGCCACAAACTGCACCACATCATGTGCTACACCTTTTCTTGTCTTTCATTTGTACGAGATTAATTGATGCAAAGTCGGAGAAGCAGGATCCTTTGTTTCTGACTAGATAAGTCCATCCTAGTGCCTTTGTCAGTCTTAATCCTGTGAATTAACTCATGAAAAAATGTGCTTTATATAATATGTATAATATTACATCTAACAAAACGTTCAGATCCGTAAAGTCAACAATTCTTTAAGTAACACTCCTATCAACACTTTCGGGGGCTCATAATCTTGAAGTTTTCGGGTAAAAACAAGCGTTTTCGACTTCTAAGGGCTTATTGTACTCAAGGTCCTTTCTATAATAATATTGATAAGCGGAAGATGAGCGGAAGATGATCGTTGATTCCATAACCACTTCTGAATAGTACACGCGCCCTAGGTTAATAAAAATTAACATTGGTACAATGACCGAGATAAAATCGAATTAGTTACCATATTGGCTTTGTATCTCTCTCCGCCAAGCATGCTGGAAGTATATGACAACTTCTTCATATTCAACTGTCTTGTTATTCTTCATTACATTCTCAATTACAGTACATCTGTACGTTTCTTTCATAGAGTAAAAATTGAAGTCTTTATCGTTATATAATGTACTCATTAGGTGTTCCTAAACTTTAGTTCAATTCAAAGTAACGTCATGTTGAAATTTGCTACAGTAAAACAACACTACAAGTAATACAGTAGAATATTGGAAAACAGAACTTCAGCAAGATTTAGTAATCAACACATTTATAAATATACAAATCTGAACAGTTCCACAAGGTTCGGTGCTTGAATCATTATTTTCCATTTTTATATAAATGATCTCATATAAGCGGTCGGACGGTCGTATCTATCATCAGGGTTTAATATCGAAATTACCAACACACCAAAACTGCTTCACAGGGTTCCTTGGATTATTACTTACAGTTTTCGTAAATATCTCATATAAGCCATGCAACTCTATACGAAAAAGGTTTAAATTCTACTTCATAGGGAGAGTTGCATTTAATTTTTAATGGTAACAGAAGAATTGGCATTCTACCACCAACGAATTAATAGAGTACTACGAAAATGTTTAAATAAAATATTCTACAAATGTATACTATTTTTTCATTAATTTGAAAATCAGTCAACAAATTCAATTCGACGCGACGTTAATATGAAACCATGGATTCTCTCATCTAGCTTTCTTGATTTTCTGCAATCATATCCGAGAAGATTGAGAAATCAGTGCATAGCACTTGTTGTGCAGCTCAAAGCAACTGAACAAGGCTTCAATCGACTCTATTAAGAAGGTCGTTAGCAGAAACTCGTTTTGTTTTCAGGTATTTGCTGGGTGTTCGATTATGGGGAACCACAATATAGCGTTGAATAGGCAAGAGATTACAAAATTGAACTGGCAGAACGGCACACTTCAGTATTTAGTGATAAATCTCGATTGGTCTTATACGAGGCGACTACGTGAATGGAGATCTAGATATATGCTCCGATACTTGTGGTGCACCAGTTCAGAGAAGGTTCGATAATGGTTTAGCGTACACCAAAATGTGTTTGTAAATTGACCACGAATGGACGTACGTATGTAAATTACATCATTCAACTACTAATTTTTACAGTGACCTGCGCCATAACCCGATCTTAATCCTATTAATCACGCCTGGAATACGCTACAGAATGTTTTAGGAAATCACCACTTAGAGAGACGAGAAACTTTTATTATCCTTGGAACAATTGCATCAATTCTATGGAAAGTTTGTCCAGGAATATCTAGATGACCTTGTAAGTAATATGCTAAGAAAGATACGGTCATTCTATAAATACACTGTGAATAAACAAGATATTAGAAAAAGTCTGAGTTCACCCAGACTTCAAATTTCATCGTATATAGTAATGAAAATCTATCCCCTAAAACCCGATGTTCTGAAAACGCCATTCTAATATTTTTACAAAAAAATTAGATAAGGAAACTTTTTTTAAATGGCATTAGAGGTTATCCACGCAGCGCTGCACTAAACGGATAAACACATTTGCACATATTTGCACACATTTGCATACATATCCACACTCAGCATACGCCTATACATATATTATCCCAAACCTATCTTAATCCAAAAACAGGAAATTATCTAGAAGATCCAAAGGACGTACGTGTGTACATTGTACATTCCTCTCGTCCGGGAGTTTTTCAGGGCATTATATAAGACACACTAGAGGAGACTAAAGGTTAATGGGAATTAGGTAAAATTAAAACGAAGGTGAGACATCTAGGGAACGAATCTATTAGATATACATTTTCACTTTCAGACCAGAGGTTTTGAAAAAGCGTATAATGACTTCATTCACTCCATTATCGTTTAAAGCTAATAAGTGTAATATATTGACTGGCATGTGAATATTTAGGGTCCGAATATCAGCATTCAGCTGATTACGTCCAGATGAATGTTTAACGCAGCTAAAAAATAAATGATCCAGATCGCCTACAACATTACAAATTTCACAGATTTTGGTTGGTAAAATTTCTAACAGAGCAAAGTTTATTCTAAGAAATATAAAGTATAGTTAAAACTCTGGTACCTATAAGAGACATTGACAATTAAAAACATATATTTATACACATATTTAACCAAAATATGTTAGTTAAAGAAGACAAAAACAAATCGGCATAAGCGTTACATTTCATACATTATACTTTATTTTCTTGTCATATAATCTAATTAATGATGTTATCTAAGGTAAAAATTCAGTGAAATAACATACTGGAGATTTCTGATAATCGACCTCCTTAATTAAGAAAATTATGACTTTTGGGCCTCTGATTATTAATGAGCCTTCGATTCACCTATAATGAAATCAGATAGTTCCAATCTATAGTAATTAGGCCTTATAAGATATGGGGAGTTAATCTAATAAATAATTCAGTTTTTTTATAATCTGATTAAAATGGTAATCCACTTAGATGGGAAGAAAAAATTGGAAGTAGATTTTGATAAAATTTTCGTTTGTTCAGCACGTTCTTTCAACCGGTTTACCATGGTAGGTTCAAAACTAGTTTCATTCGTCGGCTCTTTGATCAAGTCTAATAGATATAGCTGCATGATTTTGTTTAGTTCGATTCACAGCGGGCCCGAAGTACATGCCGAGGTGCTTTTTTCACAAAGCACATTCTAGACAAGTTATTACCTTGTTGTTTGTGTTAAGACTCTTCTGGGGATATGAATGCCTGGAAAAAATTAATAAACGTCGCATTGTAATCTCTCATTACAACGCAAAAAACTAACGCATCAGCAGCTTGATGAAAATGGAAATTTATGCGGAATTTATTACTCACATACCTACTAGTTGTTTGATGGAAATGTAACACGTTATGAAATCAAAAAAAGGTTGGTTTTTCATAGTTTTTAAATCGACCTATGAATTGAATTGCTCAAGTATGTGTCTTATGTAGTTTTACTTCCACATTCAATGAAAGTGTAGTAACGACAAAAAAATTTTTAAAAATTTTTATTGTTCAAATAGGCTTAGAATGTCACGAAACGTCGAAATTTTAAGTTTAAGCGAAAAAAAATTTTTGTCTGTCTAACTTTTTTTTGTGCGCACAGTTACTCTGGAACCGTTTGAGATACTGACTTGAAATTTGGTACACATATGTACTTTAGCGAGATCTAGAACTAGATTATATTTTCGTCTTGTTCCATCGAAGGGTTGGGGGGTAAATTGGGGTAAATTTTGGGTAAATAGGTAGATCAAGCAGGTAAGAGTCCATAAAATTGGTATTTAGTATATACAAGAGAAGCTAAGGTCTTAAAAAAATTTTTGGCATTAGCCCATTACCACCCCCACCCCATTATTAAAGGGGATGAAAAAAAATGTGATTTAGTGTGTGTACAAGAACCAGAAACCTCAAAATATTTTTTTACTTCATCCACCCCCACTACCACCCCCTATCACCACCCCAACCCCGCTACCGATGTGGGGTATCGTTTTATGGGTTTTTGAGGTAGAGGATTTCCAATATTATATTATTAAAGTTCTATAAACAATTATTTCCGCATACAAAATTTTTTCGTTGTGAGTGACTTGGATAGAAAATCTGGATGTGGAAGTAGTGATTCCTTGGGCAGCGGTTTTCCCAATAATAACTTAGATTATTGACTCTGTCATGGTTTTTTTTCTGAAATGAAATCCACATTCATATGCAATTTCTACAAGTATTGTATATAATATACATAACATTTTTATTTTACTGACACATTTGAAAATCGTGTTATATAAACTAAGTTATATCTTGTATTAATTAGTTATAAGCACATTCTTGGCCAGTTTATTAAAGTTTTGTATAATAACTGATCATTCTGTAGGGTACTTTTTGCAACTTTTTGAAAATAAGTTAAAATTTTAGTTATAATTTGTTTATTGCAATTTTAATCATCTGACGATTGGCAAAACGCTAGGCAATATACTATATCAGTATTTTTGTTTTATACAATCTAATCAAAGGTTTTATTTGTTTTCATCAAATAGGCATATTATAACGGGACAAACATTTTTATTAATCATCGCAGAACAAAAATGTACCGAAATATCAAACATGGAAAAAAATGTCTATGAATGTGTCTAGATCGTTTCGACTAAACACTTCCATTAGACTTAAAATGTTTATTTAAAATTAGGAACATATATAAAATAGTATAAAGTAGAATATTCCCATTGAAATTGGGTTATATCAGTCTTACAGAGTGATTGCCAGAAGCCTATAAACTGTCATTATTTACATAAACTATGTTTTATTACAAGTTTGGAGCAAAATGTTACTAAGGTTTTTGTGTAATCACACGAAAATACGAAGATATACCAGACACGAAACTGCAATATACAGTGTGTCCCTCAGGTTAGAGCGAGCTTTACAGATTAGATGATATTTCAGTTTTACTTTAAAACGTTATTAAGATATTTTTAATAAGGCTATTACGAAACAAATAAAAATTACAGACGAGTGTTGCCGACTGCAAATATTTTTTAATCATGATAACTTCTGTTAGACATAAGTTTTTTATTTTAAATTTCGAACAGTGCGTAAAATATTATGGTAGAATACTTCTCAATGAAACTGAGTCATATTCGCCATATAGGGTGATTGCCAGAAGAGTATAAACTGTCATATTTCATTTCTTACAAAATATGATGAAGTGCTCTTTTGTATTTTCTCGGTTGGCCAAATTAAAAAATTCTGATAAAAATTGTAGATAATAAGACATTCTAGAAAATTACGAAGAACCTAATTTTGCTCTTTATTTTTCAAGATGCCGCGAACTTTTTGCAAGAAATGTATAGATTTTCCGTTTGAAAATTAAAAATAATGTCTACAAATTCCCATGTTTGAACGATTTTTTTAATGAAATATCTAAAATGTCGCCTCTATGTTAAATACTGCATCTATACAAACAGTGGCTAATGTTACGCTTTTCATTATACACCTCTTGAAAATAAAATTTAGCTACAAGAAGAAAATCAAGTGTGTAAAATTGTATATTTTAAACAAAAAACTTTACGTTTTTACTTCCCTCACTTTACGAAGGAAAGTGTAGTAAGTAATAGTGAAAATTTTTGCGTTTCTAACAATATAGATTACGAAAATGAAGGTCCCTTAATTCTGCCAGTTCGTCTGTCCGTCCGTCCGTCTGCCCGCCAGTTACCTCCCCGTCTGTCTGTCTGTTCCCCGCTATATCTACAAAAGTATTTGATGCAGAAGAATAATATTCGGTAGGTACTTGACGCTATTGTCAATGAAAATGGGATATATATAGTAGTAAAAAATAGATAGGGTCACCTCAAAAAATATTTAACGAAAAAGATATAACAAATGTCAATAATATTTCGCATGTAGTTAATACAGCTGACAAATAACACATCTTGCAATAAATAAAAAAAAACTTTTAAAAATCAATGGTTTTATTTTTAAACCAAGTTGCACTAAAGAGTGGAAAATAATTTTTAACTTTGTAAATAGGCGCTCACAAAATGTAAACGTAAATCAAAATGATTAGACGAAGTAATATGTTATGAGCGTCCAATGGTTTTCTATTTACAAAGTTAAAGATTATTTTCTACTTTTTAGTGCAATTTGGTTTTAAAATAAAACCATTGTTTTTTAAAAAGTTTTTTTTTAATTAATTAATATTTAACTTTTTACTCCTTGTCACGAAATTTTCTTATTCTACCCGTCAAACCATTTCATTTGTTACCCATGTCAAGAGGGTTATGACGAAGAAAAAGGTAAGCCGCCATATTGAATTCTGAATGACATTACGTAGCTTACCGTATTCTACTCGTCAAACTCTTTCATTTCATACCCATGTCAAGGGGGTTGTGAAGAAAAAGGTAATCCGGTACCTTAGAGCGTCCACATTGGGTTTAGAATGATGTCACGTAGCTTATTGTATTCTACTTATCCAACCCGGTTGTGAAGAATAAGATAAGCCGCCATCTTGGACCGCCATATTGGATTATTAGATATAAACTGTATTGTCATCAGAACCAAAGCTGTGTGCAAGATGGATTAGATAACGGGAAGTGGGTCAAATTCAGATTTGTGAATATAGTAAAACCATTGGTCAGGTGGTCACCCAAAAAATAATTAATTAAGGAACTATGGTTGGAACAATATTTTGAATGTAGTTGGCACTATTTTCGAGGAGAAAAACTGTCATACTTTCAGTGAAAAATATACTAATTAATTTAAATGTTATGGAAGGCAATATTTTGTATGCTGTTAATACAACTGTCAAGTCACACAAAAAATCATTAATTAAGAAATTATCGTTAAAACAATATTTGAAATGTAGTTCATACTATTTCCGAGAAAGACATCATTTTTTAGTATAAAATATACGGGGTGGACAACCTAAAAAAAAATTAGCAAAACGGGAGGCAATAATATTTCACATGTAGTTAATATAACTGTCAATTAAGAAACGTACTATACTTTAATATACAGGATGGTCACCCAAAAAATAATAATAATTAACTTAGAAACTATTCCGATCGGAAATAACATTTGGAATGTAGTTGATGTTATTACTGGGGAGGAAACCTGATATACTTTAGTTGAGGTTTAGTGGTCAGTTAAAAAAATGATTAATAAACGACGGAGCAAAATGATATTTGGAACGTAGTTGTCATTATTACCATTAAATAAATTTGATATATGTCTAGTAAAAAATACACAGAGCGGTCATCTAACAGAAAAAAAAAATAATTAAAAATAAAGCATGCCAAGGAAAGAGGTAAATGATTTTACAGTTTATTTCTGCGATATAAAATGTAGTTTTAAAAGGTATCTTAACTTCAGTCCTAACTATTAACATTATTTAACTGTTGTAGGTCTATGAACATGAGATAAGGCAAGGGAAATCTAAATTCAAGGTCTTTTGCCTTGTCTCAACCCAACAATATTTAAAATGATTTTTGAATTTTTCATAAAACTCTACAAAACTACGCATATAATCATCTTGCTATCTATTAATAATTCTAAAATTAGAAATTTTAGGTGAGGATTGAATCTGGGATACACTGTAAAATTATTTTTTGCATTGAAAGGTGCGTCCACAACATAAGAAAAATTCCCCTGAACATACCAACACTTTGTTACTGATATATGTTATATGTTATTAAGAGATTAATAAAATATGTAAATATAAAAGTGTATCAACGTTGCGCTATAGTTAAAACATGGCGAGAATAACGAAAAATAACGAGAAATCGTCGATTTCCCATTATTCTCGTCATATTTTACCTATGATACCCTTTTATAGTTAACATTTTATTAATCTCTGAATGACACATAACATATATCAGTAACAAAGTGTTGGCACGATTGCGATTGATTGATTTTCAGGAGAATTTTTCTCATGGTGTGAACACTCATCTTTTGTATTCTAAGTATAACATTTCCTTTACAATTAAATCTATCGAAAAGCAGAGAAAATTGTTATCCCAATGATCCCAATTTAAATTTAGAAATGGTTTCGTACAAAAATGATTTAACGACTTTGTGGTATGCACAATGAAATAATTTTTCTATGTGCTATAACGATTATTGTTTCTCAGACAACTTGTTTTTAATTTTAATGACTCAATCTCTCTAATAAAGACAATTATACCACTAAGGACGTTTTAATGCATATGTTTGGGTGCCAAAAATAATAAATTACAGTCTTCAATCAATCAGTGTCTGACACTTGAAACAAACCAAATTTAAAATTAGGAAACTAAAACGTGTTTCTCAGGAGGAATGTTTTAAATGATGTAATTCTACTTACATCCTATATATTTGATGACTAATTAAACACAGTTATAGTACCGTAAAATATATATAAAATATGATTTAATTACTACCGTCAGTGGCGTAACTACAATTGAACCAATATTTATTTTATGAATCCCGGCAAGCTTTCCTTTGTTTATAAATGTGGTATTCATCAATATTTAAATAAAAATTGGTGTACTTAAATATATATGATTGCTATTAATTATAAATGTATTGACGTGAATTATAATTTACAAGGTTAATTTTGTTATTACTATTACTATGTATTGGTATAAGTTTTTCGAAGATTTTAAGAACACCAGAATTTCCAGTTAGATTTCCTGCTGAGATCAAAGGATAAACAAAAACAACGTTAATAACTACTAACATTCAGAAAATTACTTTTAAAAGCTTTATAACAATTTACATTTTACAAGAATTTGTCTTTTAAATAACTTTTTCTTTTTTGTTATAGAAGAACGGTTTTAAATAGCAGGAAGTCATAGAGCGTATAGATAACTAGTAGATAAACCCGTTTCTCCCATCGAGTCTGTCAATTTGAAGCAACATCTTCAATTGCGCCTAATATACTTCCCCTTCAGAATATATTGAATCTATCTGTCGCCTTGCTGCAAAATTGTATTAACTTAGTGCTTAGTGGGTACTTGTACAGTGAAATTAACATTATCGGCAAATTTCAGGCTTCAAGATCGAGGTGTTGATCTTAAACTATCTCGTGTTTGGTAAAACTTACCATTTTAACCACTCCAGATAAGAAAATCAGAAGATCTTCTTATGAGTCAACATATCAAAATATCTCCACCAAATTTCAACCAATATTTTTTTCTCAGTTCGTAACGCGAATGATTATGATGACATGTTGACTAATACTAAACCAATTAAAAATCGTCAAAACATGACTAGGACATTTAAAGACATGCGGAATATAATTTTCAATGATTACACAAAAAAAACTATACCAGCGTATTCTTATGTATTCTAACTCGCTGAATCCGAGTTCGAAGTTAGAATTGTTAGAAAGGTTGGCTCGTTTCTCACCCCCAACCTCCAAAAAACACCCATCCAAAAAATGGTCTGTCCGACGGACCATATCAGTGTATCTTAATGTATTTGGATCCGCTGAAACCGAGTCCGAAGTCAGAATTGTAAGATTGGCTCGTTTGATCCCAAAAAAACATCCCCAAAACAAAAATAAATGTCCGGCAGACTAGACCAGTGTATCCTTATGTATTTTGACCTGCTGAATCCGAAACCGAAGTCAGAATTGTTAGATTGGCTGGTTTTTCACCCCTAACTCTCCAAAAAACACCCCCCCCCCAAATGGTCTGTCCGACGGACCATACCAGTGTATCCTCATGTATTTGGTAAGGATACACTAGTATGGTCCACCGGACAGACCACTTTTTTTTTTGTTTTGGAGGCGTTTTTTGGGGTCGGAGGTAAAAAACGAGTCAATCTTACAATTCTGACTTTGGATTCGGATTCAGCATGTCAAAATACATAAGGATACACCGGTATGGTCTCCCGGACAGACCAGTACTTTTTTGTTTTGGTTGTGTCTTTTGGGGTTAGGGGTGAAAAACGAGCCAATCTTACAATTCTAACTTCGGATTCGGTTTCAGTGAGTCCAAATACATAAAGATACACTGGTACGACTCGCCAGACAGACCATGGGGGTACGTTATTCATCGATAAGGATGAATAATAAAAAATCTATTTTTACATTGGTCAAAAATTTTTCAACTTCATTTTGGCATTATTATAGGTATCAGTATTATCTATGTTCACACGAATACATTGAATTAATAAATAAATCATTAAAAATAAATAAATTGATGAAATTCAAGAAAAAAGTGATATGTTATTCATCGATAAGGATGAATAATAAAAAATCTATTTTTACATCGGTCAAAAATTTTTCAACTTCATTTTGGCATCATTATATGTATCAATATTATCTATGTTCACAAGAATACATTGAATTAATAAATAAACCATAAAAATAAATAAATTGATGAAATTCGACTTTAGTCTTTATCCCCATACGCACTGTGCTGCGTTGAATTTTAGGACACTTTTAGCAGGATTAAGGATACCTTTTCGAAAGATATCATCTGGAACAACAAAAAATGTAACAGTTTTTTTGATCTTAGATCATATCCTATAACTTATACCCTTAGCTCAGATTACCGGTCTATTTATGTTAATTTTTGAGTAAACATTCATTTTTTTGGTTCGGTCATCTGGACCAAGAAGAAATTACTCGGATGTTTTCGTGTCATAGCTCATTCCACATATATCCATAGCCCCACAGGCCAGATGATTTCGACATTTGTCAATTTTTGAGGAAACATTTATTTTGTTAGTGAAAGATTTTTTTAAATCATCTGGGCCAAGAAATAACTTTCCAGTTTTTTCGATCTTAGGCCATAGCCTAAAGCCCATATACGTATGCCCTATAAACCAGATTACTGGTCTAGATTCGATATATGTCAATTACTTCCACACCCAGTGGAAGTATAGTAACGACAAAAAAATTTAAAAAAATTTTTATTGTTCAAATAGGCTTAGAATGTCATGAAACGTCGAGATTTCAAGTTTGAGCGAAAAAAAATTTCTGTCTGTCGGTCTGTAACTTTTTTTGTGCGCACGTTTACTTTGGAATCGTTTAAGATATTGACTTGAAATTTGGTACACATATGTACTTTAACGAGATCTAGAACTAGATTGCATTTTCATCTTGTTCCGTCGAAGGGTTGGGGGGTAAATTGGGGTAAATTTGGAGTAAATAGGTAAATCAAGCAGGTAAGAGTTCATAAAATTGATATTTAGTAGAGACAAGAGAAGCTAAGGTCTCAAAAAAAATGTTGGCATTAGCCACCCTCATTACCACCCCCACCCCATTATTAAAGGGGATGAAAAAAAAATTGATTTAGTGTGTGTACAAGAACCAGAAACCTCAAAATATTTTTTTAATTTATCCACCCCCCACTCCCACCCCCTGTTACCACCCCCACTCCACTACCGATGTGGGGTATCGTTTTATGGGTTTTTGGGGTAGAGGATTTCAAGTATTATATCATTAAAGTTCCATAAACAATTATTTCCAGATAAAAAATTTTTTCGTTCTGTGACTTGGATAGAAAATCCGGATGTGGAAGTAGTGATTCCTTGGGTAGCGGTTTTGATATTTAGTATAGACAAGAGAAGCTAATGTCTCAAAAAAAATTTTGGCATTAGCCACCCCCATTACCACCCCCACACCATTATTAAAGGGGATGAAAAAAAATGTGATTTAGTATGTATACAAGAACCAGAAAACTCAAAATATTTTTTTACTTTATCCACCTCCCCCTTTCCAACCCCCTTCACCACCCCCATCCTACTACCGATGTAGTGTATCGTTTTATGGGTTTTTGGGGTAGAGGATTTCAAATATTATATTATTAAAGTTCCATAAACAATTATTTCCAGATACAAAATTTTTTCGTTGTGTGACTTGGATAGAAAATCCGGATGTGGAAGTAGTGATTCCTTGGGCAGCGGTTTTTTAGTAAACATTTATTTTTTTGACACTTTTGTTTCTGCACTTGTAGTTGTAATAATTGTTTTCTTTTTTCATTACTTGTTTGCATGAGTAGCTCTATTTTACGCCTTTTACTTCTCATGTTAAGATACCTCAGTGTACAAATGATGTGTACAAAGAATTAATTTCTTTAACCTTAACAACTAAAACTTATTACTCTGATATTTAAAAAGTAACCAAAATTATGTTTAATATGTTTATTTTGGCAACGGAATTTTTACAATGTCGATCATAAAGAAAGTAAAACTATAACTCGTTGAAATGTTTTACCAAACAAGTCGAATCCTAACCTACAATTCTCTCCCGGACTATGAATAATACATCGTACGGAATGTTAACAAAAACGATCTCGTTTAAAAGACCCATTGTTATCCTTTGTTCAGATGGCAACAAAAACATAACATTCTGACGTAGTTCAGATGAAGTTATATTTATTTCAACAATTAGAAGGATCGTAAATCCAACCAAAACTCATCAAGGTCTGATAGCTTCTGTTTAGAACCTCTGAGCTAAAGACAAAGCCAATTATAGGCACCGTACTTAATTATGGCATACCTGATAAAAAAGATGATAGCTCTGTCAGATTTATTACCAAATACAAACGACCCTCTACGGAGGAAAATTAACATGAACGAAATTACAACACATAGAATTCCTCGAGAAATTATTTTTAATTACAGTACTATAAATAATACAATTAGAGAATGTTTAATTAACGTCTTTATTCTCTGGACTACAGATGGCGAGATAACAGCGGTTTATCTAATTAGCTGTAAAAATAGCTGTACGCGGATGCTATTTACAATTTACCAGATTTAGACATTATTTTTTTATTAAAGATTCCAATCTAAACATTGATGAAAAATTGCAGTAACAGTTTTTAAAATGGAAGATTTAAGAGATATGGATGATAAAAAAACTATAATTGTTAAAAGTAACAAGAAATTAGTAGTATTACATATACAGTAAGTACGTTTACGGATGGACAAATTAAGAAAAATCTTTCCTTAGCCAAAAAATTTTTTTGTAACAAAATATTTTGTGTATCACAAATATCAAATTTTTATTTATACAGAATTAGGCCACGATTCATAGAGATGTATAACAAATAGTGGAAGTAAGGAGTCGGGATTTTCTCGAAAAAAAGCAAAATCGTGCTAAAGTTATGAAACCTATTCCTCCCCCCGTTTTCGAGGGTGCTGAATATGAATAACAGGGTGAAAAAAGTTTTTAGTAATGCGCACCCCTGAATCGCAACGGCAAAACGCTGAAACGGCAAAAAACCACCCCTTTTTGCTTATTTCTCATATGACAGCTTGGCATCGACTATTTTTGCAGGGATTCTTTGTCTTTTCCTGGAGATAAAACAGATGGTGAAAGGTGATATCAGGTACTAAACCGCAACTGCCCTCAAGGCTGGAATCTACCCTGTCAGGGGGTGTAAAATTGTTTCTTTTTTTTTCTTTTTACAAATATTTGCCCCAGTTTTCGAGGATGCTGATCAAAAAAAAATAGTTTTACGCTAGTTCGATCCTTCCTTCATCCTTAAACTGTCGGAAACCACCCCTTTCATTATAAAAATAATTATAATAAGAAATAAAATAAAATTACGTTTACGATGTAGCGTTTTTTGTAAAACTTGTCAAGGTAAATTTTGTGAGAATTGTGCTCCAGAGGATGAAGATGATGAACCAAGTATAGAAACAAACGAATCCAATGATAATAGTTATGATAATGCTGTAAACTTTCTAAATTTTATACCCGAAGTGTATATTTCGATCATGAATTGAATATGAACTATGTAATTCTCTTCATAAACGCTCTATGTTATATTAATGTCCTGTAAAAAATATTATATTGTACTCAAAATCGTGTCCTGTATTTATATAATTTATTAAAAACAGACATTTTTTCCAATAGTATTCTCTTCTTTATATCCCGTTTTAAGGAACGTGAATTTCAAATCCTTGTGAGGATTGGTTCATTTTTGATGAGGATGTAAAATGAACAAATGGTGACCTTATACTCAATATCCAAATTATAAAATAAAAAACACAATTTTCCACCCCTGGGGTAAGAGCATGGACTCACCCCCTGAGGATGTCACAATTTACTCCTACCATTGTCCTTGATCAGAATCCTCGAAAACGGGGTCTTTAACAAGAAAAAAATTTTTACAACCCATGACAGGATAGATTCCACCCCAAGGGGCAGTTGCGGTCTACTATCTGATGTCACCTTTCACCATCTGTTATATCCCCATGAAAAAACAAAGAATCCCTGCTAAAATAGTCGATGCCAAGCTGCCATATGAGAAATAAGCAAAAAATGGTGGTTTTTGGCCGTTTCAGGAGGTGCGCATGACTAAAAACTTTTTGTACCTTGTTATTCGTGTTCAGGACTCTTGAAAACGGGGGGGAGGAATAGGTTTCATAACTTTAGCATGATTTTGCATACTTTCCGACTCCTTACTTCCACTAAAAACTATTTTGAGGGCGGGGTGGAGCCAGAAATTATTGACTGATTGATTTGATAACAGCAGGCACTCCTGGAACATACATTGCCGGGCCGGCTACGCCTATCAGCAGCGAGAACCACATGGTGCAGAAATATAGTATCGGAAGTGTAGATGTAAGATGAGTTTTCGCGTTGCATCGTGATATGGAGTGATTAGGCTCCAATCTTTGTGTTTTTGCTTCTAAAATTTGTCTAGTTTTCTATTTCCTCCATTTCTGATTCCGGCAGTGCATATGTTCTTGTGATTTCTTTATGGTAGTCCTGATTCTTCCTTGCTGTTCGTTCCCGGTGGACTTGTTCTTTTCCTAGTTTGTTCATGATCCTCTCAATCATCGCTTTCTTCAGTAGATGTGTAAGATTCTTCCTTTGGACACGTCCCCAGTATTTTATTGAGAAATCTCTACTTTTAATATTGATGTTTTCTGTCCTTCCTTTGGTTCTGTTGCTTTTGCAAGTAGTTGGTTGATGTCCCTTTTCAGCTATTCTCGGATTTCTACTGATAGCTTTTGTAGTTGTCGCATTTCTAATTCCATATATCATGGTTAGCAGTTTGATGGTTGTGTATATCGTCCTGATCAGACAGAAAATTACCCTTGTATTCTTCTTCGTTGAACGGACTCTCTTTTCCAACCGGCCTCGCACCATTATCATACTTTTCTTGAAGTTTAATTTCAGTTCAGACGTGTCTAGATATGGTTTCATGTTTTCTAGGAAATCAAGAATATTCTACTCCTCTTTCGTGACGATTAAGAGATTAACGGCGTATGCGAATGAGCTCGGGCCCCCCAGTGCTTCCGTGTCTTCATTAAAATTTGACGTTTTTCCTTTATTGTGTTGTTGTGCTTTGTGATATTTGATGTGGATCAGTTGACAAATTAAAAGTCAGACTGATTAGAGATTTTTTGCAACAAAAAGGTGTTGATTATGACCAAACTTTTAGACCTGCAGTGAAAACATCTACAACTCGAACATTACCGAGTACTGTTGCTACTAACGAAAATATGATGCTTGCCCAACTAGATGTGACTACAGCTTTATGGTAGTTTAAATGGATCCGATAGTGTATCAGCTAAAGAAATGTTTACATGGTTAAAGCAAGTCCTTCGCTGCTAAAATGAAAGATTTAGCAGTTATATCATTAAATTGAGATTTCAAAAGGCAAAGCCGATCTTTTTTTTTTTTTTTTGAGACAAAAGGGATACAGCCACATCGTCTTGGTACTTTATATTGATGATGGTTTGATCGACGATCTCAAGAAAGAGTTTAAAGTGACTTCAAAGTCGGCATCGTTTTACATTAGGATTAGAAATTAACAGATAAATAAATAAATAAATAAATAAATAAATAAATAATTTATTCATGTTAAGAACCAACGGTTTTACGTAAGTCAGAATTACATATATTGTATATAATATCAGACAGAAGTGCAAATATTGTATATTACAATATAAAATGGTAAACAAACATTGAAAATAATTTAACACTTAGTAACATCACATAAATACTCGTCACATGAATAGTATGCTCCCTTCAGCAGAATTTGTTTAATATTATAATGGAACTTATTTTCCGGCAACATCCTGATTGAGTGGCAACTTGTTAAAGAATTTTGGCCCATAATAATTTGTTGCATTTCGACTCTTTTCTAATCTAATAAAATCTAAATGAGCCTCATTTCTCTGCCTAGTATCGTATGAATTTCACCGTGTGAAACAGTCATTTTCTTCTTCAGTTCTTTTTCTTTAACATGCATGAGAGCTATGAGAATGAAACAACTAGGAGCAGTCAAGATAATCAACTCGATAAATTTTTGTTTGACGTCCTCTCTAAATAGTAAATCCAACAACACGTCTTTGAAGTAAAAATATTCTGCTCAGGTGAGCTGAGTGTCCCCAAGTTATTATGGCATAGGAAAAGACACTCTGAAGTAGCGAAAAATAAGCCGTTTTTATCATACTCAGGGGCAACTCAGTTCTTAGACTCATAATCTGATAAATTACCTTCGACAGTTTACTAGCCAGATAGTCTACATGTTGATCTCGACACAGCTTACTGTCCACAATTACTCCTAAAACTTGATGTTATCGGGATTATCAAAATGAGTTGAGAAAATCATACTTTGCGTTTTCAATTCATTTCAATTTAATTTGTTTGCTTTGGACCAATCAGAAGCCTGCAACTGTGAGCGCTGCATATCATGTTGTAGATCATTAAAATTTTGATTGAAGTTTATCATGGTCGTATCATCAGCAAATAGTACAACCGAAGTGTCCTTAATGTAATTAGTCAAATCATTTACGTACATTAAGAATAATAGTGGTCCTAATATGGAACCCTGTGGAACTCCAAATCTTACTTTTACTGATGATGACACCATTCCGTTGTGTAGTTATTTGATCCCTGTCACTCAGGTACGATTTTAAAAGATTAAGTGCTGTAGGTTGCATGAGGACCATATCTACAAAGTTTAGAAACGAGAATACAGTCGAATGCTTTCGACTAGTCACAGAAAATACTTCCGGCAAAGCGTTTGTTCTCAAAGACGTCTATTATACTTTCAACCACTTTGTTAATTGCCATAGCTGTAGGTTTACCAGAGAAACCATATTGACAGTGATAAAATATTATTTTGTTCAAAAACAGAGATGGTTCCATACGGGTCAGTCAAACTCACTACATCGAGAAAGTATTAGAACAATTTGGTATAAATAACTGTAGGGCCCTAACGACTCCATTTGTCAAGGATAACGACATTGAGGAGAATTCACTTAATACAGTGTTTCCTTATGGACAAGCATTTGGAGTTTTGAAGTTTTTAAAGTGTGTATCAAGAAATCTTGAAAATCCAACAGAACGCGATATGATCAACTGATTAAGGTTAAAAGAATCCTTCGGCACCTGAAAGGCACTACTGATTATGGAATTATTTACCAAAAAAATATGGTATAACATTCTGCTGTAATATTCTAAGGTATCTTAGAATGTTACAGCAGTGCACATCATGGTAGTGATATTGGCACACGACGATCGACTTCAGGTGTATTTTTTAAATATTCTGGTACAGCTATCACTTGGATTAGCCAACGATAAACTTCAGTTGCAATATCTACGACAGAAGCTGAAGTTGTAGCAGCTAGCGAAGCAGCACGAGAAATCATTTGGATTAACAGGCTTTTAACTGAACTTGGTCAATTGAAATTGAGGCAGTATCATCGAAGTACGAAACACATTCATTTAAGACATTTCTTCATTCGCGAAGTGGTGGCCGCTGAAGAAATTATAATATATTGACATAACCATTATTTGCTACTCGATTTCGAAAATTATATTATAATATTGAAATTTTTAAATAAAGGAAAGCGTTCATGTTGGTTGATTGATTAGTGTATAAGGTGAATATTAAAAACTATACAAAGTGACTGTTACTTGAATAAAACTCATCACGGTACTTCTCGACCTTCCAAACGGGATAATTCAAAATTAGTGTCAATTCTATATGAATCGAATCCTCATTTATCCGTAGTCTAAGTAGGATTTTTAAATACTTAGAAATGGCAAATGCATGTCCATCGGGAATAAATCAATCCATCTTTAGGCAATTCAAAGGATAACATTGAATCAAACGAGGGATTCAGATTTCACGAAATCATTTACAAGGATTGTAATTTGAAGTATGTTGGACAGACGAAACGTCTAATTATAACAGATACAGTGAATATTCCATCTAAAATATGGATGCTTTTCAAATCTCAAAAGCTGTAAAATGACAAGAGTGATAGAGCCTATTCCTAATCGTCGACCCGAAACAGTTTAGGTTGTTGTAGATGTATGGATAGCCTAGATTGGTTGAATTCATTTTGCTTGAAATCTTTTATCTTCAGCTCCTTCACCAACTACACACTGAATGAGAAAGCCATAAATCATTTTAAAATATGTTGCAATGACCTGCGAGATATATGCCAATGGTTCTCCTCAATACGCTTCTGCGCACGGTGAATATGCTGTTTATTTCAGATTGGACGTAATACTTCGGTTCGTGAAACATCACAAAAAAGAAAAAATCAAAAAAAATACCGATTTTTTTAAAATACTTCGTGACTTACACGCCACCATGTACAACATTAAAAGCTGTCATGTCCTGCATTCTCAGACTAATATTACCAGATGTGACTGGAATGCCAACAGAAATTCTAAATATTTTTAAATACCTACCGCCAGTAAATCAATAGAAGAGTTATTAACAATAATATTCATTAATGCGTTTTAAGTGATCTGGACCCGTATCATTCCTGCATATCAAAACCATCTGGTTTGTTAAAGTTGGATGGTGGTGTTATAAGCCGAAGGCAGAGAACGACTCGAGCAAAAAGTAAAACAAAACTTGTTGGTAACGAATTAATCACTTAATAAATAATTCAAGATGTGCCCTCGGCCTGAAGACGACCAGAGTTGGCAGTCTGTTTTATGACACGTGTGGAAGGTACTCGTTTGTGCTCAGCTCTCAAAGATCTCAAGATTATGGACCAACGCATGAATTTTAAACAGATTGGTGATATCTTATTCCTTTGACATGCATTTTATGTAAAATAAAGTCTGCCTTGAATGAAACACATGCGGATTCCAAATATATAAAAGCAGTCGGATTACAATGAATAAAATCACACTCACGTTAGTCGAGTTGCTAAACAATAATAGTTCATTTGTGGTGAATAGAACGGGATATAAAGTTATTCTAAAAAAAGTTTATTTACTTCTGCCATCTTGAAAAATGGCGCTAGAAATTGGTTCTTTGCGATTATCTCGTAAATTCTTCACTATATGGAAAACGTTATAAAAAAATGAAGGATAGAAAATTACCTGAAAAGAATATTCTTATAATTTTTTTGCAATCCTTACAGTTTTCGAACCCTACACGTCAAAATTACCTGACTGAAGCGAGCTACAGAAACCAGAATAACGTTGCCGATTCAGCTCTTTCTCCTTATCAATGGCAGTCATTTTTTAAAGTAGATGAAAAAGAAGAAGAGTTTTTAGGTTTCTCAACAGATGGCTAATAAAAGCAAGAGCCAAAATGAACTCGTTGGTACTGTTATAGAACCTAGCAATACTCGCGAAATCAGACATCAGCAGAATTAACGTAATACAAATATCTGGTTCCTAGTGATTCAACTTCTCTGGAATGGAATTTTAAAAATACGAGGAAATCGCAGTTAGAAAAAGCATTTTCTCCATAAAAGTTATGTGACGACGCTTTTGCGTAAGTATTTAGAAAGTGCAATGAAATCTAAATGAAAAGTTTTTTATCTTAGAGGAAGGTAAACTTTTAGAAAGTACAAAGAAATTTTTTTAATTCCAAATGACATTTGCCGTCCGTCGACACAATATTTTGGGGAAAGTATGCCAAAATCTAAATTTTTGCTAACAATAATCAAATTTTGACTTGAGATGTTTTTAATCACTCCGAAGAGTGGTTTTGATCCGTCGAGTGTTTTGAGAAAAGCTTTACCAAATTTAATCACGCCAAAAGACGACTTTTATTTTTTAATCAATGAGAAGGCGGACATCTCAATGGGGATCGATCTAAAGCGATTCAAGGTCACACAACCCTCATGTTAGTAAGCTTTCAGAAGTTAAAAACTTCATATAAATTATATATAAATTTTTCAAGTGATTAGTCCTGACGAAGCATAGGGACTCAAAAGCTAGCCACAAGCTAAATAACATTTCACTAATTATCATTACAGTCAATTCCAATCATTTCAATCTCAAATAAAAAGATATTCTTCAAGAAATCTTTCACTCTTTTTGTACCAGTCGATTGTTACCCTTATTCTAATATTTGTGTGTTGTTGAGATTAGACATTATCGGGATGTGTCCCAAAGTTACCATGTTTGTTACACGGATCTAATTTGTGTCAGATATGCTTATTTAGTTGGGCACTAACTTGTCTTTACTTACGCAAATCTAATTTAAAGTCATTATATACACGTATTAATTTAATACAAGCCTTTCATTGAACCCATTTTCTTCATAAAGTTCCTCAAGTCCGATCAGGTCCACGATTACAACACATAAAGTAACGGGAAGTAAACCTTAACAGTGAATAGACAATATCAAAACAAATCAGAAAGTGCATCAATGCTAAAAAATACAAAAGAAGATAGCAAAGTAAAGTAGGCAAAGTATGCTGTTAGTCATCTCTTACATGATTACGGTCGTAGTCTAAAAGTTATATCGAACCACTCTGAGAGTGAACAAACTAACGTTGCAGAAAGTGTAACCGATATGTATTTTGGTCATATCCTTCAGAAGGTGGTAGGTGCACTCACATTACCACCGTCTACGTCGGAGAACCATGATCTATTTCAGATTTTTCTATGAAGAAGTAGTTGTTTCAATTATGCTTCATGTCGTCCATGTGTCAGTTGCAGATCTACAGGGTCATAAGGTGGTTATGATACGAACTGTGGACAGACGTTCTGGTACTGGTAGTAGCAGTATATCTTCAGGTAAACATCATTGAGCTATGAATTGCAAATGGTACGGATAACAAAACATTTCTTATCTGTCTGCGCATGAAATAGCAAAAAGTTTTGGACACAGAATGTCTCTTACCTTACTACTGTTTCACTCCTTTTTTGGGTAAGGACAAACGCATAGCTTGGGAAACGCATAGCTTGGGAAACTTGGGAAAGTCTTGATGAAATAGCAGAAGCTGTTTTTTAAATCAATTGTAAACATGAAGTAGCTACTGCTACAGTAGTGTTGGAAATCACTGAACAATTTGTGATTTTGTTTTATGACTAATTTAGTAATCACCATGACATTGTTGAGGCAAGACGGCATATTTTTACTAAGAAGCCACCTCCTACAAAGAGAGCTCTTGATCATTGTTCAGGGCTGGATTAAAGATTGGCGCGTCGCTAGGCTAATCATGTATTTGCGCCCTCTTATTCATAATGGCAACAAAATTGATGAGCGGGGGAGTTGTTTCGGTTTCAGAATTGATGAGGGGGGGGGGGAGGAGAAATAAAAAAAAAACATTTAAGAAGGGAGAAGAAAATGGAAAAAAATGTTTTCTCGAAAACGAAAATTGATTAATTGATTAATAGATTATTTTTTTAAATTTTTTAATAAGCAAAGAGAGCGCAAAGAGCTCGCGACGCCCCTCATGCCCTAGCGCGCGCCTGTTCGCGCATTGTTGCTATAATTATAACCCTTTTGTGTATTGCGCGCATTGTTGCCCCTAGGCTATAGCCTAGTTAGCCTTATGGATAATCCGACCCTGTCAACATCTAAGGCATTTCAGAGATATTTATCTAAAGTCTCTTTGGTTTTAAGCCCAGTATTCCAGATTGTGATTACTGAGGCAACTGGAAAATGAATGTTACCAGCTACTTTCGACCAATTCTTTTCAAGTATGTCACGAATTTAAACCTACGAATTAAAATAATAAATATAACAATGTAATGATCACATTATATTGTTAAACAGTGTGTCCCACTTCGTACTAACTTGGCTATTTGTATTTGGATTTGTATATATTTTTTATAGCATATAATACCCATAATGAACTACCTTTGGAAGGTAGAACTGTTACTCAATCTCTATTTCAAAGCCAACTGTGCTGTTTTTAAAATGGGAATTTTGCAAAAGTAACATTAGCGATTGAGATAGAGGAAAAATGTATTTGGAAAAATTGTCCAGAAAAATTAAGTAAGTTCAAATATGAATTTTCATTTAAAAATATTGATTTTTTTTTTGAAAAATATTGCAAGTCAGAAAAATTCGAGGTTTGGGTTAGTTTAGAGCATCCAGATTGCTATGAATGTCGATCTACTTACATCAATTATTGTAAACACCATAGTTGTCAATTTTTACGTCAAAATGCCTTTGAAATTAACAATTTCAGAAAAAGTGGAAATTATTCGTCTCGTTGGAGATAATGTTCGTTCCTTCAGAAAGGCTGCTAAAATATTTAATCGTAGACATCCCGATCGTCCTCCACTACATCATTGCACCGTAGCTGCCCTTAATAAGAAATTTGATCAAACCGGCACTATTGCAAAGTCAACATTGAAACCTACCAAAAGGCATCCAGATGATGATATTATACTGGGTTTTGTTAATGGAAACCCACGAACCAGTGTAAGAGAAATTGCACGGGAATTAAATTTATCAAAAAACAAGATTTGGCGTTGCCTTCGCAGGCACAAATTAAAACACTTCAAGCCAAAATTTCTTCACACGTTGCAAGAAGGGGACCCAGAACGAAGATCAGAATATTGTTATTGGCTGCAAGGTATTTTTCTAGAGGACCATCGTTTTATTGAAAAAATACTGTTTTCAGACGAAGCTACATTTACCACTAATGGCGTGGTTTCGTCACAAAATTGTAGATATTGGGCTGCGGATTATCCAAATTGGGTAATCACATGCAAAAGTCAGTACTGCCAAAAGGTGAATATATGGTGTGGTATACTGGGAACCCGTCTAATTGGTCCATTTTTTTTCGAGGGAAATTTAAATGCTGATGTTTACTTAACACAGAATTGTCCGATGCTATAGACGACTTACCGCTTGCATTGCAAAGAGATATCCACTTCCAAGATGGCTGCTCAGTACATAATGCCTTGATTGTGAGGGGATGGTTTAATCAAAATTTTTCTCGAAAATGGATAGGATGTAATAGTCCACTTTGCGAGTTTCCGCCCAGATCCCCAAATATTACTCCCCTGGATTTCTATTTATGGGGTACACTTAAAGAAAAAGTTTATAAAGGCAGACCACGCACAAGACAAGAATTGTGTAACAGAGTTTTTGAAGTTTGTCGATCAATAACTCCTGAAGAATTAAGAAAAGTATCGAATCATAATAAAAAAAGAATTATAAAATGCATTGAAATTGAAGGCGATCTAGTTGAAAAATATTTCAGATAATTATTATTTTTACCATTGTTCATATTTTGTACGTTTTTCTTTTAATTAAATAGATTATCAACATTATGTAAAATGTTTTATTAAATTAAAAATTTCCAACTATTTTCTGGAATTCATAGCAATCTGGATGCTCTAAACTAACCCAAACCTCGAATTTTTCTGACTTGCAATATTTTTCAAAAAAAAATCAATATTTTTAAATGAAAATTCATATTTGAACTTACTTAATTTTTCTGAACGACTTTTCCAAATACATTTTTCCTCTATCTCAATCGCTAATGTTACTTTTGCAAAATTCCCATTTTAAAAACATCACAGTTGGCTTTGAAATAGAGATTGAGTAACAGTTCTACCTTCCAAAGGTAGTTCATTATGGGTATTATGTGCTATAAAAAATATATACAAATCCAAATACAAATAGCCAAGTTATAGGGGTGGCTTAGTACGAAGTGGGACACACTGTATACAGATGTTATATGAAAGTCAACGGTTTAAAAGTTATTTGAGCTTTTGTGATTTTTGCGCTAAAACTACTTAGTGTATTGATCTAAAATTCGGCACAGGCATACTTTGGTAAAGTGGCAACCATTTTTTTAAGATGGCGACTACTTATGCAAAGTGGCACTATATCCCTTCATGTTAGCATCACAAAGTGAAAGACTCCTATAAAAAAGTAGTTGAGCAAGTACTACTTTAATGATAAACTGACTTCATATATTTATAATCTCTATTCTTTGATAATTTACAACGCGGGATTAAACCAACATTATAAAACAAATTTTATCTAGTTAAATCTGACAAATGTTACACTGCGTATTCACTTCTGCTAATTAAATCTATTTTTTTTACCTCGAAGCGGGAATAAGAGTCTCGGCTATTAATATAAAAGTTATATACTACTAGTCGAAGAACGAGACCCCTGAATGCAACTTTCGAACATACAAAAACAGAAGTTGATGCTTATGTAAAAATACCACACACAATACATTTTTAAGTCGTGATTTGGTTTGATTTGCGAAATTGGAAAAACTTGCGATTTTTCATTTTTTTTTTACGAAAAATATTTTTTTATTTTCGCATTTTTCATGTTCCCACCCCATTTGGAGTAAAAACTGTATACTTTAGTATTACAGTATTCAAACCTTTCGCTTTCTAATGGTATATGCAAAAATAATATTTGTCTTGACATCATATGACCGGAAAATAAATAAATACTAAAGAAATAGTTGCCACTTTTGTGAAATTTACAGCGAGAAGTGTGGATCGAGGTAACTTTTTTATTTTTCAAAATAACTGCATAGTTTTGGAGCATTTTTTTTTATAAAATGCATAGTAAGCGAGAAAAACAGGGCCGGATTGAGAATTGGCGCGCCCCTAGGCTAATCATGTATTTGCGTCCTCTTATTCATAATGGAAGAACATTAATTAGCGGGAAGGTGAAATCTGAAGAAAATATTTTTTGTCCAGATTCAAAATTGACGAGCAGGGGCGGAGATATATGAAAAAAAAATGTTTGTCCCAGTTTCAAAATTGATGAGCGGCGGGGGGAGAAATCTAAAAAAAAATTTTTAACCAACCAACCGAAATTATTTTTCTCAAAAACGAAAATAATTTTTTTTTTAATAAGCAGAGAGCGCAAAGAACTCGCGACGCCCCTCATGCCTAGCGCGCGCGCCCCTTCAGGCTATATCCTAGTTAGCATTATGGACAATCCGGCCCTGGTGGCCAACGGCCGCAATAAAGGGCAGCGGCATTACTATAGGAGCAGAAAGATATAATATCTATCTCTTTCCGTTCCTATTTTCCTATAAATAATCCTGTAAAATGTTGATATAGTTGGAAAGGAACATATAAGAGACGTATACATTTTCTTAATTGACACAACAAGTTGAGCTGGCGCATGCCGGTCAAATTGCAGCGTTTTTTGCTTCCGCGCTTTCGGACGAACAGTGAAACCGGCGCGGAAGGTATAAAGAGGTGTACAGACGATCTAGCCAACCAACCTTCTCGGTACATTTTAAAAATTGCCATGACAACTCGTAAAAGTGAGCTGGTCTGCTGGAATTCCAGCGTTTTCAAAGCGTACCGACATTGTTGGCTCCAGCAGATCAACATGCCAACACTTTTACGAGTTCGCATGGCAGTATTCAAAGTGTACCGAGGAGGTCGGTTGGTTGGTTGGTTGGATCGTCTGTCTGTATAAAGTGCCGCGCAGGTCGGGTATTTTTTTGTACTATCCTAATTGCACAATATTATCCTATGGATATCTGAAGAACGTCCTCGACAGGCATACAAGTCATCCGATGGACGTTCGTTTTTGGTTTAAAGTACACCCGACGGGCAGCCGAGGGACGTTCAAATGTCACAACTTTGTACAATATTTGTACATCCCAATTATTTTAACAGAAAAAAAACCGGAATGAGTAGGGATCGAACCGCCGATCTCATGATTTGTAACTTACTCGACCACTAACCTGTTGTTTACTAGTACTTACTTAAAGACTGTATAGTTGAAAGTAGGTCTTAGACTAATATTTATTTATTTCAAAATGTAGAAAGTATTTGAATGTTTAATAAATGTTTAGTATCAAATAATATCATTAATAATTTACAAAAAAGGTTCAAATTAAATTATTAATTACAAATTACTATAAAAAATAAACTAAAAATTTTACAGAAATAACGGTCAAATGTAAACAAAAACATTGTAAAATTGAAAAACCAGTTTTTTTGTTTTTATATTAAATAGACGTCCTGCTGCTGTCCCTATAGGGATCTAAAATGTGTGTATTTGCCGAACATAAGGACGTTGTGGCACATATGTTAGACGTTCAGTGTGCCAGTGTGGTATTCGCTGGTAAGTATACACATCTCGGAAACGTGTTGGAGAGAAAGTGGTATAGAGATATTATCATTTATTACAAAAATATAATATTTAAACCAACGGACACGAAATGGACGTCCATCTCCCCTCCCTATATGGACATAAAATGTACATACTTAACGTACATAAAATGGACATTCAGAAGACGTCCATTCCGTACAATTTCAAAGTAAATCCTATGATAGTCGTCAGGTAGACCTTCAATTTATGTCCACGGACATCGGTACATTAAATGCACATAAAACAGACGTCCGGCGGACATCGTGTGCTATTAGGGTATCCACGGGTTTAGGTAAACATCTCTTCGCCGAACTATACAATACAGAGGTAATAAATTCAACAATTTTATCAAAATAAAATAATCAAATAACGAATAAATAATTTTCTTGTATACAAAAAAAGTACCCACGTAGATATAACCCAGTCAATGAATACAATGATCTTGCAAAATGTCGGGAAGTTTTGAAACTTTGTTACAGACTTAGATCTTGAGATCCTCAATGAGCACCTGATTTTGCGAACACGGCGTGGCGCCGCTCGCAACGCCATCTTGAAAAAATGGCGCATGAAATTAGAAAATTAGCCATATCTTCCTTACCGTACGTTTTATTGGAAAAGTACCTCTATTCAAAATTATTCCCTATAAAATTGTCTACAATTTAGCTCTATACTATTTTTTTGTATGATTAATATTTAAGAAGCTATATCTCTGTAAATATTGATCGGACAAAACAATAGTAAATTGTAGACAATTTTATAAGGAATAATTTTGAATAGAGGTATTTTTCCAATAAAAGGTACGGTAAGGAAGATATGGCTAATTTTCTAATTTCATGCGCCATTTTTTCAAGATGGCGTCGCGAGCGGCGCCACGCCGTGTTCGCAAAATCAGGTGCTCATTGAGGACCTCAAGATCTAGGTATGTGCCAAGTTTTAAAACTTCCCGACCTTTTGTTTTTATGTATTCATTGACTGGGTTAATATAGTAAACCGCAGATTTAACAGGCACTCAAAAAATGTCGGCGTCTTTGGCTTTGCGATGCAGCGTGTTTAATGAGTCAACAGCGCCGATATTTTTTGAGTGCCTGTTAAATCTGCGGTCAACTATGTAAGGAAGGCCTCGGGCTATACCCGGAAGGATTACGGCAATAATAACTTCAAATACGGATAATTACTTTAAACGTATGAACAGGACTATTTAAAATTATATCGCATTTTCTATTTCATATTATTTACTTCTCTCTCAGATCCTGATATCTCTGAAAATTAAATATAAGTAAATGAATAGTTAGGTATTTTGGTATTTATACTTCTTAATATGGGTATAATTATAAAATGTAACCAAAATAGTTACATAGGTTTATAAAAATTTATTAATTTCAGCCCAGATAAGACGGCGGGTACAAAAGTTTTTTATGCTTGTCTTTCCTTAAACAAACATTTTTTTACGCTCATTATCCCAACTAGATTTTGTGGCTGTTTTTGTATGCATTATACGACGCTATAATACATTTTTTTCCAAAGGTGAATGGTAAACAGTAAATGTCATCCCTCGCCCGTCGAGAGATAAAATTAGTTAGTTTTGAGTTGCCGAAGCGCCCCCTCACGCTTCGGCGCCCCTAGGCTATAGCCTATTTAGCCTTATGGATAATCCGGCCCTGGAGAAAAAGATTTTGTAACACGAACATTTGCTCTCGCGCTCAATTCCTAACTATACCGGGCCACAGATAGTTTTCATTTTATTACGATCTATGTAAGTATGTAGCGTTTACATCACTACTGTTAGGTTTTTAGGATTCATTATTGTAAATATTGTTATAATTAAAAAAATAGATAGTTTCCTTTCAACTGGTTTATGATTAACCATATAACAGAAAGGGACCAGGTGAGAAATTTTTACTGTACCTAAACATGTGCAAAGAAACGTAAAGAATTGAAACTAAGCTATGTTAAGAAATATCAGTTGTAAGTATATAATTGTCAATAAGATTTGATAATTTTTGGCTAAAATAAGTAGGCTGTTTTATAAACGGTGCACTATAAATACGCCCTCAGAATATGACAATGAAATGCGTCTTTCATAGATGGCAAATCCCTAAAAGTAGGTAATACTTATTGAAAATGTGAGATTAATTTAAAATCTCACACTAATTTTACGGAGTCTGTTGGTATGAAACGAATGACCATAGAAAATAGATTTTTGTTTTTCCCCTAACATTATTTTAAAATCTTTACTAAAATATTTGGAAATTATCCGCAATCAAATCAAGTTTTTGGTTAACCCTGTATATCTAGCAAGGATCCATTAACCGAAAATGAAGTTAGTGGTGAAGCCGAGTTTTTCATCAAGAATTAGCTTTTTTTATAAACTCAAGAATCAAAAAGTTTTTCCTCTTTCGGGCTCCATCCGCGGACACACGGTATACACGCGACCTGTATGAATGACATAGAAGATTTAAAGGACTAGTTGACGTAGGCTATGACGGATTAAGGGCTCACTCACATGTCTTTAGCGGGTTGTTTGGCGTCCAACCAAGAGTTTGTTCGTGTCTTTGAATACCATTTAAGCAACAGCAGCAGTCAGATCGCAACTTATATCTAAAGGTAACTGATTTAGTTGTCTAGGCTCTCGTGGGCGTGTTCTGTTGGTATATCTGGAGGTCAGATGCTATCTCGTCGGGGATGTACACGATTTATGGCTCTGAAATCTATCCTCTATAATTCATGGCCATCGTGCTCCAGCGGGGTTGCTAACTTGACTTAGCACTCACCTGAATTTCGGTGGTGCAGATAAAACACTTGACTTGATTAAAGATATCGGTAACTGGAATATTTATGAGGTGCCGCACGTCTACTGGGAAGTTGAAAGTTCTCAAACTGAAATGAAGTGGCCTTCTCGCCTACTGTTAATCTTAATATTTTAGTGACGTGACGATTAAACATTTCTGGACACGTAATTTTTAAGTCGGCGTTATGAATTGTAAATGTTTGATTATTAATGATTGTCAACCATCAAACTCGCCGAAGTATGTCTCTGAAATGTAAAAGACATAGAAGTGTGTAGGTAACATGGATGCGGTCCGACAGTTTCCACAATTTCACACAATGGGCATGTCCCATATTTTATTTATTTGTTTAATCAACAACACTTGCAATCTAAGTTCACTAAATTTTTTTCAATTTTTTAGGTTTTAAGCTAATAAGTTCTAAAATACAAGTCGCCGATGAAAGCGAATTCTTTAGTGCCATGATTATAGATTTACGTCTAACTAACCTTATAGTCGGAGAGCCAGTGGAGATTTTCTTTATGTCATTTTAAATTGAAATTAATTATTAAACCAGCCTAGGAAAGAGGATATTAGTATCCAATCTAGGTGAAAGAGCCTTGGGAGACCTAAAACCTCTATGACTCAATTGAGTGGAAATTCCATTTCGTAGCGAGTTAAAATACCTGTGAGTGATTTTCGAACGAAAACTGACATGAAATACCCCCATCCAAAAAGTCACAGAAAGCAACAATTGCTGTGAGAAGGTGCACGCAGATGTGTAGGAAAAACTAAGGGTTAAACCTCAAGATGGCCTACTTTATGGTTATACACTAGAGTCGTAAGACCTACGATAACCTACGGATTGTGGTATGGTGGGCCAAGACACTGCAGCTAGGAGCAATAAGGTCTAAAGAACCTCCAATGCAGCTGTGGGAGCAGTTTTTATAGCCCCCGTAGCGCACAGGCAAACAAGCCTATGTACGCCACATAATAATGTGGCGTACATAGGCTTGTTTGCCTGTGCGCTACGGGGGCTATAAAAACTGCTCCCACAGCTGCATTGGAGGTTCTTTAGACCTACTACTACTACTATATATATTTATCCAAGGGGAAGCTCGTTTAATGGTGCACAGGCTAATGAAAGGCACAACGCCTATGGGACAACAGAGTGCCAAAAGTTATACTCAGAGCTAAATGCCATTTTAGGAATGCCAGGGGAATGAGGGATCCAAAACAGAACAAAGAGTCGGAGCTGGGATTTACGGGAGAAAAATGGAAAACAAAAATCTCGATAAGTGTAGGAAGATACGCCACACAAGGCTGAAGTAGCAGCTTTACAGTGGTGTGTAAAAGAAAATAATGAAGTAAAGAACTGATCACCAGTCGACTGCCATTTTTTCCGATAGCTAAGCAGTGTTAAAGGCAATCGATTCCACGCAGATCTATTCAAGACTAGTATGGAATTGCATAAATGCTCATATTGACCTAGGAAGTCAAAACAAAGTGACCGGTGGCGTTGGCACCAAGACACAAGGAAATAGGGGGAACAAAAAGGCTGATGAACTAGCCAGGGAAGGCCCATCTAAGGCCCTAATAGCACCTTTTTGCGGTGGATCGGTATTGGGCTCTATGCTGTCTTATTGCATGTCAGGATTTTTGATGTAGGGGTCATAGTTTCTGAGATATTTAACATTTAAACTAAATACATCGTCTTGTACGCCATCTTTATACTTCCAAATATCCGAAAGTCTAGGAGCCACATTGATGATAGAGCGGGAGCTAGGTGGCTTTTTCGGCACATCATCGTTTTATGAACTTTGATATATTTTTATGGTTTAATGGATGATAACGATTCATAAAATCGACTTCTGGCGGGGCACCTCCTGTCAGGTGCGTCACGAACACTTTCTAAAAATCAGTGAAAAAAATGGCATCGTTATAAGGCTCATTTTTTTTCGTGCGTACACATTTTATGTTTAAAATGAATAAAATAAGATCGCCAGAAAGTGTGGGCCGTCAGGAGGCGCAGCCGGAAAGGTAATAATGATACAATACAATTGAGGCACGGTAGGAAGTCAAGTTACCCGAAAGTGTTAAATTCCTGTATATTTAAGAGCCTATGGTACTTTTGTTGACACTGAGAACTTTCTGGGGAGGCTATTGTATTGTTGAAGGAGCTTATATTTACCTTTTAAAAATGAGCCAGAACTTGTAACGATGAGTTTAGAGATCCGAGATAAAATATGCGAAAAAAATCCTAAACATTTTCTTTCTGGCTAGCCTTACTGACGGGAGTTTCTTTCTGGGAATTTATTTCTGTGTTCAGAACATTTAAATAAACATGCTCAGCCTAAAAAGCTTGTACCGATCATGTTATATAACTCCATTTTTTTTACATCTTTGACCTTTCTGGCTGCGCCCCTGACGGCCCACACTTCCTGGCGATCTTATTTCATTCATTCCAAACATAAAATGTGTACACACAAAACAAATTAGTCTTGTAACGATGATATAATTTAACTGATTTTTATATCTTGAACCATGGCCAACTCGACATATGCCAGAAGTCTATTTTAGCGTTATTTAAGTTCGATAGAATTAATCAACGCACAGAAAATGCTTGTAACGATGAGTTTCCGAAAAAGCCTCGTAGCTCCTGCACCATGACGATTGTTGCACAGAGGTGGGTAGAGAATTTTTCTCTAAAACTTGTTTCCTATATGTCTAAGTTTTGGCTTGGGTACGTATTTCTGGTCGACGCCATCTTTATACTTTCAGATATCCAAAAGTCTAGGAGCCACACAGGTGACGACTGTTGCACGGAGGTCTATAGAGAATTTTTCTTTAAAACTTGTTTCCTATATGTCTAAGGATAAACTTTAGCTTGGGTACGAGTTTCTGGTATGGGGAGGTTTTTCCTAATATGACCGCTAAGATGACAACCCATCCGATATTCACTTTTATCTAGAAATGGCCTATATCTCGGAAACAAGGACTCCTAGCTAAAAATTACAAAGGACCAAAATTAATCAGGACATATTTTTACATGAAATGTTTAAAATGAAAAATTTAGTTTAAAAAAGCCTATTTTATTGAAAATTATTGAATATTTGCAACATTAATAAGATATACATACATTTGGATAACTTACAAAATATGAAATGTGGCAGTGATTATAAATATTGACTACAGTAAGTGATTATTCTTAAGGACTAGTATAATAATATGATAAGAAGCTGATTCCAATCATTATGGCACTTTGAAAGTTCACAATCACAGAATCTGGAGCAGGCTACTGCTTTCTTCCTACATATACAATTGCTTGGCCATGTAAAAGTCTTACATGAATATATGTGAGGGGAATCAGAAGGACGCTCTTCTGTGATAATTTGAGGAATCCATCTTATTTCAAACTAAACGTATCCATAGACACTGAGATTAGGTACACCTAGATCTTTTAAGAGACTGTGCCACTGATTATCCTGTACGTGTGCCCTCTTGATGTGCAGTGCCTTACTAGATGCAGTTAGTGGAAACTTAGTTAAGTTTAAAGTTTTCATTCAATGGTATTTAAAGATTCTAAAATCATTCATTTTCCAAAGACTTTAGATAACATCCTTGTCGAAAACTCCTCAGCATTTCCCATTATTGTATTTGACAGTTCATCTATTCCAAAGTCTTTGAACAAGAATACGAAATGTTCAGCTATTTTTAACGCTGCGTATTTCATACCAAATTTGCTGGTAGTATCACATCCACTTAGTCAATAGTAGGAAGTACTTCAATAATATGGTTTGAAACAGCGTGACGTACATCGTGTACTTGAATGTATCTTATAATCTGTCCAATCCCAGAAAGAGTTCAAAGTTTGTTCAAACCATTCGGCTTAAACTCTTTATGAAAATAATAACCAGAATACACAAGCACATCTGTGTCTGATGATGCTTAACACACTTTCAACATTTGAGTGCTTAACAGTATGATTTATGTCAAGAAATATTCATTCATCCACTTCTTCAGGGGTACAACACAACTGAGGTTCTTCTGTGATATTACCTGCTTCTACTGTGCTTGTCCTCCAACCATACCACTCTAATAAACTATTGAACTTAAGAATTTGTCCTTCCGTTGAAAAAATTAAGTTCGACAGAAATGCTGAAATTGTGTCTTGTTTTGGATTGAAGACAAAAAGTACCCATGTCTTTTGGCAAAACTATAACACTGCTTGAGATTGTCATTGCACATGTACAGGCTAACCAGTGGTACAGTCTCTTAGAAGATCTAGGTGTACCTAATCTCAGTGACTATGGATATGTGGAACTTGAAATAGGATGGATTCCTCAAATTATCACAGAACAGCTTCCCCCTGATTTCCCTCATATTTGTTCATGTGAGACTTGTGCACGGCCAAACACATGTATATTCAAAATGCCATAATGATTGGAATTGGCTTCTTGTCATTTTATTATAGTCAACCATCCTAAGTTGGCAAGTAGCCGTGCAGAGAGAGAAGAAATATCGTCACTGTTGGACAGAGACAAACAAAATTCTTCAGCTAACTAGCTAGCTAGCTTAAGAAGCTTAAAAAGCTTAAAAAGCTTGTTTGTCTCTATCCAACAATGACGATATTTCTTCTTTCTCTGCGCGACTACCTGCCAACTTAGGATGGTTAACTAGTACCTGTCCTTAACAATAATCACTTGTACTCAATAATTATAATAATTTCTACATTTCATATATTGTAAGTCTAAATATTATCTTAGTAATGTTGCAAATAATGTAGCGTTTTCAATAACAAAGTCTTTTTTCTAAACTTAAAACTATTTTTTTCATTTAAATCTTTCGTCGCACATAAATATTTGTTCAGATTAATTTTGGTCCTTTGCAATTTTTTGCTAGGAACAATAGTTTCCGAGATATAGGCCATCTCCTGATAAAAGTGCATATCAGCTGGGCGGTCATCTTGGCGGCCATATTGGGAGAAACTTCCCCATACCAGAAACGTGTACTCAAGCTAGAACTTATCCTTAGACATATAGAAAACAAGTTTTGAAGAGAAATTCTCTATACACCTCCGTGCAACAGTCGTCACTTATGTGGCTCCTGCACTATTAATTCTATAGAAATTAGAAAAAAAACTACATCCTCAGTTTAATAGCTTTCTTATTTGTCTCTAGTTTTTTGTCACAGTTATTTGACAAACACCGTTTTCTTTTTTCAAGCTAAAATCGCATTTTTTAAGTCGTTATAACTTGAAGACTATAAATTTATATGAAAAATTTTACTGCCCTTGGTTGTCCTTCGCCAAGTATTTGGAGTCTCAGTCTGACTAGATCTTTGCAATGGCACGGCCCATGTACTGGGGTTTCCTCTTCCTCTTGATAGAATTGCATCCTTCTGCTATATGAAAAGTTGCATAGAACCTTTTATTCTCAATATCTGATTCTTTTTCATCTTTTTTGTTTTTTTTTAGGTGCCACCCCCTGAAAAGGGGGTGGCATTATTACGAAGTTAAAACCTCTAGTTACTGTACTATTAGCTGTTAAGTCTGATTTTTTGTATAATCGTAGAATATTATAAAAAAAACCAATTGGTTTTTATAGAATATGCCGACTTATAATAGTGAGCTGCCAAGTTTGTGTGTTAAATTAAAAATAAAAAACAATACGACGACAGTGGATATTCTGAATAGTTACTTAATGAGATTAGAGAGATAAGTATTGGATAGGCAGCCATTAGACGGTCTACGATGCTAATACAATGAATCAACTTATCAATGTTGACAGTGGATCAAATAGCGGCGTCGGCGATTGCTGGTGTAAACAAGCTGGCTTTTCACCTGAAGCAAACGGCATAGACATAATTAAAGTCGAATACCATCAGGTAGATAATAGACCCATTGTTACGACATTCCCTGGTTGTTACGTCCAAATATCAATCCGGGTAAAAAAGATGCAGGCGGATATCTACAAGTGGACAGAAAGGCCGTAATTGGCTTCATGCTGCCTGGGTACAAATTGTCTGGTTTCACCAATCTTGGCGAGCACGTTCGAAACGAGCCCTTTCGTTAATTTTTGTTCATGCCTTCACTTGATTGATTGATTTTATGTGTAAAACTCTCGAAATAATTGTCGTTTTCTCACGTTTCGTTGCACACAACCAATTACACAAAATATGAAAAAAAATATGAGACGGTACATTCCACGACAATATAATTGATCCGGGGTGATCTGCAAAAACGAGCGCAAGAACATATAATCGGTATTTTTAATATCATTACGGCATACCTAATTGTTTTGCACGGTTCTCTGAACGCTTTGAACAGAAGAAAACGTTTACCTTTTCATTTTTGTTCAATTAAAAATTTTTAAAATGACATAATTACATCTACCCACAACTAATAATTGTGTCGTTACTGTCCTAGGGCTTTGATAAGACGAATACTAGTATGTGTATAGTATACAGAGTTGGTAAAAAATAAGAAATAATTTTGCATGCAAACTATATAATTGTAATAATAATAATAAGTGGTCTTTTATTTCCCTAAAATAGGCGGGGTCTAGCTTAAGCTATTATATTACTTCTCTATATAGTGAGTGATCGTGTAAAAATGCCATTTTGAGTTTATGCTGGATTTACAATTTTTCAAGCCTTCTAAATCAAAAAACGTTACTTTTAGTGTGGGGCTTGTCATCGGTCAATGGTCACATATGGAGCCCAGACTACTGGATCGGTTTTACTGGAATTTTAAATGCGTGTTCAAGGCGGTTACAGTTCGAGGCGAAATCGGTCCTAGCTCAAATGTAAGGGAGTAAACTTCTACAAAGCAGTAAAAGAGGGAAAAACAATTTGCTTCTATGAAACGTAGATAAGATAAGAAACGTAGATAAGATTTTTAAATCATACTTTTTTGTTATATTAATATTATCTTGAATGCTTTATGATTCATTTTGCAGGAAAAGTGGTATGACTGCAGTAATAAAAAAATAAACACTTTCGGACGGTGGGAGTTGTAGACAACATACGTGCGGAGAATGACGTAACCTGGAACACTAGACTGCTGAGCATGTGTCGGCTCGCCGCCCTGCACAATAAAAAATAATCTAGGATGGAAGACTTCTGGCCTAGCACGGCCAGGGTAAATGGCGTTCGTCCAGGCCGCCTACTCAGCTTCATCAAAAGCGTGGGTTGGTTTAAGGAGTAAGGGATTCAGTGTCAATACCACCATCTGCGGGTGCAGTACGATGGACCTTAGTATATGTGAGCTTTAACAATCCAGAATTCAAGTATTATGAAAGGAAAAACTTGCATAAAGAACACTTATAGGAGACGTGAAGATTCTTGTACACGTATCTCTGTCGGGTGTGAATTATTTGTAAAGAAAACAAGACGATTTTATTTCTTGTCTTGTGCATGCAAGACAAGGAGAAAGATTGCTAGAGAGGACAAAAAAAATCTGGTTTTGTAAATTCAACATATTTTTTTTTAAGCATATTGTCGTTCCAACATATGTGTTATTGGGCTGACAAGTAACACATTTATTTTATAACGAATATACAGTGCGTTTTCTTTAAACGTCAAAAAAAACATGGTATTTCTTAACTCATTTTATGACATTAAAGTTTGATATTTTAGACGGCTGTGCGTTGCCGTTAACAACGGGGGTAACAGTACTTTTCTGGCGCTGTGAACGGTAGAAAAAGTAATATCCATAGCAACGCGTATTTTATTTGTGTGGAGTTTCTATGCCATTTATTAACAATGTATTTTTTTGATTGTAGATGATATTTAATGTATTTGTATGTGATATCTGATTTAGTAAATATGATAAGGATAGTTTTTCTCCTAGTATAGGACATTGTATTTGGTTCTGGTAAAGTATCAAATATTAATGATTGTTGGAGATTTCCCGAACGAACATTTCTCACGGACAGAAGCCAGTACAAGGCGACCTTGATGTAAGAAGATCATCTCAGGGCGAAATTAAAAAGGAGCTCCTTATCCGGTGCCTATAATGCGCCTCTCATAAATTATTTCAATTAAATGGTGACACTACAATCGCAGGTATAGATACTCGTTTCGAGTAAATTAAAAGCCATCATAGAAGATCTGTACTTCGAGGAACTTGAAATATTAAAGAGTTGCCAGAGCAATGCACGAATTTTAAAAGAATTATGATAAATAATTACTATAAACGAGATTTGCAGTTTCATGCTCCCAGAAAGACAAGTGGATTTAAATATATAATTCCGCTAAAAGTAATCAATAATCCGGAGAAAATAATCCTCATGCTGATTTTTCAAATATTTACATTGGTCTTCGAATCCTTTGGTAATCCCTTTCACTCTCACATCAGCAGAGAGGAGCTTTTCAAAACTCAAGCTAATTAAATCTTACTTGTAACAATGTTTCAAGATCGTCTATCCAATTTTGATATTGTATCAATGGAAGACGAAATTTGCCCTGAATTGAATTTTAATAATTTAAAGAAGTTTCTTGCAAATAAAGCTATACTGCATTACGTTATTTCATGCCCGTTATCCATTAGTTTAATATTTTTTACCATTATAATGTACCTATAATTGATTCAACTGTAATAAAAAAAATTTGCGCGATGCCACAGGATCACGAATAGGGTTTTCAATTCGGGATCCCGGGTGAACTTGTGGTCCCGAAGATCTCGGGATTTCAAAAATCAATTCCACGCATTCGTCAGATTGGAGTATGCTCTTCAAAATTACGTTCAACAAAAACATGGAAAAGAACTAGTAGTGATAATAGATACAAAAACAAGGTGGAATAGTCTATAATATGTTGGAACGATTTATTCTCAAATGTTGCTTGTTAAAAGCACTTATTGGTTTAAAAATTGCAGATTCTCTTTCTGCAGTTGAATTTAGTCATATCCAGGATATTGTCAAAATTCTTCAACCAGTTAAAATCGCAATGGAGGCCTTGTGTTGTAGATATGCTAATTTTTATACCGCAGATATTGCTCTTAAATTTATGCTCAGACGCAGTAAGTTGGGATCGTCACTAAAATGCAGAATTTCTCAAAGAACTGTCTTGTCCACTGGAACCGCAAGCATCTGGCAGTAACAGTAACACTGACGACTTTGGAGGTTTATTCAAATTGCCTGAACGCGCAGAAATAATAAAAGTAATTATTAAAGTAATGCACAGAGTGATGAAGATAAAGAAAGTGCAGATCCAGAGCCAGAGTATACCAAAGAAGACCAGGTAACCATTGCTGACTTGAAACAAATAGCAAAATAAATATGCTTGAAAGAAAGGCTAGATGAAGAAATTCAAAGCAGTATGAAGCTGAAGGAAAGAGTGATGATAGGGCCATTAAGCCTACAAACAGTTGTAAAACAAGAAATGGCGTTAATTGAAAATTTTTTTTTTTTGGGAAAAAATTTAAAAATTGCATATCAGAATTTAACAATCATACCTTCCTCAAGTGTAGAGTCGGAGAGGGCCTTTTCTAATGCTGGTGTGCTCTGTACAGAGATCAGGTCCAGACTAGGGAACGAAACATTAGATACATTAGTTCTTCTAAAATCATTTTTTAAAAATAACTCTTCATTTTTGTTATATATTACTATTTCATTCAAATAAATAAAACACATTTAAAAATTGTTAGTTTTAATTTTATGTTAATATTTGACAATGTATTTTGAGCCTGAGAATTGGTAATCCCGGATTTCTGGGATTTCGAATTTGTATTCCTGATAATCCCGAAAGCCTAATCCCGTCCCGGGATTGAAAACACTAATCACGCATCAGCTTGCCCTGGGTCGCGCAAACTGTAAGGCTGGCCCTGCAAATGCTTACCATCTCTTAGACGTTTTTAAGTAAACCGCAGACTCCAGGGAGGAGTTTATTCGCTTTTCTATTATTTTATCTAAACAATTTACAAAGGAATAAAAATGGACGAAGCAAATAAAATGTAAATTTCTCTATAATCATTAGATCATGGAGAAACAACCAATATTTCCCAGTGTTATGATATAGTTTCCCTTATTTGAATAATAGCGCACTTATTGTGTTTCAATATTTATTTAGCATTGTTTCGACGTGTAAATAAACATTAAATAAAATTATGAATAATATGAATGAAATTATACACATATGTTATATTATTATATTGAATTAATTTAAATATATTAAAGTGCTAGGTGATTTGTCTTACAACAATTGCGATAGTTGAAATTACCAGCGCTTTTGCAACCAATTATATCGGAAAAATATTGCCTATTATTATACATGATGAATTATAATCAATATTTTGATTTCTATTTATAAAGTTAACAACAATCATCAATCACTTAATCTATTAATTACTAAAGCAACGTTATTTTATTCCTGAACCGCACCAGAGAACTGATAACATATGAACTAATTGACGTGTCAAGTTGAATGATATCATCCATAAATCTTTTCTTGTTCATTTACGTCGATCAAATCTGTAGTCTTGGATAGAACTATAAAAACTTTCTCCTATAACCATTTATTAGCCGTATTTTATCTTTCCTAACAAATGTAACGTATAATTTATGTAGGTATCATAAATAAAAGGATCACCTGCACTCAAATTTTCTTATTTACATGAAAGTACTCTCATTCAATGTGATCAATACTTGACAGCAAAGTAATAGCTGAGTAAAAACAAACTTAAAAGTGTTTGGTGACAGGAATTTTCTTATTGGAAACCTGTACAACTGAAATCGCAAAGCATCGTTTTTCTAGTTTTTTTGCAAATCTCCAGTCGTACTGCAAAAATTAAAAATAGATATTATTCACAATAAAATTTCGAACAGATTTAGATATTCAAAACCTCTATTAAATATATACTTAACTTCAAATAAAATGAAAATGAAAACCCAATATATAGTTTTTTTAATAGTACATTATTCAGCGAGCGTATAATGATGGCTATTACTCGCGGTGATGTTTTCGGCACGAGCTAAGTGTCGTAAATCATCCGAAGATGCAATAGCCATTATACGCGAGCAGAATACTATACTTTATCTACAACTATTTTAACTGTTTAAAATGAAAAAAATAAAGTTATTTCACAGTAAAACCTTTGTTTGACGTTTTAAACGTCAAATGAAAACATGCACTCTCCATTGGAAAAAAAAATGGACACGCCCGGTGATTATGAAAATTGCTGGTTCCTGATTAGTCAAAGGTGCATTATAATGAGATTATGTTCATAATACATTAGGTTGGAATTATAACTAGCATTATTCATTAATTGTTACAGGTATTATGCAAGGATTATACCATAGTCCTGGATATTAGTATATTATTCAACGAGCATATAATGATGGCTATTATTCACGAGGGTGGTTTAACACACGAGTCGCCGGCGAGTGTCGTAAATCACCAGAGTGAATAGTAGCCATTATATGCGAGTAGAATACTATACTTTGTCCACGACTATTAAATATTTTTAATTAAATTCTTTACTGAAGAAATTAATTAATTATATTATTCTTTTTGAGTAATATGTAAAATTATTGTAAATAAACGTTTACGTCTAACTTTAATTTGACAAGCCATTCATTTGACACATAACAGCCTATTCAATAAAATTTAAAAAAGAAATTATGTGATAAAAAGGGGCCTGTTTCTGAAACGTCAAATAAAGTTATCTATTCATAAATTTCATAATGACAGTAAAATTATAGCTATGACAGTTAACGAATAATTCCATTTAACGTTTCAGAAACTGGCCATAAATTCTACTAAAAAGTTGCGAGATTGCACTCAAATTGAAGGAATACCCGCCAGTGATTAATAATTAATCACTAATAGCTAATGACTAATGATTAACCACTGGTAGCAGTGAATAATGTATATAATTATGATTGAACGAACACAAGTATAATTGGTATATTATAAAATGGTCGTGGATAAACAATTTAATATACCTTCAATAATAATTTAAATTGTTTAAATGTCCAAAAAACTATATATTATTTAAAATTTTGGGGCCACATAAAATTATACCAGTCACTATGCAGTTATATTTCTTGTTGCATGTGCACTTCAGATGCCAGCAAAAAAAATCCCTTCAGACACTTTTTTAATTCGATTTTAAGCACTATTTTTATTCCACTATAAGGTTTAGATTTAATTTTTAAGTTGCGAAACCAAATTTTAAGAAATGCATATTTTAATTTTTACATGTTAATATTTCTCTATCATTTATTAATTTTCATCAATATATACCTACTTCATTTTCTTTATCTTTATAAATTGATAAAGTACGTATAGTTGAATAATACACTAACATATACCGGAAAATCGTAAAAAATATATTTACAAATATTTGTTTCAAATCTAATTGAACAAGATTGCAATGTTGTGCTACGATTTACTTAGTAAAGACACTCATAAACTAAAAGTTTGTAGCAATTAAATATTGTAAATCATCTTTTACTTAGCTCGCCTTGTTTAGAGTGGATTGTCCGAGTCGGACGAGAACCCGACTATTGTCGTCCCTCCCCCCGTTTTCGAGGATGCTGAACACTGTGGTGGTGGCAGAATTTCTCGTTGGGGTGACCCACCCCCGAAAATGGCCAAAAACCATCCCTTACTTGGTGATCCCCCATTTCTGAGGATGCTAAACACCGTTGTGGTGACAGAATTTCTCGTCGGGGAGACCCATCCCCGCAAACGGCAAAAACCACTCCCAAACGGGGTCAAACGCGTATTGATCGTGTTTCACGGAATCTAACTTATTGATCCCCCGTTTTCGAGCCTGCCAATTATGGGGAGGACCCTGGGACGCATGCCTGACACCCGCCCATCCCCTCAACAGCCAATAACCACCATCAAAAGGGATGAGAGAGCACTGGCGTCGTACCACTGGACAAAAAGATTTCCCTCCCATTTTCGAGTATCCCGAACACGGAGAGGACCACGAATCGAGTGCTTGATACCCGTTAACCCCCTCAATGGCAAAAAATATCCCTTCTCATTTTCATAATGAGTCTAACTGCACGGGTTCAAAGAACGTAAAAAATAAATTTAAAATAAAAAAAAAATAAATTTATTGTTTTTTTTTAATATAGTCATAGTATTTTATAATGTAAGAAAAGCCAGCGTGAAAATATATACAGCAATTGTTTGTGTCAATAAAAATATATTTTTTAATATATTATGATTGAATAGAACGCACTCTCACCCTTTTGGAGGGTTCTTATTGGTCATTTATGGCGGTGGGTCACCCCGGGGAGAAATTCCCCTATCACCACGATGGTTTTCAGCATCCACAGCATCCTCGAAAACGGAGGATCACCAAGTAAGAGTCCCTCAAACAATTATAATATGCGTTAACCCCCGATCGGGGACGGTTTTTGGCCGTTTCCTGGAGGGGGTACCCCAACGAGAAATTCTGCCACCACCACGGTGTTCAGCATCTTCGAAAACGGGGGATCACCAAGTAAGAATCCCTCAAACAATTATAATAAGGGTTTGACCCCGTTTGGTGGTGGTATTTGGCCGTTTGCGGGGGTGGGTCACCCCAACGAGAAATTTTACCAAAACCACGGTGTTCAGCATTCTCTAAAATGGGGAAACACCAAATGGGAGTCCCTCAAAACATTATAATACACGTTTGTCCCAGTTTGATGGTGGTTTTTGGCCGTTTGCGGGTCACCCCAACGGGAAATTCTGCCACCACCATGGTGTTCAGCATCCTCGAAAACTGGGAGGGAGAGCTAATCTCATTAAATCAGACAATAGTCGGGGTGTTCGTGTTATTTTCCGACTCACACAATCCACTATAGTTCTGTGGATCGATAGCGTTATAAAGATTTTACAACATTTGACGTGTTTTTTTCCTTTTTAAGTAATATATAAAAAATTTCAAATTAAATGATGTGAGCAAATCCGTTATATTTTTGTTCAACCTTTAAAGTTACATAATATCAAATTCTTTCTATATACATGAAGGTATCATGTACTTTGGTGAATTCAACCTAGAATTTATTTTAAAACTATTATTTATGAATCTTTTATATTTTATCATTTTATTTATTTTTATTTAACTTTGGCCTATTTCCGTTACCAACGCCTATCACCGATGTGCGACGTCAGGAGACGAGCTACCAACCTGAAGATTTTGCCGAACCTCTTCTCTGCCTAATATTTAATAGAGCAGGGACCGACTGCTTCACGTCCCCTCCGAAGGATGGTATATCCACTACGTAATCCTAGTCTCAAATTACGTAGCTTCTACGTATGCTCCGACATCCAAGCCACTAGAAGATGGGACGAGATCACCGTGTTTCTCCAGACCATCCATCCCATCCAAGTAGTAAGAGCGATGAACGTTGCTTCAATGTAAGTATAGAAATACGTGTACATTCAATTCAATTTCAGTTCAATTCAACATCAATTTATTAACAGTTAGTTATTACAGATATGCGCCTAGTCGGATCCCGGTCCATAGCCAGCCGTACAACCACAAAGTGCAACGTCAAATTACAATTTTTTGTTTTTCAATTCCCTATTTTACCAAAGTCACTGACTTGTAAGTCATATGAAGAAAGTGGTATATAGTAAACACACGAAAACGTTAATTTGTTTTCGTTATACCTCCCTCGTAAGTATACTCTAATTCTGTTGTTTTGTCGATCGTAAGTGACGCTTTATGTACCAAATACTTATTGCCATTGGCAGCGGGTCGGTAATTTTCATAACGTACCTAGGGAAATAAAGTAAATTTAGGAGCATTTTTCTCTTTTATGTAACAATTATTAAGATTTAAATGTTTTAACTATTTTGGAAGTAAATCCAAATAAGCTTTACTTGCTATACCTTCTATATCCGACATTATTTTCAAAAACGTTCAGAGCTATTATAATAATATAATTTGATTTATCTTGACAGTAGTTGTCATTTCAATAGAAGCCGCGTCCCAAATTTATTTTATTGACGGTTGCCAGGGATATTCCAAGCATCGCTACCTTTACTATTGCTTAGCAAATATGAAACCTGACTCAAATAATTATAACTTTCCACTAGTTTTTTAAAGTTTTTTTCCAGTTGAATCATTCATGATTACAACGAAAAATATAATATGCACCGCGGGTCGTACAGTGCTATTTTTGACCTCGAATACTTGCAAACCTCGGGCCTACGAGCCTAGGCTTGCAAACTGTATTCTCGATCATAAAAAGTTCACTTACGACCCTTGGTATATACATAACTATTATTAATGGTTGCCATGGATATTCCAAGCATTGCTACCATTACTATTTGCTTAACAAATGTGAAATCACCCAAATAATTATAGTTTTCAGGTAGTTTTTCTCAAGGGTCGTGTGATTTCTTTCTCGAATATTTGTAAACCTCGGCCCTACAGGCCTAGGATTGCAAACTGTAGGGCACTTACCACCCTTGGTACATAAATCACTATTTATTTTTCTATGCTTTTAACCACATATAACTATGTTACTAATCGACTAGGACAAATGGATAGGCAGATAACAACATAACAACATTTCCTGCTACAATACCATCTGCAGCAGTTGAGAACTCACCAAAGATAACAGGGACTAGCACTCTTGTCTGACTCAACCGCAGTTTAGCCCACTGCTACTCTATCTGCAACACTTTAAAAGTGTCACTAAACTTCCACACGCTAGATGGAATTCGAATTCGGGACCTCTTGCACTCAAGCCTAACACTGCGGCACTGAGTCGGTATAACTTTTATATCTTCATACAAACAGTTTCTTGAAAAACAAAATGTAATAATCAGATTATTAGAAAGTTCGTCACTCCCTTTAAGAAAGACTATTATTTCAACCGAGTAAAAAAATTAGAGTCAAATAATGTAGTAAAATTGATTTCATCATTTATTTAGTAGAAGCCATTGAAAATCTGGTGTGTAAGATAACATCTCTGAGATGGCATTTACTATTTATATCGCACTATTAAGCCGTGAAGATCCTTTAAACCAGAGCTTTTGTGATCTACATTCCTATTAGTAACGCAAAATTCAAAAACCATATAATAAGAATAATGGTAAGTAGTCTTCATTGTATCGAAAACTGATATGCAATTTTACTTTAATTTTTTCTAACAAATTAAATAAAATACCTGTAAAAGGATCAGTTGACATGTTTTCTGGCAAGTCTGGAATAACGTTCCCTGGTAATTCGTTTAATCTTTTTCACTTAAATATACAGAGCCTTAGAAATAAAGTATCCGAATTTAATGCATTTTTGATGGATAATCATTTTGATATCTTATGTATTAATGAGCATTGGCTCGTTGAGGATGAATCTAAATTTGTAACACTAGAAGACTATAATTTAATTTCAAATTTTAGCAGGAAAAATAGTATTCATGGCGGCGTTGCTATTTTCTGTCGGAAAACATATAAGTGTTCCCCTATAACTCAAATTAATGAACTTTCTACTGACTTTCATTGCGAACTGTCTGCTGTTGTTTGTGACAATTTTATAATAATAACAACATATAGATCCCCTACTCTTGGGAATTTTGATATATTTTTGCAGAAGCTTACGTGTGCCTTGAACTTTATCACACAAAAAAACAAAAATATAATTTTCTCAGGAGATTTTAATGTTCATTTTAATAACCCCGATAAACAGGTTCACGCACACTTATCAATTTATTCAGTTCTTTTGGTTTCATTGCATGTAATGATGCTCCTACTCGTCTCGGCAATTGTTTGGATAATATGTTTATTAACTTTTGCCTTGATAGTTGTAATTTGCAATTATTTGATACGCACTTGATCATATTGGTATCAATTTAAGTATAATGAACTGTGAGCCTCCACGAGCATCAAAGAAAATTTCTTTCAGACCCATTTCCGATATAGGTTTATTTAATTTAAACAGATATCTGCAACAGATCGATGGTTCTTCGATAGATATTGATGTTAAATCTGAATTTTTCTTAGATATAATGACTTGTTCTCTGGACATGTTTTTCCCAGTTAAGTCCAAAATTTTAACCAGTGACAAGAAAGATAATGTAACTTGGTACACTGATGATTTGCGTCAATTGAGAGAGACATTACATTTCCTTCTTGATATTTATAAGACTAATCCTACTAGCGATTTGAAAAAATTGATTAATGACAAAAAACGTATTTATAAAAATGAAATATTAAAAGCCAAGAAAGGTAGCAAACGATAATTATATACGACGAAATAAGAATCAGCAAAAAGCAATGTGAAATTTGGTTAATGTAAACAGAAATAAAACAGACAATTCGTCAGAAATTATTTCTCCTGACGAATTTAATAATTATTTTGGAAACATTGCTCAAAATTTAGTTAACTCCCTGTCATCTCCCACCGACAGTTTTGAAAATTATGTTACAAGTTCCATAAAAACTGGTGCTGACAAGGATTTTATTTTTACTGAAGTTACTTACAATCTAGTCTTATATGTAATCGCTAATCTGAAAAACAAACAGAGTTAAGATGCTTATGATATCAACATTAAAATTCTCAATTGTATTAAATATATTATTATCATTCCACTCACGAAACTAATTAATGAATGCCTTAGAAAGAATGTGTTTCCAAAATGTCTTAAACTGTCAAAAGTGTTACCTTTATTTAAAAAAAACTGTATTGATGATCCGGCAAATTACAGGCCTATTTCTATCGTGTCATTATTTGCCAAAATCATTGAGGTAATTCTCAAATCTCAAATCACAAATTATTTTGAAAATTGTAATCTTTTCAATAGTTGTCAATATGGCTTCAGGTCAAAATTGTCAACGACGTTAGCAATTAATTCGTTGATAAATGTAATAAATAAATGTTTCGAGGCCAAAGAATTTGTGCATGTGCAATTTTTAGACCTAAGCAAGGCTTTCGACTGTGTGCCTCACAATATTTTGGTGAACAAACTAAAATTTTACAATTTTTCTGAGAGTAGCAGAAAATTGATTATGTCGTATTTGACTGATCGTCATCAATTTGTTCATTTTAATAATGTTAACTCTGGTACCACTGATATTAAATTTGGTGTCCCTCAGGGCCCAGTTTTGGGACCAGTTTTATATCTTATTTATATTAATGATTTGCCAAACAGTAGTCCCTCAACAAACTTCACTCTCTTTACTGGTGACACAACATTGGGTCATTCCCATAAAGATTGTAACATTTTATTATCAGAAGCTCAAAACAGTTTGTTTATGATTCACAACTGTTAGTTAGTATTGAATGATGATAAAACAGAGACTATGATTTTTTCTTTAAGACAGCACTCTGTACAAATGACCTTTCATTGCGTTAAATTTTTGGGCATCTTGGACAGTAAGTTAACATGGGAGGAACACACGCCCTACATCTGCAAGAATATATCACGCAATATTTTCTTATTGCGCAATTCAAAAAATTGTTTGTCACAGTCAACGGTTTTAATGGCATATCATGCAATAATTCAATCTTCCCTCACTTATGCCATTTTAATATGGGGCCACTCGGCACATACCTTAACAGTTATTTCACTGCAAAGAAAGGCTGTCAGAATCGTTGCTGGGCTATCATATAGAGATGATGTAGGGATGCTTTCATAAGCCTCAAGATACTGACTTTACCCTGTAATTATATACTGCAGTGCCTTGTCCATATTAAAAATAACCTTAATAATTACATAACATGTGAAAGTGTACATACGTACTCAACTCGTAATAGGGGCAATATTTGGATTTTTTCCGACTTTCAAAAACCAGAAATGGCACCTGCTATTATGCAGTAAAATTTTTCAATGTGTTACCGATTGCTGTACAAACACTTGACTGTACTCGCTTTAAAAATGTAATTAAACGTTTCCTCCTTGAAAATGCATTCTATGATTTTGACGAATTCATGTCAAGTGATTTTTCTCATTTAATTTTATAAACTTGATATGTGTGTGATAATGATTGTTTGTTATTCTATGTGCTTTATTGTTATTTACTCTACTTTGTTATTTATTTGTTTTATTTATTGTGTATTTTTTTTCTATTTAAGACAACCACTTTTTGTTGGTTTTTATTGCCATATTTCTTGACGTGTCAAAACATAATTTATATATATGACCAATAAAGATCTATCTATCTATCTAGCTACTTACAAAAGCGAAATTTTACCTAAGGCTACTAGACTCAATCTAAGGAAATCCTAATAATAAGACAACAGTAGATTAGAAAGTGAGTCATGAATTATGGAAATAATGCGAAGACCAATGCTACTTTCAAAATTTAAAAATTCAGCAAAAAAAATTAGACTCACTTTTATCCATCCAGTCTGGGCATAAGTTATTCAGTGTTATTATAGCGTTGCCAAGTCTGCACAAAGTGATCAAATTATAAATACAACTGAAAATGAACAAACACAAAATTAATATGTATTTTATTTAGTTAAAGTGATAGCCATCGATTGAAAATGTCGTTAACTCCTTAAATATTGCACAAAGGTTCACTCATCAGGAACGCGCATATTAGGGAACCGTTGCTGGTAGAGTATAGGAGCTTGACGTGACCATAACAAACCGCAATGTTTGTAAAATTCGCCCTATTTGAAAATGTGAAACGCAGTAGTTCACTATTACCACGTGCACATAACGACCAGTACGTATTTTGACAACAGTAAACACTACACCATTGCACTTGCTGCTACTGTTTACCTGCTGCATTTAGCACCGGCGGAGAATGATGCGCCACAAGGTCAGGGTTAAATGCTGGAAAATCACCACATCATGGACGTGTTCGATTATTGTTTGCAATATTCAAAATTTATTTTCACTGTTATCTTTGGGCATTTTGATAAATACATATTTATGCGTATACCAGGAAGATGTGATTCTTCATAAATCTGAATATATGAATGTATTTTCAGAAATACCCTGTAGATTAAAATACCTAAGCTTTATTATTTTGAAAATGCTTTATTTCTAATGAATTTAGTTTATTTGAATGTGTAAAAATTATAGATTGCTGCTACAAAGTTTAGCTGATTAATTTGCATATTACATTGTTCATATTTATATTGTTTCTTTTACTCCATTTCTCAATTAATTTTGAATAGTTAACTCTGAATAAATTCACAACATGCAAATCTATTTACATTATGATTAATTTTAGGATCATCTACAAATAAGTGTTTTAAAAATAATATTAGACAAGTTATTAATAAATAAAGGAATAACAGGGGCCTCAATTGACCTTTTACCTGTGGTAAAATGAAAGGAAAATATAAAAAAAAGTTGTTGTTTTTAAACAGAACTGCTCACGTTACGGCGTGCAGAGATGTCTAAAATACATAGCGCCAGAAGCGACTATGTGAATTGAATTCTTCAGACAAGTTGAAGCGTTACCAACACAAATGCAAAAAATAAAAAGGACTCCTAACAGAGATTTTTTAGGTGACCGCACTTTTCATTTTTATCTGGATAGTTGATAATGTATATAAAAAATTGATATCTTGAGTTTAGTAAAAAATATAGAAAAATCATTTTTATGTAAGATTTTGCATAGAAGTTGGTTTTCGTAGTAGGGAAGTATAAAAAAAATTATTAATGCTACCGCGGTTGCAACATAAAAGACAATGGCTTCAAACTCCCAAAAATTGTTTCTTTGACAATCATTAAAAATAAAAACTCAAAATACAAGAAAATCGTAGAGGTAAATCGCTGCTCAAGGAATAACTACTTCCACATCCAGATTTTGTATCCAAGTCACTCACAACGAAAAAATTTTGTATATGGAAATAATTGTTTATGGAACTTTAATAATATAATATTTGAAATCCTCTACCCCAAAAACCCATAAAACGATACCACATATCGGTAGCGGGGTGGGGGTGGTGATAGGGGGTGGTAGTAAGTAAGTAAAAAAACATTTTGAGGTCTCTGGCTCTTGTACACACACAAAATCACATTTTTTTTCATCCCCTTTAATAATAGGGTGGGGTGGTAATGGGGATGGCTAATGCCAAATTTTGAGACCTTAACTTCTCTTTTATATACTAAATACCAATTTTATGGACTCTTACCTGCTTGATTTACCTATTTTCCCCAAATTTACCCCAACCCTTCGACGGGACAAGATCAAAATATAATCTAGTTCTAGATCTCGTTAAAGTACATACGTGTACCAAATTTCAAGTCAATATCTCAAACGGTTCCAGAGTAAACGAGCGCACAAAAAAAGTTACAGGCAGACCGACAGACAAATTTTTTTTTCGCTCAAACTTAAAATCTCGCCGTTTCGTGACATTCTAAGCCTATTTGAACAATAAAAATTAAAAAAAAAATTTTTGTCGTTACTATAATTCCACTGGATGTGGAAGTAAAAATTGAAGAGCGCAAAATCCTACAAAGAAATCTTACAAAAAATGTTGTATCTACTTAATATTAATGTACTTGTCAATATTTGCTTCAGGTAAGTAAGCATGGAGAAATATTTGAAAGTATTAATAGTAGATTGTAATACAAGTGTGGCAAGGGCTTCATTGCAAAACGATGTATGAAAGTAGGAACACGAGCGCAGCGAGTGTTCCTATCATACGAGTTTTGCAGTGAAGCTTGCCACATGTGTGTTACATACTATTTTTTCTACGGTTGTGAAGTTATTTCCCTTTTTTAAAGTCTTTCCAAAATTTTCAATTTGCTGCCTGTCAGATTTTATTTAAAGTGACATTTTCCGCAGTCATTCTGAAGTTAGGAAATTTGACTTTGTAATTGCAATTCGTGTGTAATTAATGTACATTTATAGAATTTAATTGTTATTACCAGTAAGTAATATAGACTTAGCATAGGTAAAGGGGGGATGTATTTGACAGACTTAATCTAAGATAAAAAGATTAAATAGAATGCCCAACCAAGTTAGATTTCTTAAGTTTAACTCAACTCACTGGTATAAAGAAACCACTTTTTAACTAGTACATTCCATGATATAGATAATTTAATGGGGTCGGCTCTGAACAAAATGTTTGAATTTGTTTTTCAACGCAAAAACAAATGATACAGATAAAAACATATAGAGTAATGAAAACTTCACTCTTCCCTTTTAAAACATTATTTTCATTAAAGTTTTTTACAAAGGTTATTACGGCTTTTCTGTCAAAACGCACAGGAAAAGGCTAATTGTGGAGCATTTTTTCAAATTGGAATAAGTCATATTTGGAAAAAAACGAGTAAAGTTATGAAAACCTATAAGTAGCTTGGTTAGGCCCTAGAATTCTTTAAAACTCATAACTTTGTATTTTCACTAATTAGCTAATGACTAAGAGTATCTATGTCAAAAATGTCCTTAGGTCATAACTATCTCGGAATTTTCACTTCTTTTGGATCTAAGTCAATAGCTCAAGAAATGAAGTTATTCCCATCTGAAAAAATGCTCCACAATTTTGGTATTCGCGCGTTGGCTTGCGAACTTATAATTTCTTCTTCATAATGTTACACAAAAACCGTTGCATATACGAAATTTTTTGTAAGGACCTTTTTTGTGTATAATTTTCTATTCTTTAACTTTTATGTCTACGATTTTTCTTGTATTATGACGTGATTTAAACGTTATTTCCAAAAAGCCGATTTTTAAGAATTTGGCGACCAACTTCTATGCAAAATTTCACAATGACATATGTATTTAATTCGTCTCATTTCAAAACCCTTTGGGATTGGGCTATTAGGGGAACATAAACCATCAAGGATATTCCGAGTATTTCCCTTTAGTCTTTTAGGTCAAATCAAATCTCTGCTGTTAAATAAATTGAAGAGATTTATAATTAACACGTAGTTTGTATCCGTCTTTCACATGTCTTCCATGCAGGATTTACTAGGTGTGTTTTTGTTGTCAGTATTTATAAATTATGCTCCAACAAATATAAATGAATAATCGAAGCTTATAATCACATGATAGTATGTTTGAAATGAGAACCGATCACCTTCAATGAATTATTGATGCGTCTATAATTTACAGCTATAATTTCTGTTGAATATCGTGTACAAAACATTCTTGTCCCAATTATAACTCAACATAATTTCAAAGTAAATATATATACTTTATTGGCCCATTAACAAATATAACATCATCCGCCAACAAGCAGTAATATTTGCATAAGTAATGATTATTATATAACAATCGGTACATAATAACTTATAAAAGGCAAAGCAATAAAATGTTTATATTTGAATTTAATGACCAGTGGTGTAAACTGGACCCCCGTCAAAAATAATACATTTTACAGCTAAGAAAATATCGGGTGACGAATTCAATATACATATTAAATGTATTACAGTGTGAGAAAAACAAGAACGATAAGAGTAGTATTAGTGCATATTCTCAGAGATAAGAAACACAGATCCATGTACACAGATCCATTGATGTTCCATGGCTATTCTTCTTTATCAGAATAGCATAGTTTAAAATTGGAATTTGGGAAGGGATTTATTGAGAACAGGAAGTGACAGATAGAGAATTTAGAAAGATGGAACTAGTACGACATTAAAAATCCACGGAATTAGAAGAAAAGAAAAATATTGTCTTAGGATTTGGTTTTATAAAGGACCCTGGAATAAAACCGATGAAAATGGTGTTTCGACGAAATCTTTCTGGAACTTTGCTATTTTGTAGTTCAAGTCATGCTGATCAAAAGTTCTTATTAGTTTTATTTTGTAAATAATATTAATTTATTCTCTAATGTAATACCTGACTTGCCAAATGCACATAATTATGTATCAAGAAATTGGTAAATAAATATTCTATTCTATTCTATTTTATTACATCGAGCCGATCCTATGGACAGTTTTTGAGATACAGCTTGTCAAAGTTAGGTAATTTGCGTCATTTTAGACATCAAGAATTTTTTACTCTTAAACTGTTAATTTTAGCAAAAAGTTGCAAGGGTCGAAATATTTTTGTTCAGGTACAGTAAAGTTCAAGATTTTTTTTTCAGAATTTTTTATCAACTTTTAGGTTAAGTAAAATATATATGTCATATTTCGGCATGGAATTGGCTGAAACTTTTCTATTAAAAAATAAAGGAAATATAGGGGGGAGCCACTAGCCTATGGTACCCAAAGAGAACAAAGAAGATGAGAAAGAGAATGTTGTGAGAAGAAGTTCTAACAGGCTGCATAAGAAACCAACTTATCTTAAAGATTTTGTTTAAATACTTTTACTTACATTTTCAAAATAAGAAAGGGAGATGTATAGTGAGTTTCGACTTACTTGTCAATTAGTTAATTAACATATATATAAATTATATGAATAAAAGCTTAATATCAAATAATACTCGATTGTATTTGCTAAAGTGTATATATATTTTACTTAACCTAAAAGTTTATGAAAAATTCTGAAAAAAATTCTTGAGCTTTCTAGACTTGAACAAAAGTATTTCGACCATTGCAATTTTTTGCTAAAGTTAATAGTTTAAGTGTAAAAAATTCTTGAATGTCTAAAATGACGCAAATCAACTTTGACAAGCTGTATCTCGAAAACTGCCCATAGGATCGGCTCGATGTGGTAAGAACTTTTCATCAGCATGACTTGAACTACAAAATAGCAAAGTTTCAGCCAATTCCACCGAAACATCATTTTCATCTGTTTTGTTCCGGGGTCTTTTGCATTCGATTTTCGAGTACTTAAACCAGTGATGAAAATATAAAGATATGAAAGAACAATGCGACAAATTGTTCTTTAATCTCAACAAAAACACTCATTTCACGGCACAATGCGGTAACGCATTTCACAAACACCTATACTTCCCATCCCACATTCCTGTACCATGCGTTATGTGGCTCTCACTGCTGACAACAAGCATGACCCAAATCCAACCCAGCGGAGACGTTGTCCTTCTCGGCGGTATGTTTTCCGGAAGTGGGCAGCAATGCCTACCGTATGCTGATCAATCAATGAATTAATAAAAAACTGCGAAAAATGAGAATTAGATTACTTAACTAAAATTAGAAATAACAAAGTAAATTCACTCTTTTTAAGTTTCTTTTTGTCTTACGTCTGGTATCTGATGCGCAGGTATTTCAATATTTCTTATTGATGTTTCAGGCTTCAACAAATAAATGATTACGTTTCTCTTTCGTCCTTGGTAAATAATTTGCATTGAGTATGAGTACCACTAATACAGATAAATTGGGACTTAATATAAGTCGACAAAATACGTGATATATTTTGAAATTGCTGCATTATGTAAAAATCAAGGTTTTATAACGCAGACAAATATGGAAGCTTCTACTCATTCATAATAATTGAAATCTATACCTTACTAAATGCAAAATTAACTAGCGCTGTTGGCATTGTCAGTGACGTGACCATTGTGAGTGGCTTTTGTTTATAAGAATAGAACCCATTTTAGTTCCCCGTTTTAACATTTCCTAGTATCTCTCTCAAGATTTTTTACATTTTATTTATCATCATTATTATTATTATAAACAGAAATATTTTTTTACTGGCATATTAATAACTAAAACTTTAGTCTGTCAGTCCGTTTGTCACGTTTGAAAGCAGTATAGTTTTAGCAGGAAATCTACAATTGTGTTGATTAAAAAAAATATATTCAACTTTTTCATAAAAAAATGTACGTGTGTACTGTGTATGTATGGCTGCAACCTTTTATACGATTATATTTGTAACAAGGAGTAACGATCATCTGGCCAACCAAACAAATATTTCCCAGAGAAACTAAAAACTGCTAGGGTGACTTTTATATAAAAAAAGGGGGTACAAGCAAGTCCAAAAAGTATTGACGACAAAGAAAAAGCATTCGAAATAGACTAAAGTCATTTCTTGACAAGTACAACCTGTTAACCCCCAGACAATATGATTTTCGCAAGGGTACATTACAGGCCTGTAGCTAGAAAATGCTTTAAGGACGGGCAAACAATTTTTCAGAGGGGGCCCGTGGGCCAAAAAATTTTTATTGTTTTTTCCATTTACAGATAACCCCGTAGAAAATAGCTACTACATTATTTTCTGCGGTCGCCGTAGGTCGGGCGAAAATTATTCCAGGACGGGCTCTGCCCGTCCTGGCCCACCCCTAGCTACAGGCCTGGTACATTAGCCATTCTATCCTCTTACATGTGCTAGATATCTTTAATAAAAAGCTTAAGAACCTTGAGAATTTTCTATGACTTCTCCTGTGCATTTGACGCCATAAATAATGAATTACTTCTGACAAAATTATATATTGCATATGGAATACGGGATCTTGTTAGGTTAGTTTCATATCTGGCAGCCATAAATCAGGTCGTACAAGTCAGTGATGAAGGCAAAATGTCTCTGTCTGATAAAATAAGCATTAATACTGGGGTGCCACAGGGTAGTGTACTGGGATCGATGTTATTTATTGTTTTCATAAAAGATCCAGCTGCTTTAGCAGGCTGCTTTGCGACACCATTTGATGGTGATGTTTCAATGATCATTAAAGTAGCAAATATATTTGCACCAGCCCAGAACGCTAAATATAACATTACCAATATATTAATGTGGAGGAGTGATGCTTGCTTTCCACTAAATTCTAATAAAACTAATTTAATAACATTCTTACTAAAACCAAATAACAGTCTTTTGGTGTACTCAGATGATAAAGGCATAGCCAATAGTGAGTTTATTTTCTTAAGATATGGGACTACATGAGTATATCAGGTTACGCAGAGACTACTGATAACTAACAAAAATATAAGGAACTAGACCAGACTACATTCACTGTTGTCGCACTGACTACCTGTATGGCCGTTGGAACTGACTAATGCAAACAATTCTCGCGGTGCAGTTATTTCAAATATTTAGCACATAAATTCATCCTTAAGGCGGGAAGTGATCCAGAATATAAGATCTAACATACAACCTTTCAGTAGACAATATATCATACAGAAGGTTTCCGAATGCTATTGTGGAAATGTTACCTAAGGGCCAAGTAAATGCAGGCGTGATTGCATATATGGCCCGTGGCTTTTCGATTTCCAAAGCCGTTCCCAAATTAGAAAAGCTTGTATATTAATAACCCACGGAATTAGGAGAAATTAGTAGGAGATAGCCGTAGGATTTGGCATTTAGTTCTTGAATATTTAAACCAGAGATGAAAATGTAAAAATATGAAAGAAAAATGCGACAAATTGTTCTTGCATACATAGCGATATTTTTTAACCCCCGACCCAAAAAGAGGAGTTATAAGTATGATTCGTACGTTTGTATGTTTGTCTGTCTGTATGTCTGTGGCTTTATATCTCTTCAACGGGAGATCCGGTTTTGATGCAGTTTTTATTAAAATTAATAGAACCGGTCTTGTAGGCCGTGTGCGGCTAGTAGAATACAAAATTGGACCGCGTCGGCTTAAAGGTTAAAAAATTCTGTGTGGGACTCGTGATATAATAATACGCTATGTTGTATGTATATGTTTAGTTTAAAAAGTATAAAATTAAATTAAATTACAAATTTAAAAAACCCCCGACATAAAAATATCGACTAAATAACTAATATAAAAAAATTAATTAACACAACTTTAAAAATTATGAAATAATTTTGATTCCATATACAAACTCTTATGATTTATTTAAATCCAGCTTACACTTTCTTTATGTCCTCGAGATTTGCTTTCTTATACGCATGAATCGGTCGGGGGCTGCTGTAAAGACGAACTACTAAATAGTTATATTCAAAACAGCAGCTCCCGATATATTCATGCGTATAAGAAAGCAAATCTCGAGGACATAAAGAAAATGTAAGCTGGATTTAAATAAATCATAAGAGTTCGTATATGGAATCAAAATTATTTCACAATTTTTAAAGTTTTGTTTATTTTTTTTTTATATTAGTTATTTAGTCGATATTTTTGTGTCGGTGTTTTTTTAAATTTGTAATTTAATTTTATTTGATATAACTTTTTCTTCTTCCCTCAAAACGTAAAAATGTGCTTATCTGTGCTTATCTCAATCTTATATTCTAGACAAATTGCAGTAACGTACCCTTTTTTATGGGTGGGGAAATTAAAAAAATGTTCCTTCATCATTTTCTGTGGAGGTAAATGAATTTGCGTCAAAAGTATGTAAAATGGAAATATATTTTGAGGAAGTTTAATATGGCGTAATAATTAGCATCTGCAAGATTGAAATGTTTTGTAGTGCAGGCATATCGTACAACGTGTTAATCTCTACAAATGCCAGTCATGATTTGAAGTCCAATAAATTGATAACATGGCTACTGGTCATTTTAAGGGAACCCGATCAAACCATCGAAAAATTAAAAAAACATATGTTATACTGTGTGGTTATGATTGATAAATAAAAATAATGCAGCACAGTGTAGCAGCTATTGTACGTACTTGGTGTAATATTTTTTCCCAAAATAGCCCATCGTACCAAAATAAAATGTCAACATTTACACAGAAGAGAATGTTAAATGAATAATTTTGAGAACAATTAATATTGATTTTTAATTAAAACCATATATAATATGTTATTGAGTAATTCTAATAATCATTTCATTAACAAAGATAAATAAACAAAATTTTATTAGTTGCGGTAACGTCTATAACTCCTATTGCGATTTTTTAAGCTTATTGAATTTTTAATTGTCCATCTCGTAAAAAAAATGTTTATCTCCTGAACTTAAAAGGATTGTTGAATGTAGGTTTGGATCGTTTAAAGCTTGTCATAATCTATTTCCTACATACCGGCGTCTTTTAAGACCCCTTTAAAATATGAACATGTAAACATGTCAGATTTGCTGTCATAAACTTTCCTCATTTTTTGATAATAAGTCACACATTTGCTCTTTCGGAACAACATGTGATTAATGAATGACAAGAAAATAAATAAGAACAAAATGGAAAATGGAATATAACGAGAAATAGGTGGACATAAATACGTTTTTTTAAAATATATTGAATTATTTTTTGAAAATTGTTCAGAATAATAGCAAATATAGCTGATTTTAAATGTATTTTTTACATATTAACAAGACAAAATAATATACCAAGGTACAAGGTTGGTAAGTGCATTATAACACATTATAACACAATCGAGAAAAGTTTGAAAAAACAAGGTAGAGCCAAGTTTTTCAATTTCGAAGATTCTATTGTAATACACGTAACAAATTTATGGGTTACATAATTTTTCGAACGACTAAAGAATCCTGCATCAATTCAGTAAAAAATATATGAAACAATTTTGACGTTGATGTCATGTATGACACCTAACCTAGACAAGCGAAACAGAAGTGTTCCAATAACATTCAATAATTCTACAAATTGTGCACTTAATTTTAATATTGATATAAAGCTTCTTGTTTACTATCGTTTTATAGCTTATGAAGGTGGAAATTGCATGTTTTACAAATAAAATTATTTTATCTTACTTACCACACACATATCGTTACGAATTATAACAGCACTCTGATTTTGTTTCTATGGAAATGAATCATTATAAAATTCGCACAATCATACGAAAAGTGTATTACATGATACTATAAAATGTTTGTCTCAATTTAAAGTTTAAATTTCCATACTGACCTCACTAAACGCTAAATAGGTATATTACCAGCAAGCTAGAAAATATGGCGAGGTGGTACTTCTATTAGTCTGCTGTGATTCTTGTTTTAGCATTTTTATTTGCATATTTATTTTAAAACATTCTAAATGCATACACATGTGGAAAAATTATGTGAACGGTAGATCAGATAATTTACTTTTCAATTTATACATTGCTTAACAATTACATTTTATTTATATTACTGATAATTTTACGTAAAAAGCTTATTTTGAATTCGTAGATTAAATTTAGTTTTAAAGATAACAATTGAAATTTGGAACATCCCATATACTTAATAAACTTCACAGTTGACATATAAATGATTTCTTTTCCACTTCCGATTACACCGGAAGTGACACCTAACTTTTGCTTTTCAAATGGAAGACCCTGAAGGAGAAAGAATGGTTATTTTCTTGTCTTTTCATATTGAATATTAGATATAGTGGATGAAAGAAGTTGACAAGTCGGTTCGTAAGGGAACTTCAGGTTGATATTCTAGCTTGGTCAGATTTGGATCAATGGTATATGAAATGAACGAATGGTTTCTTTGAAAGTTATCTGCTGAATACCCAAAATAATAATATATATTATTTTAACAAGAAATTTATATAGTTTTTGAACTATTATCAATTTTTACACAGGTAAGTACAATTTATCTATGTAAACAAAATTGTTTTACTGTAAATTAAAAAAAAACATATTAGATGAGAAAGGTCACTGTCAAGATAAATAAATATGTACAATAAAGTAGTTTGTTAATGCAATCAATAATAAATCAAGAATATTTTTTCCAGCAGAACGTGCTCAAGAGGATATTCAAGAGCAAACAGAAATCTTCGATGGTGATGATGAAGAATGTAATTACAACTGTTTAATATTGTATTATTTAAATTATTTTTTTTATTACAGCATATAGTACAGTACCTAGAGATAAAAAAATATGTAAAATTTCGGAATAATTTCATATGTAATGATAATTTTTCTTTATGTGTTATTATTGTAGCAAAAGATATCGTCTTCAGTTTCTATGTGGTCCGAATATTTGCTCTTATTCTCAAGGAGTGAATTTTATTCTCTGCAAAATGTGGCATATATTTGTTTTTTTTAATACAAATGAAAACAAAACAAGTAAAGAAAAAACATGTTTCTTTTTATCAATTTTTTAGATTTTCAAATTAAAAAGAAATGCGAAAATCCCCATTGGACATTCTTTGGTATAAAAGAGTGGCACTAAATTTGGAATTTCATTGAAACCCATAAATACAATTTTTATTAATAGTGCTATTAAGTTGTTTGAATATCCCTTCATCTACTGCACGCAGATGATATGAAAATGTACAGTGTGTGCTATTTAATACCGCAAATCCCCGTTATTTTGAAAAGCGTTGCCTGATTTAATTTTTTTTTTTTGAGCTCGATGAGCTGTATTTGACCGTTTTAAAAAATTTGTAATTGTAGATCAACTATTAGGCAATTTTTTATCGCAAATTTGATAGCGTATTCGATTCGTAGTTGTCTCATATACTTCTATTCAAAATTTTAGCTCAATATCTTATATAGGGTGTTTGTTATTCAATAGCCAAATTTAAAATTTTTCGGTTTTCGACTGTCCCTGTATAAAAGTCGGTTAGGATTACTAAAAAGGTAAAGTAGTCATTTGACTAAGGAACATTAGATACTAAATGAGGAATCTTGATGCTAAGGCTTTCGCAGAGCTGGTGATCTGGCTGCTAGTTTCCTGGTCTTTTTCCGCGTAGACTTCCGCGTTGAGTGCTTAAGCATTCAACCAAGTCTACGCGGAAGACGGAAACCAGCAGCCAGACTAAATGAGGAAGAAAAAAAAGTATTCTTTAAATAAATAGTTCTTCTGTACATTATTCGGTTGCTGTACGTAGGTGCCTTAATGAATATTTTTCAAACAAATTGATTGGATGGAATAGCTTTTCTTTCTTCTTCCTTATTTAGTAACATCAACATCGGATACTAAATGATCTTCGCTTTAGAAAAGTCAAATTATGGATTTGTGTTTTGACGTTTAAGTTAATTTTGAGATTTATTTCTATGAATATGGAAATTAAGCAGTCGTAGGAAAAATATATGAAACTCATGCATAATAGTATATTCTGTAAGAAGGTCAGAATGAAAATTCGATACGAGTGGAAGATTTCGAACGCGAGCGAAAGCGAGCGTGAGAAACCACCAGTAGATCAAATTTTCATTTTAACCGAGTAACACGACCATTAGTAAAAAACAAACAATTAAATCTGAACAAAACAAGTTATTTATTGAAACAATTATATTACATTGTATTAATATTTATATTTATAGTGTTTGTACAATTACTGAATTGACACTGACAGTTTTGACATCCACGGCAATCTATGTATTTCATTGAGCATAATTATGGAATATTCATTATGGCACTTGTTATAGAATGACGATACATGCAAAACACATAAGAAGCAAGTATTTCAGAATAAATATTCTATCTCAAGAGTGAGCATTTTTACTTTCTATTATTAAAAATGATTTCGGAATTATTACATTCTATAATAGTTGTGGAGAAAGTGCCTTTTTTTCACTCATGGGATTACCGCACCCACCTACGACTCGTACGTCAAACTTCCCATTCGTGAAAAGATGTACCACTTTATGCACTTGTTGCATATTAATATTTTATATAAAAAGTGGCTGAAATGGTGTTTTTTTTACAAGTGGAGCGTTTATAATACGAGCGAAAGGCGAGTGGTATAAACCACAAGATACAAAAAATACACATTTTAGTCTCGAGTTATATACAAAATATTTTGTATCGCAATTCGAAATTAGAAAACAATATAATTTTGTAAAAATAGACTAAATTATATTGCTATCTCCATAGAAACCAATAAGTTTTATTTCACACTGTGAAACAGAATTTCTTTATCTACTCTTATTAGGTTATATACTAATCAATGAACTGCTTTTGAATAATTAATAGTATCCATAAACATATAGCGTGAGTTATAATGAGTAGTTATTATAAATCACTAGGTGCAAAGCCAATCACCTTTATCTTCATGCCTAGCCCCAATCGATGTAACGCGCAACACGAAGAAGGTGGCTCTGTCCGAGAGAAATTCTTTTCCGAAACGGTGAAATAGAACGGTCCATTATTATTGAGGATCATGTTTGAATAGTTTCGACGTTTTCAAATCAAGTTAAATAATAATTATGCCAAAAATGATGAATTCGGTTAGTGAAGATGAACTAATATGTAGGTGCATTACCAGAATGAAAACAAGTAGGTAATGATAGAATACATAATTTATTACCCGAAAAATCTCAGAATAAATATAAGAGTGTGTGCAAAAATTAAATTTCACAGTTAAGTTTATTAATAAACAAACTGAGTAATTTAAACAAAATTTTCTGAATTTAATGTTTATTGTTATAATCGTAGATAAAATATAGTATTCAACTTGCGGTAAAAGTAATAACTCACTTGATGAATTACACTTCATCTGCGTGAGTTATTACCTACATTACCGCTCGTTGAATAATATACTATTATTTAACAATTTTTTCTCTATTTTACACTTGTCAATAATGACATTGCTTTGATTCATTGAAATTGTCAAATAAATGTCATTTTAGGATATGGTATTACAAAAATTATTAAAATTTATCAGGTTTATCTAGTAATTTTAGCTGCCAAATACGTAAATATCTTGAGTTTTGTGATCCACCTCCATTCAAATTGTCATGCAACTCATATGTCAGATCGGGATTATATTTCTATCACTTGGTGTCCAAATTACCTCAAAGGGTATCCTTTTATTGGTTATCCTCATGATTTGTTACTGGAAACATACCACTATAAATCCTTATTGATTTGGTGTAATATGCATTCTGCAATGTTCCTCTTTAAGGTGATAAATTTTGTTATGATGCAACTGAAATATTGAGCAAAATCAAATTCCATGTACCCACATATACAAGACATCGCATCAGTGCGAAACGTTTTATTTAAAGACTGCTAATATTAATATATTTCTTGCATTACTCTCCTCTGTATATGATGTAGGTACCGTAATTATTCCACAGTGCAAGACAGCATTGATATATACAATTTTAGCATATAAAAAACATCTTTTTAATCGTAATTCTGTTAATTTTGTCTTGTATTTATTTTGTTATTCTCCTTTGTTTGTCTTTCTATATGTCAATTTTATAATAATATATAAGTACTTATTCATCTGTATTACTATTGCATTTTGGAAAATTTTTTATCAAGTTTTTAACTTTATACTGTTGTTCCCTATCCCGTAACTGGGATATAATTGCATAGTTGTGGGTAAATAAATAAATACATAATTTTTTTTTAATAATCTGAGAGGATGTCCACTTGTTATCGAGTTTGTCGAAAGGAAAGACATAATCGTTAACCGTCTAGGTGAGCCCAAGTTTTCAAGTGAGACAAAAGGTCGTTTTGAATAAAATAAAAAGACGTGAAAGCTAGTGCAACACAATACAAATACAACACAACATAAACAAACTTCAGGCCGTAAAGAATTAAAATTCGCACATGCAGCACGAACCTCGTATTTTAAATTTAACCATGTTGCAATATTTACATTTCAAGTTTCACGCACCAACGAATTTATATATTATTCGCCTTTTTTGTTTTGCCTGGTGCCAAAATATTTTGTCTTCAAACAGCAGGTATTAAAATGTCGAGGTGAATATATATGCATTCCCTCATGGATTGATAATAAAAATCAAGCAAAACTATTGCACCAACTCTTAACGACTCGAAAGTAAGTATATTGAGATGCCATCCATATTTAAAATTAATTGGTTGTGATATCTATATTTTTTAGCTTGCCACCATGGTTATTTTCACCACTCATTCTGTAAAATTTGAATTATAAATAAATACTGTGATGGTTTGGATTGAAATAATATTTTTTTACGTGATTATCTGATGATGATGGAGCGGATTAATAATAATATAATAATAATAATAATAGCATATTTACGAAAAAAGAAAATATAAATACAAAATACAAATACAGATATAAATACAAATAGATCAATAAACTTTACTAAAAAAAATAAATAAGTGCAAGTACTAATAAATCAATCTGATTTCCTATTAATCTCAAGTAATGTAATAATACACAATTGTAAATATTCTGAAATACTCACTGAAGTATTTGAAATACTTGTTCGTTAAAATTAAACAATTTAGATTTAGTAATTATTATCTAGTTTTTCACATATGATTACCAATATGTAAAAAGGTGTTTATGTTATTTCATTGTTTCGGTCATAACTTCTTTATGATATAGTAACAAACAAAGGATCATTTTAAAGCTTGATTAATTAACTTTGGTTCCTAGAATTTTTGACGCAAGTGTCATTGTTTCTAAGATTTTCTACATTGAAATTATACAGGGTGATTTGCCATGACATGTGGAAAATTTACCAGTAGGTTGTCCCCACCGAAAGGAGTTAAAAAAATGAAAAATTAAAAAAAAAATGACCTTATTTTTTTGTAGGAATGCTCCGCCTATGACTTTAAATAATCTGACGTAACGCACATCACTTCCCCTCCACCTTTTAACCACACTACAAAAATTGCAAAAATTAAAATAATTTTTGTAGAATACAGCACAGCACAAAACGTAAAAGTAATGGAAAGTCAAAGAAAATGTTACACTAATAGTGGAGTCAAATTAGGACCGATAAATTCGCAATGTGAATTGTCTGGTCAGGGCGTTTTTTTTGTTTTAACGTGTTCACTGGATCAACTATAGTTCACACTTCAGTTTTGCAGTTGCTGCGAGGTCGGCGTATTGTTTGTTTAAACAATTTAATTTTTTAGACCGTGTTTTTCATCGGTTTTCTTTGAATATCTCGAAATCTATAAGTCCTATGGAAAACAACAAAGAGAAGGAAAATGTTCGTTATGAGTTGTGGAACAAAAGTACATAAACTAAAATTCTTTCCAACTGTTATTATTATTTAAAAAAAATTGAACATTGCAAAATTATGCGTTTTTAAACGAATTGCTGTTATTTCAAAAACAAAGGATAATTTTCAATGAAATTTTGGAAAAACATAGCTCTTATAAAGTACAATCACCGCTTAAAATTTCAAAACTAAATGATTATTAAAACGGTTCAAATATACAATTGTTGCTAAAACTTTACACCCTTGTGAAATGCTGCCATCAAATCCGAAAAATGTGTACGATGGCTCAAATTGTAGCTTTTTATAAGTAGTTTAAGATCACGAAGGAATTTTTTTTTTTTTCAAAATTTAAACCGTTTTATTGCATTTGTTTATAATTTTCGACATTTTAATAATAAACAAATTCAAATAACTCTATGGTTTTTTTATGAAATCGAAATCTGTAAACGATTTATGAAAATAGATTAAATAAGCCATCTTTCAAAAAAAAAATTAATACTCTGCTTGCATTTGGAGCTGAGATACGTTGGTTTTTGCGTCTCGATCACTTACAAATAAACAAATTGATATTTCATCTTAAAATTCGGTCTGATTATTCCTCAGTGCTTATATTCTTGGCCCAGCTAGTTGAAAATAATCTAGAACTACATTTTTCAAAATTGCATCTAATAAAACATCATTGAAATCATATCATAATTCGCATAGTTGACAGGTAATATTTCCCTCTCCCATTCATCGTATTTCGCAAACTAGGTAACTAAGACAACTAGCGTAATATCTCTCTCGATTTCCACCTTACCGAGATATATAATATTTTTAATTAATCGTCTCTTTTCGCAAATTTTGATTATTTCATTTAATTTAACGTGAATAATTTGTTTAATTTTTTTTTGAAATTGCAGTGTATTTTTAATTTCTTTATTTTTGTTTTATTGGAATGTTCTTTTCTTTTAAATGTTGTTTGTTTAGCTTTTGTTTATAAAAAAAAGAGAACAATAACAATTTAATTTATATACCGCGTTTTCCATTAGTTTTCTTTGAATATTTTGAAATCTATAGATCCTATGGAAACCAGCAAAAGAAAACGTTATACAACAAAAGTACATAAACTATAATTTATTCCAAATATTATTATTAAAAAAATTAAATATAGCAGACTTAGACGTTTTTAAACCAATGATTGTTCTTTCAAAAATAATGGATTTTCAATGAAATTTAAGAAGAATGTGATTCTTATAGAGTACAGTCACCATTTAAAATTTTAGAGCAAAATATTTATTAAAACGGCTAAAAAAAGCAATTGTGGGTATGAAAGTGAGAAAGATTATCTGTTTGATAGTGGTGCGAGTGATGACACAGATTCTACACGGAGTGGCGATAATAATTATTACGAAAATTCACGTAAGAGACAAAAATTGCTAAGATAATTTTGTGATTCATTAAAAATAACTTATTTTTAATGTAGTTTTTAAGAATTAATACTTACAATGTTAAGTCAAACTAATTATAGAAAATATGATTTGCAAAGACACAAAGATGAATAAAATAATTGCATCTATGGTTAATTTAGCACAACAATAATCTATAGAAAAAAAACGAATTAATTTCTGTTACGAGTTATTGTTAATAACATGCAATGAGAAGTTTTGGATTGCATCTTATTGTTGCTTCACATGAAATTTAAATAATCAATGTTGCAGCATTAGTTTTTCTATTTTCCGTACTCGTAGTCACGTCACAAAAAATAAAAATCCAAATCGCTTGCAATAAAATTTAGAATAAAACTAGACTTATGAAACAAAATTCAAAATAATTAATAATGGCCCTTTTTGTATAATTTAAGAATTGTAATTTAATATTGCATACATTCTAAAGACATTGAGTGAAATATGTGCTTTTTTATTGAACTAAGACTTGTTGGAAAATTTTACCGCAAAATGTTTATTTAAACGACTAAACAATATGTAAAACTTAGTAGATATGCTTCTAAAGGGCAGAATATTTACTAGTGAAATATTTTGTCGAACTCCTCTATATGTTTCCTTAAATATATAAGAAATATGAAACCAGACTGCAACAACCAACAGCTATTCTCCGGACTAATGCCCCGCCGAGCGCTGAATTACGAGTTACAAGCCTGGCCGCGTTCAGTACAATAACTATGCCCCGCCGAGCGCTGAATTACGTAATTCAGAGCTCGGCGGGGCATTAGTCCGGAGAATAGCTGTTGGTTGCAGTCTGGTTTCATATTTCTTATATATTTAAGGAAACATATAGAGGAATTCGACAAAATATTTCACTAGTAAATATTCTGCCCTCTAGAAGCATATCTACTAACTGTGCCCATGTCAGGGCTACTGCTGTTTCGATTGTAATGGATATCAGCCGCTAGATGGAGCCTGTCATTTTTGTTGCATGTCGTGGTTTTATAAATCTCGTCATATACCAAGAGTGAACAAATGCCTCGTTACAGCCGTCTCAGACCTACCTTGCACTGACGAGTGCCAATAGCTCGAAACTGCAGTCTGCAAGTGGTATAGGGTGGCTGGCACGAGAGCTCCTTTGAATGGGAATAAGTCTTTCGGCTGGTGTCTATTACAATCGAAACTTAGCGTTTTGTGGCAATACATAGTTATTGTACTTAACGCGGCCAGGCTTGTAACTCGTAATTCAGCGCTCGGCGGGGCATTAGTCCGGAGGATAGCTGTTGGTTGCAGTCTGGTTTCATATTCCTTATATATTTAAGGAAACATATAGAGGAGTTTGACAAAATATTTCACTAGTAAATGTGTAAAACTGTAATATAGGATGTAACACATATCTGATGAGTTTCGGATTTTTAACGTAATCGCTAATGGTTTGACTTATTTTGAAAAGGTCACAATGTTTCTTTGGGTATCAAAAGTTTCAGGAACACAAATATTTTAAACCCTAAAGTGTGTTTCTGGCATAACCGCTCGATTTTGCTGCATTGTTTGGAACATGTTTTTGGTTAATAATCTTCCCGCACGAATCAACCATATATAACTGCAATATTTTATTTATACGCTACTAGCGTTTTTTGCATTGTATGTACCAATTATTTTATTTTTTTCACATGTTTTATCTTATATACTTTTTAGTTCGCCTATCCTGCGAAAGAATATTGTGTTTATAATTTAATTTCCTATTTAATCCGATCTGGCCTTGCTCCGTCCAGCCTTTCAATTGGCACGACGACTCGGGGGATGTCTGGGTGGCTCGGAACAAGTGCTCGGGAGGACAATATGTTATATACAACGTGATCTACCAAGAAATGCGGAAAATAAAATGGTGTGCTAGTCTTCAATGTGGGAAAGTCCCTGCAAAATTTTAGAGGATTCTGAGGTAATTTATTATATTAAATTATTAATCAATTTGCGAAGATACACTACTGATGCGAACTTACTTGTGAAAGAACGTATTCTAGTTGTTTACATTTCCTTAATTGGCATAAAAAGTGAAGCCGGCCGGCGAGATCAAAAAAAGAGGTCGATCCAGCGGCGGGTAGCCAACATTGTTGGTACGCTTTGAAGATAATTGAAATTCCAGCGGACCAGTTCACATTTACGAATGAGTTCAAAGCATGCCGACAAGTCTGGCTCCGTTCCGCTGGATCGTGTGTAGACCCCTAGAGAGCCACGTTTTTTGCTTCCGGTCGAACAATAGTTACACCGCCGTGTCATTGACCGGTTTAACTAAATATCTCGTATATCTGCTTTTCGTTCAGCATGAGATCAATGTCTTCTATTTATTTCGGTATTTTTGTAGTGTGATTTGATTAAAACCAAAAAGTCACTTCTATCTTATCCAGCCTTGCTGTCAGTAGTGTCAATCCCAAGTCTGATAAAGTGATATGGTTGTACCGCGTTACGTTAGATTAGTTGAAGTTATTGACGGCGCATTTCTACAAAAAAATAAGGTAATTTTTTTGGTCATTTTTTAAAAATTTTTCATTTTTTAACTCCTTTCGGTGGGGACAACCTACTGGTAAATTTTCCACATGTCCTGGTAGATCACGTTGTATAATTTAAAATAAATTTATTTTTGATGTGATTTGATTTTTTATTTGATTCGATTTTTGATTTGATGACTAGCTCAGAATACGAATGTTTCGGATTTAAATCTAGTGTTATACTCTGTTCCACAATTGAATATTTTCTGAGGCGGCTAGCGCCAAAACGGTCGGGGGGAGTCTGACTCACATAAGATAAAATACTCGGAAAAATATTTGCTGAAACATAACAGCAATGCCAACATGTTATATCCTAGACACCATATATATAGCTATCTCTTAGACTATATTGTTGGCTCTTTTCAACCTTGAAATTCAGATTCTGCAAGTCAAAAATTATGACAAAATATGATATTGATGGACTTCCAAGAAGTTATATAGGAAATAACAGTGTCTAGATTCTGCCTTTATAGGGTTTTCATATTTTTTACAGGCTTTTGGGAGCTGTCATGTGTCAAAAATAAGCTGGATTACGATTTCCGCAGTTCTTCATTAAAATGCTCAGTATTACGAAAATTTCGAGCTTAGATTGATTTGAAAGTTTAATAAAAATTACTATTCTTACACTTTTCCTGAACAAAGGTTACTCGTAACAGTTGGCAAGTTTTAATCTACTCTATTATACATCTCCTTGACTGCGAAACTTTTGCAATTACACATCCCTATGATGACGTTGTGCCACTGGTGAAAATATTCGCGCATATTGGCTCCGCCCCTGTCATCTTCTCATAATAATACTACTTTACTCAAATATACAGATCTTTTTCACTCACTTCCTATTTCTTTTGTTTACATAATTATTCTTCCATTCATCTACTTAAAAAAAATCTAACAATGATTGATGTGTCCGATGTGATTAAACGTAATTTTTATGTGATATAAATATGCAACGAATCGGTACCTACCAGCAGAGAATAAATTACAGTTAACTGCACATTTCTATAATAAATCAGAAAACAATTACAGGAATAGCACAGACAATGCTGAATGCAAAACTTTTTCCTGAAACTGACATGTTGCAAACACTTATTGTCGCAGGAAACGTCTGACAATCTTGATGAGAATATCAAATCTTATCTGCTTCCTCTGATTGAATGTTTACTTTCCTTCAACCGGGTATTTCTAGAACTTAGACTGGATATCTGCACATAGTTGGCGATCTACGGCATCGAGAGCGACAAGGCGAGGTTAACTAAAGGGCATACAAAAACGAAAACCAGATTCTTATGTAAAATTTCTCGCCGGATTCGAATTTTCGAATTTCGGAATTGCGAAATTGAAGAAAAAAGCATTTACATACAAAAATCACAAAAAATATGAAATAGTAATTTACATTATAAGTCCGGTAGGTGACATATTACAGTATGAGTTGTTTTACGGACGACACAGGAGCCGAGTCTGGAATATAAACGAGTACTGTAATGACACCTACCGGACGTGTATCGTATAATATTTTATTTCATACCTTTATAATCCTTTTTAAAATGGATAAAAATATATAATTATTGAAACGATGTTATAGCAATTGTTTTCCCTAGCTAATTATGATTGTCTTTAGCTTGTCGCTGTCAAATAAATAAAAACCATAATGTTTGCATTGTTTTGTATTATGGAGATTTCGGAGGAGATTATAAATAAAACTGTGGAAGCAACGGGAAAATTAATCCCGAAAAATTCATCAGATATACATAAAAAAGAATATGGATTATTTTGTCAATGGAAACAAATAATATAATAGTGTTGCTAGGTAACACATTACAGTGCCAGATACTGTAATGTTCACAGGCAACACATTACGGTATCAGATACTGTAATGTTCGATTTACCGGCCGCAAATGAGTCCGGGAAATAGTCATTTACCGGACAGCATGAAATAAAGGTATATTTTATTATTTCTACTTCTACTCAATATCAAGTTTGCTATTAGAGATATTGAACTTAAATTTTAACAAGGTATTCCTTCAACCTTTTCCATAACTACAGTCAAACGAAAAGTTCTTTTCTCGTGATATATTTTTTATTAAAATTATAAAAACACGAACTACTAGTTGTAATGTGCATCGTAAAATATAACATGTGACAAACTTTTTTGTTGCATCGAAGTAAAATGACGTTAAAAATCTTTTTTTTTTATGTGATTGTTAGTTTTTCCACACTAGACTTGATAACAGAGCGTCCGCTGTAACACTGGCAGTAACGTAGTTGTTGCGGTAATTACAGGTAATCAACTAATATTTTTCTCCAGTTTTTATTAACTTGTTTTGTAAAGTGAACCTTATACGATGTTTTATAGCAAATATTTCGAGTGGTTTAAATCATGGAAGATGAAAATAACTTTTTAAAATAATTAATATTATTATATACTTATTATTTCCTTGGAGAAAATATTTGTAGAACCGGAAATAGATTGCAGATAACGCATTATGTGTCAAAACGACAGTGCCCAGTCATTACAAAATGTAACGAGGAAGCTCTTGATTTTTTAAAAGAGGCGTCTAATTCAAAAACGGGTTTTTATTTAATAAAATTGGGCACAAAATTATCAAATAAACACACACAAGTGAGTGTTTTATAAAAAAAATAGTTACTTGTTCAAAAGCAAAACTGTTTATTTATACTTCCAATATAAAGATGTGCTTTTGTGCGACAAACACGGATTCACAGGGAAATAGAAAATTCATCCCGGTTAACATTTTTAATAGACAAGCGCAACATTTAAAAAGAACTAATAAAGAGATACAAGATAATTTATTATAACATAAAATTAAAGGGCATAGTGATAACCTTTATATGTAGATAACTCACGAACTAAAATGTAGCAACCATTTTATGACAAATTTGGCCCATTTAATTATATGTCAATCACACTTTTGCACAAAAGAATTTTTAAACATTATATAAATATATTTGCAGCATGTAATATACCGGGTGACCACGAAATGACGCTGCCCCTATATCTTCTTGATCTTACACGATATAAATTTCAAATTTGGGCACATCAAATGACGGCTAAATACACATTAATTCGACTGATTTATCATTTTTTGTCGCTTCCGGTTTCACCGGAAATGATGGAAACTTTTTTTTTTAAATGGAACACCCTCTATATTTTTAAATTTTTTGATTCAGGGGGTCCTTTTGCATACAACTGTGGAATATTGAGATAAAAATATTAGTGACTGACATTTTTATGAGCAAATTTAATTTTTCATTTAGGCGGCCGTGACCTCAAAAAATGTATTTATTGCCGATAACTTGGACCAAACACTCCGCTTTTTATTCGTAAAAATAATACATGTGAATTATGGCGAATGATAACAAATGAAGGTTTAAAACTAACTACTTTATCACATTACCTAAAAAAAATTATAACAATTTACATAACGTCTTGCTCTTGCCAAAGTTTCTCTCATCACATTGGTGAGATGTTTCTGTGTTATAGAATTTATTTCCCTCCTAACTCGATCTTTGAAATCTTCTACTGTAGGTGTGGTACTGTTGAATATATACATTCTTCAATGTGGCCCAAAAAAAAAATCGAACGGCGTTAGATCAGGTGATCACGCTCAACTCTTCAATATCATTTCTAAGAAAAGTTAAATATCTTTCTCCCATCAAAAAATATGGAGACCTATGATCCTGTTACCCATAATGCCTGCCCAAACGTTTAAACCACACCGTTTTTGAAAATTGCCTTGCCTGAACATATCGTTGTTTGTAAAACGGGATTCGTCAGAAAATAAAATACTATGGTGAAAGTTTAAAGATCTAATTTCACTGTCTAAAAGCCATCTACAATACTGAAACCTCCCCATGAAATTTCCATATAATAATGGTGAAGCTGTTATTTGTAAGTCTTTAATTGTTTTCTAAGAACTTTTCTTACACCTTCTCTTCCTAGGTCTAACTTACTTGCAATCTCTCGTATTGAGACACTAGGATTGATTTCCACTGACACTGACATTAATACATTAATTTCGGTGCCTTCATTGACAACACAGCCACACAAAAAAAGTGGTCTGGCCTGTGGATCAGACCAGTGTATCTTCATGTATTTTGACCCTCTGAAACCGAATCCGACGTCAGAATTGTCAGGTTGCTTCTTTTTTCACCCGTAACCCTAAGAAAACATCCCCCAAAAATGTGGTGTGGCCTGCGAACCATACCAGTGTGTCCCCATGTATTTTGATCCTCTGAAACCTAATCTGAAGTCATAATTGTCAGATTCGCTTGTTTTTCACCCCCAACCCCAAAAAACACCCCCAAAACAAAAAGAAAGTGGTCTGACCTGCGGACCATATCAGTATATGTTTATGTATTTGGACCCGCTGAAAACAAATCCGAAGTCAGAATTTTCCGATTGGCTCGATTTTGACCCCCAACCCCAAAAGGGCCTGGCCTGCGGACATACCAGTGTATCCATATGTATTTGGACTCAGAATTGTCATATTCGCTCGTTTTTCACCCCTAATCCCAAAAAACACCTCCAAAACAAAAAAGTGGTCTGGCCTATGGACCAGATCAGTGTATTCTCATGTATTTGGACCTGCTGAAACCGAATCCGAAGTCGAATTGTCAGATTCGCTCATTTTTCACCCCAAAACAAAAAAAAGATCACCAGACTAGTATATTCTTACCAAATACATAAGGATACACTGCCACTGGTACGGTCCTCCGGACAGACCATTTTTGGGGTGGGTGTTTTTTTGAGGTTAGAGCTGAAAAATGAACCAATCTGACAGTTCGAATTTGGTTTCAGCGGGCCCAAGTACATAAGGATACACTGATTTGGTTCACAGGCCAGACCATTTTTTTTTTTGGGGGGGGGAGGTCATTTTTGGGGTTAGGTTTGAAAAACGAGCGAATCTGACAATTCTGACTTCGGATTCGGTTTCAGAGGGCCAAATTACATAAGGATACACTAGTCTGGTCCGCAGGCCAGACCTTTTTTGGGGGAGGGGTGTTTTTTTGGGGGTTAGGGATGAAAAACGAAGCAATCTGACAATTCTAACTTCGGATTCGGTTTCAGTGGGTACAAATACATAGGGATACACTGATATGGTTCGCAGGCTAGACTAATTTTTTTTGTGTGGCTGTGTAATTATCAATAACGTAATGAGTTAACATGGTGCCATTTAAAAAGAAAAATTAGTTATTCTGGAAAAACGATTTCCGAAATGTTTAGGTGCTTATAACACAAATAGAGTGAGATCCCAGAGCTGCCAGACCTACGTCATTTTAGCAAAGCTAATATTTTGACAACAAATAGTGTAATATCTAGTTAAGAACGTATGTTAGTATTTGCTAGTTTGAAAGCGGGGCCCTTTTGCAGAAAACAGGTATAAAAGGTACATAAAAATTTTATTCAGTACGTTAAAGTATGATAGCTGGATTATTTTACACGTGACGCGCTAACTACATGGTGTAAGCGAAATCTTTTTGAATTGAAAATTTGAATTGAATTGAATCAACCTCCGGAACTTAAGGTTCGAAGTTTGGACCTTAAGATTCGGAGGTTGACGCTTACACCACGTCGTTAGTGTGTCACGTGGAAAATAAACCAGCTATCATACTTTAACGTACTGAGTAAAATTTGTATGTACCTTTTGTACCTGTTTTCTGCAAAAGGTCCTCGCTTTCAAACTAGCAAATACGCATACGTTCTTAATTAGATATTACACTATCTGTTGTCAAAATATTAGCTTTGCTAAAATGACGTAGGTCTGGCAGCTCTGGGGTCTTGGACTAAAATGTTATAGGACATAATGTCATAATTGTATTTTTTGATTATTAATTGAAGCAAAACAAAACATTTTTGGGGTCACGGCCGACTAAATGAAAAATTAAATTTGCTCATACAAAATGTCATCAATTGATATTTTTATATCAATATCTCATAGTTATATGCAAAATGAACCTCCTGAATACAAAAATGTAAAAATATACATGGTGTTTCATTTAAAAATTCAAAGTTACTATCATTTCCCGTGAAACCGGAAGCGATAGAAAATGATAAATCAGTCGAATTAATGCATATTTAGTCGTTATTTGATACGCCCAAATTTGAAATTCATATCCTGTAAAATCAAAATATATAGGGGCGAGCGTCATTTCGTGGTCACCCGGTATATGCTCATACAAACACTACGAATAAATATTATTATAACTTTAACAGTTTCAATAATATTATGTGAAAATAACTTATATACTAGTCAACCATCCTAAGTTGGCAAGTAGCCGCGCAGAGAAAGAGAGACAAACAAGCTTTTTAAGCTTCTTAAGCTAACTTAAGCTAACTAGCTTAAGGGGACGGTAGCTCAGTAGTTTAGCGTGTCTAGCTTGCATACTGGCGCACCTAGCGAAGCAGGTTCAATCCCTGGTCATCGCGAAATAATTTTAATTATAAAATTATCCCCAAGAAGTGGTTCGGACTCCACTATAAGCTGTAGGGCCACATTTCTCTTTACCTAACACAAAATCATTCTGGATTTTCAAGGAGCTACTTCGGTGACTTGAGAAGCGGTTAAGAAAACATTTTTTTTAAATGCAACTCTAAATAATTTAGCAAAATGTTAAAATTTTTAGCGAACTTCACGCCCACCAAGCATTTGCCAAAAAATCGTGTATTCGTTCTTACAATGTTCTAGCATTTGATCTTACTGTGTGTATTATGTATAAACACTTATTTGGTCTAAATAAAATTTTAAATTTATTGTTTATAATGTCTGTTTCATAGTTAATAATGAAATTTAAACAAAATAATGTATGTGCTTTTGAAATAAATTAATTCTTTGAATAGTTAAGTCACTGAAATCAAGCGGAACTCCGTGTTGCATTTTAACAATTCTTTTTCAGTTAAACTAAACAGCAACAAAAATAAATATCGACCAAGAACTTTCTTGACCTTTATACTTCACTTTTTATCGCTACACCAACCACCCTTCTAGTATTGATAATAAAAAATTTTCTCGCTTACTATATTTTACAATGCTTTTTTGTGTTTTTATAGGTACATGTACCAGATTTTACATTTTTTATAAACAAAAATGACTTGGTAAAGTAATTTTGCTTCATTCAGCAAACAAGAAAAATACCAGAGAAATTCATAAAATTTGAAAACTATATTTCTAACAAAGCAGGACTACTGAGTAACAAAGAAATAATGATTTATTTTCATGTTTTTCCCAGCGTTGACAAACATGTGCTCGTTTCTCCAATTTCGTTTCGAATTAATTGGCAAACACGAAATTTGAATGTGGCAGAAAATTTTACGTAAGAAACTAATACTCGTTTTTGTATACCCTTCAATTGACCCATAATGCATCCTAGTGAGTGTTAGATTTCCAACTAACAGACAACTACAACTAAACAAGTCGGTCCGCGATAGTCAGTCTTCTGTGTGAGCATTCGCCCTGCGGCGGACCATGTTAATTACTCTCATTGTTGACAAAACATGCCAGCAAAAGCTAAACTAATTATAAATCAGTAGTTATTACTTCGAACCGACCAGACAGGTCCATTAGTAACGATTATGATTATTCGCACTACAAGTGCGACTGCTTTCTGCCTTTTGAAATGTGTTTTCTGTGCATTAATTAGGTCGAGGCGATGAGGTTTGTTGGATTTGGGATAGGAATCAAAAGTTATAAATAACTGTAAACATATTTATGACGACATAAAGATCTGAGGATCTCATCAGTTCTAATCATCTGGTACACATAATTCTGCTCTAATGAACTACTAACTTTTTCATGATTATCAGATTTCTATTCATCTTTTAGATGCTCTGTCTGCATAGGAACTGTACTAGCTAGTTTTGTTATTTATATAGAGACAGTTTTCATGTTGACAAATGTCTTTCGTAAATAACATACAGGGTGTTTTAACATTACGCATCTAAATTATTGTATTAGTTATATTAAAAGTTTTAAAAAGCTGTGTATATGGACATTAGGTTAGTTGTTCAGGTTAGGTTAGTTCTCCTTCTTTGCAACTAGGTAAAATTAACTGTTGGATTTTTAGAGACTTTGTTAAAATTCTATTTGCGTATCTTTCATGGTTTATCAGTTCGCAGTTTTATCCACAGCTTTCTTTATATTAGGCAAAAGCAAGCGCGGTGTGCTACAACCAAATCAAAGTTGATGCCACTCAGAATTTTTGTTGTACACATTTTTGGATGTATGTAGAACCAATTTCCATGATATTTAAAATCATTCGCTCGGTTTTCACCCCCAACCCCAAAAAACACCCCCACACCAAAAAAAAGTGGTCTGGTCTGCGGACCAGACCAGTGTATCCTCATATATTTGGACCCGCTGAAACCAAATCTGAAGTCAGAATTGTCAGATTGACTTGCTTTTCAGTTTTTCAGACCAGTGTATCCTTACCAAATACATAAGGACACAGTGGTATGGTCGGCCGGGCAGACCATTTTTCTGGGGGAGGTGTTTTTTGGGTGTTTTCTTGGGGTTAGGGATGAAAAACGAGCCAATCTGACAATTCTGACATCGGATTGGGTTTTAGCGGGTCCAAATATATAAAGATACATTGGTCTGGTCCGCAGGCCAGACCACTTTTTCTTTGTTTTGGTGGTGTTTTTCGAGCGAATCTGACATTCTGACTTCGAATTGTGTTTCAGAGGGTCCAAATACATAAGAATGCACTGATATGGTCCGCCGGACAGACAATTTTTTGGGGTTGGGGGTGAAAAACGAGCCAATCTGACAATTCTGACTTCGGATTCGGTTTCAGCGGATCCCAATACAAAAGGATACACTGGTTTCCAATTCAGACCACTTTTTTGTGTGGCTGTGTCATTAAACAAAAAAAGTAAAATACTTGTAAAAAAAAATCTGCGATGAATGATTTAAAATATCATGGAAATTGGTTCTATATGCATCCAAGAATGTGTAAAAAAAAATTCCGAGTGGCATCAACTTTGATTTAAATTTGGTTGTAGCACTCCGTGCAAGATGTTACCGACTTCATTTATATAGTCAATTTGTAAAAACAATACTATCCTGTCAAAAACTTTTATCACCTTTTAAAAGTGCTTAAAAAATTAACCATTTGATTTATATTAATTAGAAGGTGAGATATCTTATCTCCTGCGTTTCATGCATTTATTTCTGTACATGTACATGAACTGAGCTGAAATTTGTACTGCATACTCTATAATACGTGGGAGCTTTGGTGAATAAAAGAAAAGTAATCGTTTTATATACCAAAATTACACAGGTATACCCACATTCGTTCATCAAAACCCCCACTGCCACGACAAGAGCATTTCCCCCACTCCCGTTACTTCGTCACCTAGGCCTCGAGATTCTAGGCGAACGTGTGGAGATGATTTCCATGCGTTTTACTTACTTCATCTCGAATGCTCAAAGTCTAACGCGTTTCACGAAACATCAGAAAATGCCATTTTTCGTACGTTCCTGCTGGATCGAATTTTCGATTTGCGTATGCAGATTACGATACGGTGCCATACTTGCTCTTTCGATATCGAGATCGTATACTGCCTTCTTACTCATGTATTAACGAAGATCGTTTAAAAAATTTCGTGTTTTACTTTCCCTGTCATAATTAGTCGAATCCGCAAGTGTTTCTCAACCATAGCTGAGTAGTATATTCAAGTAAAAATTTCGGTTTACGTAAAATTATAAAGACCCCGCACTTTTTCTTATATAAAATGGTTCTCGGTTAAATTTTCTGAATTTTTAGTATATTATAGATCTCGATCTCCTGATTAGTAACATGGGCCCAATCTAATCCTATGACTAGTTTTTGAGATACAGGGTGATTAAGTTAAAAAGTGGCTATTTTTATAAAATATATTCATGGCAATTGAAGGATTCGATTAATTTTTTTTCGCGAATATCATTTCTGTAACGTCAGATATTATATTGTGATAAAAATATGCGCTTATATACAGGGTGGGCCACCAATAACACGAAGTGAATTTTTAAAATCGATGTTTATGCTGAAACAACAAAATTTTGAGAAAATTATTTTTGAAGTGAAATGTACTGTTTCATAGTTACCGAAATTCCCGATTTGAATATTTTATACAGGGCGAGTCAAAAATATGGACTCATTCTCATATATTTTAATATATTGATTGTCCATTGATAATAATAATAATAATAATAATAATAATAATAATTTTATTGGTGCTAATATACAAAAGTATTTACACAAGTCAGAAAAACAATACATATAAGTTAAAACAGAAATATAAAACATATTTAAGTATATAAAAAAAAAGACGGACATATTACGTAACGCAATAGTGTTTGTATATAAAATTAAAAACAGGAAACAGATACTATATACAACAATACAATATATAGATAAAAGCGATCATTCACACATAGTATTAAAATTTGAAGAAAAATACTCCTCAAAGTTGTAAAAAGCATTGGTTATTAAAAAAGCTTTTACAGTACTCTTAAATAAATTGTACTCAAGTTCTTTGATCTTTGAAGGCAAATGATTAAAAAACAGTATGGCATAATAATTTGTTCCGTTACGAGATTTAAAAAGTCTTAAAAAGTTAGAATATAGGTTATTATTGTTTCTCGTGGAATACCTGTGCACTTCGTTATGAGAAGTATAGTTTGATTTGTGTACCTTAATGTACAATAAACAATGCAAAATGTACACGCTAGGCAACGTTAATATTTTTAAGTTTTTGAAAGCTTGTCTACAGTCGTCTCTGTATTTTAGGCCGCACAAAATCCGTACTGCTTTTCTTTGTAAGCCAAAAACATTGGCGCTATGAGTAGAATGTCCCCAAATTAGGGTAGCATATGATAATTGAGAATGAATAAGACCATGATAAGCAGTAATCAATGTTTCTTGAGAAACTTCATTTACAAGGTTTCGTAATAGGTAAATGTTAATTGAAATTTTATTACAGACAAAGTGTACATGTTGTTCCCACGACAATTTCTTATCTAGGTGTACCCCGAGAAACTTAACGCTGTTTGTGTGGTTTTCTCCAGTTACATTTCTCAGACTAAAAACCATGGTCTCAGTTTTAGACTTATTTAAGCTAAGTTGGTTTGCTGTAAACCATTCCTGAGCTTCTGACAATGTCTCCCTCACATTTGTACGTAAAGTATCAATATTTTGATGTGAGTGAATTATGGTGGTATCATCTGCAAATAGGACGAATTGTGATGAAGTTATGTCTGTCAAATCATTGATATAAATTAAAAATAGTATCGGTCCCAAAACGGAACCTTGTGGCACTCCATGTTCCATAGGTAATAAATCAGAATTTGCATTTTGATATGTGACAAACTGGGATCTATTCGTCAGATATGACTGAATTAAGTTGATACTACTACTATTAAAATTATAATATGCTAGTTTATCAATTAAAATATGATGTGAAACACAGTCAAAAGCTTTAGAAAGGTCTAGAAACTGTGCATACACATGTTCACCAGCTTCAAAGCCCTTACTTATTATGTCAGTCAACTTATTTATGGCTAATGTTGTAGAGGATTTAGCTCTAAAACCAAACTGACTAGAACTGATAGCTGATTCCAAATATATATATAATTTTAGAGAGTGATATAAATGATAAAACACAAGAAAAATACATTTATAACAAAATTGAGAAAAGTAGTAATTTTCGAATTCTTCGTCAATCATATTGCTACCACAAAATGGAACATTTAATCAAACCAGAAGTAATGGTTGCTCCAGATGGATACATCCTAGCAATTAATGGGCCCTATTTTTCGGATTCTCGAAATAACGATGCTTCTATTTTGAATCATGAACTTCGAAATTACGTTAGTGGAATGAGAGTATGGTTCCAAGAAAGGGATATGGTAATCGTAGATGGGGGTTGTCGAGACTCTACTCCTTTATTTCGAGACCTTGGCATAAACTTTCACATGCCACCTCTCTTCGCTCGAGGTCAACGACAGCTTTCTACTGCCGATGCAAATATAGCGCGTTTAATAACGAAAACGAGATGGATCGTTGAGTCCCGAAATGGCCATTTCAAATCAGTTTTTAAATTTCTTAATGATACGATATCAATAATACATGCTGTTCATTTACGTGACTTTTATTGCATTGCGGGTTCATTAGTTAATGGATTTCATCCTTTACTAAATATGCCGGGAACTTTTGAGCTAGCTACACAAATGCTGGAAAAATCGCAAGAGGTAAACATAGTGCAGGATGTGTTGAAGCCGAAAATCTTCGATTGAGAAATGGCAACTGAGTTCTACTCAATCATATCCATGTCCCTGAAATTCCCCGTTTAACTTTGGAATGTTTAAAAGACATAACAGTTATTTATCATGTTCAATTATCAGCGGCATATTCAAGATAAACTTCAAAGAGAAGAATTAAACATAATAGAAGTTGATGAATTCACTGAAGAATCCAATTTTCTACGAATTCGAATTTATTAAAGATTTCGAAATATTGCGAAGTATATGCTGTGGGTAGTCTACAATGATGAAGAATTCCTCGAAGATCCTCCGATACTTGGTTACTACTGTACTTGTAAGTCTGGTGCCAGGACAATAGGTACTTGTGCACACTTAGCAAGTGTTCTGTGGTTCCTTGGATACGCAAAACATGAGCCAAATATTCATTAACCATCTACAATCCTTCTTAATTGTATTGTTGATGCGGCAAATAGATTACCACCAGAAAATATTGACCCTGGTCCTGAAATAGTGGAAAACTGAGAAACTGCACGATATGTTTTCTTTATATCAGTTATCATCTAATGTTATTTAAAATTCTTAGTTACCTTTCTTACACCTTCATTATTAGTTTTTGCTATTAAGAACGTTGATTATGTGTTTTAAACAGCTCTGTTGGAAAAAGACACTATTCATTTTTTATAACTTATTTAGTAAAATTTTAACATTAATTTTTGATAATAATTTGGACAAAAAAATACATAGTATCTGCGTCCACAGTTTGTAGGTTTTCTGCTAGTTTCATCATATTCAGTATTATTCATTAATTTGTTAAAATCAATATTTTGGCTACTAGGAATATAGTACAGTGGATAAGGCCTAACGGGAATACCACTATAAAAAAATCGCGTCGGGAACTCTACCTCTCTGGTGATGAGGAAACGAGTTTACTCTTTGAATTACTTCTAAGTTACTTGCATATTGTAGTAGTCTATTAAATCTGCAACACAAGGATACCTATAGCAGTGTTAGTGGAAACCGAGTTTAATGCCGTCTCGTCCGATGTACCCTCCATTTTCCGAGTATTGTTAGAATACCTTGAATACTATAGTCATTTTACTTATAGTCGGTATGTTAAAGTTTATTTCATATTTACATCACTTTCCACTAATTAACCGAAAACTCGTATTCGGTGATGATTAGATATAAACAAGCTTTATTCCTTAGGCTTACGTACCTACATAGTAAATTCTCTAGAACTAGTTGTAGTAATGTTTTGAATTTTTGGTACTCTATTAACGTATACACAATAAACACAATTTGAAAGAATTACGGAAATTAACTCACGAAATTCTGAATTACAGGACGATTTAAAAAAAAGTTTTTCTGCATTTTTCTTGTGTTCTATCTTTTGTATCACCCTGTGTACCACTCTAAAATTATATATATTTGGAATGGATAATCAATATATATTAAAATATAGGGCGTCTTATGAGAATGAGTCACACCTGTTTCCATATTTTTGACTCGCTCTGTATAAAATATACAAATTGTGAATTTCGGTAATTATGAAACAGTACATTTCATTTCAAAAATAATTTTCTCAAAATTTTGTTGTTTCATCATAAACACATCGATTTTAAAAATTCACTTCATGTTATTGGTGGCCCACCCTGCATATAAGCGCATATTTTTATCACAATATAATATCTGACGTTACAGGAATGATACTCGCGAAAAAAAATTAATCGAATCCTTCAATTGCCATGAATATATTTTATAAAATTAGCCACCTTTTAACTTTAACACCCTGTATCTCAAAAACTAGTCATAGGATTAGATTGGGCCCTTGTTACTTTTAATCAGGAGATCGAGATCTTAACATACTAAAAATTCAGAAAATTTAACCGAGAACCATTTTATATAGGAAAAAGTGCGGGGTCCTTTTCATGGATTTATTTTTTTGCACAAAAACAAAAAGGCATTGTATGTGTTGTTTATAAATATGTTGTTTTTTCGTTTAGTCTGATCCGATAAACAGAATCCCGGATATTAAAAAATAATGGCAAAATTTTTCAAACGTAAATTCAAAATTATAAAAATTAAAACTAAATTTTCAAAAACGCTCAACTCCCAAATTAGACAAAACTTCATTGTAACTTCCTGAAAACATACACATTGCATTTCCACAAAAAATCCTCATTTTTTAATTTTTACAATTAATTATTTTTTATTTATTTGATATTCAGGTTTATTCGACTACCATAAACAAATATTTTATCAAATGTCTAGAATGTTATTATCTTCCTACATAGTTCGATAATCTACAGTAGCTTCATGTGAGAAGGGTGTATCGTACGGAGCAAGAAAGGCTCTTAAGATATGTTAACAGATGGCCCCGTCATCCGAGCAGAATGCATGCATGCGTTTGTAAGATTATCATGCTAGATTTAAGGAGCCGTCTACCGGTTTGAAAAATGACAGTAAAGTTATTATTAATTGCACTGGAGTGTCCCGAATCTAAGCTTGAATGTACTACACGGAATAAAGAAACTCTGCCGTGCAGTAAGACGTTTCACTAAATGAAATCATTAACGAATTTCCTCAACCATAATTTACACTTAATTTAGTTAATCTTCTTCGACAATTATGACAAAAGTGTGGCAAATCGACCATCAAATAAGATAATTTCTGCGGCATATGTTGAGACTAAATGTCCTGCATAGGACTCTGACAGAGTGAACTGCATTCCTCAAAAACTGCTATTAAGAATACGTGAATGTTAGATACCTAATGTTTCTTAGTATAAGCTATACCGGGTGTCAAAGAATTACGTTAACAGGCGATGTTTTAGTTATTATATGAAAATATAAATTAAAAGACCTGCAAAAGGCATAAAAGAATCTGATAATGTTGTAGAACCTTCCAGAATTGATCTAAGTCGAAGCCAAAATAAAAAAATTCGACTTACGCAAAAATTTCATTTAAGGACATTTTCAAGAGTCTAAGAGACTTCAAAATCACACACTAGTCCAAAGGGGCCGTTATGAGTTCGATAATACATTAGGCACAACCGGGTAAAAATTCGAAGAAACACCGAATTTTTACTTAGGAATATATATTTTGTAATTCCTCCGCCGAAGACATTGACCATAACAGTCATTAAATACCCTGTTCTAAAGACTGACTATAAAATTTTGGTAAGGCAAAGTATCAAAAAGGCGAAACCGATGAATTTGGCAAAAAACGGCGTAACGCTTATAAGCAAAAATTGGCAAAAATCAATGAAAATGCACAAGGCCGGTTTCTCGCATAAAGCAAGTCAGGATTCACCCAGCGACCCGTAATTTAGTCGAGTGCGTTGGGTAGTCAATAAAAGCGATGATAGGAAAGCAGGGCTTTCCAAATAATAAAGTTATAGAAAAAACCGCCTTGTGCATAAAGGACTCAAAAGTCCATTTTATCTAAAAGTCGTTCGGAGGCGAGTCGCTGTTATTTTTCCTTTATTGAACACCTACATAAGGGCAAGTAAGTCGTGGACTTACTTATGTAGTAAGTAAGCCCTCTTGAATGTCGTTTTAGTACGTGAAATCTCACGTTACGAGAACTTTAAAGCTAGGTAGTCTCTAGTGAAACTAAATTTTTTTTAGTAAAACATTTTTATGTTATTTTCAGTCAAAAGTAATTATCATAATTACAAAAGTTATGTAAATTTTTAAAAAGGCTTATCATTAATTCTAGGAAGTTTGCGTGACTCTTTTCTACCAAATCGATTGTTAGCGTATGCTGTCACTTGTATGGTTAAAAAGTCATTTTCCTTAGTTGGGGAGGAGTGTTTCTTTCACAAAATACTGTAATGTTTCATACTTATTAAATAAATGGTATTCTTTGAACTAATTTCATTTTACTGACGAAAGGATTTGATCCCTGGAGTTTTCGTTTGGAAGACTTAAACAACTGAGTTAATCGGAATCTCATGATTCCTTAAGTCTGATACTCAGTGTTTTGGTCGCCTTACGGGAGCTTGATAGAGATTTTTTTATGCGATTTCTTCAGAAATATTTAAGTGCAGATACCATTAATTAGTAGATAAATACATACAAATCACGTCTAATTCAAATTCCGTCGGAGAGAAATCTTCGATAGAGATTTTTTTATGCAAAAATCGCAATAATCCAAAAACGTAAAAGCCCTTATAGTCAGTGAATAATTGAAATCACGTCTTGAAAAAGCTTCGTTAATAATCTGAGGTAGTGCAGCCTTGACCCATTACTCGTCTATCGAAGCATATATTATCTCGAACCCGCTTGGGAGTGGAAGAACGGGGCAGAACTCGACTGGCGCCCTTCTAGATATAAATTGGTGTCCGTCAAATTGACGCCTGGTAGTGTGTTCTTCTACAATAACACCGCTGGTACCGAGTTGCGTCTTAACCCCCAAGAAATCACCCCCAACTAATTTCTGAAATCCCTCGTCATTTTCAGCATAGTGATATACCTACAACACTTGTTACTTTGGAGAATCTTATGAATCGGATTCGTGAGGCTTGTCTGTTAACTATGCTCTGAGCAACCTGCACACGAGAGTTGCTGCGATATTTGGAAGAAGCTTATGTGGAGACCAGACGTGCCCAGTTTGAACATTTGTTAGCATAATCTCTTAATTTAATAATACACCAAAGTGGTCAAATGTCATGAACAGTTTTACGTCCTATTTCATTTTGCTATTTTCCTGATGCACACTGGTCAATTTACTGAACTGTCTTTTCAACAGTTTGAATTACTCATTTGAAATGTAAAACTAATCATTTCAAATAAGACCTTCTTTTAATACGAAAATCCAATAATAATTGAAGTAATTAAAAATACTTTCAAAACTTAATTGAAATAAAATAAAAACTAGGAATAAATTATTTCAAATAGTTAGGGTATTCAGACAGCCAACTCAAGAAACCAGAATATATATCCCGGTACGTAAGGAGATAAGGGAACGGAACAAGAACATTAAAGTAAAAAGGACAGCAAGTCAGTACAGATCACAAACTACTACATGTGAGACTGGAAGTACGAAGTAAAGGAAATAACAAAGACCGTACAATGCCTGGAATATCTTCCTATTAAAGCCCGAAGACTTTTAGAAGTAATCGCGAAGAAGTAGAAAAACAACTTATAGGGGAAGAATTTGACTGGACAAGACAAAAAATAAAAATTGCAGCAAGAAAAATGTTTATAAGGAGAGAAGTCACCTATTAGCCCAACAAGAAAGGAAAAAACAACAACAAATACGAACAGGTAAAAAAAGATGAACGCAATATACAAATAAGTGGAACCTAAACAAGAAAATTAAAAGAAACAGGCATTTTTCTAAAACATAGAAACCCTCACACCAGGACAATGACTAAACAAAACCTTCAGACATCTGAAAAAATACAGAAGAAACAACATACGCACACAAGAAGATACATACTACTACAACATAGGACCAAGAAACTAGGAAAAAAAGAGAACACAAAAAAACGAACATAATTAATACAAGGAATGAACCATTGGCCCTAGGACAAGCCATCATCAAAGGGTGGATAGATTGCTAAAAGTAATGGTTAGAGCTAGAAGAAATATTGTATTAGGACTAGAGAAAATAAAAGAGTTAATGCACTATGGAATGGAATACAACCATACAAATATCCTTTTCTAAAATCAACTAGCTAGAAAACATAGATGAATAAAGAAGAATAACACTCTCCAGCATAGGATACAAATATTAGCCACAATGTCCATTCGAATACATAGACATCATACTGTCAACCATGACATGTGGAGTAAATATCAGCAAAAGAGCCAATAGGAGAAATCTGAGAAAAGCTACTAGAAAAAACAACAAAAATTAAGTAACTACCTAAAATTTCAACATAAATAAGAGGGAAAAGCAATTACAAAGAATACAGAAACGTTCTCAATGATGATGAATTTTTGGGGGAGACGATTTCAAATATTATATTGTTAAAGTTCTGTGAACAATACTTCCACATAGTGGAATGCAAATAGAGTATCAATGTTTTTTCCGTTGTAAGAGACTAGGGTAGGAAATCTGGTCGTGAAAGTTGTGATTCTTTAGGCAGCAGTTTTTCGATATCTAGACTGATTAGTATATACAGGAGGATCGGCTGGTGCAGAATGACAGAGGATCTCAATACGCATCGATTTCACCCCTATACATGTTATGCGAAATTTGTCAGTTTAGGAGTTATTAAGGTTTTCGTGTACTTTAGCTAAACTCCGGGTTACATAAACGTAATCTGCAGACGCATAAGGCATAGCCAAAATGATTCGGTAATATTCGGACATAATCGTCACCGGCTTATATGTCTCACTACTTATTGCCCTTATTGGTAAAGTGGGGTCGTAGAATGTGCACAGAAAAGCATCAAGCGTCTGCAATTAACTGATAGTTTTATAGCTTATTCTTTTCCAATTATGTCAATATAACAAACACATGAAATTTTATAATAGTATTTTAATTCATATTATCTCTAAAAGTAAAAAATCTAGAGGTGCTTAAAACTGCTGCAAAATAAAATAAACACACAGCCCATCGCCTGCAAATGTAGTAAACTGCAGACGTACTAGGATAACTACGTCTGCACTTTATTCTCGTTTTCATTGGTCCTATTATTCTTAAACACCCGAAGCGGTCAGCTATACCTTATGCGTCTGCAGATTACGTATATGCCTCCGGGTTTTCTCACAAATTTCTCAATTCTGGCTTAACTATTTAGTACTAGCATCATGGTTTTTTTATAAACGTAGTCCAATAGTGGGCCCATCACCTTGAAAATAATTTTTTTTTGTCGCTACCAAAACTATTTAGACATTTTTTATAATTGGTTCGGTTGAGGCGGTTTTCAAAGGTGCCGCCCTTCTTTGCTTTGAAACCGAGTCGGTCGGTAATCGTTGCATTTTTTATGACAATTTAAAAGTTGTGTATAAGTCCATTGACCCAGAAAGGCAGTGGTTCTCAAATGTTTCCTACTCTAATATTCAAATTGTTGACCTAGGTCAGTTTTTTCAAAATGCCCCTAGAGGAAAAAGTCATAAAGGTTTTTTGTTTGTCTAGTCGGTCCCCATTACCAGTTTTTTTAATGACATGAAACTAATTACACCCTGTATATTCACAAACGAGCACCGTCTCTAGCACTTTGTAAGTACCTCTTATGTTTATAGATGTTATAAGATATTAGCATATTATAATTTAATTACACTGTAAAAAATGTATGTAAAATTACATTTATGAATGTAAAAACACTTTGAAAATTAGTTCAATTTTCTATGAAATTATACATAATTAATTTATTTTTACCAGGACTTTCAGGGCAAAGTTAAACATATTTACGGTTTATTACATAAAGTAAATTAAAACTACACACATTCATGTATCTTTAGTTCAACTAATGTAATTTTCGATATAATTATGTATAAATTACATAATAAAATGTATAAATACATAGTTAATCCGGTGAATTACATCAGTAACGCGCCGGCGCAAGTGCTTTTGTACACAATTATATGGAATTTTTACAGGAAAGCACGACTTTTCATACATTTGTGTACCATTACCAGAATAATCACTGGCAACAAATGGATCATCGATTATCCATGTAATCGCGATTACATGGAAAATCGATGGTCCATTTGTTGCAAAACCATAAATATGTTTAACTTTATCCTGAAAGTCCCGGTAAAAATAAATAAATTATGTACAATTGCATAGGAAATTTTGCCTTAATTTTCAAAGTATTTTTACATCCACTTTCAAAGTATTTTTATATCCACAATGTATTTTTACATCCATTTTTTACAGTATACGTTGGAAAAATAAAAGTTACAATAATATTATTGCTAATTACATCAGCTGTATTTTAAACTCTACAAGACCGTTTTTTAAAATTGGAAACTGCGTTACTTTGATCAGGGGAGTAATAATTCAAGTCACCCTTCACCATACATTTTTGCTGTCATTATAAATCTAACTGTAAATTACAATTTTATTTTGTTTAAGTGCAATTTCGCACTAAGATGAATCAACGGAAGTAGTACCTACTTAAATTAACATAAAATAGAAAAATTTAAAGTATCACATAAATACTCCTGATATATTTATGGTTTGTTCTGAAAACAAATTAATTCCTCCGGCTCTTTTATTTCTGTGAAAAATGAACTCTAAACTAACAGACCTGACGTTTTAGTGGCACCGTATGGTTCCTGTCACAATTTAGAACAAATAACTTGTTTTATGCGGTAGGATTACCAGAATCAGTGGGATATTCGGAAGACCAAAGCATCTAATAGATTCATGTGGAAACAGAAACATGACTTAAATATCTCGGGAAATATACCACTGACAGCTAGGCTATATTTATAATTATAAAATGTGTTTCTAATATGTTGAGCTACTCACCGATACATCCTTGTACAGTATGTTTGCAAAATGTTATTACCTGAAAAAGAAAATATAACGATAATTACAAAGTTTTCAATTATTTTTTTTTATAATACATACAGTGTCCGCTATAAAGTTGGCTACTAAATATGGGAAAAATTTGTATTATTGAGATTTCTAAAAAAACTCTATTGTGCGTTCGTCTCTGTATGTCCAACATCCAAACAATACATTTTGACACATGGCATGTGATCACCAGTTTGGCGGGAATGTGAAAAATAGTTGACGGTGGTACCGAAAAATGGGTCAAATTGACAAGATACAGAAAAATTTTATGAAGAAAAAGTGCTTAGAGGCCATGTTTCGATTGTGCACCAGATTTGAGAAAGAATAAAAAATACAAATTTTTACCTGGAACACTATGAAAAATCACAAAGTCTTTTTTTACTTGGGAATAGCTTTATTCAACTAAATTACATAATAAGTTTGTGTCAAAACTAATCAAATATTTCTGAACTACACACTTTGCTGAGAGAAAATTAAAAAAAAACATCTGGTCGTGTCGCTATTTGTAGCCAACTTTATGGCGGACACTGTATCACCTATAGTTTGCCTCAATGAAGAATTCAGTGTTTGTTAAGATAGGGAGTCTGTGTCTTTGTCTCTGATTTGCATATTTGCAAGCCAATTTAAAAATTAGTAAATCAGAACAGATTTTTTGCCTGGTCCAGAGAATATATTAAAAGTAATTATAAAATGAAATAATATTTTATTATTTTTATATAAAATTTAACTAACAAATAACTTGTTTTATGCGGTAGGATTACCAGAATCAGTGGGATATTCGGAAGACCAAAGCATCTAATAGATTCATGTGGAAACAGAAACATGACTTAAATATCTCAGGAAATATACCACTGGCAGCTAGGCTATATTTATAATTATAAAATGTGTTTCTAATATGTTGAGCTACTCACCGATACATCCTTGTACAGTATGTACAAGGATGTATCGGTGAAGGAAACACTACTTCCGCACTTAGATTTCCTATCTAAGTACCCTACTACCACCCCTGCTCCATTATTAAAAAAAAAGAAATTGAGACCTTTGGTTCTTGTACACATACTAAATCACAATTTTATTTTTTCATCCCCTTTAGCAATAGCGTAGGGGTGGTAATCGAGAATAATACTGGGGGTGGCTGATGCCAAAATTTTCAAACCTTGACTTCTTGTACATACACTATATATTAATTTGCTTGCTTTACATATTTAACCCCATTAACCCCCACCCTTTTAACGGAATAAGATCCAAATATAATCTAGGTCTAGATGTCGCTATAGTACACAAGTGTACCAAATCAATATCATAAACCGGAGTAATCGTGTGCACAAAAAAAAGTTATACACAGATCGACAGACAGACAGAAAATTGTTTTTGGTCAGACTTAAAATTTCACCGTTTCGTGACATTCTAAGCATATTTGAACAAAAGCGTTACTGTGCATCCACGAATATAATTGCAATTCTAACATCAGCAATAATTTCTGACTTAATGTAAGCATTTTTATTTGAGGAGTGCGCTATTATTTTTGTATATCCCCTACATTATAATTTTTAGTTTAATCTTAAAAAAAAATTGCAATTACTTGGACATGGAAATGTACGAAATAGTGCAATAATGCGCCCGATTTCAATATCGAGAAATTATTAAACACATAAGTAAACTAGACAAAAGAGCCTATAACCGGAAATGATTTTGAAGTGTAATGGGGCGAGCCAAGCCGATTTTATAAGAGCAAGTGCCTTTTTATTCTCCACGTAGTAGAGTGAAAGTTTTTTCATATATGCTTAGAATGTCATGAAACGTCGAGATTTTAAGTTTGAGAAAAATAAAAAAATCTGTCTGTAACTTTTTTTTTGTGAGTACGATTACTCTGGAACCGTTTATGAAATTGACTTGAAATGTGTGACTATGTATTATAATATGTTCTGGAGGTCTGGAACTAGATTATATTTTGCTCTCATTCCGTTAAAGGGCTGGGGGGTAATCGGGGTAAATAGGTAAATCAAGCTAGCAAGAGTCCATAAAATTAGGATTTCGTGCACGTACGAGAAACCAAGGTCTCAATTTTTCAACCATCACCTTAGCACCCATTATTAAAGGGAGTACAGAATGCCTCCCCCCCCCTTAAAATCAACATGATATTTTTAGCACATTCATTTTATGTTTGTGTTTCGATCTTACCCACCCTTACTCCACATCAACGATTTTCGTAAATTCTCTAGCTTGTAATTTTTTTGTTTCCAACAAACAATGAAATCTCAGTTCAGTATCAATTGTCCTGCAGTTATCAGTCACCAGTGTCAATTTAGAAGTATTTGAAGTTTTCCAAAATAAATTTTAACAAAGAAAAACTTGTAGACACGATTTTTGATTTGGATGAGCCAGAAAGAAATTTGCTTGTCAATAGAACATATCATCAACGATATCTGGAAAGAAGTTGGCAGCTTCCAAGATCTACTCGATTTGTGGAAACTACCGATGTACAATATGCAAAAAGTGAACGCATGAAAGATATGAATGAAAAAAAATTTATATTTGTAGTGCAGGCATCGATAGAGGATCCTCAATTAATCAGAGAGAAGGGATATTATTAGTAGGAATAATAATACATTCTTTTAGTCGAATCTTGAAAAAAAAATAGTTTCATGCGCGTCACATTAAAATGCACCAGGAACTAAGTGATGACGATTTTCAATTGCCAGTTTTGTTATGGGATAAATGATAAAATGCAAGAAGATGCTACTTTGTTCAATAATGATTTCTTCACTAATAATGCAAGTTTTAGTAAAAATGAATTTGTTAACAGTCACAGTTTCCATTATTATACTTTGAAAGATCTTCACTTTTACAGGGAAGTTGATAACTAGCCAAGCCGGATGATTCATAAATATTTGGAGAGGAATTACTGGAGAACACCTAATAGAGGCACATTTCTTTGAGAGTACATGTATTGGAGTTATTTATCTTTATTTCTTGGACAATTATCTGCCACAATTATTGGTGAAACTTCTTTAAAGAATCAGAGATAGAATGCGACTTCAGCAAGACGGTGCCCCACCACGTTATTTAAATGAAGTAAGGGACCACCTAAATAATATCTACCCACATAAATGGAATGGAATAAATGGTCCCATTAAAAGGTTTGTTAAATTCCTGCGTCTTACAAAAATGAATTGCTATCTATGGGGATACGTGAATTGCTTATAGAAATACATCTTCAACAATTCAAATTATGAAGAAAAGAATACATGGTCTTAGAAGTATCACACCAGTAATTTTAAGAACATGGAAACTTCATTTCAAAGACGCAGAGGAATGTGTTTAAATAAATATGGGCAACATATAGGACATTTATTACGGCTTTTTAATTTGAAGAAACCTAAAATTTTTTAATATTTGGTCATATGACCATAAATAGCCGTAGGGTTGTACGTATAAAAAAAATTTCATTTCAAATAGTTATGAATTTAAAAACCACAATCACAATCACAGTTTTAGGAAGTAAAAATGATTCAGAAATATTACATATACATTTCGTGAATCAGATTTCAAGCCATTATAGAACTCGAATTATCGAAGTCGAACGCAATATTGCCCCACCCTGTATAAAAATGGAAATGAATCAGATATTCAGAATCTTAGACCAATTTACTACAACAAACTTAGTTGTGTAACGCAATATTGCCCCACCCTGTATAAAAATGGAAATGAATCAGATATTCAGAATCTTAGACCAATTTACTACAACAAACTTAGTTGTGGAACCCAGTATATTTCTCTAGATGAACATAGTCAAAGAAATATATATGTTGATTTCTTTAAAGCGTTCGATCATTAATTACTACTGAACATATTTAAAAAAACTGGAAATGTAATTAAAAGGAAGAGAAAATATAACTAAAAATCCAATGCCTAAGGAGGAAGGAATCACTACTTACACATCCAGATTTCCTGTCCAATTCTCTTACAACGAAAAAAATGTTGGTACTATATTTGCATGTAGAAATAATTATTCATAGAACTTCAATGTGATATTCGAATTCGTCTACCCCAAAAACCCATAAAACGATAATCCACGTTGGCTGATGCCAAAAAAATGTTGAGGCCTTTGGTTCTTGTACACATACTAAATCATAATTTTATTTTTAATAATGGAGGTGGTAATGGGGTTGGCTAATTCCAATAAAATTTTAAGATTGGCATCTCGTATGTAAACTAAATCCCAATATTATAGACTTGCTTGTTTTATTTATTTACCCCCATTTACCACAAACTCTTCAACGGAATAAGATCAAAATATTATCTAGTTCTAGATCTCGTTATAATACATTTTAAGCCCACTCGCATTTGAGCAACAAAAATATTTTTTTAGCGTGACCATATGCTTCCACTTATCCCTTTGTGGATTAATGGCTATCCTGTGGAACCACCTTATGTACGCAAAAATGAACTTAAGGCAAATAATGGAATAATGAGATAACGAAATTATATGAAAAAAAATCTTCTTTTATCTTCTTTTTCATTATTTGAAATAATGTTGAGAATCGTTTGTCAAAAATTCGGTAGAACAATAATATCTGAGGGTTCCACGTGTAGAGGTACGCAGCACTGAAGATCCACTAGTGAAACATATTTGAATCTCGAACTGTCCATTGAAAAAAAATGGAATACCTTCATCATGAATTTTTTCCAATTCAGATAAGAGGTCTCTAAGAGTAGATATTCTTGCGTATATTGATGATAATTATAAGGTTCATAAGAGCTATAATCGTATCCATTGTCGTTTTTATCGGTCCTGAAAGGGTTATACGAATTTGTCACAAAATAGAATACAAGAACCAAGTTCCTGCCTCCACTATTTACAAAGATATCCGGTAAAACATCGAAAATGGGACACCCTGTAGGTACTGAGTATTGAAGTATCATTTCGTCGAAGATTTAATTTACCTATATGTCAGAGAAGAGCGTTAATACCTTTCAAATCATTCTCCTACAAAGTTATTTTAGTCTTGATCTGCACATCAATCATTCCGTGCAACTGTTATCCTCAGATGAGCTTTTTAATGAGATTTCATTAAAATTTGCTAGGTTATCCATCATATGTATCAATTTCTCAGTGGATAATTAGTCTTCATGGCAGCGGACAGTTTAACTGAAAATTTTATTATTAGAAGCTAACTATCAGATATCGGTGAAGATGTGATAATTAATTTCAAGTTCAGTTTTTCAGGTTGTACACAGTATATAACTGGAAAAACCACTTCTGAAACCAAATATCCTACCGGTGTAAATCAGCTGGTAAAATAAGTTACTTAAATATTATATTACCCACAAGCTTTGTAAGGTGTAAAATTATGTACGTGAACACGGGTTTATTTACGTGCCATCACAGCTACAGGTATTTTTCACTATTTGATAAATAGTATATACATAATCTATCAATATTACTTGTCAAAATTCTTCACTTTCTCTTTATTAAAGATTTTAACAAAGTGCTTGTAGACTGGTCCAATAAATAAATACATTGAATTTTAGTTAGAGCAGTTTATTGAGAAGTGGATCCTCTTATGAATACAGTTCATTAATTTGTCTACGTTTCGGTTATAATTTATTACTATCCTCAGGGCAGTAGATATATAGTGTTTCGGGTACAATTTAAAAATAGTTAAATTAGCCAGGCGGTATTTCAACAACGATATTTAGAACATTGATTAAGTTTCTTTCTTGTTTTGAGTCATACATGAAAAAAATTTAGGGCGAGTTGTACCAAACTTCCCTAACCCGGTGTTAAGCTATTAAAATTTAACACTGGTTTAAAAATTCTGATCTGATTTAACCGTGGTGCTAACAAACTCAGAAATAACTAAGCATAAGCACAGCATAAAGAACTATTAGAAGCGACATTTTCCGCACCGCCTTTGATGTTTCTTGATCAATTTTTGTGACCTTCACCATCTTTTTGTAGGTATTTCCTTCCGTTCATTTATTATTTTAACCTAACATTATGTGAAATATAAAATATATCCAACAATTCAACTGTATTTTTCAATAAATGAACAACCGGAAATACCCACAAGAAGTTGGCGTCAATGGAATTTGGACGGGACGATTAAGAGTCGCTTCTGGTAGTTCTCTTTTCTGTGGAATAAGTGCGAGTGTGCAAGTTGCTAGCGATTCGAGGGTGTTGGAAGTCGAGTTGTGTCAAATACATTATAAATATTAATGTAACACAGGTCGTAGGTTATACCTATAATGAAAATGGACAATTTTGAGTTGGAGGAAGAAATAAGGGCGCATAAAACTATTATTAAGTAATGACAATGTACACTGTATACTCAAGACGGAAGTGTCAAAATTTGAACTGACATTTGTACTAACCCCGTCTTAAACCCACCCAAGGTTAAGTGCGTCTCATAACCTTAAAATTCAAGGGTAGCGTTTTGGTACAACGCGACATTGCTCTTAACCCACTTTTAACAAAGGGTTAGTGTGTTGGTACAACTCGCCCTTTTAGTGAGTTAGATAACCTACTTAAATTTTGTTTGGTAGGTACCAAACCGAAATATTCCTAGAGGGGGATTGGAACCATTGGTGTGACGCTGTCTCTAAATTAATTTCCAAAAACACCAAAACGCTATCACTCGACGCTGGTTTCGCCAACCATGTTCGTATCATCTCTAGATGATGCTAAATGGTTGGCGAAAAGTACGCCGAGTGATAGTATTCGGGTGTAGTGTTTCCGTGTTTTGGTGCTTGGTGGTGGAAATTACTGCACATTAAAATATTTATAAATAATTTAGATACTACTTAATTTTGGTTGGGCGGAAATGTAATATGAATTAAACATAGGAAGTTAAACTCAATTCTGGGTTACAAAATTAGTCCGGTGAACTTGGATTGGGGGGTGGCTAATGCCAAAATTTTTTTTGAGACCTTAGCTTCGATTGTACGTCCTAAATACCAATTTTATGAACTCTTACCTGCTTGATTTGCGTATTTACCCCAAATCTACCCCCCAACCCTTAGACGGAACAAGATGAAAATATAATCCTGCTCCAGATATCATTGAAATACATACGTGTACCAAATTTCAAGTCAATATCTTAAACGGTTCCAGAGTAAACGTGCGCACAATAAAAGTTACAGACCAACAGACAGACAGACAGACCGATAGACAGACAGAAAGATAGACAGACAGAAATTTTATTTTTCGCTCAAACCTAAAATCTTCCATGACATTCTAAAAGTATGTGAATAATAACAATTTTTAAAAGTTTTTTTTGTCGTTACTACTCTCCCACTGGATGTGGAGGTAATTATATCTTGTTCATTAGTTTACCTCTATAGTTTTACTTCCACATCCAGTGGAAGTATAGTAACGACAAAAAAATTTAAATTTTTTGTTATTGTTTAAATAGGCTTAGAATGTCATGAAACGTCGAGATTTTAAGTTTGATTAAAAAAAATTCTGAATGTCGGTCTGTCTGTCGGTTTGTCTGTCTGTAACTTTTTTTGTGCGGACGATTACTCTGGAACCGTTTAAGATATTGACTTGAAATTTGGTACATGTATGTATTTTAATGATATCTGGAGCAGGATTATATTTTCATCTTATTCCGTTGAAGGGTTGGAGAGTAAATTGGGGTAAACGGATAGGTAAATCAAGCAGGTGAGGGTCCACCAAATTAGCATTTAATATACACAAGAGAAGCTAATGTCTCAAAAAAAAAATTGGAATTACCACCTCCATCACTACTCCCACCCCACTAAAGATGTGGGATATCGTTTTATCAGTTTTTGGGGTAGCAATTTCAAATATTATATTATTAAAGTTCCATAAACAATTATTTCCAAATACAAAATTTTTTCGTTGTGAGAGACTTGGGAAGCAAATCTGGATGTGGAAGTAGTGATTCTTTGGCCAGCGGTTTTTAAGTATTAAAACAATTTAAAATTTGAAGTAACCGTTTCGTATGAATATAAGTGCATTGTTACTGTATAATTTCAGAAAATATGGTGAAATATTTAAGGATGTTAGAAAATAATAAATCATCAGTCCAAAATAACTGTTTTCATTGTAAATAATAAATAAAGTTAAGCTTCGTTACATTTTAATTACCCAAATACATATAAACAAGTTTTATTTTCCTTGAAATTTAATAAAAGTCTAAGAAGTTAATCAAATATTTACATATTTACATAATAAAAGCTCTGCTGTGTATGCAACCAAAACCATTTATTTTAACGTTTAAAATTTAATGTTTCCTTGTTCCAAAATAAATGAGGAAAAACAATACGTAAACAGAAACTCACAGAAAGAATATGATAATGCAGAGGCATGAAAACAAATAGTTGATGGTAATGGTAAATAAAATAAGCGAAGATCGACTGGCACTAACAATCAGAGTTGCATGGGGACTGTAGAGAATCCCTGAAGCAAGGTTTATTGTCTTTCTGCAGAGCACAACGCCGATCGTAAAATTTTATTGTAGCGTCTGTGACCAAAATGACTGCCGGTGCAAAAAATCCAACAAGAACACTTTAATGTTTCTAGTTGATGTTTTGATTTTTTCTGACAGGATCTCTCTTAATTGATGTGTCAGTTCCTGGGAAAGCCGACAGTTTGGATTGTTCTTTATAGTTTGTCTCTTTGAACAGACACGATCACTCGATTTTATGGAAGCTGCAAAAACAAGAGCTTAAAAATGTGCCCCGTTATTTGCATGTAATTTTGGGCAGTCAGTCTTTGCTACAGCTAATTAAAAATAATGAAAACAACTTTATATAATGCCATTATCATAATTAGTTGCGATTTAAAACCGCAGGTATTTTTATTGCCGGGTTGTTAGAGCCTTAAATTAAGAAGCATTAAATATTTGAGTTTTATTGTCACGTGGTAATGCGCTCGCGCCCCTAGAAAATATATACGTGCGTTATGTCATAACACTTCCAGATTATTAGAAATATTCTCAGCCTAAGAAATAGATAAGGTGCTATTCGAATTCATTGGATGCAATACAATTAAACTCAGATATGATAACATTGTAATGTAAGGTGTTGGTATCATTATGTTCAAATTTTAAACAAAAAAACTAAAAAGTTATAGGTCCATATTGTTTAAGAGTTACAGGTACATGAAATCTTTGAAGAGTTCAAAGCAGAATTTAATTCATAGACTGAATAAAATCTTATTTCAATCAACAGAATGAATGTCAGTGTTAATGTGGATGTCAGTATCAATTTATTTTGGTACGTGGAATATAAACAAAAACTAAAGCATTGAAAGAAAAAGAAAGGAGAAGAGAAACCACGAGGAGAAAAAATGCAGGGTATTTTTCGAAAACATAGCTTCCAACAGAACTGCGACTAAACCAAACCTTCAGACATCTCAAAAAGTATACAAAAAACAACAATACTCATTCGGAAAGGTCACTGCAATGTTGAACCAAGAAGCTTGCGGAAGAAAGGGATGCAAAGTATGAACGAAGAAAATTAATACCCACTGTTAGAAATAATGGCTGGAACTAGAAGAGATAATGTACCTGGAGTAGACAAAACAAACATCATGCACTATGAACCGGAAAGGAACAAACCTTAGAAATTATCTCTTGAGACGGAAATAACATTTCTGCATGCGGAATGAAACACGACGATATAAATACTCCTCCTAAACAGCAAACAGGGTTTGCCCAGGAGCTTTAGTCAATATATCGCTTCTACCCGTAATTAATTATTGTAAAGCTGATAATTTGCAGGATTGTAGTTTTGGTCCAGGACAACACGTACCAAAAAGTCCCCTAATCTTCCCAGTCGGCTTCCATGTTTTTGCGGAGCAACAAATGTTCCATGCATATTTTGTTCATAATTTTCCGTTCTAGTGCTGTCTAAATTTCAAAAATTTTAAAAATTTCGGAATGGCGCCATTGTAGATAAATGAAGACTCGGAGGGGAAAACGTACTCGAATAAACATTTCTCTTCATATTTTAGGCTTTCCATTGGTGTGTCTACCTTTCTGTAGCGTCACCCGTTACGGAGCTACGCCACTATGAGTGTCGCCGCGCGGCGACACTCGGAGTAGAGTTAGATGCGTTTATTGTGTCCACCATGACTTAACTACGATCACTCGATTTTCCAGCACCAATGAACCGATACGCACACTCCGAGGACTGTCACAGCTACTGAATTAAGGTGGTAAAGCTCGCCGTGCCCTTCCTTGATTGTTTAGACTAGACGTGATCGACGCAACAATAAACGCATTTAACTGTCTACTCCGAGTGTCGCCGCGCGGCGACACTCGTGGTAGCGTAGCTCCGTAACGAGTGACGCTACAGAAAGGTAGACATACTAGTGGAAAGTCCAAAGTATCAAGAAAAATGTTTATTCGGGTACGTTTTCCCCTTTGAGTCTTCATTTATCTTAAATGGCGCTATTTCGGAACTTTTTCAATTTTTGAAATTTGACAGCACTACAACGGAAAATTATAAACAAAATATGCATGGAATGTCTGAAATTCGAACGGATATGCTTCTCCGAAGCTTTTATGATCATTTCGAACTAAATCGGACCAGTAACAACCTATCTGCTGCACTTTATAGCCAGCTCCGCAATTTCTGCGACTTAGGCCTTTGTTGCTCCGAAAAAACAAGGAAGCCGACGGGGGAGAGTACGTGACTTTTTGGTACGTGTTGTTCTGGACCAAAACTAAAATCCTGCAAATTTTCAGCTTAACAATAATTAATTCCGGGTGAAAAACTAAAATTCCTGCGCTAGGTATAGGTGATTAGAGAACAATAATACTCAGAAGTATAGGATACCAATACTACTCACAAATTCGTGCTCGAAGAACCAGAAAAATAATCCAAGTACCCAGGAACATATCTGACGAGGAGATAAATTATGAAGAAAAGAATTAAAATGGCACAGAGGCTCACAATGAAAATTTTACCTTTCATTGAGCAAAATAAACCAACATGGAACCTGATCAAGAGGTTATACATAGCCATCATACTGTTAACGATGATATATGGAGCGGCAATAACAATAGTCAATAGAGCTGGAAGAGACTGAGATAAGCTGGAAGAGACATCATACAGCTATTCACAAAAACAACAAGAGTAAAGCAACGACATAAAACGTCAACATTAATAGTGTGGAAAACAACGATCAAAAGGATAGAATAGTACGCAGTCAACTACTGGGATATGTCCAAAGAAGGAACTCAACACATCTATTGAACAAAACCGTAATACTGAACAGCAGCAAACTAAAAATGTAGAGCCCACGCTACACATCGATAACAACAGTTGAACTAGGAGAGGACCAAGTACATTGGGAATGAACAGTAAGAAACATGAATACTATAAAGAAATCACAATGATCTATGATCCGTTGGAATCAGAAACGAAGGAAATATAAAACCTAGAAGAAGACACATCACGACACAATGAGGCAACGCATCTCACAAACACCCACACTTACCATCTCACACTCCTGTACTCTCGCAGCTGACACTACGTATGACCCAAATTCAACCCAGCGTAGATGTAATAGCCCCGGCGATATGCTTCCCTGGAGTAGCCTCAGTGGTAAATCAAATCAAATAAAAAATTCATTATTCAAGGGCTGGTGTCTTATTTAGGGTAAACTTTCAAGTCAAGTAGCTGATGAATAACCGACGTCGTAAAGATGGGCGAACGGTATGTGACCCTGTCCCGCTGCATCCACACTCAGACAAAACATAAAACTTCTTTTCTTCGTCGATGTAATTCTGGTTGGAAAACCTTGGGAGAATCTCTAGATAATGCTCTGCATTCCAGGTTACTGGACGAACGTTTGCATATTGAAAGGAGACTCATTGAACAGCACATCACTTTGAATTGTGCAATGGCTTTTCAATAACTGGTCTCTTATTTCCTTTGACAATATTTCTGCTTTTATTAGCGAAACCCTGTAAATGGATATTGAGCTCATAAGACATCAAAACCATGTTTGGAAACTCTGTGTTGACGATATTCTAGCGACATTCCATTTGATTTTCTTTACACGAAGTCAACTTTTCAACATTATTTGAAATTAAGATTAGGGTGCAAACATCTATCAGAAATGTTCAGCGTAAGGGAAAGTCGTCTGGCAAAATGTTCAGGACTTGGCCGCACTAAATCTCTGATTTTTTTCGTATTTTCATCAGTTCTTACATGTCTTTTATGGTACGGTACGTATTATCTTTGTCTTTTACAGATCTACTTTCCTGGAGTTTCCTGATCTGTAAATAAAGAATTGGGATAGTGCAACTTCTCCGCCTTTGATGTCCCCAACGACCGCACGTTGAATAGCAACAACTTAAATCAATTAGAGAAACTGATCGATAACAAAGACCTTTTAGTGTAAGTGTTGTAGAACTCTCCAAAATCGTCCTAAGTTGAAGACATAATCAAAATTCGACTTAGGCAAAAATTTCATTTGAAGACATTTTTGGGAGTCTACAGAGGCGCAGATCAGTCCACAAGGGCCGTTTTGGGTTCTATAAGGCGTTGGAAATGACCAGGTGAAAATTCGAAGAAACACCGAATTTTCACTTAGGAAAAATGTTTTTGGTTCAGAATATGAGAGTAGAAGTATATAATGACAAAGATTTATGAATAATATACTTTTTCAAAGGTACCATAAATTGGACTTTGAAAAATAATATTTTTGGAAGGGCGTCAAAATTTGGCCCAGGAATCGATTTATCAAAAGTACGCCAAAATTTCACCCGCGGATTAACTTTTCAAAAGTACCTTGAAATTTGGCTTGAAAATCGATTTTTCAAAAGTACGCCAAAATTTCACCCACAGATTAGTTTTTCAAAAGTACCTTGAAATTTGGCTCGAAAATCGATTTTTCAAAAGTACGCTAAAATTGGTCTTAAAATGGATTTTTCAAAAGTACCACAAAGTCAGTTTAAAAAGTACCACGAAAATATAATTTAAATTATTTTTTATTTTTTATTCCTCAACCAAAGACATTGACCTTTGAGGTACGGTCATTGAAAGCCCAATTCTAAAGTATGAGCATACAATTTTAACGATGCACTGCATCCAAAAGGCAAAATAGAAGATTTTGTCAAAGCCGGCGTAGTGCCGATAAGCAAAAATTGATAAAAATCAATGCACATGTACAAGGCCGGTTTCTCGCATAGAAAGAGTTTGGATTGACCCAGCGGCTCGCAATTTGGTCGAGCGCGTTGAGTGGTCCAGACAAAGCGATGGTAGAAAAGCCAATAACAGGGCTTTTCAAATGACAAAGTTATAGAGGAAAACGCCTTGTGCATAAAAATCCAAAAATTCAATTTTGCCTAAAAGTCGCTCGAAGGTGAGACGCTGCCAAATCGATAATATTGAACGACTGTGATAAGGGTTAGTAAGTCGTGGACTGATCGAACACCACTCAACTTATGCAGTAATAAGTCCTCTGAATGTGTTTGAGTACGTGAATCTCCACGATACAAGAACTTTAAAGCTAAGTAGTCTCTAGCGAAACTAAATTCATTTAGTAAAACTTTTTTAAGTTAATTTCAGTCAGCCTTAATTATTCATCTACCCAGAGTCTGAAATGATTCTAAAAGCTCGCATTTTGATTCTGAGAAGGTATGTATGAATCTTTCCTACCTAATCGATCGTTAGCGTGAGCGCTCTCGCTTGTATGGTCTGAAAGTCACTACCTTGATTGGGGAAGGCACGATTCTTATCTTGAGAATTTAGTATAACCAATTCTGTTAAATAAACGGATTCTTTGAACTATTGTTTTTTAATTGATCTTGAGGCCTGTTGACGGTCTATAATCCCTGGAACTTTCGTATAGAAAACCGGATGTGTCGAGTTAACTCGCATTAACGTTCGACCTTCTGGTTGCTTTACGGAGGTTTGATAGGGATTTTTTTATGCGTTTTTTGAGAAATATATTCCGTTATTAATAGACCAAAACGTGATTTCCGCGTACCAAAACTAATCCCTCCGCAGAGAAATTCTTCGGTTGGGATTTTTTTATGCAAAAATTCAGGAAATTAAGAGGTGCCTAAACCCCTAACGAGGGAATTCAGGTCCAGAGAGAGCATCATTTCCGATCTGTGGTAGTGCAGCCTTGGTCCATTATTCGGCTATCGAAGTGCATCTTATCTCGAACCCGCCTGGGAGGTAGAAGAACGGGGTAATACGCGACTGGCGCCCCCTGAGAAATAAATTGGTGTCGCGTCATTTTGACGCCCGGTAGTGCGTTCTTCTACATAAGGACCAGTTATCCGTTTTAACTAAATGCCACTGCTGATTATCAAATTCAAACATTCTAAATAATGCTTATTTTGTCTTCAAAATCATTCGATCATACCCTTTTCAAAATATTTATCTTACTATTTTCAACTCTATATAATAAGGAGGAAAATTAAGAACAAATTAACATCAAATTACAAATATTGATAAACAATAACATAATAATAATAATAAAATAAAAACACGTGTGGTATTAAAATTGGGGTTAAAGTGGAAAATAAATTAGTTTTGTTTCTTTTTTTGTTTTTTCGTAAACCAAATGGTTTTGTGCTACACCAATTACTTTATCGTTTATTTTAAATTGTTTCAGTACGGTATGAACAAAAAAGGGGAGAGGGGTGATGTGGTTGGTATTAAAATTGAAGTTGAAAATAAAATTACAGTTTTGTTCGGTTGTTTAATTCTCTATACTTATACTCCAATCAAATTGTGTTTTTACCAGGAAGGTCGTGGGGTAGTTTTGATTTCTGTTCTATATATTTTTTGGGGTGCTGAATCCGAATCCGAGGTTTGCTAACAAAATTTCGTGACGCAACATTGAAAGAAATGCAAAAAAACGTAAAAAAAAATTTATTTTTTGGCGATTTTTTTACTTATAACTTGAAAACTATCAACTTTTCGTAAATAACCTTTCTATTCGAAATGAAGGTACATAAAATTTCCTACGACACTGATATTCTAATTATCACAACAGCTCTTATATTGGCCCCGTCAAATGAATATGTGACAGTGGTGGGGGAAGATATCAACCTTTTGGTGATTTTGATTGGCCTGTGTAGCTTGATATAAAGAATGTCTTTTTTTTGAAACCAGGAAAAGGAAAGATTTCTCAAACCCTCTACAATCCTCATCTTGCCGCTGACAAAACCCTATATCAGACCATATATTGTTCCTGCACGCGATGTGACTTCTGCTTTGTTTAATCAGGGAAAACAGAAATTTCTCAAAGTCCTGCAGAAGAACAGACTTACAACCAGTCATTGATGCTTTCAAAAACCCTCATGTTCACCAGGACGAGATTGCCGAAGCGGGAAACGTGTTTCTCATGGCTTTGTATGGGAAAGGACATGAGACTAGCCTGAACGATTTGATATACAGGTAATACGTATCTTCATCGTACAAAAGAAAAAAAATTACCTCACTACCCCCCACCGAAGCTGCAGCACGAGTGGAGGTGGAAAAGAACAGGGAGTGGTCTCGTGCCAGTGCCAACCACTTTGAACCCTGCACCGGACTCGATACTTCGGCACATTTCTTGTAAATGTAAAAAAGGCTGCCAACGCAATTGTGGATGCAGGAATTCAGGCCTCCATTGCTCCCTGACCTACGGCTGTGTGAAAACATTGAGCCCCCGGCAGAGAGCATTGACATAGATGAAGAAGAGACCGAAGAAAATGACCGAGAACAGACTAAAGAAAGACGCTTACACGATGCGGAAGGTATCTAATCTCACAATTTATTTCGTAATCATTCATCTCTCCTTGAGATATGATCACAAGTTGTTGTTTTCTCGCCACCTCTTTCATTTTCCAGATGAATAAACTCCGACGCTGACGACAGAACAACCCGAACCTGTGCCAGGACCCTCTAAACGACAACGGCTCATATAGTTGTTGCTCATATAATAATGTAACATATAATCATATGTAATATAATATAATAATATGTAATAATTTTTCAAGATTTTTCGTTGGAATTTCAACTTTTTTGTAACTGAATTTGTACAATTTCGGACTTCATTAAATAACTTGAACATTATTATGTAATTTTTGAAAATATGACCTGTACCTTTACATATACGATCTAAATAATAGCAGAGAACTAGGAGGAATTCACTAATAATAATACAGAGATTTGGAGTGAAAAAAGTGGGGTTTTGCGGAGACAGACAAAATACGCCAATTTACAACTAGCGCTTGAGCCCGAACGGTTTGTCGGAGAAAAAAACAGTGAAATTTGTATGAAATTTTATGCACTTTCATTTTGAATAGGGAAGTTACTTACGAAAAGTTGGTAGTTTTCGAGTTATAAGCAAAAAAACGCAAAAAATGAGATTCTCTAACTTTTTTTGCATTTTTTCCAATGTTGCGTCACGAAATTTTGTTCGCAAACCCCAGATTCGGATTCAGCACCCCAAAAAACATATAGAATCGAAGAAATCAAAACTACCCCACAATTTTCCCGCTAGAGGCCCTTTTGAGCACAAATTGATAGCATTAATATCAGAACAATTAGAATATAAACAAAATGTTTGTTATGTTTCTCCTAAGAATAATACTTATCAACAACATTTATCTAATAAATTAAACTTTGGATACAGGAGGTATTGAAGTTAAAGTGGAAAATAAATAAGTTATATTGCTTTCTTTGCTTTTCCGTAAACCAAGTGTTTTTTTGCTTACCTTTTTGAGACTACAGTCATCAGGGTTCTTTTATTAATTTTTGGATGTTACTGAATTTTCATAATTTTACTCTGAATTATTTTTAGTGAAGAACAACACTGCAACGAATTATCTGAGATACACACTATACATTGTGAATTCTAATAAGTAACACAATTAATTGGATTTAATAAAATTACATTGTTTTGTTTGGTCGTTATTTCTTGTGCGTAGATCTTCCATGAACTATTTAAAGCTGTAACAATTACTAGTAAAGGCTAAAGGGTACTGCTTGATTTTTAAATGCCAAGAAAACTGTCGCATATCTATCTGAGAATGATTAGAATATAAACAAAATGTTTGTTTTGTTTCTCCTAAGAATAATTATTAATAACATTTATCTAATAAATTAAACTTCAAATAAAAAGCGCACAATAAATTAATGCGAAGTATTAATTAGCGCGAATTCCACTTTTCTCTTAACGACGCCGATAACCTTTTCTATCTTAGATCATTATAAATATAAATTAATAAATCGTCAATAATAATTCCATTTAAAATGTTTTCTTTGTCTTCGTTTATGGAGACAAACACAGCGAGCGAAAGCTACTTGTATTTTAAAATAAATAAATCTCAGTGTGTACAATATGACCTGATAAGTAAACTTTGTTTAGCTTGATTCAATATTTATATTTGCGGTGTATTTAAATTTACTTTGACAAGATATGCATGCATAACGTACACTAAAGATTAGGTACTTAGCACTGTTTGTTTTAAAAGGTGTTAAATGTTTATTTTACTTAATACTACAGTGCAAATTTCCATGCGTTACGTAATATTGATTTAGATTCCACATTCATTCATGTATTGCATCCAAATGTTTGAATAATTACCGACTGTGAATATGGAGTGTTTTGATAAACATTTTTGATAAATGTAGGCAATTCATAATGCAGAGACAAAAATTAAAGTGACCTGGCATGTGTTGTTTTTTCGTTATTTCTTTTTAATTTTCACCTCCTCTCATGCTGATGTTAAGGATGCTGGACGATTATGCATACTAAAATGGCACGGCACCCTAGCAAAGGAGATCTCTCTCTCAACACCTACCGATACTATTCATTTTTGAAATCCGTAGCAAATATCAAACCAGACCTCTCATCACCAAACAAAAGAGCATTAATTTCGCACATTTTACCAGGTGTAGCTCTGGTTGGGAAACCAGCTACCCCCCGAGTTGTGGGGTTGGGAGCACAAGGAAAAATATCTAGCTCCGGTGCTGACCAATGACGCGGCAGTTAACAAAATTTTAGACTTGACTTTTTGCAAGTGCACTAAAGATTGCAGCAGTGCCAGATGAAGCAGCGAGAAGGTATCCATGAATTGTTCCACTTTATGTCAGAACTGCCAGGGGAATTGTTTAAATGGAGTATCCGTTTTAATGAACGAGGATGATGAAGAAGATGACGTGGAACCCCACCCCACATCCCCTATCACTGAATCCAATATTCATGAAACGGATGAAGACGACGACGGGGATGTAGAAATTTTGGAGTTGGAGTAAGAAGCCGGACCCTCTCGTCTCAAGAGAGCCAGGACAACAAAATTAATAAGATTATAAGATATAATTTTATTTTTCATCATTCCAAATTAAATACCCCGAACACATTCTTGAGGAGGAAAATTCTCCTCCTTTCCATGTCCTCTAAAATCTCCTTTCGGGCATTTATTGATTGGACTAAAACCCAAGCTGCCAGGTAGTTGTAAAGCAATTTGCATTTTTTTAAAATAATTATTTTAAAAAATTTTTAAATTTAAATTTTTCAGTTTTTTTGTTTTGACTAAATTTTGGACTTAAGGTTTTTGGATAATTCTGAACAAGTTTCATTAACAAAATTTTCCAATAAAAAAAATGCCTATGAATGATTTTTTGTTCTTTTCCGCATATATTGGTACCGCAGGTGGCTTTGCATTTGTAGCAGGCGAATGTTTTTCTGGTTGTAAGTAGATCCTAATTTGTTCTATATTTTAGTAAAATTTGATTCATATCGGAAACAAAATAAAAAAGTTATAAGGGTGTCTTCATTTAAAGTGAGTCACACTGTATATTTAAGGAAATGTATAGATTTCGACAAAGTATTACGTTAGTAAATACGTTGAGTATTGTAAAATAAAGATTGTTTTATGACTGTGATTTATTAGCAGACCACGGTAAACCGTCTTGATAGAAACATTTCAGATACTTAGTTAATTTGTTTATTAATTATCGATTTTGGCTGGGGAATATCCCGGAAACTATAACACATAGGAAGAAAGTGAATATAAATATTCTTGTAGGAAATTTATTTATGTTTAATTTTGCAGAAATTCTCCCCTCTTCAATGTTCTCTGCAATATCCTTTTAGGCATTCATTGATTGGACTACAATACAATAATATGGTACCAAAAAGTTTGTTTTCTTAGTTTTAACGCTATAATTTGGTTAGATAGTGTATTCACTCAGACGTTCTATTCTAAGAAATGGCGAAGGATCGGGTATTATTTTAAGAAAGGACGACGCAATGATTATAAAACTAATTAAGACGGAACTAAAAATTAAATTAAATGTAAAAAAAAATTAAAAACAAGCTTTTATTATTATTTAAAACTAAAACGAAAAAAATAAGTTATATTGAAGTAATTGTCTTAAAAGCTTATTCCGTGAACAGAAAAAAAATATTTAGGTACTTACAATATCTGTCAAACAAAGTTATTACCAGTATGAACTTCTTCCGCGCGACAAGCTTTTCAGACAATTAATTCAACTCAACTATTTTTTTCGTTTTAGTACACATAAATAACAAAAAAGCTTGTATTTAATAAGTCGTTTTTACATTTAATTTTTCCCACCCCTAGCACTTCAGAGAAGACACAAAAGACGTCAGCGATATTTCCCAGTAAGAGACATTCCTCTACTGTATACATTTTATTACAATCGATAAAGAAATTGGAAAGTTATGAGCAGAAGGATTTCTTCAAGGTTTTCCCTTTAAGGACCGAGTTAAGGACGAATAATTTCAAATGGGGGCGTCCTAGAAAAAAAAGTACCTTTATTGTTATTTTGACCCGAATTATATGCTCCCAAAGTATTGTGCCATACTCCTGGCATACTCTGAAAACACTAGTAGAATGTTAAAAAATTTTGACTTTTCAATTTTCTATTCTTAAAAACACTCGTATGGAACCCCGTATAAAAATGAAATGGAACATATAGGTCTTATAAAGACGAGGACAACACATAATTTTTTTGTAAACATGTTTTAAAAAATTGAAACCATGCTCAGTTAATAAAGAAAATACTAATCATTCCTTCTGATTAATGATAGTTTCATGTTAACAAACAAAACTAAAACATTCATAACGTTATTTAAAAGCAGTTGCAAGAGGAAGATGTATTATTTGTTAATTTACTACCCAAACAAATACGTCTCTAAATACATTAACAAACACATAGATGCTAAGCACTCTTACTATACAATATCCTCAAGTACTTTCAGGGATTTATTATCAAGAACCACTTCAAATCTAATACAAAGAAAAATGTATTGCTTGGGTGTAACTGAAAGCATTTCCCACGTATCTTCCTTTTAGGGCTCTCGTCTACGATGATCAATGATAATCTGAATTTTAAATAATTAGATATTGACGATGTATAATCTTGTTTAATACCATATTGATTGAATAATCAACATCTGCATATGTTGATCAAATACAAAATTACAAATTACAGACTCTTCGTGGAAACAGTTGATTACTATCATTAGAAAGTATCTTGTAAGAGGTAGTCAATTTCAAGCTGATACTGTAACAGATACTACAGGGTTTACTCACTCATATCTCAGTGATAAAAATTAGTCGGTTTTAAACACCGGATGATGCCAATTTAGATGACAAAACGTACGAATATAGAAATACAATATGTTTGTATATTCTTATTTTCACATTAGTGGTACATCAGCGTTTTCAAACATCTTTAACATTTTGTATTCATTGAATACTTTAGTGGGATCTTTTATACCACATAGCAAATTTAAGAAAAATTGATATGTTAAAATGACTCGTCAGTTTGCCGTAAAGTAAAAATTCCAATGATTTTTTGGAGGGGGGGGATTTTTTTGCGGAAATGCAGTCTGTATGTTATCAGGAAGTTACAGTAAAGTTTTGTCCAATCTGGGCGGTAAGCGTTTTTTGGAAATTAAGTTTTTATTTTGAAAAACGTGTTTTATCTCACAGTTTTTTTTTCAAAAAACAAAATGGCAGATCAGGATTTGGACCTGTGCAGTTTTATTCATATTTTATTTACTTAAACTTTGATTTTTTGTTTGCCCCGATCCTATGAACAGAGCCCTAAATATGAAAAATAACGTTTTTAAAAACTTAGTTTCCAAAAAAGCACATATATATTGTATTTCCATTAACCCTCCCCCCCCCCTCCAGCGCAGTTTTATTCGACTATTGCAAGTCATCTATTAGAATTAGAAAGTAATAGGCTACAGTTTGTTTTCTTTTACTCTTCTTTTTACGCTTTTTTAGGAAGGCAGATATTTGGCGTATTTGTATTTTCGGGATGTGGGTCTGAATTCCCCGGGCAACTCATCATACCAACAGTTCGATTCTATAAGAAGACTTCCCCAAGGCGACACTAGAGTATTGTATTCTCTCCAATTCCCTCATTTTGTTGGCGCGACAAGCGGAGAGAGTACAGTATAGAAAATTGAATAATTTTATCAAACAAATTGTATGCGACAAACTGTCCATCCAAATTTAATCACTGACTACTTTAAAACAAATGAATCTAAATATCTACCAATCTATAACTTTTTTACGGGGTGGAGCATTAATAATAGGCCATAGTTAAGGGTAGATTCTTTGGACCAACATATGAGGATATAACCAAACTTGCTTTAGTAAATTGTTGCTATGGAAAAAGATTTTCTCCCAATTGGGTAAGGAAACATTTTTTAAGCTAAGAAACAATAATGTATGTATTACATCACGCAAGCCCGTGGAGGGCGCCTCATGAGCTGTACCTGATGATGAATATTTTTCCTCTTTTTTTTTACGAAACGCAGTAGTATTTTTGACTAGAAAATCTCATGAAGAAGTCATTTCTACATAAAAAAAGGTACACTTGATAGAACTTGATAATTCCAACCGTTTTCGAGAAAACTGCCGCATAGATCTCAAGATTTCTTTGAAAATAAACTTAATTTGAAAAGGAAAAATTGGATTTATTGAAAAGTGTGCTTTGATGACGCCTTAGTCCTGTCATTTACGTACAATTTCATTAGTTTGATATTTTGACAGAACTAAAACGTCACCAAAACACTCTTTTCAATAAATATAATTTGTCCTTTTCAAATTGAGTTTTATATTCAAAGAATTTTTGAAATCTTTGCTCCAGTTTTCTCAAAAACGGTTGGAATCATCAAGTTCTACCAAGTGTATCTTTTTTACGTAGAAATGACTTCTGCATGAGATTTCCTAGTCAAAGTGCTACGTTTCGTAAAAAAAAAGAGAAAAAATATTCATCATCAGGTATAGCTCATGAGGCACCCTCCATGGGCGCGCGTGATGTGATACATAAATTATTGTTTCCTAGGTTAAAAAATGTTGCCTTACCAAATTGGGAGAAGATCGGTCAAAAGGTAGTTGAGATGTTGCAAAAAAAAAGAGACAAAATTATAATTTTGACACCCTGTATCTTTTTCCAGAGCAACTAAAGCATGTTTGATTATATCCTCATATTTTGGTCCAAAGAATCTCTTGAACTATGGCCTATTATTAATGGTCCATTCTGTATATTCAATTGTAAAACCGAGTGTAATGCCATATCTGTATGTAACATTTATAGCAATAAATGTCATATCGTTTCTAGTGAAAAATCTAATTTAGTTTACATAACGCAAGGTTTCTCAGCCTGGAGCTTATTTTAAAATCCCTTGGGAATTCCAGGTATAGAGGTTCAACTGTAATTTAATAATCATCAAAAGTCATATTGAGACGAAGTTTCTAAACCGTACAAAACTTATAAGATCGAAGAAGTAGGAACTTTACAATTCCACACACTATTAAAATGCTGATAGGCTGTTTTCGGATATCTCGAATATGTTTAAAGTAAAATTTTTAAATTACAACTTCAAATCTGATTGATACGCCGCAGAATGAAGTGTTTAAAGACAGATGATCCAACTTGCAGAAGCCAACCTTGTCGGTACGCTTTGAAGATTGCTGCAAATCAGCTTACTTTTACGAATGAGTTCAAAGCAATGCCGACAATGTTGGCTCCAGCAAGTTGAATAGTCTGTAGACCCCTTAAGAATAGGATTTTGCAGAGTGAGAGGGAAATATTCATTTATTTCCGGTTTATTGTAAATATTTAAAAAATCATAAATGGTATAATCTTTAAAATAGTTTCAGATACTTCTCATTGCTCTAAGGAATATAACCATATACAGTGTTTATCATAAATTTTGTTTATAGTTAAATGCCATACTCTAATAATAAAATTAGGAACTATTTTCTTTGAAAAACTACGATATTCAAGTACAACAGAAATTTACAATAAAAAAAAATATATAGTTCTATTCGTTAGAACAAGAGCAAATACTTAAAACAGTTTTAAAGATTGTACTGTTTGATTTTTTAATTATTTATAATAAATCGAAAGTAAACGCATATTTTCGTCTCACTCTGCAAAATCCTATCCTTAAGGCACATATAATGGTAAGGCTCTTGAGTAGATGTGAGTATCAATTTCAAGTATTTCTATTTAAATTTGTTCATAACAAAATTGACTGTCAAAATATTCTAAGGCAGTTAAATTTTTATATTCGCAAATTGCTTTTCTCGATAACAAATGCTTTTATCTTTCTACAATGCGTACAGACATATTCTCTTCTACACGATGTGCGATATATAATTGCAATATAGCCAAGTTTGTTAGATATGTTTCTCCTGTTCACTTGAAAGATATGGTTTCTTTTCATCTTCATAATTTATTTTAATATTGAAATAATATTTGTCTGCTGTAAATTCCATTTATTTGTTTGTTGCTTTTTTATGAAATGTAGGTAGGCAATAAATAAGTAAATAAATTAATAAAAAACCGAATTAACTAGTATTCCAGACAATTGTACTTTCAAATTACCAATAAAAACTTATTTTTATTGTTATTGGTTATTATTATTATCTTAATACAATAAACAATTATTATCCGCTACTTTAGAGAAAAAATACAATAACACATAAGAGTTAAACTTCCAATGAACTGTTTCGTGATGTAGAATATTTCCTAAGCAACAAATTAAAAATAGATCACGATTTCTTAAGAAATCGGAATATACCATATTCTTGAATTAGAAGATTGCATAGTGATGTAACTAACCTTTTCTAAATATAATTACGATTTGGATATAAATCTTTTGGACAATTAATATATTTTTCGAGAGAATCTATATAGTTTTCTTGAATAAAAGACAGTCATAAATTAATCATTGACACTAAGAAATGGTAAGAGAATAGTGATAGAGCAAGCCAATAGTACATTTTATTAACTTGAGTAGTACGATAACTACGATTAGAAACAAACATAGTGCTAAAATGACATATTAGAAGAAATAAGAGTAGAAGTAAATGTCTAAAATATGACTAACAGGCCTTTTTAATAACCAACGAGGAGAAGTTGCAGCCGATTGCAAATGTCCATTTCACTAACATTTTGTTCGAATAATGCATAATGCATTTTTACGTGGTGTCGCTGAGATTAAGCACACAACTAATATTTTTATAATTTCATCCAGACATAAAACATACAATAGTTGGTCAAATTCATATGGAAATTATCGTTTAGATATACGAGACAATACACCCAAGTTGTGGACTATATCCCCAAATCATCATGGTTTAACGGTATTAACGCTCCTAGAAAATTTATTACCACAGTCTGTAGAATAAGGTTCGGCCACGCTTGCTACCCAAAACATCTAAATAGAATTGGAGTACTTAATTCAGACATTTGTAGTACTTGCGGCACCACGGGCGATTTGGACCATATTTTCTTTAGTTGCCAAAATCACCAAATGGCTACTAATGTTATGTTAAAAAATTTAGTTGATATTAATGTTCCTCTTCCAATAAATGCTATTCATTTATTGGCCCTTAAAAACATGTGAATCTACGACGTTTTAGTTAATTTTTTGAACACTATTAAACTGTTGCTTTAATTATGTTAGCTTGGTATAAGATTATAGAAGAAAGTCAAAATCTAAAAAACCTATATTGGCTTTCAAGAAATATGAACGTTAGTAAAATAAACGAAGAATATAAAATTGCAAAAAAAATTATTCGGACATGCTAAAATTACAAAAACAAAACTTTTATGAAAATAAAATACAAGAGAGTGCTAACACTTCTCAAGTAATTTTTGCTATTGTTAATTCAAATTTGAGCAGCAATAAAAAAGAAACAAATATAACTCAAATATTAAATAATGACAAATTAATTTCAGACCAAAAGGACATTTGTGACTTATTCTGTACCTATTTTGCAGAAATAGCTGTAAATTCTTTAAATAATGTTCACAATAATCTTGATGGCGGCTGTTCTACAGGTCCCGAAAGCCTTTCGTCACTGTTTTTCTTTGACATTACTCCCGAAGAAATAAATCATCAACTTTCTCTTATGCAGAACAAATCCTCAAGTGGGCCAGATGGCATACCAATCAAAGTTCTGAAATACATCTCGCAATTCATAGTTTACCCTCTTTGCTACATTTTTAATTTGTCTTTGTTTTAGGCCCAATTTCTCTACAAACACAGCATCTTTCTCTTTAATTAATCACATTTACAATGCACTAGATAAAGGTGAATATGTCCTAACACTGTTTTTTGACTTAACACGTGTCTTCGACTGTGTTAACAAGAATTTCATAATTAAAATTTAAAAAATTTAGGTATAAGAGAACCTTTAAATGACTGGATACATTCATTTATGTCTGACAGAAAAATCATGGTTAAAATTGATGAACACATATCACAACCCTCTCAGATCAACCTAGGTGTTCCTCAGGGGGGTGTGTTATCTCCACTATTATTCTTATTATTTATTAATGATCTTGAACAACATATTACAAACAATGTAAATGTAGTGTTATATGCTGACGATACCACAATCTGTATTACTGCTCCATCCCCTGAGGAACTCCAAAGCAAGGTGAACTACATCTTACATCTCCTGGTGTTTTAATAACAAACTTATAGTTTATCCTACAAAAACAAAATACATCATGTTTTACAAAAGAAGGGAAAATCCACATATGGTGGCTAAACTAAACAACACGGCAAGTCCAAAGTGTGAAATTTTTGGGTCTGTATTTAGATGAACAACTCACCTGGTCACACCATATTGAACATGTTATAAAAAAACTAAACTCAGCAAGGGCGGATCCAGAAAGGTTACTGTGGGGGGGTGCACTAACATTTACAAAAATTTTTAGAAATCAGAAAAAAAAAATTATCGCCTCATTGGGGGGGGGGTGCAAATGAAAACCCAAAAAAAATTTTTTTCGCCTCATATAGAGAATGTACAAATTAAAATCCGGACAAACCTCATACACGGGGTACTATTAGAAATCCAAAACATTTTTTTACTTTTCTCGGCGGGGGCAATTGCCCCTACTGCCCCCCCTGGATACGCCCTTGCTTATTTTGCTATCAAAAATCTAAGTGTTATGGATAAAAACGTTTATTTTGCTTTGGCATACTCGCATATGAAATATTTAATAATATATTGGGGAACTAGCTGTGAGTTCCAACGTATTTTTGTTCTTCAAAAAAAATCATTAGGTTAATATTTTTACTAAATCCCTTGCAGTCATGTCGACAAATTTTTATACAAAACAAAATTTTCTCCTTGCCATGCCTGTTAATCTATGAGGGAGCTCTTTTTGTTAAGCTTAATGCAGCACACTTTCCTCAACACAATAGTGTGCATGGCCACGACACAAGAGGTTGTAATCTAATTTACATCAATAAGTTTAATTTAAGTACTTACAAGAAAGGTCTTTCTATCTGTGTCGAACAGTATTCAACAAACTGCCAACTGAGATAAAACAGGAAGCGAACATAAGTAAATTAAAAAAAAAACTTCGTCTATTTCTCTGCGACAACTGCTGTTATTCTTTACATAAATTTTATAATTTCGACTTAGTCAGTTAAATTTTATTATATAAAGTATTTGTATTTGTAGTTATTTGTATTTATTTGTAATTGTATTTGTAACATTTTAATGTAGTATGTATATTTTATTTTGTAAAATTGTATTCTTGTATGTATTCTGTATTTTAAAAAATTCTTTCTCAAGTTTTGACTGTTCATATCCTGTAAAATGGCTTACATGAATAAATACATTATTATTATTCCTTAATTGTCTTTCCTATGGTGAGATATATGCTCTTCCCGCGGTCTACCTGTGTAATGTTGTAATAAAAAAATGTCCTGACGAGAAAAGAGTGTCCTTGTGATATATCATTTGTGTCTTTTCTACTGTTGTGTTAATTTAGGGAATAAGTCAGGCAACAAACATATATTACGTAACTGGCTAATGGAGAAAATCTAATGCCACAAAAAAACTTTTTATTTTTATTGCTCAAATAGGCTACCGCACTCGGCAAAGCCTGTCTGCACCTTTCACATGCAATATTATTAAAATGACTAACAGCCGCTTGCACCGTATTATTTTACAGAGGATTAATCTGAAACCTCCGTTAAATTTAAAATTTGCTTTCCACCGTTCTTTAATCCTTGATTAAATTAGCTTAAACTTGCGTTAACTTAAACCCCCAAAGTTGGCCGCTCAAAGTGCGACTAAATTTAATCGTAATTTCTGCGCAGTTAACGATGTTGTGCATAACCTCAATTTGTATTATATTTTAATTTTTTTTGAAGTTTTATTTTTATTAACCAAAATTTACCCAAATATTTGCCTTTTCTTGAGACGTTACGTTATTTGTTTATTTATTTTCTAATACATGCTTGCGTTTTGTGGCCGTATTTATGAACAAAAGTTTTGCTTCTAATGAAAAATTAACGGATCTTGCTGTTTTATTTTTATTATGGTTTTCCATATTTATAAAGATCTTGTAAATATTAGTAAAAATGTACACATACAGAGCCACGTTTTTTCTGAAAAAAAAAAACAAATAATTGACAATAGTTGACAGAAACAAGGTTATAATTTCGAAAGAGAAGTTAGCAGAATACCAAATTCCCTAAAATCACAAGTTAACTATCAACTTAAGTACACTACAAATAATAAAGCGCGGTGCAATAAAACGCAAGTTAAATCTGGTTTAAGAATTAAACGTCGATTAGTTATTCATCGCTTAAAATGTAAACGGTGGAAATGGCTGTTAATAGTATTATAAAGTAAAATGAATATCACCTAATTCAAATTCTATACAACCTGAGAGGCAAACTGTATGTTCTACATCTTCGTATTTTTATGTCTATAATCAAAAACCTTAGTAACATTTATTAAAACGTTGTTTATATAAAACATGACAGTTTACATGCCTCCGACAATCACCCTGTATGATGAATATCATCATAGCATACTCCCTATAGGCTACCATGCTATTTATATGTGTTCCAACAGTATTAATAATCTCGCAATTCTTACATTGATATTGATAAACTGTGAGTAGACTTCGAAGCTGTCATAAATGAAAGAATTGTCGGAATAAAATGCATGTTCTCCTTTAAAGCACTTAGTATATTTATATTATATAGACAGCAAAGTATTCAGGCATATTTTAGATAGTCAGGTCATATGCCACGGAATTGGATCTGGGCAGCTATCCAATTTGGCACCGCAGGCATCAAGTTCAAGGTCATTGCGGTTTTCAAGTACTCCATTTTTTTGTTAAGCCCCATACATGGAAGAACTGCGAGTCTAACAGGCAATCGAGACACATGGCGTGCTAAAGAGTAAACGAGGGCCAACTAGAAGATGTATTGATCACAAAAAGTCTGTTAAGACGTGAACAATAAGAAGACAAACATTAAAATGATCGTTAGTGGAACGCGTTTGGCTCGTGACTTTAACACAATGTTATTATAATTCTTTCACATTCATAGGTCGGATTCGGTTAGGTTAGGTTAGGTTGATACGTGAATGGGCTTATGTTCAGATCCTCCACTGCAACCATCCGGTCTATTGTAGCTCACTCCTAATTATATTTCACTCTAAGTTCAGCTCTTTAATAAAGCTGATAACTTTATTGGGTGAGAGACTGCCTAGGCCCTCTGGCGTCAGTGAGCTGTATTACATACTGGAGTGGCCCTAACAATAGGAAACGATTGTTTATCTTTCGCAAAACTATATAGAGAGAAGCAAATATGAGGAGGGTGCTCTACTACTAGTGAAATTATGATTTCAGACAACGAAGACAGGGGACCTTGCTAATTAAAGCTTCTATCTTCTATTGTTTCCGGGACCCCCCCCCTCCCACATCAGCGCACACTCCACTATGTTATTCAGCTCAGTGTTTGGCAGCAGATGCCATTTGCCAAAGAATGATAACCTGATTCTTTCTGCAACGGAACAGGTACATAGAACGTTCTTTGCAGTTTCAAGTCTGAGTAGGTAGTGATTTAGTCTGCAGTACCCAGTATATAGGTCAATTAGAGTTCTTAGGTGTAACCTATTTAAATCTAATAATTTTTAAGTTCTTGATTTCAAAGAACATTGAGGGGCATAGAGGTATAAAGCGCAACATTTATAGGACCTGGCTGAAATAAGGAAACTGCCGTCTGAAAGAAGGATCTTGGAGGGTAAAGCAGGACATCAAGTCACATTATCATACAATTCAATTGAAGCGCTTACATAATACCGAAGCCTCTATAAGGGATATCCGAGGAGTCTCCCTGCTGGTGCTCCCGCATGGTGGAGGCCTTGTCACCGCCACCTGAGGTTATATTTTAAAACGTGAACGTCTCTAATAGTTAATTGGGATTATCCTTCCTAGTTTCATATTTGCTTACTACTTGTGCAACCCTCTAGCTCTCTCCAATCCAGTCCTTTTTCAGTAGTAAATGTGTACTCAAGATTCAAGTACAACAGGGGGTTACATGCTTACTCCTGAGGTTTTTAAACCTAATTGGTGATTTTAGACCCTATTTTGTTGTCATAAGGCAGTATTTTCTTAACATTGATTACTTCATTAAATATGTTTCAGTTCTTTTGTTTTTCTCCTGTCCTTTGTATCAATGTAAATAGATTACTGTGCAGCACGTTGCTTTCCTATTCACCCAATTTGGTTTGCATCTCTATATAGAAAGTAATATTATTCAGTTGCCGAAGAAATAGAGTTTCTCTTGATACCCGTATAGTAACTCTAAATTATAGTTTCCATCTGAAACACGCTGAAATTGTTTAGAAACTACTTGTTCAATCACACACAAAAAGTTGAAAACCAAATGCATAAAGTAATTTCAACTGGTGTTCCCCAAGGGACTGTACTAGGACCTCTATTTTTTTATATAAATATTAATGCTAATAATAAGAATGGCATAGTGATATCTTAAGCGGATAACATTGCTATAATTTTCCGTGGTCAAAAATGAAACGACGTGTTGAGAAAACAGAAATAGATCTTAAATCAGTTCAAAATTGCCTTTTAAATTTAAGTATTAGTAAAAATAAATATACATTTCATCTTTAGTAAAGATTAACCACAACTAAGGCTTACCACATTGCAAACAAAATTTGGAAAATATTCTCTAAATCTTACCAGCTTCAGGATATATTAAATAAAAACATTATTTTAATTTTTTATAATGTTTTAGCGTCTATCTTGGTATACTTGATTGGATTGTTGTCTCGGGGGTCATTCAATATCGCATTGAAAAACCTCATAAAATTATTTTGTAAGATAACTTACTTTCAACTGAAATGTTATATAAAGAATCTAATGTTAGACGTCTGTATTTTTATACTTGCTTCACTTGTATCTTTAACTCCCCATTTTAGAACTCGCAGTAAATGCACCTTCTGTCGTCTACGTTGTTATTTGCGTCACTCACATGTACTAGACGGGAACATTCATGAGCAAGGCTTTCATGGTTTAGATGACTTTTTCGATTTTCGGCTTTAAATGTTTATTTACTACCCGATTCTCTTGCAATTCAAACATTTACGTACATTTAAGTAAATTCATTCATTCATTCATGTTTAGCACATTCGTTTCAATTGCAAATCTATTTACTATTCTTATTAACATATATTATTCACAACTCAAGTAAACCTATACAAATTAAGATAATTTATGGTTCTCTTCAGAAGCCTTAGAAAGATTTCCCAAGTTCCTGTAACTAAATCTTTTGACGATATAATATTTTTCATTAGAAAAAAACTAACTACCATGCAAAGGAAAATTGCATGGTGGCTAAAGTGGAATTTTTAAATTCAAAATAATAATGACGTGGATGTCCTAATGACATCCTTACAAAAATTGTTAGTTATAGGTTAGTATGTATTGTCATGTTAATTCTTTTTGGCAAAACATTTTAACAGTTTCTTTTCATAACCACGCTCAAGAATATTAAGAAACTCTATAATTATCTTCTTCTAAATTACTTTAATTAGGAATCAAAAAATTTAATAAAAGAAATTTATCACTGTAATGATCTGTGTATTGGTGTAAGTTTGTTATTATTTTTTTCTTAGGAAACAGACCCAACGTATGACACATGGAACAAATGATAAGATGTTATGCCTATAAATTCATAACTTTATAGACGTTTTATATACAAGTTTATTACTTTTCATTAACAGAGTTGTAAAAAGTAATTAAGCACGGGCACTCAGGAATTTCTCAAATTAACCCATAATCGTATTCTTAGTATTCCTACGAATAAAGAGAGTTAAATGTGTGTTGAAATTTTTGTAACGCCAAAAGTATGCAGACTATCGAGTGAAAAAAGAAATTTCCAAAAGTTGTTGTCGTTGAGAGTCGTTAAAATGGTCTCTGATGCTTTTTGGGATGAAATAGCAACGTTGTGTTTATCGTCTTGGCGCTCATGCCGACATATCACATACTTGTTCGGGCCGGTAAAAACGAGAACAGCCGTACCGACCGAGTACACGTTTTGCAAACAGCAAGTCGTATATTATATCGGATTGACGTATGGATGTGCGCTCGGCGATTATTTTTGAGAACTACATTCCCGTTGGTATGTCTTTATGCTGCCAGTGCACATAATGACGATTTATATGTATTAAACACATCAGCAAAAAAGTTGTTTTACTAGATTTTTTCGTGTTCTTGTTTTCTGCTCGTTTGTTGTTAGCCGTATTTGTTTCATTTTGCCTTACTTATTAGGTAACAAAGAAAAACATTCTCTATTTGTGGTGTTATAGTTTTATTATACATTTGAACTACTTCGATTTTATATAAGAAGAAGTCATAGAATTAATAGCAGATCAACTTGCAGAATAATGGATTTTCTTGGTTTCAGCTTGCTGTAAAAACGAAATTGGCGACGTTAAAAATAACTAGGATTCCTTCAAGGTTAAATGCCTCCTTATTATTGCAGCCAAATATTTTTACGTCTTTTTAACACAATAACAAACTTTAATATCTCACTTAAGGTTTAATTTAGATGCAAATTTTTACGTCATTTTTTTAACCTGTGTGGCCACATTATTATTCCGTGCATGGTCGACAAATTAAAAACGGATATGTGCAGATTTTATAATAATGAGTTAGCAGAACATATTTCACTGTAATGACGTTGACAGAATGCGTCAGTTAAGTCCATCACATCTATTAAATTATCAGATATGAATTCAGGATGATTTAATTAATTAATTGATTTTATTTATTTCAGATGCATCTTAAGCAGTTATCAGAAGAGAAGGAACAATATGAGGTGTTAGTAAAACAGGTCCGAATAAACATTACAGATGGAAATTTTTCCTAAGAGAGTCACGGCCTTCTGAGGATGGCGCCAAACATAGTGGTGTTTGCTGACTATTTTTTTTCCGATATCAATCAGTTAGAAAGCTAGATTTAGTTATCTTTAGCCCAGTCACTTTATATATGAACCTCTACAAAAATACAACCTAAGATTTTCCAACGGGATTGTCTTTATTTTCGCTTCACAAATAATTTATCAAAAGTCCATAAAACCAACTGGATGGCTACAATAGTTACAGCAGGTCAAATGTCAAGAAAATTGGTTTTTCTCAAACATCTCGTAAATCATCGGTTTTACGTTAATTTTGGTAAGACAAATCTGCATAAAAAAGGTTCTATACAAAATTTACGTAGAAGCAATAGTTTTTGAGATTATTGAGAAAACTCGGACATTGTGCTGCCTTCATTTCTGCACCACCTTTGAGGTAGAATGCAAGGCGCGTTTTTTTTTACATAGTGTCCAGTATAGGCTTAATCCATGTGTTACAAGTTATACTATAATTTTGTTGATTATGTTTCGTCTTTGCTGACTTGTTCTTCTTCGTCTCCGTCTATCTCTTCTATTTCCACTTCTTCAATATTTTCATCTTCGTCAACAACCATCTCAGCGAAAAATAACGAAAAAATAACGAAATGAGTTCGTCTTCATCATCGTTGAACTCAGATTTAACGGTTGTATCCTCGGACATCGTATTGAGACACGACTAGCCCCGACAAGAGTCACACACTACGAAATATGGCAATCCTATTTTTCTGCATCCGCAATTCGTGCCACAACCTTTTGTGCAATTGCAGAAAATAGAATTAAGAAGTTCATCTGGTGCAGGAGGAATCAGAGTAGTTGTTGGCTCTAATAAATTATTGTTTAAAGTCCAACCCCATTGCTGAGGGTCTAAATCTTTTTCCAGCCAAGTTTGAACCTGGTAATATACCCTGAATGGATGTTGTTGAGTAGCTGCTGCTGTGGGTGGAAGTGCCGGCAATTACACAGGCTTTTTTATTAGCAAATTTTTCGAACAGTTTTCTATTTTGAATGCCGCCAATGCTTCTTTTTTGTAATGTTTTAAATGCATTTATTTCAACATAAAGCAGTGGAATGTTAGAAAGCTACTACTAAAAGCTCTCATAGGTCTTGTTATCTATACACAACACGTAGATAATAGTGGCGTATGCACTTTGCTCCGAAGTTTCTCAGACCAATATCTCGAAAACTATTTGTTCTACGTAAATTTTGTATAGAACCTTTTTTATGCATATTTATCTCATAAACAAATTCTATAATAGCCAAAATTAACGTAAAACCGATAATTTACGAGATATCTGATAAAAACCGATATTCTTGACATTTGACCTGCTGTAACTATTGTAGCCGTCCAGTTGGCTTTATGGACTTTTGAGAAATTATTTGTGAAGCCAAAATAAAGAGAATCCCGTTGGAAAATCTTAGGTTGGATTTTTTTTAGAGGTTTGGCCTTTTTTATGTATAAAGTGACTGGGTTATCTTGTATAAATTCGATAATACAAAATCAATTACACACGAGAAACTTCACTAGGCAAGGCAATAAATAACTGTTGTGTCTTTAACTAATTTGACTATGAAATTTCGTCGTTTGTATAGTGACAAATTTTAGTTATGTAAATATAAATAAATTGAGCTGTCAATTTTGTATTTTGCAGTTTTTAAATTTATTCAAGGGGAAGATAATGGGGAAAACTGAAGGTGGATCGTGCGAAAGTGAGAAAAGGTAGTTAAAAAGTGGAAAAGTAAAAAAAAACTGATGAGATAAAGAGGTGGGCAAGTGGGGAAAAGTAAATGAAGATGATGGAAAAGTAGGGTAATATGGTGGAAAAGGGGAGGGATGTGCTGGGAAAGTGGGGGAATATGGTGGAAAGGTGGCGGAATGCGGTGGGATGATAGTGGATGATATGACGACGGTGGAAATAACGGTATTTCCACGGATAGTAGCTTCGCACTGCCGCCCGCTCGAGTGAATGCGTGAACCATATGTCCGAACCTGCGGTTCCTCTCGTACTGTGTAGGATTACTATCGTAACGGCGAATCATCAGTTGGGTAAAACTAACCTGTCTCACGGCGGTCTAAACCCAGCTCACGTTCCCTATTAGCGGGGTGATAGTAGAGGAGACGGTGGAGAAAAGGTGAAGGATCCGCGTAGCCACTGGCATAAGCTAGTATGACATAACATTTAGAACGACACGAATTTTTAAATACCACATATAATATTTTCTCGACACGAAAATGTATGACCTGAATAGTAATTGATTATAAAATTAAAATAATATAGTCACTAGTATAGTGGCGTATAGTCACAAATCCAAACTTTTCTTCAAAGTTATGAAAATAAATGGGACGGGCCTTTTTCATGACTTACTTTTTACCTCACATTGAAGTCGCCTGCGTATATATACATTACACATAAATCTGTCAGCTACTCGCAAAGATACGGTGTGCCGCAGGAATAGATACTAGGCCCATATTTGTTTGCTTTGTTAATTAATGACATTCTGGAGTGACTTAACAATAACATTTATTTCTTCTTGTATGCAGATGGTCAGAAAATGTATCGTTTTATCGATTCAGTTGATGACTGTAGGGTGTATCTATTCAAGATTGCCTAAACACTTTAATACTTGGTCCAAAAACAACTATTTATCGAGCAAGTGTAATGTGACGTCATTTGGTACATGTACATGTTTACTTATAACATCGACAATATAAGTTTACAAAAGCTGATCTCATCCAGGCGTTTACTTTGATCCTATATTATTATTTAATGAACATGTAAATATAACTACTTTCGCTTATCGAAGCCTTAGTTTCGTAGTACGAAACTGCAAGCTAGCACGCTTGTGACGCCAACACAATCAGCAAAGGGGGTTATGTATGCTTTTAGAGGGCAGAATATTTACTAACCTAATATTTTTTCGCACTTCTCCATAAATTTCCTTAAATATATAAGGAATAAAAACCAGGCTGCAACCAACAGTTGCAATCGAAACTTCAGCGTTTTGTGGCAATATATAATTATTGCACTTAACGCAGCTAGCGTAATCCAGGGACATTAGTTCGGAGAATAGCTGTTGGTTGCAGTCTGGTTTTTAATCCTTATATATTTTAGAAAAATGTGTAGAGGAATTTGATAAAATATTAAGCTAGTAAATACTCTGCCATCTAAAAGCATACCTACTAACTATGCCCTTGTCAGGGCTACTGCTATTTCGATTGCAATTGACATCAACCACTAGATGGAACCACCACTTTTGTTACACGTGATGATTTTATAAATCTCGTTATGTACCAAGAGTGATAGCGAGGATCTCGTTCCAGTCATATCCCCAAACCGGGAAAGCCAATGGACAACCCGGCTATCTACAGACCAATCATCCTGCTCTGTTCATTGGAAAATGTTTTGCACACCCTCCTAAGCCCAGTAAGGAAGTATCTAGAAGATAAAGGTATACTAAATGAATTTCAATATGGCTTCCGTACCAGGCATTCTACCACCCATCAGCTCTTCCGGGTCTGAGAAATCGTTATTACTAACTTTAATCGAGGTCTATTTACGGGACTTGTCGCCTTGGAGCTCGAAAAGGCATTCGGCAAGGTCTGGCACCCTGGACTATTATATAAACTCCACATCAAGGGAATTCCAATGCGCATCACGAAAGTGATACAGTCGCACCTATACAACCGACATTTCCTTGTTGTAGTCAACAAGGAGTGCTCATCTCTTAAGGCCATCTTTTCTGGCATCCCCAAGGGTCTGCACTGGGGCCGGTTCTTTTTAATCTTTATGTCAACGACATAACACAGGCCATCGAAAGACCCTGCGCCTATTCGTGGACGATACTACAGTTCTTGCAACATCAAAAGATTCAAACATAATGACCGCACTATTACAGGACCAAACCAACAAAATGGTAGGATTCTACCTGAGTTGGGGCCTGCTGGTCAACCTTCGAGAGACTCAGCTGGTTACTTTACCAAAAGGTATTTACAACCCGGCAGTCAAGTTAAAATTTTTGGCCAAGCCGTTGAGTGGTCTGAGGCTACTGATTACCTCGGCGTTAACCTGGATAGGAAGTTGACCTTCAGACAACATCTAGACAATGTAATTGGTAAATTTCGTCGGCGCACAGCCATGTTATTTCCTATTTTAACAAATTTCCCCCCTCATACCTCAAGTATAATCTATAAAACCTACCTTCCCCAGTCTGGTATCTTATGGTTCCAAAAACATGCCAAAAAAGACTCAAAATACAGCAAAATAAACTGTGCTAATCGCCTTCCTCTCAATACCGATGACCTGTCTGGCACACCCATTCTGGACAGTTTCATCTTACGAATGCTATTGCTCAACTTCGCCAATTCACTTCATCAACCCCCTAACTCCTAAATTCCTCACAGCCCCCACCTATTCTCCCCTAAACTATATTTACACCCCATAATGATAAAACCTACAAAACGTAAAAACTTAAAATATATAAACAAAATAATTAAACACATAAACATCGCCCTCAGCAGCTTTACCATCAGAAATGCAATCCCGTGCAGTGAGCTAACACCTCCTTATCCATCTCCCTATCCCAAGCAAATGCTCAACAACAACAAACGATCACACACAACAACATCCCTAGAACTAACAAACAACACGCCCTGTACGCGTAACCCTTCTCTATTATTAACCTGTAATACATCAACCCCACTTCTTTCTCTCTAATTAACAACTTAAGTGCCTCGTTAATTCTGTAATTATCTTGGCAGCCAACGAGCAAGATGTGCAAATTAAATCATCCTGAAGAAAGCACTGAAAGGTGGGAACTTCGCCTTGTGCACAAACTAGACAACCGTTCCAGTCATTTCAGACCTTCTTGCACTGACGAGAGCCAATAGCTCGAAACTGCAGTCTGCATGTAGTTTGGATTGGCTGGCACGAGAGCTCCTTTGAGTAGAAATAAGTTTTTCAGCTGGTGTTTGTTGTAATCGAAACTTCAGCGTTTTGTGGCAATATATAGTTATTGCACATAACGCGGCAATGCTTGTAAATCGTAATCCAGAGCTCGGAGGGGCCTTAGCCCGGAGAATAGCTGCTGGTTGCAGTCTGGTTTTTATTCCTTATATATTTAAGGAAATGTATAGAGGAATTCGACAAAATATTACGCTAGTAAACAATTAGCAAATGTTTATCTAATTCAAATAAGTCAAGCAATTTTTACGGCCGCTGTTATAATTAGGGTATATTTTTTTCAAATCAGATATTAATGATAAGGGTTTTAATATATAATTTTAACTGTGTGTGTGCATATGTTTCAATGGCATTGCCACTAGCCAGTGGACATGATTTCAACTAAAATTAATAACCTTTAAAATCAGACTTGCTAACGCCCTTTTCTCCATCTTCTTTACGCCTTTGAGACATGGACCATTAGTGAGGCAGACAGACGACGTAACGACGTATTCGAGATGTGGGTCTGGAGACATTTTTTACGAATTTCCTGGTCAGCTCATCGTACCAACAGAAATAAGTGTCCCAAATCGACCCTCCAGCATTAACTGGACTAAAGACAATATAGAATGGTTGTCAGGGGAAACCAGATGACAAATGGCGAAGAGGATACCCTCCTGAACGGGAGTTGCCGAGGCTGTGCAATTGACAGGTAACCGCTACAGGTGGCGGAATGCTGTCAGATGAGCTATACAGCAAAGAGGGAACAAATAAAATAAGTCATGGATCACAAAACGTCTGTTAAGACGTTGTGAACAAGAAGAATTAATATTTTTGTGGATATGCCTTTTAGATGTAGGTACGTAAGTTTAATATAATAACTAATCGCTTTGTGCTAGGGGCTGTGGGTATCGTTTATTAAGAAATGCATGTTTCATTACGGATAATGATTGTTAAACTGATGATATTTTATATATGATCAAATACTGATTTTTAATCAAGAGCATCTGTCAGCTGCATTTAATTTAGATTAGAGACATATTACATATTATGTAATAACCAACTCATAAAGACTCAGTTGCAGAGCACCTTCAAATTCTGGTCGTAGTCATAAATGTTGACAACAGTATTTGCGTTCACTAACTCTCTTTAAACATAATTGAATTGTTGATGGCTGTATGGCAGAGCCCAGGTGTTGATACAAGCTAATTATACCCATTAAAATTACGTGTAGATCATTATCAACTTGCCATTATCTTCAACTGTTGCCAATCTTAATATCAATTTCTTCAGAGTTTTCGAGTGTCAGTTAATTTGCATTTCTTCTAATTCTAATACTTTAAAACTTGTGTAGGAGGTCCATACATCTAATAGCTGTTAACATATTTCAAAGCTAAGAACCTGTTTGTTTCGTGTTAAATAATTTGTTTCTTAAAAGTACATCATATTTTATGAGCTTCAGTTGGTGCAATAAAAATAGCCTCTTTACAATATATGAATCAAATTAGGGGATAAAGAGAGTCCATAACTTTAGTATTTAGTATATATAAGAGAAGCTCCACTCCATTATTAAAGGGACTGAAAAAAATAAAATTGTGATTTCGTGTGTAGAAGAAGAGCCAAAGGCCTAGAATTTTTTTTTACTTGATATTATACTTCCGCATACTTCGCCTGAGTAGGGTATTATAGTAGGTCCTAGGCTAGGGTGACCAGATTTTTGTGCTGGACACTTCTGCTGGGAAAAAAATTGATGAGCGGGGGACCAGAAATCCGAAAAATCATTTCTTGATCCCAACATTTTTTGATGATCGAGAGGAAAATTTTTTTTGATCACAGATAGTACTCCAAAATGCTGGATGGTCAGCCTATCCTAGGTCTCCTCTCTCCACACTTTTTGTGACGTCACGGGGGACGTGGCTTAGGGAGGTAATTTCTGGATGTAATTAGTGGGGGTAATTAATGGGTAATTAAGAATAATTAAGGGTAATTAGGGGAAGGTGGGACAAAGTGGGAATTAGCGGATAATTAGTGGAGGGGCGGTTAAGGGTAATTAATGGGGGTTTATTAGTGAGCGGATAAGGGTAATTAAGGGCAATTAAAGGTAATTAGGGGAAAGTGGAACAGAGTGGGAATTAGTGGGAGTAATTATCGGGTAATTGGTGGAGGGGGGTAATTAAGAGTAATTAATGGGTAAGGGTAGTTAAAAGAAATTAAGGGAAGGTGGGACAAAGTGGGAAGAGGTGGGGAATAAAACAAAATTGAAATACTAATTACTACTATTATTATTTGATGTCATACTGTGAAAGGGTAAGAATGTTTACATATAATGTAATGCAATAATCACTAGGTCTTGTGGGCTAAGCCGCCACGCTAATATTCATAAAAATAAATCTTCTAAGTGCGATTTAATGCGAATTTAATAAACAGGATCACTGAGACGATTTCTTTTTATGATCCTTTTTTTGATGTGAGGGGCTTGGATGCAAAATCTGGATGTGGAAGTAGTGATTCCTTGGGCAGCGGTTTTTTTGGTCCTGTAACGCGTTTGATTATATATAATTTTTTGTGCCAAATTCGATGAGAAAACAACTGAATGGTGCTTTTTCGTAGTAAATTCTTTAAAATGGTATAGTTTATTTTCTGCTTATTTGTTTACAAATTAATTTTCTTGACACTTCTTCCTCTTCACAATGATTATGTGATTCATGAAAATCATTATAGATGGCCTACGCTTGCGGCATAGCATGTCTAGTGGCATCACATCAACTGTAACGGTTGCCTCTTAATCGCTCAGCCTTATTGAAGCTGTTTCCCATCAGCTCTTTTGTGACATCAGCCCAACATTTTGGAGAGCGTCCTCTCCGCCTTTTTCCATCTGGTTTTCCTAGAAACTATCAACCGTTCTATATTTTCCTCTCTCCGGTTGGTGTGACCCGAAAATTAAAGGATCCGACAGAATACGATGCAGGAAAGTCGGTTTTAGGAACGTATTTCTTGGAGACTCGCTGTCCAGGGAGAACGTAACATATGTCTCCAAATCCATCCCGAAAACATAAATATGTCGTCTGTGTTTCCCTAACGGTCTATGCCTCAGGGGGGTAAACAAAGATGGAAAGATCTTTACACATTTCGTGATATTTCTCTCACTCCAAATTTTGCTCAGTTAGCAAGTTGCCGATCTTGTCTTGTATATTCTTCGCCGAATCTCACATTCGCAATGGCCAGTATTGTCCACAAGGGCTCCAAGGTATATCATCTTGTTCATTACCTCACAGTCATCCGTCCTTAATGTGTTCTGCACGATTATTATTTGCTCGGTCTACAATTATAATTTTCGTTCTATTGTAATTTACACTTAGCCCATAATCAAAGGTTATTATCCAACAGGTGTATGAGTTCATCCTTATGCATCTTACTGCAACTGCAAGGTGATACAATCTGCAAATTTCGAGTTAGAGATCTTGGTTCTGCCTTTAGCTACTCCATCCTTCCAATCCTCCCCAGCACTTGCATCACGTGTTCACCATATACAGAGTGTCACAAAAGTATGTATACGCCTGAATAACTGATCAGGATAGCTAGATATGAGGAAAATGACCTCTATAAGTTGTTCGTTAGTCATCGGAGGGCATCATTTGGTGACATTGGATTTGACCTTGAACGTCATTTTCAAGGTAATTCGAAGGTCAACTTTCGTTTTTTAACTCCGGATTCTGAAAGAGTGAAAAATGTTGCCTTAGAGTTGGTGGTGGTGGTGGTCAAATTGACCCTAAAGGTCATCTAAAAGTCAGTTATGACAAATGGCCTAAAGTTGTCATTAGGGGGCACCACTTGGCAGGGTCCCCACCAAATTAAATTATTCAAATTCCCCGATTTTCCAAGTTTTCCATGACCAAAACGAAATAAAATTCCATGGCTTTAGGAAGTTTAATACAAAATCTACACTTTAAATTCCCAGTTTTATTTAACAATTAGTGTACAACATATTATTGTGTTATTCAAATATAAAAATATTTCTGTTTTTTTTTAGAAGTAGAAGCAGGGTAACTAGAGCAAGTGCATATTAACTATAAAAATATTAACAAAAACTTTCTAACACATCAAACGCCATTTACCATTTTATTATTAGTCATTCTCTGTCCAACAGTTTTTTTTTGTTTTTATATGCAAATCCGTATTGGAAAAAGATGGACTATTGAAATACTAAACAGAAGAAAAGAAATAGCGAGATGTTAGCTTTCCGTTCTTTATAATGTTGTTAATGTAACTGCTTAGTAGAGATGCGTTAAAAATTAGTACTTGAATAGTTGGGAGTGGGCTAGAGATTTGAGTTTAAGAATAGTTTAGTTGGCGCTAACCAAATTCCATTATTTTGTTGACTTTAATTGAAATTCACTGATATTTCCTGACTTTCCATGGCTTTTTTTGAATGATTCTATATTCCCTGACTTTTCCAGGATTTCCAGGTTTTCCAGGTTGGTGGGAACTCTGCTTGGTGACCTTGGATTTGTTCTTGAAGGACATTTTCAAGGTCATTTGAAGGTCAACTTTAGTTTATCAAATGGGAACCCCCTAGTGGCCAAAGTCGAACACAATATGACCTCGATTTGACCTTAAAATCTATTTGTAAGGTCATCACGACCACCATTCACTGCCTTCAGTCACCAGACCATAGGGTCAATTGATCCCTTACAACTCTAATGCAAAATTTTCCGCTCTTTCAGAATTCGGGGTGAAACGTAAGGGTCCTATTGAAAAAACGAAAGTTGACCTTCAAATGATCTTGATAAAACATTCGAGGTCAAATCCAAGGTCACCAAATGATGCCCTTTCGATGACCTCAATAATTTTTATAGACGTCATTTTCTTCATATCTCGCTATCTTGACGAGATACCAGTCTGAAAATTTCGAAACATTGACCTAGATGATCCCTTACAACTCTAAAACAAAATTGTTCGCTCTTCCAGAGTCCGGGATCAAAAATAGGAGTTCATATAAAAGACGAAAGTTGACCTTCAAATGATCTTGACAATGATCTTCAAGGTCAAATCCAAGGTCACCAGGTGGTGCCTCCAGATGACCTCAACAACTTTTATAGTTCATTTTTCTCATATCTCCCTATCCCTATTCAAGCATATCCATACTTTTGGGTCACTCTGTATATTAAAGAGGATTGGTGACAAAACACAGCCCTGTTAAAGTTGAGGCAAGAATAAAACCAGCAAAATTTTAGCATAACTTTTAAAGCCTCTAATTTCCAACACATTCATTGTAAAAAAACAACGAATTAAAGCTTCCTTTATCAGCTTTAATGTATCTCTCTTGATATTTTTCTCTAATAAATCTTACTATATCTTCCCAATAAAATAAAATGTTTTCTCTTGAAAGTTATGAAGGATAACGTCAAATACGTATCAGAGTACAAATTTTAGTTATAAAAAAATCTTTCGGGCTCCTATAGCTAAAATACTGTACTTAAGTTAATAACATTGGAATATCCATCAACATGTAATTTTTGGATATGTTGACTAATTTCTGTTGTAATAAAATTTGACAAGTCTTTATTTGAGTAGAATGCGAAATAGAGCATAAGAGTATGGTTCCTTCATTGTTCAAAAAGGTCCTAACGTCAAGATTTTTTATTTTAGTGAATTTTGATCGAGCATGGACATGACAAAACTCAAATTTCAAAGAAATTGCTTGAAATTTTTCGTTAAAGTGCTTACTTGTTGAGATATTTGCAAGAAACGCCGCCCCCCCCTTCCTCCCGTCCAAATAAATGTTGCTCTTTTGATCATCGGTTTTCACAAGATCAAGTAAAAAGTAATTTTTTCATTTATATCGAACTATGTAGTCTGTTCTATCAAGTGTTATAATTATTTTACCTTTTGAATTCAGTGAATTCTTCAATAAAGTCTCTATTTCACTAAAGAAGGCATAACCTATATATAGTTAAAAATGTTAATCGACTAATCAATAGAAATGGTTGTTTTGAGTTGCAACTGCATTCTACATAAACGGATAAGACGATGAAACTAGAATAATAATAGAATCGTCTTCTACTGATTCATAAACAACTTACTTAGATTGAATTTTAAATTTGTTGGTAGTTAATGTTAACTCAGGTTTTATACAATAATTTCTTATTCCTTCCCTTGGTTGTCTGAGCATTAGTATAATAAACAGATTTAACAGAAGAATAACTTTTTGTTCTCTACGTAAATGTTAAAACGACTTTGTTGCCTCGATCACAATATAAAATTTCCGTATTGAAGTGAAGTTCAACAATGATGCGTCGAAAAAATGTGACGTTTCCAGTGAGATTTAGATGGTAGATGTGAGTGTAGTTGGTCAGATAATTGGTTCAGGCCAGAGCAATTAACGTTGCCGTCTGCGTATCGCGGTTTTTGCCACTGAACTGGCTAAATAATTACCACAGTCACCGTCCGCATTTAAATGTTATCATTAAACGTACTTTTTAATTGTACAAATGGACTTTTATAAAGACATATAATTTGGAACGGTAGCAAATCCGAAATATTTTAAACTCTCGGCATTTAAACGATCTTTGTTTTGTATGCGGGTCAACAACTCACGATGACCACTTCACTAAATTATTAATTGTTTAATATTTGACAGTATTAAGACAAGTGGTTTCCTTGAATCTTATGGCCATGCCGAGACTAGTTTTGATGATGTTGATAAATTGAAAATGCAAATACGCAACAGAGACGTATATGTTCAACGTCCGAAATGTTGTTTCACTTTAGAGAAATATTGCGGGATTATATGTGCTGATGCGATTTACTATAAGCTATATTTCAACATAAGAGACGCTATTTCAAGCGATAAATTCCACATGTATGTCTACTACACAACATTATTGCTAAGATTAAACTATCCAAACTGTGGCGGTGTATGTCTGGACGGCTGAATGTACCTACGCTGCTTTTTATCAGCGTAATATTTCACTTTATTCAATACTCAAAAAAATTGACACAACAATGCAAATAAATTATTTGGTTGACCCTCGTTCGGCGCCAACTTTATCAACCAAATTCATCTTAAAAAGAAATAGATATAAAATAGATAGCTGTTATTTCTAGAGCATAAATAAATTTATCTTACTCACTACATATCATTCAATCTAAATGCCTAAAGAACGTACCAGAAAGTTATCCATCCCAGCACAGTTGCCGTGACATTTAGTAAACAATTCTCCATCTTGTTTCATAAATGAGCCAACTTGAAAACTATTATTATGAGAAACTCATCTCCAACTATTTAGTATAATATATGGAGGAATAATAATTATGTGGGAATATTTAAAAAGGAAACACGAAAGTTTATAATTATCTGAAACCTAAGATAAAATAAAGAACTTATATTGGGTACATTTTACGATGTTTCGAGAAATACTTTTATATCACTAGGGAATTTTAAAGTGTGTCTTGTGTTACACAGGGTTCTATATTGGATTCAGTTTTCCAAAGTCTCTAGATGGCATTTTTACCGACTAACTCCATTTTAAAAATGGTGGCAATTATTTTATTTTCTTCTGCCGAATGGTTTTTATAACTATAATCAACTAATTCGAAACACGCTCCTACATATACACATAATTTGCTTCTTCAGAATTTGTTTGAGGTGACTTACAATTTTAGAGAAAATACACCCATTTTCTTGTACTCATTGTTCGTTAATTGTCTAGACTCTAGATGCACGGTCAAGAAATAATAGTAGTTGGTTCTTGACCAGGAGTTTTGATTTATTATATTATACCAAAGTTTCATCGTAGTTTTACCTGGAAATCGGAGGTTGGATGAAAATAAAAATATGTACAATGTTTCAGGAAAATTTGGTGATGTAACTTTTCATTAATATATTTTTATGTAAGTTGTTTGATTATTAAGTTATTTGAAAAATGAGTTTATCCTACAATTAGTAGCAGAAGTTTTATAATATTTCTTTCATTTTCATTTAATTTAAACACTACACTAATATAATGAACGATTGAATTACTTATAATTTCCTTAAATACTGGCAGTGGCATAAACTGAAAAAAACATTTTTCTAATTTTGACATGTAGTGACACTTTTCAAAACTGACGTAAGTGTCAAAACGTCCTACTTTACGTAACCAGTTATGAAAAGTAAAATTTTACGTAACTGGTGAGGAAAAGTTTGTCATTAATTAGGAAAGATAAACTCTCAAAAAGAAAAAGAAACAATGATTCCATAAAGTGGAAGCTTCTAAATTCTTCTTTCCTTCAAAATATGCTAACAAAACTTTTTCATTAATACGATTTTCCTATGTTACCAAATTAGGATTTCAAATAATATTGTAACTTGGCTAAATAACATCTGTCAATTTCGACATTAAAATTATAATGTGTGATAGCAGCAGAGGTAACTATGAAAAAGATTACTTAATTTTTAAGATCTTTAAATACACTTATTTCATTTATGTTTGAAAGGTTTTTAGACTTTTAAAATTAGAAAAAATCATGTATGTAACACGTTTCGAAAGACAATCTTGTGTAACCCGTGTTATTTTGCGGGATCTCGCTTCGCTCGTCCCGGAAATTCCACTTGTTGCACAAAATAACGTCTTTCGTAACTGGTTACATAGCTATTTTTCCTCAGTGAACACGTGCAAATCTCTTTATAACTGCTTTTTTTTAAACAACGTATTGAAGGGCGTCATCCTCTTCGCTTCTGCCATATTTTCCCTGAATTGTCAACCGTTCTGTGTTGTTTTTTCTTCGATTTATGTGGCCTAAAATGAGAGGATTCGAGAGAATACGATGTTGGAGAATCACTTTTGGTTGCAATTTCTTGGAGAATCGAGCTATCACTGTGTTCACGGAACTCATAGTTAACGTCTTCAGACTCACATCTTGAAAGTATCAGTACGCCATCTATACTTCCCTAATGATCTATTTCTCAGAAGCGCAAAGTAAAATGGAGGAAACCAGGGAGATAACAAGTCTGGTTTTTGTGCGTGTCCTGATATTTTTGTCGCGTCAAATTTTGCTCAACTGGCAAGTTGCCGATTTTGCCATCTGTATTCTTCGCCGAATCTTATATTCACAGTAACCAGTATTATCCACAAGGACACCAATGTTGTTTACTACCTCACTGTCATCTATCACTAAAGAGTATGGCTGGTTATCATATTTTTCGTATTTTTGTCGTAATTTACACATAAACCATAATAAGAGCCTTTTGTCTGAAGCCTGTTCACCAGAACTCATCCTCGCTTGCTGCAACTCAGGTGACGTCATCCAGTATACGCCGCATCACGTGTTCACTATAGATATTAAAGACCAACTTTACATTTCTTGGTGCTAAGCTCATGTTGCTATATAATGAAAGGGTCATCCACATATCGAGATCAACATTTGGGTTTTAATTGGAAGTTGTCCAGGGCTTATATTTAAAATGCTTTCTTATGGAAGTCGGCGAGCGCTGGTGATAAACGTGAACCGATTGCTTCCCTATATAAACAAAAAGATGAAGCAGCAATGGGTTCACTTTTATCACCAGCACTCGCCAACTTATTTATGGAAGTATTTGAAATATACGCCCTGGACAATTATCAATTAAAACAGAAATGCTGGTTTCGATATGTGGACATTTTTATTATATTGTAGCGTGGTCTTGAGGAGCTGGAACATTTCAAGGACTACCTAAACTACTTACATCATAAGATCAAATTCACCATGGAAGTGGAAACAGATGCCAAACTCCCGTTTCTAAACGTCCTCATATATAAGAATGACAATGGAGGATTAGGATACAAGGCATACAGAAAACTGACGGGCACCGACAGATACCTACACGCTAATTCTCGCCACCACTCACCACAAAAACAGGCCATTATTAACACTCTGGTACATAGAGTAAAGCAAATTTGTGAGACAGAACATCTCCAAGAGGAATATCGGTAAACGTCACTCCAGAAAAATGAATACAAACCGAAGGACATAGACATTAGACAAAATAGAAACAAAATACAACCAGGACAGAAGAAGAAAAGAAGTACACGGCAACAGCTTACCTACCATATATACAATGATGTACGGATAGGATCAGAAGAGTTTTGGAGAAAAAACATCAAAGTAATATATAATGAGAAACAGAAGGTTGCACAACATTTTCCCAATTACCAAGGTGTAGAAGAACTAGAAACGCCAGGAGTATATAGCATCCTATGTTCCTGTGGACAAGTTTACATCGGAGAGACCAAACGGCATATAAATACGAGACTCAAAGAACACATTAGCCATACATAGAATGGAAATTCTACAAAATCAGCGGTTGCCAAAGACTCACAAGAAACCGGTCATTTGATAAAATTCGAAGAGGCAAAGAAATTAGCCAATACCAGGAATTACTGGTCAAGATGCAGAGAAGCCATTGAAATAAATAAACATCCGAATAACTATAATCGTCATACCGGACTACAATTACCAATAACGTGGAAGTCAGTGTTCCACATGAGCAATAATCTAGAACATGCCTCTCGATAACCTGTATAAACAGAGGAGCTCAGTCCAGCAGAGCTCACTGCGCTTCAGAGTCAAGCACTCAACAAAGTCTACGCAAAAGGAGACCGGAAATCAGCAGTCACAACTTTATATTTGTCGGTTATCTTCCTGGTTTCTTTTCCATTTTATCGACACAGTCAAAGATTAAGACACACAGGCACGTAATATTCTCTTGCCTCCTCGATAAATTGTCACAAATTCAATATTTGCTCCCTAGTACCACATCCTTTAACGAGACCTACTTGCTGAGAAGATACTTGCCACGAGAGATAATGCTGAAGTCTGGACTGAAGAATATACAGCAATCATAAGCATTTGCCGCCTCCATCTGTTGTAGCGGTACGAAGATTGAGCTCCTCCAGATTTCTCCTATATATTTTGTAATATTCTACGAAGGATTCTCATTCCATCTTTACCAACTAACTTAAGCGCCTCCACTTCAGTATTGTTCGTAGTTCTACTACCGGTGAAGTCTTTAACTGACCACGTTTTAGGTTTAAATTTTTGTGTAATGCCTCTTACTATTTGAAAAGGATCCTTGCTATTATTGCGGTCAGCATGTGACTCCAGTTTTTTTACATACTTTCTGTAGACGAGAATTCTTATCTCTTTGACAAAGAGTCTGAATACTGGCATCTGACATCTGTTTACTCTCCCGATTTCAAGACATTGTTGACACTTTCAACCGTCAGACTTTTTCTGATTTAAACATCAGTTAGAGCTTTGCAAATGATTCAAAGTTCTTCTATGTATCTCGGTTTGTGTTCCCGATACTGCTCATGTGTTGTTCTTTTTTAGAGAATCTCACATTTACACCAATATAAAAAGACATGCGTTTATTTGTTTGTATGTAGGAGATAATCTCACAAGCCACTAACTGGAGCGATTCTAATGAAATTTCTCTGTTCAATAAATAATTCGAAATTTCGAAAATGTCATAAGCTACAGAGCGATACAAAGAAGCAGCTTGGTAAAGGAACTATTAAGTCAGAGACATAACTTGTATTGGACCGGGGCGCCGAGGATGAGACAGTCACGTATGTTCATCACTGGCGGACCAATCAAGACAAAAAATTGCTAAAGCTAAACAGAAAACAGCTGAGATGTGCAGTGAGAATCTTAACAGGATACTGCACACTGAATAGACACCTAACCAACATAAGTGTGAAGGATAATCCAGAATGCAGAATGTGTGGTGAGGATGACAAAACTCCTTACCACTTACTGTGTGAATGCCCAGCCTTGGTGGCTGGGAGGTTTTTATACTTCGGGGGACCAACCGTGAGTCCGGAAGAAATAGCCGGAGCTCTCATTGACCGTATACTCTCCTTTTGGAGAGGAACGAGGTTAATGGGATAACAAGACTAGGGGTACAACAAGCTTAAGCTTCAGTACGGCGGGGCCTCTGACACAGCAACCCATAAGGAAAAACAACTACACTCAAAGAAATAGTATGGGTAAATTCAACAAAAAAAAATGGTTAACTAACAATATCGTTAATTTTGTTAAACTAAACTATATTGATGGTATTTTTAAACAAGAGGTGATTTTTATTTTAATTAATAAAAAGTTGTCGTACAACAAAACAAGCATTAACTTAAAAAATAGATGAATAAAACTATTATTTTTTTCGTCTGACTATTATTTTGTTGAATTCTGTCAAATTAAACTAGATAATAGTATATTTTATTTTTAACTATTATCGAATGGTAATTCTAACCCAGTATTAGTTCGCTGTTTTATGGTACTTGATAGACAAACCAATATTATTGTCGTCTTTTAGAAGTTCTAAAAGAATTACCACAAAATTTGCTTGCTTACCACGTAGTCTATTACAGAAATTATTCCCAGGTGACGCCACATACAAATCACTGACAATAATCAATCACGCATTATCTTATACTCTTATGAATTTATAGAAAATGAATAACATGATTGCAATGTTCAAATTCTTTCAGGGATCATCGATATATTTGGATGGATCTTATAAACGATCTCTAATCTTTGGTTTGGGTGGTCTGATGTCTCAATACTGAGATTTTGGCTAACCAAAAAAAAACTTCATCATTCAATAAAGTGTAGATCCACCTAAAAATTAGTTGGTGAACAAAAAACAAAGTCGTACTATTTAATTGTAGACCAAATTGAAAATGGTTAGTGAACATAAAAAAATGTCATTGAACTATTTAATTTGTTACAAGAAGATATGATTATTAAACTATTATTTGTTTACGAAAACAAATAAAGTTGTATGACTATTCTTTTCTGATTGATTTAACTATGAAACTAGATAGGCGCGATTTCATATGCTCTTTTTGGTTGAATTTACCTATCATTTTCTTCGAGTGTAGCATATTCAATAAATGAGACGAAAACAGTAATAACCAACGTTATTTTTAATGTAATTCGGATTTCTTGTGTTTAAAACTTTGATATTTTATGATTTATAGCATATATTATCAAGAAAGAATTGGCGACACGCTTAAAAAAATATCACTAACAAATGTTTTGCTAGATGCTTCTATATCAGTTTCAAGTAGGGTGTATAAAACTTAAATATTTGTTTTCAACATACTTAATATTAAACAGATATTATAAATTTCGTTTATTCTTGTATCTAAGTGAAGAGACCTCTTATATTTAAAACTTGAGTACATCAGATCGAAAATATATAAACGGTGATGTTTACACATAATGTTTTAAAAAGTCGATCGACCAATCCGTAAAATGACCAGCAGTTCGTCATTAAAAGTTTGCCGATAAGTTTGCAGTTATAAACATTGGTACTTTATATTTTTATATATTTTAGTCTCACTTTTGTCCACTATTTAAAAAATATAGTCGGTAACAATCGGTACAACACACATTTTTTAGGATATATGAACCTTGTTTACTTAATATACTGCTGTTCTGAACTAACAATGTCGATTAAGAACATTATTTAAGTAGTAATAAATTTCTATAATACTCGTAAAATAGTTTGATAGCAATAAAACTATCAAATCGTGGGTAGTAGAGACCTAAATTTTAGAAGATTAAATATGAATAATGTATTAACGTAAATAAACACTATCGGACATTTTCTAGTATTACTATAATAAAAATTCCTTTGTATAGTTTTAGCTCCTCGAAGGTACAATGTGAAAACTTTACAGAATTTCGTCAACACCTGATCGGTCATAAAACTGAGTAAACATTTGACTTGATATTGAGATGTAAATTGGATACAGGACGCTCTTAGTGTTAATACGTGTGTTTGTAGAACTTGATTCTATAATAGAGCCACATTCCATGCCTGGAAGAAGTTTAAAGACGACGCCAAACATTTTGAAATTATGTGAGGTTACAAGAGTATGGTTAAACAGCTTAAAAATCATGAATATAATTAAGATATATTTATGTGTGAATTTATATGAGTTAATCGTGTCGTGCAGGTAGGAATTATCTGATTGATTTTTATTGGCGTCTAAGTAGATATCGATGTTAAATGTCGCTGGATGAATTGTAATATTATTCATTCCGATTGGGGATAATTTTAATTACATATGGCTGTCTTATTATCACCATTTTTTTTTTATCAAAGTGTACTATCTGGATATTATGTTTAATTGGAGTGCCACGAATTACCATTAGCATATGTATACCCAAAAAATCTAAAACGATTTGTTAAATTACGGTAATTTAATTTTTACGTTTCAAATTCTCACACTCGTTAAGAATTGTTCCTATTCACAAGGCATACGTTCTATGATCCGTATATTATTCTAGTTGGTCTCCCTTTGTTGCACGATGCGGCTAATAGCATAACGCCATCTGTCGAGGGTATATTTAGGCGCACACATACAAAGCCCTTTCCCATTAAGTCCTTGGTAGCATCAGCTCAATGTTATGGGGGCGTTTGATTGCCTTACCATCTTGTTTTCCCTGAACCATCAAACGTTCCGATACTGACCTCCTCCAGATTAGGATGATAAGATGTGGGAGAATACTACAAATTAATTTTGGGGAAGCATTTTTTGAGAGTTGTGCTATGGACTGTCTAAGGAATCTGTAACAGGCGTCTTGAGATTCACATCTCGAAGATCATGTCTCAGAGGTCTAAAGAGAAATGGAGGAAACTAAAGTGTTAGCAATCCTGTTCTTGGTGCGTTTTTATTTTATAATTTACTCTTTAAACTGAGAATTATACATAATTCCCAATTCGAACTATAAATCATTATAATTCCCAGTTTACTGTAAATTGTACATAATTCCCAGTTGGGAGTGCAAATTATATATAATTCCCAGTTTAAAGTGTAAATTATGAAGTAAAAAGCATCTTCTCCTCTCTACGCCTTTGCACACATCTCAGTTATCGATATTGTCAACAAAGACCATACCATCTTGTTTACAAACTTATACCCACCAAGCCTTAACGTGTTTGGATGGTTTTCGGTTTAAAATCATAATTTTCGAATCTTTGTAATTTAACACTTAAATTGTACTCACAGCTTATTCTTTCAAAATTGTATATGAGCGAATGTACGCAAATGGTATTTACTCAACTGGCAAGAATGATAAGCATAGGAAAAGTTCTCAAAAGTTGTTTCTGTTTCAATAAGTGATTTTAATCAACTAAGTAATGGCATTTTTTAAACTGAGATTCACACACACACTAAAAAGAGACAAAATGCAAAATACGAGGAAAAATGTTTATTTTTTAATTTAGTGTTTATTCTTATGTAGGCATTTAAAAAAAAAAACGTAATAAAATAAAAATATAAATATGTACTTTCATTATTTTTAATTTTTTTATTTTTGTATTTTAAAATCAAAACTACTCTTTGTGGTTTTTAACTTCCATCTTCTTTGGTACCTTCTTTCCATCTCCTTGACAAATATTTCATCCTGCTTTTCACTTGCAGCACTAAGATTTTCTAGAAAATAGTTCAAGTGAGAGTGGAGAACATGAACTTTTGAATTCATGTTCTAACATAGATGTCGAAATTTGTCGAGCATGCTATTTATAATCTAATATATAAAAATCTCATGTCATAGTGTTTGTTATCGAACTCCTCCGAAACGGCTTGACCGATTTTTATGAAATTTTTGGTGTATATTTAGTAGGTCTGAGAATAGGTCGTAGACTATTTTTATACCCCTAGGTGATAAGGGTGGCCCTATCCAGAAATTTTCTTTTTATTTTTTGGACAAAAATTTATAATTTATATGGCAAAACAACGTTTGCTGGGTCAGCTAATAGCTTTATAATTTGGAATCTTGCTATTTCCTTATCTCGATGACCACAGTTTTAAAGCTGCTCGCCTTCCTTTAAACTTGTTTCATTGTTCGTCCAAATTATTAATTTTTTATTATGTTCTCTACTTGAGAGCCAAAAACTGCCTTAATTAAGTTTTGCTTCTAAAAGAGTAGGAACATTCTGAAACAATATTTGTTTCTTTTTAAAGCATTTAAAAACTACCTTATTAAACCTAGTTTTGCGTCAAGCAGATGTAACAGAATTTTTCGTGAATCAACTAAGTTTTCACGTAATAGTTTTTGAACTTAGCATAATTTTGACTTTTCGGAGCCATTTCTTTTTAACTCAGTATTAATCTTTTGCTCTGCTATCTGACTCACATAGACGACATTCAAGTCTCCATAGAAAAGTTGGTTGTAACCTTTATATTTAATTTTCCTTAGATGAAGTTCCAGATTTTCATAAGATTTCTGCAATTGTACCGAATGAACAACATGAGTAGAGGCATCGCGTCGGTGCCACGTGGAATGCCTTTTAGACTCATTATAGATCAGTCAATAGTCTTTATTGATTTGATTCATACATAGGAACTTCCAGTTAAAGGAATCGGAAATATTTTTGCAATACATTAATAAATTTACTTGAGAAAATTATTGAGTAAATTCTGCAATTCAATTTCTATGCCAGTAAAATGATATCCATATATCTAAGCAAATTTTTGGTTCGAAGTCTCAACTCTAAATTTGAGAAATATTCTTCAAAAATCTCTAAATAATTTAGTTTATTTTGAATAAACATTTGAAGTTCGTTCGGTGATATTCCCAGTACTCTGAGATTCGAATCTATTTGAAATTGTATCCATAGTACATGGAGGAAAAATCCACTGCAAATATTTGCTTAGTGAATTAATGGATACTGAAATTGTACAGAGTTTGTGAGAGAATGGTATGTGATAGAATTGTTTAACTACTGTTAGTGCAATCTGCACCTAAAGAAGTACATATTAAGTGTAGTTTAGTGTGTTGAATCCAAAGAAGTTATATGTTATGCTTAATTTTTTATTGTCATTTATGTTTGATGGATATTGGAATCAATTTTTTCAATTCAAAAATATATTTTTTAAATTGTCGACTTTTCGTTTACTGTATTTAAATATCCTCAATTATGAAACCATAGACCCTGAGCATTATTTAAGTTTACACAGTTTTTTAATTCTTAATTGTAACGTTATAAGATTAGTACTACTGATTAAGGTTGAATTTAAGTAATTGTTGCATTTTTGAAATGTCTTACCTAAAAACCAGAATATTACGTTTAGAATAAAAATTTTTATGCTTATGTTTTATCCGTTTCGTCCATAAAAATTATAATGTAACCATATCAAAAATGCAGTGTACCATACGGAGAACAGGCTCTTTCCAGATCTGCCATAAGAAGTAGAGCAGCTACTATGGAGGCAGATGGAAGCTTCCCACCAAATGTTTGCGAACATTACTCAATTCAGTTAACAACCTGGCTTGTTACCGCTGAGCTATGCGATGCAGGCCTCCGTTCCGCAGGTACTAGAACTTATACTTAGCAACCCTCCGTAACGCACAATTCTTTTTTGATGGAAAATGAATGGAAAAGAGTGAAATGTGATATATCGTTGAAATTCAAATGGTACATTATGGAATATTATGTTGAAAAATAATAAAATCTATGTGCCAAAAGGTCACTGAAGGTCGTTTGATCTGCACCAAAACCTTTTAACTTCATGTACTGTAAAAATATTAGCCTTGTGCCAGATGTTATCAAAATCGGTTTCCTACATAGTTTCGATGCTATTGTATTAGTCCAGTCAACGAAAGAGTTGTAGAGGACATTGAGGAGGGGAGAATTTTCCTCTTCAGTAATATGTTGGGGATAGTTAGGAGGCAAACATACTGAAAGTCCTCGCCCCTAGCCCCGCCGATTCAGGGGAGAAGGTGAAAAGGTTCATTTTTTCGATTCTTCGCTTATAACTCGGAAACGATGCGTCGTACGGAAAACGGTAATCTATGCAAAATTAAACATAATTAAATTTCCTACAAGAATTCATTTTCTTCTTATGTGTTATATTTTCCGAAATGTTCCCCAGCAAAAATCGATAATTATTAAATAAATTAATTAAGAATCTGAAACATTTCTATCAAAACAGTTTACCGTGGTCCGCTAATTAATCACAGTCACAAAAAATCTTTATTTTATAACACTCGACGTATTTACTAACGTAATATTTTATCGAAATCTATACATATCCTTAAATATACAGTGTGACTCACTTAAAATGAAGACACCCTTATAATTTTTTTATTTTGTTTCTGATTTGAGTCAAATTTTACTCATGTATAGAACAAATTAGGATCTGCTTATGACCAGAAAAACATTCACCTGCTACAAAAGCAAAGCTACCTGCTGCACCAAAATATGCGGGAAAAAATTAAAAATCATATTAGTCATTTTTTTATCGGAAAATTTTGTTAATGAAACTTTAATCAAAATTTAATCGTATGTAATATCACTAGTGCTTAAAATTTTATCGAAAATTTTTTCGAAAGCGTGTTGCCTGGTAATATAAAGAGTGCAAATTGGCAGTTTATTATCTGATTAAATCCCGACCGCTTTAGCGGGAGGGATTTAATCTTTGATAATAAACTGCCAATTTGCACGAGTTATATTAACTAGGGGCGACTTAGCTTGAGAAAAAATTTTTAGATAAAATTTAAAGCACGAGTGGTATTTGAGGAGAATATTTCACGAATAAATAATTCATTAAGTACATCTTCAATATTACGTTTTCTCATTAACTGCCTTCAGACGTTTTCTTGTCACTTTTTGGAGTTTACTGACCTTTATTTTCAATTTCATCACTAATTTGATATACAGAAATATTTCCAAACCGACTCATATTGTCAAAACACCAAATCTGAAACAAACGCAGTAGAAACAACGGAGATTCGCTATATTTTAAAATAATCTAGTGACGTTTCCATGGCAACTAGTAAATAAAACGAGTTGAAACCTTAGATATTATAATATATAGACTGGCTTAACACCTTTCAGGCGTTTTTGAGGTGCAATACGACGAGGAACAATAGAGAGAGCACTACTTTAGTACCGATGTCTCGCCCAAATAAAATGTACACCCATGGTTCCGAGATTGACATAGAGAGCGCCATCTAGCGCTACAAGTTATATTCCATAATGAATAAATGTTCATCGACTCATATTTACGTATTTAATCCTTACTTTTAACTTACGAAATTTATGAATTATGTTGAGGTTTCCTTTGTTAAGCAAAGAGAATTTTAAATACAACAAATTATAATGTTTGATGCACAGCTTTGATTCAACGAGTTACTTTTTGGTAGATTATCATATGTAAGTACTATACATTTTTAGTTTGTTCCAGAGCGAATGTGTACTTGACATTTATAATAAATGATTTGCTTACCTTTGTAACTACGTTATCGAGCTATTGAAAGCTGTGCTTGACTTGTTCCTGTATTATGAGCTATATTAAGTACAATCTTTGTGTGTAATTGTTACCTGATTGAACACTAGGAAAACTGACATAGTTACAGATAGGCAAAAGTTACAGCCTATATATTTCAGACAAGATTCGCTTTGGAATTGAGGTGTGTTTTTGTTTGCTACTACATAATACAATATTACAATTTACAAGGTAAGTACGTTAACAATTACTTAGTAATAAGCTAGAGAAGATATTTATAGATAAAACGTAAAAGCTCGACAAAAAACGTCAAAAAATTTTCGCATATTTGCCGCTGCAGCGACCTAAAAAATTAGAGCGATAAATTTTGCATGTTGGTCCTGTCAAAAGCCGATCTAGCTTGAATTACCACTAATAATGACGTTTGATTGGTGCAATATTTTGAAAAAACGGGCTCTCATTGGCTATAGCGTTAATGAGTGAAATAATCAAAATAAAAAAATTGAAACATTAAAATTTTAAAAATGTTTAAAATAATTATTTTAAAAAAATTGCAAATTGAAGTTGAATTTTTGGAGTTGGAGCAAGAAGCCGGACCCTTCGGTCCCAAGAGAGCTAGGCCAACAAAATTTATAAGATTATAAGATGTAATTTTATTTTTCATCATTCCAAATTAAATACCCCGAACATATTCCTGAAGAGAGAAATTCTCCCCCCCTTCCATGTCCTCTAAAATCCCCTTTTGGGCATTTATTGATTGGATTAAAACCCAAACTGCCAGGTAGTTGTAAAGCAATTTGCAATTTTTTTAAAAATAATTATTTAAAAAATTTTTGAAATTTTAATTTTTCAATTATGATTAAATTTTGGACAATTCTGAACAAGTTGATTAACAAAATTTTCCTATAAAAAAATGCCTACTATGATTTTTAATTTTTTTCCGCATATATTGGTGGCGCAGGTGACTTTGCATTTTTAGCAGGAGAATGTTTTCCTGGTTATATGTAGATTCTAATTTGTTCCTATACTTTAGTAAAAATTGATTCAAATCGGAAAAAAAATAAAAAAGTTATAAGGATGTCTTCATTTTAAGTGTCACACTATATATTTAAGGAAATGTATAGATTTCGACAAAATATTACTAGTGGAGTCAAATTAGGATTTTAATGTGAATTGTCTGGTCAGGGCGGTTTTTTTGTTTTAACGTGTTAATTAGGTCAACTATAGTTCACACTTCAGTTTTGCAGTTTCTGCGAGGTCGGCGTATTGTTTGTTTAAACAATTTAATTTTTTAGACCGTGTTTTTCATCGGTTTTCTTTGAATATCTCGAAATCTATAAGTCCTATGGAAACCAACAAAGAGAAGGAAAATGTTCGCTATGAGTTGTGGAACAAAAGTACATAAAAATAAATATCTTGTATTTCTGCTTACATCATTGTTATAAAATATTATTTTGGGTATTCAGCAGATAACTTTCAAAGAAATCATTCGTTCCTTTCATATATTATTGATCTAAATCTGATCAAGCTAGAATATCAACGAGTAGTCCTCTTACAAACAAATTTGTCAATTTCTTTATACATTTACTATGTCTAACATTCAATATGAAAAACAAGAAAATAACCATTCTTTCTATATATTGAAGATCTAAGTCTGATCATGCCAATATATTGTCAGAAATCCACCCTTAAGAGGAAATCTTTCAAGCATCTCTAGCCCTACCTAGAGGATACTCCATTCAATACGATAAACAAGAAAATAACCATTCTCTCTATATATTGAAGATCTAAGTCTGATCATGCCAATATATTATCAGAAATCCACCCTTGCGAGGAAATCTTTCAAGCATCTCTAGCCCTACCTAGAGGATACTACATCACAAACAAACATTAGTTACATTTCACGAATGATTTCTTTGAAAGTTATCTGCTGAATACCCAAAATAATATTTTATAACAATGATGTAAGCAGAAATACAAGATATTTATTTTTTAAAAACTACACGAGCTATGGGGCTCTAAAAAAGAGTGATTCTTTTTTATTTTTGATATGTGTCAACTAAATAAATATTTCCTGTCATTTTTTACAAGAAAATGTTTTCCTATTTTTTTTATAGTAATTATGTTTTTGAATTGAACATATATCTCTGCTGATGAGTTCTAAAGAGAATGAAAAAGGTTGCGCAATTTTTACAGAGTTTTGGTCAATCAAACATTGATTGAAATATTTTATTTATTATGACATGTAAGTGAAATTTTATTCATATATTTCATTGTGCTTTTCAGTAGTTCTTGGCTTTGAAATGTAACTAATGTTTGTTTGTGATGTAGTATCCTCTAGGTAGGGCTAGAGATGCTTGAAAGATTTCCTCGCAAGGGTGGATTTCTGATAATATATTGGCATGATCAGACTTAGATCTTCAATATATAGAGAGAATGGTTATTTTCTTGTTTATCGTATTGAATGGAGTATCCTCTAGGTAGGGCTAGAGATGCTTGAAAGATTTCCTCTTAAGGGTGGATTTCTGACAATATATTGGCATGATCAGACTTAGATCTTCAATATATAGAAAGAATGGTTATTTTCTTGTTTTTCATATTGAATGTTAGACATAGTAAATGTATAAAGAAATTGACAAATTTGTTTGTAAGAGGACTACTCGTTGATATTCTAGCTTGATCAGATTTAGATCAATAATATATGAAAGGAACGAATGATTTCTTTGAAAGTTATCTGCTGAATACCCAAAATAATATTTTATAAAAAGTACATAAACTATAACTCTTTCCAATTGTCATTATTATTTAAAAAAAAATGAAATTTGCAAAATTATGCGCTTTTAAACAAATTGTTGTTATTTCAAAAATTAAGGATAATTTTCAATGAAATTTTGGATAAATATAGCTCTTATAAAGTACAATCAATGCTTAAAATTTCAAATCTAAATGATTATTAAAACGGGTCAAATATACAATTGTTGCTAAAACTTTCCACCCTTGTGAAATCCTGCCATCTAATCCGAGAAATGTGTACGACAGCACAAATTGTAGCGTTTTATAAGTACTTTAAGATAACGAAGGAAAAAATTTTTTTTTCAAAATTTAAACCGTTTTTATTGCATTTGTTTATAATTTTCGAAATTTTAGTAATAAACAAATTCAAATAACTCTCTGGTTTTTTTTATAAAATCGAAATTAGTAAACGATTTATGAAAATAGATTAAATAAGCCATCTTTCAAAAAAAAATTTAATGCTCTGTCTTCTTTTGGAGCTGAGATACGTTGGTTTTTGCGTTTCGATCACTTATAAATAAACAAATTGATATTTCATCTTAAAATTCGGACTGATTATTCCCCAGTAGTTATATTTTTGTCCCAGCTAGTTGAAAATAATCTAGAACTACATTTTTTAAAATTGCATCTAATAAAACGTCTTTGAAATCATAATTCGCGGTTGACAGGTAATATTTCCCTCTCCCACTCATCGTATTTCGCAACTAGGTAACTAAGGCCATCGCTCCACGAGGCGTCTCCTCATAGACGCGTACAAGATTTGAATGCGCTACACTGATACTTCGTGAGATGATATGCATTTGAAAACACAGGACGCTGCATATAAGCGTACTATAAACGTACAGCTTATGATGCCGCATCTAGTACGCGTCTATGACGAGACGCCTCGTGGAGCGATGGCCTAAGTCAACTAACGCAATATCTCTCTAGATTTCCACCTTACCGAGATACATATTTTTTAATTAATCGTCTCTTTTCGTAACTTTTGATTATTTAATTTAATTTAACGTGAAATAATTTGTCCAATTTTTTTTTTAAATTGAAGTGAATTTTTAATTTATTTATATGTTTTATTGGAATGTTCTTTCTTTTAAATGTCTTGTTTTTTTGCGTAGATTCCTTATAGTTTAGTTCAACTTAACGTAAACTAATTTGTTTAGCTTTTGCTTATAAAAAAATACAGTAAATTTTTTGTTGCTATAGTTTTTATCGTCTTTTTTTAATCACCTGCTTTGTGCACAGATTTCGATTGTTCACTTTAATTAAACACAAACTAATCTGTTTAGCTTTTGTTCATAAAAAATGCAATAAATGTTTTTTAAATTTGTGTAGGTTGCACACTGTTTTAAAAATCTTCAAAGGGTCTTTGTTTAATGAAATTTTAAGGAGGACGTTGTTAGACGTCGAAAGTTGAAAGATTAATAGAGCCACTAAAAGCTCGCAAGCCGGAATCTTTAATAAAGTCACTTAACAGTTAATTTTATCTAGTGATATACTCACTAAATAGAAAACCAACCTAACTAGAACTAACCTTGTGTCCATGCACAAATTTTTTGTAAAATTTTTAATATCACTGATACAATAGTAGAAAATTTCTGCCATCTAGATTTAAATCCGAAACATTCGTATTCTGAGCTAGTCATCAAATCAAAAATCGAATCAAATAAAAAATCAAATCAAATCAAAAATAAATTTATTTTAAATTATATATATATAACATATTGTCCTCCCGAGCACTTGTTCCGAGCCACCCAGACATCCCTGATACGAATTGTCGTGCCAATTGAAAGGCTGGACGGAGCAAGGCCATATCGGATTAAATAGGAAATTAAATTATAAACACAATATTCTTTCGCAGGATAGGCGAACTAAAACGAATATAAGATAAAACATGTGAAAAAAATAAAATAATTGGTACATACAATGCAAAAGACGCTAGTATAAATAAAATATCGCAGTTATATACGATTGATTCGTGCGGGAAAATTACTAACCAAAAAACCTGTTCCAAACAATGCAGACAACACACTTTAGGGTTTAAAATATTTGTGTTCCTGAAACTTTTGATACCCAAAGAAACATTGTGACTTTTTCAAAATAAGTCAAACCATTAGCGATTACGTTAAAAATCCGAAACTCATCAGATATGTATTACATGTTATATTACAGTTTTACACATTGTTTAGTCGTTTAAATAAACAGTAAAATTTTCCAACAAGTCTTAGTTCATTAAAAAGCACATATTTCACTCACTGTCTTTAGAATGTATGAAATATTAAATTACAATTCTTAAATTATACAAAAAGGGCTAATATTAACAATTTTGAATGTTGTTTCATAAATTTAGTTTTGTTCTAAATTTTATTGCAAGCGATTTGGATTTTTATTTTTTGTGATGTGATTACTAGTACCGAAAATAGAAAGACTTTAATGCTGCAACATTAATTATTTAAATTTTAAAGGAAGCAACGATAACATGTAATCCAAAACTTCTCATTGCATGTTATTACATCGAAAATAAACTTAAACAGTACAATTCCTGCAGCAGAAGAATCCTTTAATTACCTTTTTTTATCCTTATTTTGACTCCAAACAATAACTCGTAACAGAAATTAATTAGTTTTTTTCTATACATTATTTTTGTGCCCAATTAACCATAGATGCATTTATTTTATTTATCTTTGTGTCTTTGCAAATTATATTTTCTATAATTAGTTTGACTTAACATTGTAAATATTAATTCTAAAAACTATATTAAAAACAAGATATTTTTAATGAATTACAAAATTATCTTAGCAATGTTTGTCTCTTACGTGAATGTTCATAACAATTATTGTCGTCACTCCGTGTAGAATCTGTATCATCACTCGCACCACTATCAAACAGATAATCTTTTTCACTTTCATACCCACAATTGCTTTTTTTTGCCGTTTTAATAAATATTTTGATCTAAAATTTTAAATGGTGACTGTACTCTATAAGAATTACATTCTTCTTAAATTTCATTGAAAATCCATTATTTTTGAAAGAACAATCATTGGTTTAAAAACGTCTAATTTTGTTATATTTTTTTTTAATAATAATAACATTTGGAGTAAATTATAGTTTATGTACTTTTGTTGTATAACGTTTTCTTTTGCTGGTTTCCATAGGACCTATAGATTTCGAAATATTCAAAGAAAACTAATGGAAAAAAAGGTATATAAATTAAATTGCTATTGTTCTCTTTTTTTTATAAATAAAAGCTAAACAAACAACATTTAAAAGAAAGAACATTCCAATAAAACAAAAATAAAGAAATTAAAAATTCACTGCAATTTCAAAAAAAAATTAAACAAATTATTTCACGTTAAATTAAATGAAATAATCAAAATTTGCGAAAAGAGACGATTAATTAAAAAATATATATCTCGGTAAGGTGGAAATCGAGATACATATTGCGTTAGTTGTCTTAGTTACCTAGTTTGCGAAATACGATGAGTGGAAGATATTACCTGTCAAGCGCGAATTAAGATATGATTTCAAAGAGGTTTTATTAGATGCAATTTTGAAAAATGTAGCTCTAGGTTATTTTCAACTAGCTGGGATAAAAATATAAGCACTGGGGAATAATCAGCCCGAATTTTAAGATGAAATATCAATTTGTTTATTTATAACAGATCGAAACGCCAAAACCAACGTATCTCAGCTCCAAATGCAAGCAGAGCATTAAATTTTTTTTTGAAAGATGGCTTATTTAATCTACTTTCATAAATCGTTTACCAATTTTGATTTCTTAAAAAAAATCATGGAGTTATTTGAATTTGTTTATTATTAAAATTTCGAAAATTATAAACAAATGCAATAAAAACGGTTTAAATTTTGAAAAAAAATAATTTTCCTTCCCGATCTTAAAGTACCTATAAAAAGCTACAATTTGAGCCGTCGTACACATTTCTCGGATTTGATGGCAGGATTTCACTAGGGTGCAAAATTTTATCAACAATTGTATATTTGACCCGTTTTAATAATCATTTAGATTTGAAATTTTAAGCAGTGATTGTGCTTTATAAGAGCTATATTTTTCCAGAATTTTGTTGAAAAATATCCTTTATTTTTGAAATAACAGCAATTTGTTTAAAAACGAATAATTTTGCAATATTCAATTTTTTTTAAATAATAATAACAATTGGAAAGAACTATAGTTTATGTACTTTTGTTTCACAACTCATAACGAACATTTTCCTTCTCTTTGTTGTTTTCCATAGGACTTATAGATTTCGAGATATTCAAAGATAACCGATGAAAAACACGGTCTAAAATATTAAATTGTTTAAATAAACAATACGCCGACCTCGCAGAAACTGCAAAACTGAAGTGTGAACTATAGTTGACCTAATGAACACGTTAAAACAAAAAAACCGCCCTGACCAGACAATTCACATTGCGAATTTGTCAGTCCTAATTTGACTCCACTATACGTTAGTAAATACGTCGAGTGTCGTAAAATAAAGATTGTTTTGTGACTGTGATTTATTAGGAGACCACGGTAAATCGTTTTGATAGAAACATTTCAGATACTTAATTGATTTATTTATTAATTATCGATTTTGGCTGGCGAATGTCTCGAATACTATAACACATAGGAAGAAAATGAATATAAACATTCTTGTAGGAAATTTAATTATGTTTAATTTTGCATAGATTACGTTTTTCCGTATGACGCACCGTTTCTGAGTTATAAGCGAAGAATCGAAAAAAGGAAACTTTCCACCCCCTCTCCCCCTCTTTTAGTATGTTTACCTCATAACTACCCCCAACACATCCCCGAAGAGGAAAATTCTCCCCTCCTCAATGTTCTCTACAATCCCCTTTTGGGCATTCATTGATTGGACTTAACACTTAAACTGTACTCACATATAAACAAATATTTTTTTTAAAACCACTTTTTCGTGTCTCTAGGATGCCAAAACGTAAAAATCTGGTTGTATCTCAATTTTTTGTTTTGGATCAATTGCACTAGTCTCCCTATGTATGTGGATGGGGAGGTTAAGATGTTAACCATTCTTCACTTTTTGCACACTATGCACAGAGTTTTTTCATTATATTTTGGCGCTCTTAACTCCCTTGCTTTTAAAGTTCTAAAAAATAGTTAAATACCAAAGTTGTAGGGTTGCATCTATATTTTTTCAACTAAAAAAAATGGCTTACATAGATCACGTGATATAAAAATGAAGACGAGTTAAAACACCCTACATATTTTTACATTTCCCTTCAGATCTTTTTTTCCTGATTTCGAATATGTAACGTCTAGTTGTAATAGTGTTTTACTTATTACACATTAAATATATTCCAAATATGCATATAAGAATTTTATGATTACTGATGGAAGCGCAGTAATTACTAACGACGCAGTAGGCTGTGACTGACAATACTATGACAACGTTGTTATTATTTGATGCTTTGTATTATTATTTCATCAAAATGGGTTACACAGAAGCACATGACCACCAAACAGCCCCGATTTAACACATTTAGATACATTGTTTTAAAGGACAAATAAATTAATAATAATTTTAATGTGTTTAAAACACAAAGCTGATATTTTTTTCTTAAATTGTTTAGACCACGCTATTCTTGCCCCATTTAATTTGTAAATTGTTTTCCTAATTTTAATTTGAATCATTTGAACATTCTGATAAACTGTAAAGAGAATTTAATAAGGATGTATTATTTTACAAACTATTTACATAATATTTCCTTTTAAATTTTAGTATCTACACAATATTTGTAAAGTATTCTAGCATCTGTAAGAAAATTCTTAATTTATTTCGATTATTTACAAGTAAACAATATTAAAATGTGCCATTGAGATTGAGGTTCTAATTATCTCTAAGAAGACAAATAATTTGTATAATATTGTTTGTGCTAATAGTAACAGTTATTATCAAAATTCAAAAAAAAACAGTGTTTGTAAAAGATTAGATTTCATATTGAACGGTAGTAGGTATAAACTTAGCCAATATGCTAGTAAAGTTACCAAACCCTTATACGAGCTAAGAATAACACGTACTGTGACACATCCTGTCTCTTAAATTGTCTGCTTTATTGCGGAACAACAATAAAATAGCTGAAACTGACTCCAGGAAGTGGGCACTAAGTAACAGAAACCTCAGTTTCTAGACGAAATTCATGAGGACTAATAATTTATGATTTGTCGTAACGTTATATCTTGAAATAGCTTTAACTTTGATGCAGCCTCCGTACTATGTTCAAACCAAACGCTGAGTGATATATAGACATGTCCGTAAGAATGCGGCTGACAATACAAAGCCAGGACATCGTGACAAAAACCAGCCCAATCACGGCCGAACCAAGTCGACGGGGAGGCAAAATGCTGATCAGTCGTATTGACAGCACAATCCGACTGATAAATGGACATACACTAATGTTGGTATGACTGGCAACAACCTCTACAGACACACTACATACACCTGTGATTTGATAATGTAAATTGACGTGGCATTTTTTAAATATTTTCGGACATATATTTATACAGTAACATCGATATGTTGCGGAATTCCTTATCGTATTGAACGTGCCGGAAAAAGCATTCTTACCAAAAAAAATATTGCATCAGGTATTTTAGATGTCTACCATCCAGGTATTTTTGCATCAGTTTAGTCAGATAGTCGAATCTTTTGAGTACAAAATCGATTACAAGAAGCCACTTGAGACCGGTGTTGTACAGGGTGTGATTGTTGTAGAACCTTGGAGAATCGACATATGTCGAGAAATAGCAAAAAATCGACTTTACATCCCCTCTGAATGGAGGTATACCACTACGCAATCCGTGCCTAATATTGCACAGCTTCTGCGTATACGCTGATATACAAGCCTCTAGAAGGCGTGGCAAGGTCGCTGTATTTCCCTGGATGTAACCCATTAAACGTGACTGCCGTTGCTTTACTATTCGTATGTTACAAGAATAGTCAGGATGAATCCGATCTCACCTCTTAAATAGTTATTGCATTTGAATTGAACCGTGCATATCAAATTTACTCTTTACGTCGAAGCATTTGGTCCCCAGTTTGTATGAGGACAATTTCTTTATAGGATACGATTCTTCCTAAACTAAGTAACAATTTTAAGGGATATAATTTATTTCTCAATATTCTTAACCCCTTGGGAGGTGGTATTGAAATTGATATTAGAACTTGAAACAAAAAGCTATTCTTTAGTGTAGGAAATTCTTTGGAAATACTCAGTTTCGATAGTTAAGTAGAAAAAGAAGCAAAAATTCTAAATTCACCCCCTCCCCTCGTTTCCCTCACCCTTCAACATTCATAAGAACGGTGTAAGTTATAATATCTAATATACCGTTATTTATTTATTTTTAAAACAAAACTCCTAGAGAAATGGCTATTATCAGGTTATAATGTGATTACTTCTGAATACTCTTACACCCATCCCCACTAATGGTGGTGGATTTTATCTTTTTAGAGTTTTTATTGGTTTTAATTGCAAAAGAAATCCCTAATCAACCAGTTTGATGTATTTTTATCATAACAAGTAATTTAGTTAATTCAGATGAATATTTCTCACTCCTGAATATTTCTCACACTTTTGGGGTTGGGGTGCACATCACTATCCAGAAAATATTATTTGTTTTTTATATTAAAAACTTCTTGAATTCTTTAAATGACTTTTGACTGAGAAAATGAGAATTTTCACTGGCACTGGCACCCAAACACCATCCAAGCCATAAAGGGGGTTAAAATCACCATTTCGCGACTACCGATAAGTTTTTTTTGCAAAGAAATCTACCTAATAACCTATCATAATAAAATTTTTAAATATTTCTCAACCCTCTTTGGGGTGGAATTGGATTGAGAATGTAAATAAATAACACTTTATTTTATAGCGGAGAAATCCTTATATAATTTATTGATTTATGGTTGTCAGAACGAGATTTTATTTTCCATGCCACTCCTAGAGGGGATGGTGTATGAAGTAGTAGATAATTTTTTGAAGTCACTAAGTTACTCTATTATGATAGAAATCTGTGTAAGAGGTAATGAAGGATTTCTGTTGTAATAAAAACTAATCGAAAGTTCAAAAATAGTTACTCCTTTCGTGGGATTCTTCTAATTAAAACCGATCAACTTCCCTGAGAAAGTGAGATCCACCTTCTGTGAGGAGGCATATGAGTGTACTCAGAAGTAATCAGATTCAATAAGGTTCAATAATAATTGTTGTGAATAACTGAATTTCAATAAATAATTTAAGTATTTTCAATATATTTTTTTTGCCTTAAAATGCCAGGAATCCTATCATGTAATTCAATACTTCGTCAGTATTAGCTAGAAGAGTAGTTGTTTTGATTGGTTTTCCAATAATGAGTGTTTTAAAGTGTTTTCCTAAGTAGTATATTAGCGTGGCCCGGTTAAGGTACCAATATATAGAAAGTAGATAATTTCATATTAAATAAAAAAAGTGTGAATGACTAAATGTAAATAAATGATTTAAGTATTTTCAATATTTTTTTTTCTTTAAAATGCTAAGAATCCTATCATGTAATTCAATGCTTCGTCAGTATTGGCTAGGAGAGTAGTTGTTTTGATTGGTTCTCCACTAATAAGTGTTTTAAAGTATTTACCTAACTAGTATATTAGCGTGCCCAGATTAGGGCAACAATATACAGAAAGTAGGTATTTTCATAATAAATAAAAAAGTGTGTAAGTTGTGATTTGCATAATACCTAAATAATATTCTCTAACCAGATTATTATACTCTGATAGCAACCATTCAATGAGGTCTTCTTGTCTTCTAAAAATATGTAAATAACTATATGGTAGTTATAGTAGCTTGCAACCTTCTTGGGAGGTGGTGAGGGAATGGCGAGGAGGGTTGAAGGGGTGAATTTTTTTTTTACTTCTTTTTCTACTTAGCTCTCGAAATTTAGTATTTAGACTAATATTAATTCCAATGTCACCTCCAAATAAGGGTTATTTTTTAATGCGTTCCCGAGATTTTTCGCCAAAACGGATGACGGATTCGTTTTCAACACCCCAAAATTAGTAAAAAATGATGGCTTCCACGCTTTACAACGGATGGGCCAAAAAAGCCCTTTTTTAACATTGTACTTTTCCGTTTTTTCTCTAAGCAAATTTGTGCATTTATGTGTCATTACTGGTTTTTGGTAAAGTTGATATAAACTTGTAGGTCAACTATGCTTTCCCTCTAATAGCATTTTATGTTTCTTTCTATTTTCGAAATACTCATCGACAAGATACTATACACAATACAAATTGTTTGTTTAGATAAATAGGTTTGTGTTCTGTCTTATCGTTAAAATTTCCCAATGCCGTAACGAAATCTATTAATTTTTTTTGGAATTTGTACGTAAAACTTAATATTTCTTTGCAAACGAAAACAACTGTTGCTATTTTCAAATGACTAATTAAATTATATGGCAGAAAAGTCACATAAAACGCATAACGCAGGCGTATGCTCTTATTGCAAAATTTCAAAGTAATTCAGAAATTCATTAGAGTATCTGTATTTTACATTCGCATTTATATGTAAATAAACAACTATATATAGATCAGAAATTGTGCACCTTTTATTTTTGTTTATAATCAATAATAAATTAAATATCTTATTTTCTTATTTTGAGTCTCTTAACTGTTTCAAACCTATATTTTCCATTTTGTTGACGCTTGCTGAGGCATATTTCCTAAAACAATTTAAAATTTTACCTAATACATGAGCCAACTCTAACGAAGTTACTAGATCTGCAATAAATATTGTAAATTGTTGCTAAGAATTTGGTATTACTAAGTCAAATTTAAAAAGGTCGTTATGAAACAATGAAAGCTTCTTTACGGATTGTTACAATTCGTATGCTTATCATTAACCTTAATAGTCAGGGTGCCAAATAAGGATTTTTACCCTAACCTGGAAGTAGGGTATAGTAAAGGTTTTTTGGCTGTTTTTGGTTCTTCAAAGGGTCAACATTACGATTCCGATTGATGCTACTTTGTCACCCTTGGGCATTTTGAGATATTCAAGATGGCGACTGGCTTAGAGTGAGAAAACATGTTTTTTCAAATATTTCATTATATGGGTGTGTGACACGTCGTTTTATATGTTTGTATGTGAATTAGTATTTGAGGTTATAAATCGTGTAGGACGTAATCTTTAAGTGTGGCTAATTTACTTTATTAAGAGGGCGGCTGATTCGGAGAATAAAATAATTTTTGAAGCAAAAAAAAACGAGTACCCAGTTTTGTTATATAATCAAGTTAGACTTTAAGAATACGGATAACATCATATCCTTAAAAGTGGTATGCGTGAGCAAGTTGAATGACCTTTTAAAAACATTGGTTAAAAGATCCTGCTAGCTCAAAACAAGTAAGATTTTAAAGAAATTAAACAAACGTAAACTTAATATTCTGTATTTTTTTAGGGTGGAAAGGCTTGATCATCCTTTTTTTGTTTTATATATTTTTATGATTTACTTACTTTTTGTTTTTTTCTTTTGTAATTTTCATTTATTTATTTTTTTGTTTGTTTTTTAATTTTTATTGTAAAAACTGTAGACAACGAAACGTCAAAATCAACATTTAATCTTCTTCGGAATCTTCACTGCTAGAAATTATATTTTCAGAAAAGCTTGTATGAGAATTCTGGCAAGAAAGTTCTGTGCTTAGTTGCAGACCATTGTAGAGTTGGGCGATTCGACTCTTTCTAAGGATTCGTACCAAATAAATCCGTATCAAGAAAAGATTCGTATCGAGAAATTCGTACGATTCGTACCACTTCGTATCACTGATTCCATGATACTAAACAGTATCATGTACTGATTCGTACCATTCGTACTATTCGTATGTTTCGTACTACTGATTCCATGATACGAAACAGTATCATGTACTGATTTCGTACCATTCGTACCCACACTTCCACTCCACAGTGTTCAGCATAGATTATAGAATATTATATGTGGTGTAGGGCCAGAGTATTATAATGTTATATTAACCTTACAGTTTAAAATTAGGACTTCGAGCACCTTCTATTACATTAATAATTTCGTCGTCGTAAATTAGACATCAGAAAAAAGATAGATAGATAGCGTTTATTTAACCATATTATATACATATTTGTACATCTGTAGCAAGTCAACTAAACAAAAAACAATAACAAAAAAGCAAAAAATATATCACAGATTTTGTAATCGGTACGTTGTATAAAATGAAAATCTTGCTTTAGGTACATTAATATAATAATCATATAGTAATAATCAAATATTTCGAATATATCCATCATATTACATATAAAAACAGGGATTTTTTTCAATTATGAGATTATGAGTATTTTAAAATCTGAAATCTCCAGTTTAAACGCGCTGTCCCCATCCACCGTTTGAAGTTTAACCTTATACAGTTGGCCCCCCAGTATCGCATCTCAATACCGGTACCGAAATTCCATATTCGTACTAATCGTATCGGTGATACGAAATGTATCAATCGTATCGGCGATACGAAATGTACGAATCTTTTATTTTTGTGGGATTCGTACCATTCGTACCACTGCAAGGATTCGTACCAATGATACGAATCATACGAGTACTACCCATCTCTAGACCATTGCACATTAAACTGCACGACAAGCCATTAGCCACGCAGCTGCATCGTGTTGTGTAAGATTGACTTGCATGAGCATTTTGCCAATGCCAAAATGTAATCTGGGGCAATTTGAATCTTTTTTGGAAAGGCGATCGGATGTAATTCCATTTTATCCTCGTCAACCTGCCACCCGTATTGAATGGCCTCTATATTTGGCCAAGAAAAATCCATTACAGACAACCACAACAATGTTTGGAAATGTGCCCTTTTTACGTTTTCTTGAAAACATTCAGTAGCTGTTGGAAGAGCAGATAATGGCGAAGCTTTCAGTTGGGCTTGTTGAATGCATTTTTCGCCACATAATAAACAGTCTGGTTTAATATTAAATTATTAAATAAAGGGAGAAAATTGTTTGTTGTAAAACATAATTGAATCTTATTTCTGAGGTATTTTTCTTTTTATATCGAATTTGTTTTTAACACCCACAATTAATAACAATAATAACTATTTTATATTTTGATAGGGCAACACAGAAGGAATTGTCCCTAAGTCTTTTTAGACCTCAGATTTGTGTTCTAGAACCTGAAAATGATCACATGCCCACATTTGGTAAATTAAAATTTTGAAAAATTTAAAGCCGCCATGTTGAATATCTCAAAAGACCCAAGGGTGCCAGAGTGGCATCAACCGGATTCTTAAACTAGACCTACTAAGGTGTCGATAACCATAGAAAAACTTCTACTATACTTTACTTCCACCTTTTTTTATTGACACTCTGACTATAACAGGCATTATATGATTTAAAAATAGAAATATGTATTATTAATATGAACTCTAATCTCGACTATAATAATGAATATTCACGTTTTCATCCATATTTCTCTATGCTAATGCGATCGAAAATATATGCATATTTTATTGCAATTCGTAAAATTTAAAGAGAAATTTGTCCCGTTTATCCAAAGCAATTCACAGATAGTACTTAACGCCATCCTTAAATCATATTACAAGACGATTCACCCAAGTGTTAACACCTCACATGAAAGAAATATAATATTTTATAACAGATGGAAGTGTTTATTTGTAAGCTGCTTGTTACTTGCGAGCTTACTTGTTAGCTACATAGTTAATAGCAACATGATATTACAATTTTAGAATGGTAGTTTCATAGGTAACAAAAATATTCATATCATTTCTTGGTATACTAAAATGTCACTAAAAAAAGTTCGGGATGCTTTAATTCAATTTTTCCAGTCACCCATTATATATACAAATATGCTACTGACAATCTAGTTAGAAAGATTACTTCTGATTGTGACATCAAGATTTTAATCTGTTAAATTTTTTGTGTTTTACATCTCAGCAAATTTGTGCATTTGTGTGTCATTATTGGTTTTTGGTAAAATTTATGTAAACTTATAGGTCAGTTTTGCTTTCCCTCTAATAGCATATTATGTTTCTATTTTCGAAACACTCATCGACGAGATATTATAAATGCAAATTGTTTTATTAGATAAACAAGTTTCTGTTCTGTCTTATCGTTAAAGTTTCCCAATGCCATTACGAAATCTATTTTTTCTTGTTTGGAATTTGTAAGTAAAACTCAATACTTTTTTGCAAACGAAAACGATTGTTGCTATTTTCAAACGATTAATTATTTGCAAGTCAGAAAAGTGACATAAAACGCACAACGCATGTTTTTATTGCAAAATTTCAAATAATTCAAAAATTCATTATAGTAAGTATCTGTATTTTACATACGCTTTTCTATGTAAATAAACAACTATAGATCAGAAATTATGCACCTTAAATTTTGTTTACATTCAATAATAAACCGTGAGTATTTGAGATGTTGTTATGCTTATTTTCTTATTTTGGCTCTCTGATCTGTTTCTAACCTATATTACCCATTTTATTGACGATTGGTGAAGCATATTTCCTAAAATAATTTAAAATTGTACCTAATACATGAGCCAATTCTGACGAAGTTACTACCTGCAATAAATATTGTAAATTGTTGCTAAGATATTATTAAGTTAATTCTAAAAAGGTCATTATAAAACAATGAAACCTTCTTAACTGATTGTTAAAATTTGCAAATATATGAATTATGTTATTAATTCATCCAAAAATTATAAATCTTAATCAAAGAGGGAGAGCTAAAGTTAAAGTTATATGTCTTGTTCTAGTAAAAATATAAGGAAATAATCCTAAAAAATTATTAAAGAAAATTAATGAAAATAATGAAATAAAAATTAATGTGCTTCCCTTAGAATTAATATTACCTACTAATACTTTAAATTCTTTATTAATGTAAAAATAATATTAATTCAAAGAATTGATAAACGAGAGGGGATTAGTCAAAATAAAGATGGAATTAATAAAATTCCAATTAAAGTTCTTAATCAATTTAGTGAAAGATTAAAATTTGTTGTGGGATCAAAAGATGAAAATAAACTTCTTATCATTTTCAATAATATAATAATTTATAAAGAGACATTACAACAAAATAACAAAAAAAAAATGTATTATTTTTAAACAGTTATTTTAATGTTCAATTAATATGAACTATAATCTTCACTAAAATAATGAAGATTCACGTTTTTATCCATATTTCCCTATGCTAATGCGAGCAGATGCCTATTTTATTGCAATTCGTAAAATTAAAAAAAACAAATTTGTCCCGTTTATTCAAAGCAATTCACGGATGTTCATAAGTACGTCATCCTTAAATCATGTTGCAAGGCGATTCACCCAAGTGTTAACACCTTACATGAAAGAAATCTAACAACTAGAAGTGTTTATTTGTAAGCTGCATGTTACTTGCGAGGTTATTTGTTAGCTACATAGTTAATAAAAACATTATATTACAATTTTAAAATAGGTAGTTTCATAGGTAACAAAAATATTCATATAATTTCTTGGTATACTAAAATGCTACCAAAAAAAAGTTCAATTCCAATTTTTCCAGTCATCCATTATAACCGTTAGGGAACAATCTAATTAGATTCAATTAAATTTTAATAATGTCACCATCACCTGCCCACGTTTGGTAAAGAAATAAGAAATAAAATCATCATAAAGGAGAGCGAAGCAGATGTAGTCACTTATATTAAGATATAAAAAATTCATTTGCTGAATTATGGGCAGATTCGATATTTTACCATTGTAATTAAGAAAAACCTACAGACAATATGGTTGTAGCCTTACCTTTATGCCTTCATTATTTATTGCGAATTGTCACCAGCCCACAGCTTTTTGATTATAACAAGTTGCAAGACTGGTCCTATATAATTATTACTGAAGTAACGTTCTATTAAAACACCTACCATTGCGAATAAGTCATACGTAAGTCTCATTGCTGAAATTCATTTGTTTCTTTAATATAAAATTCTCGATCGACTGTTAATGACCTATACCTATTCATTTCCTCTGGCTTGTAGAAGACTGGATAGGGGTACGTATTAGCCGTAATATTAGCATCGTATTTATACTGGAGAGATTCTTCACAGATACATCGAAGTATTTGAGGGGAAATTACCTGCTGAAGAAATCATGGAAGAATGTGACAGTGACTTAAATATCTGTATTATATGAGAAATATCAAAATGTTAGCAAGAATCGGAAATGGGTTAGATTATAGATAGATAATAGATGTGGAAGTTCCTCAGGAGTCAGCATTGGGAGCCTGCTTTTCATGATTATATAAATGCTCTACCAAAATATAATTCAAATTCAGCGTTTGATATTAAATATAGATTTAATTTGGAAGTCAACTAAATGTCATTTGCATATTTTCATTTATATACAGAGTGTCAGGAAATACTGGCTACAAACTTCTGGTACAGATTCTACGTGCAAAAATATGAAACCAAGTTCATATAAACATGTGTCCGTAAACGCTTCCTAAGGTAGCTATGGCCCTTCGAAGGTGGAGCCTTAGAGTAGGATTTTATTTAACAATTGAGGAACTCTTTGAGGGTTTCAAGACTTTTTTGGATACATTTAATCAGGAAACTATATTTCGGTACTAAAATTTAAAAAATATAAAACATAAATATAAAAAGAACAAGAGAATTATGGATGAAATTAAATTTGGCAAATATCAGGAAATAATAGACCTTCTTGGTAATAGGTAGTATAACGAGTTTCTGAGATATTAAAGAAAAAGCTACTCCTTTGAAAGGCCCCTAGCTCCCTTACGAAACATTAGCGAATATATATGTATACGAAGTATTTTTCATATTTTTGCATACAGAATCTGTGTAAAAAGTTTGTAACCGATATTTCCAGACATCCTGTATGATACTAAATGAAAACTAGTTTGATATTACCTTGTTGATTTTGTTGTTGAAGAAATTCACCACAAAGACCCTTCTAAAATATTACAAATTAATTTGCTTCAAAATAGTTTTTATAGATTCGTTATGTTTATGTATACCGGGTGCCACAGGCTAGTGGCTCCCCCATATATTTCCTTTATTTTATAACGTATCCATTTGAATTTTGGGGTGCATAAACTACCTGTAAAAATGGATTTTTGGACATAAAAAACGGTATGAGACCATTTCTGGTTTACTAATGACTGCAATTTTCGATTTTTAAATGGAACACATATTTGGATTCAAGACAACATTTTTCATACCATGAGATTTTCGCGAATTTTTGAGGCGATGTTCAGTTTTTTAAGCATTTTAAGACACTCGTCTAGAGTGCTTTGGAATACCAAAATTTATTCTACGGCAGGTAAAATCCAAGGGAAAAATATAATTTTTCGTTTAATTTCATTAATAACTATTTACGAAGCCTTCAAAATTGAACAAATCACTTTTTTATCGAAAACTTTTTTTTTTCAAATGGAATGGTCGGGGCTCATACTGTTCAATAAATTATAATTTTTTTTCTGAATTCATTGATATCCATTTCAAATCTATGCTATTTGTTTTCTTATTTTATTAAATTTATTTAAAAATAAAAAATCACTTTCAAAATAATTTGTATTGATCCTTAGAGTTTGCACTAGTACTTATACCTATTAAGAAACAAAAGAGAAAATCAAAAGGCTATTATTCACAAAAAGGTAGTAATTCACATTTCATTACTAAACATATGATTTTTGCAAAGGTAACTACGTTAAAGTTCAAGAAAAATTATATTGAAAGTCATTCTTTATTTTTAAATAAATTCAATAAAATAGAAAAACAAATAGCATAGATTTGAAATGGATATCAATGAATTCAGAAAAAAATCTATAATTTCTTGAACAGTATGAGCCACCACCTCCCATTTGAAAACAAATTTTTTCGATAAAATAGTAATCAAATCACTCTAGATGAATGTCTTAAAATGCTTAAAAAACTGAACATCAACTAAAAAATTCGCGAAAATCTCATGGTATACTCAGAATGTTGTCTTGAATCCAAATATGTAAAAATATACAGGGTACCTACTCCATTTAAAAATCGAAAGTTGCGGTCATTTCCGGATAAACCGGAAATGGTTTCATACCGTTCCTTATATCCAAAAATCCATTTTTCCAGGTAGTTTATGCCTCAAATTTCAAATGGATAATATAAAAAATAAAGGAAATACAGGGGGGGCTACTAGCCTGTTGCACCCGGTATATTAATCACTGGTTTCTTGCCTTATTTTTGACTAATTATTATATACCGCCAATGTGAAGTTAAATAAATATTTTGAAAATTCAGATGTACTGTAATATTTCAATGGAAACATGCCGTACATTTATTATGTCTATTTAACATCATCAAATAGGTAAATTATACCTGACAAAAAAACCGCTGCCCAAGGAATCACTACTTCCACATCCAGATTTTCTATCCAAGTCTCTCACAACGAAAAAAAAATTGTATGTGGAAATAATTGTTTATGGAGCTTTAATAATATAATATTTGAAACTGTCTACCCCAAAAACCCATAAAACGATATCCCGTATCGGCAGTGGGGTGGGGGGTGGTAATAGGGGTGGCTAATGCCAAGAAATTTTTCAAAACTTTAGCTTCTCTTTTTTTTTCTTCTCTTTCTAAGACAAGCAAAACTTTTTATAAAGAATGACTTTTTTCGGCAAATCAAAAATAAGAAAGTTTACAAGAGTGCGGTACCCCAGCCGAGGACACACTTGTATATAAACTATGTTTTATCATAAATTTAAAGTAAAATGTTTTTAAGGCATCGATTAAGAACACAAAAATATTACAATATATATAAAACATCGAAGCTGCAATATGTATATATTGCAGTCTGTGTCTCGAACGAACTTTAAGTAGATTAGGTAACATTGATCACAATGTTACTTTAAAACATTATTAGTATTTCTAATAAGGCTAACATAAAACGAATGAAAACTGCAGTCGGGATTTGTCGACAGCGAATACCTATGTGAACAATAAAAAAATATATTGGATACCTAAAGGTAAATCGTTCCGTATTCGAACAAATAGTTAGATATTAGCAGTCGGCTGCGCCCGACAGCAACTTCCACCCGTTTAAAGAAAAATAACTGAATAGACAAGACTATGGTAATATGTATGGAAGTTGGTAATGTTTAACAGTAAATTCGAACGAAGCTCGACTTGCTCGGACCTTTTTGATCGAGCAGGAAGATTTTAATTTGACGCATGCGTAGTCTGCTTGAATTGTCCATAATGTTATTGACTTGTTGAGGTTAGAGTGTCATTTTGGCTAAATTCTGCGTTATTTTTTTTCGCTATACAATGTTCTACAAAATCTTCGAAACGTTATCTGTTAATACCCTTATAATATCCGGCAATTGATTAACATGCAACATAAACAGACATGAGAGGTTATGTTTTAACAGATTGCTTGTAGTCCACTTCAGTTCGTTTGATATTTGTTTCTGAAATAAATGGCTCCAAAGTCACGTGTAATTTATCTGTTTGCTCAGTGCTCTTATTTCCGATGTAATATCCAAGCCCAGCTTATAAAGATCCACCGTATGGGGAGGTTCCAGCCGCTTCCAGTAGCTGCCGATTTTTTTATTTTTATCACAAACTTGTCACAATACACTTAAAATATTTAACAAAAAACAGTCAGTAAAATCAGATTTTTAGGTCTCGAAATTGAAAGAATTCGGATATGAAGTAAAAACACTGATTTTTTAATGGTTTTTAACATGGTTTCTAAATTGTTTGAAGCTGCTTAAATCCTTCAGGCTCTGAGGTAGTGATTGTAAAGCTTAATAGAAGTTGTATATGATCCCCAGCCCACCTGAGTCAACTTACTCGGTGGAACATCTAAGTTTCGTGTTACATCTCTAATTTTACTGAATATAGCGAAAGCACTTGATACGTTAGATATACATTCTTTTAGATAAGTGAAAATTTCATGGTATATCAAGTGCAATATACCTATTCTACTTCAATAATCCTCTCAGTTCACAATTGCTTACAGCCAAGAGGGTGTAAAGCCTACAGCATTGAGGAAATTCATTCCAGTGTCCCTCAGGATTCAATTTTGAGTCCACCCTTGTTCCCTATATTTTCCTCTTGTGAACTGTACATGTAAGCGGATAACTTGGATACCTGAGCAGATTCTCTAGGCGCTGCGATTTGAAGGTATCGAAGATGAATGCTCCAGGAATTTCTCACTTAATTTGTTTTATCTTAAACAATATACACAATAAAAAAGAAAAAAAATTGTTTCGGAAAATTAAAAAAATTTAATGGCCGTAGTAATGTTCACTAGAGATATTTAAGAGGTGTAAGAAGCAGTGAGAAGTGCATATCAATTCCAAAATACCAGACTTCAACATTTAAATCAATTTTTCCGTATTAAGCCCCTTTATGTGACTAATAACATACCCTGGGTTTAAAAGATAAGCTGTTGGACAGCTAAATAATGCCCTTTTTGTGGTAATTTGTAATCAGTTCGATTTTAACGTTTTAACTATTTTGTCGATATTCTGTCTTACTTTCATTTTTGATGTTTGACTCTTTATGTCTTATCTGTATATTTATTTTTATGATATTTCGTAGTAAAACCCGAATGAAAATATTTTGTCCATTCTATTATCCAAAATTGTATGTTTCTGACGCAAAAAAAATATTTTTGAATTTGAATTTCAAGACCAAAAACTGTTTTTTTGAAAAACACGAGTGAATTACTATTTTTTGAAATACTAGCCTAATTTTTTTTTAGTCATCTTACAGCTATCTAATTGCATATATCTTCATATTATTGTTATTGTAAATGCTTACTTCAAGGTTTACTTTTAACCACAAGAATGAACAATAAAGAAACCAAAGTAAAGATAATTACATTATACTTCAATTTCAAAATATTTTCACCGTCCCGAATGGCTACGTACTTAAAACTTTGTGGATTTGTTGATTTATAGTAAAATAAATTTAAAATAAAACAAAAACGATTTTTTACTCCATATTATCATTTAAAACATCACACATAGTTTTTCTAAAATGTTTAATTTTGTCTATAACTTAAAATGCATTTTGTTGTGACCGAATAAAAGTTCTGTAGAAGAAACTGTTTGAATTAGATTCAAATTGGGGGTTTGAAAATTTCGTTTTAAAGTCGACTCTTCCGAGGACTCTTCATTATGGTCTGCTTGGCCTCTTGATTGAATCAAAAGGCGACGTCGGCGATTTGGATGTTAGTATCAAAAACGACTGACAAAGAAGACCTCTTCAACGTATGTCTCCCAGAAAGCAATTTCAAAAAAAGAATCGGATGTTACTTATCTATGTCTAGAAATCATTCTACAATAGTACTTGATGTTCATTTTTATCGTCCAAATTCCAGCCTTCTGTAGATTTCAACACGGTTACAAAATTGGAATGATGCAGAAAATGAGAAGGTTAGTAAGATAAATGAAACTACATCTTAAGTGATGAATTCGAAACTGTTGCTCATACATTATGAGAGAAAAGTCACGCATTTGCAATTTTTCGAGTCCAGGTGCAACTTATGAAGGTTCTGTGGCCTTTATAGAAATCGCCTTTAACGCATTTTTCAACAAGAAAATACAAGATCTCATATAGCTTTTACTAGGATGCTCTTAGAAATACGAAGTAATACATTTTACGTGACTCGTTTCGTTAGATTTCTGAACTTGTCTTTCACGGAGAATTTGTAGGGTATCGTGGGACAAAGAATAACGTTTATTATTTTAGTCAAAAAGAAAATTTGATAAACTTCACCACGATGACAAGTAGCGTGGGACAAGACCTTTGAATCATATATTCAGTAGCATTTTTTGAATATGTCAGAAGAATCACTTAATGTATTGTAACATAATTTTTACTATTTTTATTTTTTATTTTAAAACATAAACGTTTGACGCTTTAATAAATATATATTTTTACAAAGTTCCAAGATTAACATTAATATTTATTTAAAATGTAGGTAAGTATATATTTTTTTGTTATATATCGTTAATTGAATATCGATGTTTGTAATTTCCCTGGTTCTATTATACTAGACGATTATGTAATTTACTTAAGATTTTAGATTTTTAACAATCCATATACTTTTCCGCATCTCAGTGACAAATTAATTCTATTGCTATTGCACATTCCGCTGAATGTGTGTACTACCCTCGCTCAGCGATCTTGATTGAAGATTGTTGAAAAGGGACTAATCTATAAAATGGTACAATTTTTTAGATTGATTTGAACTTTTACAGTTAATCTACGTATGTACGTGCATACGGAAATACTCAGACAGCAATCCTTAATAGATCATCTTGATTTTTTTAATTGTTACTTCTACTATTAGAATAAAACCTTAATAAGTATAGAAAATATGATTTTTTTTCTAAAGTCAAATATATGAATGTGAGAATTTGCAGAGGTAAATATAATAATAATAATAATAATTTATTTAGTCACTGCAATTTTACAATTGATGTGAACGTCAATAAGAGAGAGATAATGTTTAATTTATACCCTAAACTAAACAACATAATGCGGTATAATGTAAAAAGAAGGTAAATATTTACAATTTAAAAATACAGTCATTAAAATTTAAAATGTTTAAAAAGTTTAACATCATAAAACACACATATTTAAAGATAACTCTATCCAATACACAAGAAAAAAAATTACAAATTTAAAAACCGATTTACAGGATATAAGCAATTTTCAATTAAAAAAGTTTTAACTTTGTCTTTGTCTTTCATACGAATTGACGCCTTTAATATCATCCGGCAATTTATTGTAGAGAGCAACTGCATTATAATGTGGTGATTTTTCGTAAAGAGCTATTGCATGGTGAGGAGATCTTAATAAGTTTCGACACTTTGTGTAGTGAGAATGATTGTCACCAATCAGTTCAAAAACTTTTAGATTTAATTTGACGTATTTCAGTACAAAATATAAATAATTATTAAGTATTTATAAAGTAATCCTTACAGCTGTCCCTTGACCCAACTTTAAGAATAATTCTGATCATTCTTTTTTGCAAGACAAACACTCTTTGTATGTCAACACTTTGGCCCCATAATATAATATTTTAAGGTAGATGGCAGTAGGCTAAAGAGAAATAAACGTTTAATAAATGTCTGATGTCTATTGTAGGTTTAAGCTGGTTTAATGCAAAAGATGCCTTATTTAGTTTCTTGATTAATTCATTTGTATGATTCTCCCAACCTAGTTTACAATACAAGTAAATTCCTAGAAATTTAACTACTTTCGTAGGTTTTAGATTTAAGTTTGAAATATCAACAGCAAAATTTTCCGATAATGTTTTCCTATTGGAAAAAAATAACCATTACATTTTTGCCAAATTTAATATTAATGTATTTTTGTTACACCATTCATAGAACTGTTTTACAACTATATTCACAGTGGTTTGCAAGGTTTCGACATCAGCAGCTGTTATTACCATGGATATATCATCCGCGAACATGGTTATTGTCGCTTGGGATATATTTCTGAGAAGATCATTGGTAAAAAGCAAGAAGATAAGAGGCCCTAGGACCGATCCCCGAGGCACACCCATATTAACGTTATATTCTTCAGATATTGTATCGTCAACCTTCACTTTCAGTTTTCTTAGAAAATATTTAATCTACTGTAGAGTGATATCTCTGATTACCCAAGGAAAACATTTTTTTTATAACAAACGAAATATTAATGGTGTCAAACGCTCGAATTAAATCGAAAAATAAGTTGATCACATAATTATTTTTATCTTACTCATCATACATGGTTTGAAGAAATTGAACTGAGACAGTTTCCACGGATTTCCTTTTCTTGAAGCCCTTTGTGAAGCCATAATAAGCGTTAAACTTTTTTATCTTTCAAAATAGATACCAAGTATAATGAAAAAAATAAAGATAAAGGATGGGCGCATGTTTTTCCTTTTGAAGATTAACAGTTTTCGATAAAATCGCATATGAATTTATGATTTCCGTCATGATTTCCTCTTTGGCGATTAGTGACCCAATACTGCAATTATTTGCTACTAAATTTCCACCTCTTCTCTTGCATATATCCTTCCACTTTTTTGCCTTCCCTTCAATCTCTACAAGTGCCTTCATTGTTGGTAAATTTTTACAAAAATTAACGACAATTTAAAAAATAATAACAGTTAGGCCAATGAAATAATTTTATCCTCATAGCATTTACTGAATAAAAAGCTTGCAGGGTGTGCATTTTTAGTTTTACCAACGATTGTTGTTATTTAATTATTTAGTCAATAATAATCATTCATCAAAAATATAATTTAATTTGTCTTTTCGTCTACTAAATTAATAAAAACAAAATATAGTAACAAGTTACCCGTGAAGTTCTCCACTTGTTTTTATTTATATATCGGCAATAATAAAACAAAGATAAGTAATCCCATTAAGACTCTTTCTTATCTTTACTAAAGAGCTCCCACTTATTGTTAATCTCTGTTAAATATGCGTGCGAATGAAAAGATTCAGTGAAGCCAAAGTCCGTCGCTACAATCCTATGATCATGGGAGGGTGGCACACAACTGTAAACTCAGAATTTAGGACCTGTCTACCGATACAAAAGAGATCATGAGTTTGTTGAAATCCAAAAGATTTCAGGCAATGCGTCAATGTTAGAATGGTTGCGTGCTGACATTTCTAGGAAAGGAGATTGTTGAGATGTACCCATTTTACATCTTTGAATGTAGGTAGGGAATACATTTAACGATGTCGTTAAAATGTTTGTTATTTCGGTTGTTCCGGTTTAAAATCCTTAAATAAATCCTACAAATTGCAGAAAATCCGCATCTAAACTATTTGTTTGTTTATTCTAAATATATACGCATTGAGTTTCAATGAGAGTGTAAAGGATTTATTTCATTTTATTTCATTCCATTTCTATTGCGGTTGTTCGTTTTGTTTCTGATCAAAGGTTAGAAAAATCACAGGCAACAGTGTTATAATTATAAAATATATCGAAATAATTATTGACATATCCGGACTGGCTATGTTTGGGGCCCACGCATTCTGCGGAGGGCCCCCTTTAAAACACCGAATAGAAAAAAAAAACCCAGTTGGATAGGTTTTTTAAAAATTATTCAAATGCCAAACACCTTGAAAACTAATTAATATTTTTTTAAATTATACCGGAGTGCACGCCATTTCATCGTTTATTTTATTCTTATTAATCAGATATAATATATCATTTTCAGCATATTTTCAGCAAAGGGTTTAATATATTCCCAGAGAGTCACTTTTTCAGGCTTTTAAATTTTTCTTAATTTGAAAAAATCTCTTTCGCGTGTGATTTGTGTGCAGGATAGAGTTAATAAAACGTAAAGATGTATTTTTATACAAAACATTAAGAAAATTTAATAAATCCGTCTGAAGTGATTTATAAATCCATTACAACCTGAAGAACAAAGGTGCACTAGTGCAGTTATATCCATTTTGGTGAATATTATTTTTCACCCAATCAAAATTTCATCTTTCTCTTTATTGCCAGTTACGGACTTTACTGTTCCAATTCTCTGAACTTCTCCCCTGCACTCAGCTGTCAAAGCATCGTATTGGTCAGCAAATTGTCTTAATTTTTCTAGTATTTCAACTCGATTAACACCAGTGAGTTCACTGAGTTTAATGAAGTGCTTTCCTGCGATTGTTAAAAAAAAACTGTACTGAAAAAAGGTAGAAAAGAGCATTATTTCACTCTGGCGTACAGCCGAATCGTAAAATTATAATGAAAATAATTGAAGTTGTCATTTTGACCTTGGTTTTGAAGTTAACCCAGAAATTTACTGATTTAAATTGAGGACAGTCGTAGAAAGAATATTCCTGCACAGAGTTTTTTCCTCGATCATGTGATTGCCAAAGTTCCCATTCGCCCAAAAAAGTATCACTTTATGTACTGGTTAAAGTAGAATCAAGTGTACTGAGAAAGCATTTATTTTAAAATTTTGTTCTGGCAAAAAATTACCAGATTCATCTGAAGTCATTTCATCTGGCATTTTTTCCTTACACTAACTCTTTGTTCTTGAAATCATTTTCAGCGTAGATTAGAGATTCATTATAAATCACTTCATCAAATTCACCAGTTACTGTTTTTACTTTTTTCATAGTTTTAAAAATATACCGTCACATCTCTTGAACTTTATCTGATGTGTTAACTTTCCAACTACACGCCACGCCTTAAAATAGTCAAGATAATTTTACTGCAAAAATATTAATATAACAAAATACAGGTCTGAAATGATTACTACAGCAAAAATGGTCTCAAATTGTTCCAACTTAGTAACAAACTTTGGACAGATTTTGCGCCATATCGGTCACTGATTGTACCTACTTTAAAATTTAAAAAGGTAACAAATCTACAGTTTTCAATATATTCAATGTTTTTTGTCAATTCAAAAATGGATTAAAGGCTTATTGTCTTTGTTCCACCATCATGTAGCTCCGATTTTGTTTAACCGATACAATTTTTGATGCTTCTTTTGTCGTTTGAGCCAGAATCTACAAAACATTCATTCTTTTGTAAGAATCTAGAGCACCGTGTTGCACTAAACCAATTAATTTTTGATTGTGGTGTTGAGTCAGCCATGACCAAATTTAAAACATGTGCTTTACAATTACTCTATCCTATTGAGGGATTTTTTCTTATAATATGGGCCTTCCGAGCATTACAATACCCCTTGCTCCTTCCTACCCAGTCCCACTATGGCTAGTGATTAGTAACTTTTTTGTATTTTGGTGTAATGAGATGAACCACATAATACACTGGCACTGCTTTCTTAAAAAAACCTCGTGTATGGAGTATAAACAATGTAGGCTCATATCAACTGCGATAAGAGCAATCTGCAAATATTATTGGTCATATATTTATTTATAACTAAAATATCTCTGTCTTTAGTAATAATGTGTTTATAATTCGCTTTATAATCTGATTGGAAGATTTATTTCTACTAATTATTGCCAATCTACCTATACTTTGCATAAATAATTTCTCTCAATATAGTAACTAATAAACATCGTGCGTCATTGTGGTATTGTATGTTATTTATTGATATTTTCGGCAGCGTTTAAATTTGCATGAGACACTAATTGCAACTGACTGATAAATACTTTCTCATATCAGAGTTTTGCAACTATAAATACGGCATGCAAATCAACTTCAAGTTGAGTTTTCAGTAAAAGTTTCAAGTATTTAAACATAACTCCACTAATAGTTTCTTATATTAAGTCAATATTATTTATCATTTCTAAGTTTATTGGTATTATTAATAAACTAAGTAAACAATAACAAATCAAAAACTAGAAACAGGAATATCTTTAGAGCGGTATTTTGCTTTTAGATAAATTTAGTGTCTGTGGAAGTTTCTTCTTAAAATTTTAGCTTTGGTTGTTTAAATTCCCATATTTTCTTATACCTTTAATAAATTGGGAAATGTATAGATATTGACTGAGAAAGAGAATTAAATTGGACCCATAGTTGCTTCTGCTGTATAAAAATTTTCGTCCTGGCACTTACCTTGGTGGTGCTGGTGGATGAAAAGGTCCTCCTGGTGGTTGCATCCTGTGATCCCAAACATATCTCCCGTCGTGGGTCCTTTGGTCGACCGGTAAGGGTGCATGGAACGCCGCAAAAGCCGACGGAAACTGCATTGGTAGTCCTGCAGACATCGCGGCTTGAAAGTCCGCTTCTTTTTCCGGCATGTCACTAATCACATAGCACTGTTTGCTCAGTTTTGCACCATACTAGGATAACCACTTAGACAGTTTATTTCACTCGAATCACTAACTGATGCCTCAATAAAATCAATTATCGTTACCCAGCAAATAAGGAAATATCAAGTAGTCGAGAAACAGTAAGGCACATGTTTCGTAAATGTCGTTTTGCACATCGTCTGCATCGAGAGGTATTTTTATCCTCGGACGCGAATGCACTGTACTAGTATTATTATTGACAATTGCATTTGCATCTAGAGCTTTATGGGAATAAATTATCCTGTCTAGACGCCGAGATTGTTCTGTCGCATTTAAATCAACACTTAAAAACTGTCAGTTGGTGTCCATGATGGATAATTTGGAATATTTTACTTTGTGATTGTCACAAGCGTAAGAAGGCACATGCTTTATTAGTTAAATGGGCAAAATACGACACTGCCTGACTCTAGACTACGTACAACTAACTAGAGTAGAGGCAGGCGATCAGTTGACAGGCAGGCCTTACAACTCAACTAACTAGTGTGGGAGAGGGGCTCTCGGGGAGGGGCCTATCCCAGACCGACTGCAAGGGAATGGACTCACATTCTCTACTCTCTTATTGAGCCAGTGGCGGAACTGTGGAAGGGAGTTCTTTCCTCAATCAAGGAATCATTAAGATGTTTTCGGATTTGAGTGACAGTTTTAAAGTGTTGCATGTACGGTTTGATTTCCTGGCAAGTAATTTAGCTGCTGGTTATCTAACCGAAGCGGTTGTTGAATATAGTCTAATCAACAACTCTATTACTTACTTGACAGTGATAAACTAGACTCAAGTGGATTACCTATCCGAATCAAAAGTATAATTATATTTTGCTGTTCTATTAATATTTATATTGCAGTTCTTTTATGAACATATATCATTCATTAATATGTTTACGTACTTATTTAGAATTGCAACAGGCAAGTTTAATTACAGGGATTGGACAACATGATAATAGCAGAAAATAAAAACATAACTAAACTCCAGTAACAAACATGTGGTGTGTGTGTATTTATTTAAATGCTAAAAATAATTTCTCTTGGCTAAGAGACCCACATTGGGTATTCTGTGTTGCAAAATAGGTTTGCAGATGGTTGATTTAAAAAAAAGAACTTGAAATATTGTAATGAGTCTTCAAAGAAGAACGACATCAAATAGCCAATTCCAATGAAAATGTAGTACTTAGGTATATACAGGGTGTCCCACGGCATATGAGCAATCTCTCGGGAGCTTAAATTTTAGTTAGGAATAACACTTTATGTTCAAAAAACTTTTTTCGATGGGATGTACCCCCACTGAGATACGCATCCCTAAACACAGAGTGGAAATTCTGAATAGAGGCACGTAAAAACATGAAATTTATTGTCTTATTAACAGATCAGGGAGGCTGGGGGTGAGTTACCCTCAAGATATTTTACACCCATTTTAAGGCTTGTAAAGCATAAGAAAAAAAAAAGGTACTCTGTTGAAATCGTTAAAGTTTTCAAGAAAAACGCAGTTGAATGTTAATAAGTAATTTTCAATTTAATTATTGCATTTTATTGTATTTTTCCAAAGAAAAACGCATTACTTTGACTGAGATAAAGCTGAATGATTATTAAAAGTTTTTGGATTTCATTAAGAAAATCACAACAGAGGTTCAACGTCAGTTCTTTTTGCTTTAATACACTCCCAGGCCCGACGAATTGAAGACTATTACATCCTATACCATCCTTTAGCGTTGGTTCGTATTTCATCGGATTGAAGCGTGATTCATTGTGGCAGTTCCTTTCTGATCTCTACTGAAGTAGAATAAACTAAGTTTTTTTATGTGTCCCCACAGATAAAAATCTAAAGGATTCAAATCAGATGATCGAGGAGGCCGAGCGGTAAAAAGAAAGTATTGAAAACTGCTTTTCTCACTCTGTGTTCAGAAATGCATGTCTCAGTAGTAGTAGGGGTGCATCCGATCGAAAAAAGTTTTATAAACATATGGTGTTATTTTCACCTAAAGTTTAAACTCCTGGGAGATTCCCCACAGTAGGGTAGTTGTTTTTATAATTGCCAGGTAACGGGTTTCACCTTACACAGCTGGTACCGGATATCATTTGACCGGGTACCGGGCGCCTGTTTATTTTATTAATTTGTTTACTTTGTTTTATACATTATAGTTTAAAAAATGACACGTAATGTTAAAAATGTGATGTCATAACCTTGTTGGGTATACTTATCCCTTTTGTGTTTCAAATTTATAATTTAAATCTTAAAAAAAAATTGCATTTACTACCCGGTACCCGGCTGGGTACTGTGTTGTTATCCGGCGAAATCAGGCTTCCCTGAAAATGGGCCAGGTACCCGTCATGCTGGGTATTTACCGAGTATCCGCGGTGCATCTCTAGCCTATACGTTCTGAGGCACTCTGTATATACCTAAGCACTCCGATTTCATCTGAATGAGCTGTTGGGGAATGCATATCTGAGTAAGGGTGCATCCTATCGAAAAAAGTTTTATGAACATATGGTGTTATTTTTACCTAAAATTTATGTTACCTGCCTTTATAATCTGGGACACCCTGTATAGCTTAGTCACATTTTGGTGTTCGTGCATGTGTTGTATTAATTTTGATATCTTCACCGAAAGTTATAGCAAATGGGGTGTAAAAATTAATCCAGTTATTGGACTTGCAATCATTTTATTAATATTTGGAAGTTGAAATTCACGTTCCAAACCCAAAGACCTATCATCTAATGTGCATTTTCTATATTTTGCTTATTTTCTTGGATCGGTTTAGTGGAGGTGGAACTGAGCGAACATTTTTGTGAAAAAGGAAATGTCGAGATTTTTTTCAACTTATTCTGGACGTCGTAGAAGGTCTGCAGATTAATTTTTTATTTTCTCCGTGAAGCGGATGCCATCTTTGAATGTTTTGAAAGAACGATTCTATTTCTGCTTTGCATTTTTTAATTTTTTAATATCTCAGGTTCTATTGGTCAGATTGGATTATTCTTAACCAATTTTTCTGCAAATCTATGTATGTTTAAACACTTTAAGGGCCGGTTTATCAATAGAATGTTATGTTAGTTGTTTGCTGTTTATTTTGGTACAAGTCAGTCAGAGTTAAATTAGCTCGTGCGTCAAAGCGGAGGTTATGCCTGTTTGCTCTAGGTTAACCTACAAATTTTATGTTCCTTGTGATTTGTAGATAGTTGCGTGGAAAATCAAAGTTATTTTTTGCTAAAGTTATTACAGTGGAAGCTTCGCCGCAATAAGTGATGATGATGACGATATTCTGGAATTTTTGGAACAATAGAGACGGTTCTACATACTTAAGTAACGAAATAATCCCTTTGAAGATTATGGCGATGTGGACTTTCTCATCAAGTTTAGGTTAAAGAATTCTGCAGTAATATTTATTTTGGAAATTGCATAAGTAAATGTCAGCAAATATGCCTTTTATTATTTTTAAATTTAAATGAACAGAAGGAACCAAATGTTTTTAACTTAGTAAGAAAAACTTAAAACGAAAAAAATCACACATTTTTCGACAAATCACAATCAACCTAGAGCTGGCAACTCCGCGTTACCAACCTCAAGTTATTCAACGGTTTACTAACCCACACAATAAAATGTAGTATGGATATGGGTTTCACACTCACTTTGACCTAAGGTTTTTAGTTTTATTTATAGCCTAGGAGTTTTAGTCAAAATATAGCTTATAGCTTCTACTCGGAATTAATTATTGTAAAGATGATTGATGTAGTTTTTGTGCAGGACAACACGTACCAAAAAGTCCCCTACTTTTTCCCGTCGGCTTCTCTGTCGCAGAAATTGCAGAGCTGGCTATAGAGTGCAGCAGAAAGATTGCTACTGGTTCGATTTGGGTCGAAATGATCATATTAGCTTCGGAGAAGCATATCCATTCATATTTCAGATGTTCCATGCATATTTTGTTCAAAATTTTCCGTTCTAGTGCTGTCAAAATTTTAAAAATTGAAAAAATTCCGAAATGGCGCCATTGTGGATAAATGCAGATTTGGAGGGGAAAATGTACCCGAATAAATATTTCTCTTCATACATAAACTTTTCCCGCCAACAAGTGCTGCCTGTGAAAAACATTCGTTCCCCTCATACTTCCAGGTGAGGGCTTTAGAGAGAATAGTGTGAGAATTGAATCTCTCGAAAAATTTGCAGCACTCAACTAATGTGCGTGTGCTTTTTTGCAGGTCCAGCAATGGCTAGACGTCAACCTCAATCTGGAAGACTGGGGGTAGAAATCAGGACTCCAGCGCCTGGTTTAGGTTCCTACTACAAGGCAGCCAGATCCTGATAGCCTGCTACGGCTAATTTCTTGTGCCTGCAAGGCGGTCTGCGGTGCCCGGTGCAACTGCAGGAACTTTGGTCTGAACTGCAGCATCATGTGCAGGAGCTGTAGAGGATCTAGCTGCACAAACAGCCAGTCAGTGGATATGGATGATGATCCGGACGACCCTACTTCATAATAGATCAATAATGTCAATTCTTGACGAATAAAGTCTGACAAGTTGAATTTCATTCAATAAATCTTTATAAAACACCAATAATATACAAACAGGAATTCACAAGTCTCATCAGTGCAGCCAGGGAAGTTCCATCGGGCACATGACGCTACAGAGAAGATAACAATGTAAAGCTCAAAGTACGAAATGTTTGTTCAGGTAAGTTTTCCCCTCCGAATCTTCATTTATCCCCAATGGCGCCATTTCTGAACTTTTCAATTTTTGAAATTTTGGCAGCACTAGAATGGAAAATTATGAACAAAATATGCATGGAACATCTGAAATACGAACGTATATGCTTCTCCGAAGCTTTAATGATCATTTCGACCCAAATCGGACCAGTAACAACCTTTCTGCCGCACTTTGTAGCTCTGCAATTTCTGCGACTTAGGCCCTTGTTGCTCCGCAAAAACAGGGAAGCCGACGGGGGAGAATAAGGGACTTTTTGGTACGTGTTATCCTGGACCAAAATTTACAATCCTGAAAATTTTTAGCTTTACAATAATTAATCCCGGATTAAAAACTAAAATTCCCGGGCTATGAGATTACTTAGCTTGTAGTGCATATACTTGGATCAAATTTTCGAATATAATACACCTATTTTCAATGATGAAGAAATTTAAATAACTTGACGATTATTTTAGCCAACATTTAGGTGAAACATCCCAGCAGCTTACATTTCTCTTCCGTTATAGCAATTTAAAATTTTTGTCTGGTGCAAATATCTTCTGATGAGAATCTTCTTTGTAAAATTTTTTATTTTGTAAAAGTAACACACCACAAAAATAATATCAAAACAGTTGGAATTCTCCTAATTACACCATTTCGTATGTATTCAAAATTTACAAAACAAAAAGAAACGAAATCATTTGATAGTGACACACAGCTGTGTCCCTTTAAATTGGAATTTTTCAAGTATCTTTATCTAATATGTTGTTTTCTTTCTGATCGTCTCCTCTTGTGTAATTCTCTACTCTTTGCTTAGAGTATAAAGAAGTACAACACGTGACGTGACTAAATGTATAAATTGAAATTTCTAAATTGAGAAATTTTAGTGGCAACAGAAAATTATTAAACGTAACAAATTGTCAGATTAACACATTCTGCTTTCATATGATGTAGATAAAAATTAAAATACAACTTTTTGACAATTATTACTACGAATTATTATTAAAGAATTTCTATAGCCCAAGGTCCAAGTCATAAATCCAACACAACGGCTAATTTAATATATTTATATATGCGCGTAGACAATAGATGAAATTTTAGTGATTATTTTTTATCGTGTTTGGTGTAAATTAGTAAGATTAGGCTTAATTTGAATTTTTATGTTTCACTCGAACGATCCTTTTGGTTAGAAAAGTAATTTTCTTGGGAATTTATTGTAATGCGTCTGAGAAGTCAGAATGTAGTTTGTTTAACTTTGAACATTTAGGTAAATTAGTGAAAAGACATTTACGCTGTATCTTGAAAGTAATAAAATTATGTTTATCGAATAGGAATTTGTAACTTAATTAGAATTAATTTCCGTAGCATTTGTATTTGTAAGCGAGTAATAATTTTATATCTGAATTTCGATCAACCCATTATTAATTTACTTGAAATTTCAATAGTCTGTTTTTTGCTTTTATTTATATATTAAATTGGTTTCATCACTTTAATTACTTGCAACATCATATATTGGCAGTATTTGAAAATTGAAAAGATTACAAGTATGTTTTATTTAAAATTTCAGAAACAATATTAGGCACTTTTGTCTGCGTCTAGACTTCTTTTGTTCTTTTTACAGGGTACCAAAGGGTACCAAAGGCGGGATGGTTAAAACCGCTGCCTAAGAACACTACTTCCAGATTTCTTATCCAAGTTTCTTAAGCCGAAAAAAATATTGATACTATTGATTTGCACCCTACTATGTAGAAAAAATTGTTCATAGACTTTAATAATATAATATTTCAAATCGTCTACTCTAAAATCTCATAAAACGATAAGCCACATTGGTAGTGGGTGATGTAAAAAAAAATTGTGACCTTTGGTCCTTGTACAAACGCTAAGTCACAATTTTATTTTCTTTCTCCTTTTAATAATGGGGAGTGGGCGGTAATGGTGGTTATAGTAGAAGTGGGTGTTGCCATTAAAATTTTGGAGACCTTAACTTCCCGTGCATATGCTAAATCCCTTTTTTATGGATCCTTACTTGCTTGCTTTCCCAATTTGGCCCCATTAATCATCTCAACTCTTCAATGGAATAAGATCAAAATATAGTATAGTTACAGATCTTATTATAATTCATAGGTGTACCAAATTTAAGTCAATGTCAGAAACCGTTCCAGAGTAATCGTGCGCTCAAAAAAAGTTACAGATAGACCGACAGACACATAGGGATTCTTTTCGCCCAAACTTATAAACTCAACTATCCATGACATTATAAGCCTGTCTGAATGAAAATAAATCACTATACTTCCAAGATTTTACCAAACTGTAAATAGTTTGGTAAAATTGATCTACGCAGATAATTTAGAGTTGGAATTGGGAATTGATAGTTTGGACTGTACGTCTCTACGATCATGTGCAAAAGTTGTCGTTGTCAAAATTATACCAATAACGGAGTAACAGACACCACTGATGATAATAACATAACATGAAAAGAAGAGGTAAAAAATTAATGTAACCTGCCTTCTACCAATGACGTAAAATTTAAGTGTAATAAGCCTAATAGGGAACCCACTGCAAAGAACGCGCTAAAATCTGTTCCTCAAGGTGTGGTCTGGAAATGAGCTCTAAAATTTCAGCTATATGCATTCATCTTCTTCTATTCTGATCATCTTGATAAACGCTTTGTGATCCATGCCTCATCAAGTTTCTTTACAGCCTGTTTCTTGGTAAAACTAGTTCAACGTTTTGTAGGGCGTCCCCTTCGCCGCTTGTCATCTGGTTTTTCCTGATTCACTGTTCTATAATAAAAAACGAGAGAATACGATCCAGTAGAGCCATTTTCTTAAAGAATCGAGTCATTAATAAGATCATATCCAAGAAATTCATAACAAACATCTTCAGACCCACATCGCCAAAGCATTAATACGCCGCGCCGTCTGTTTGCCTTCCTAACAGTCCATGCCTCAGAGACATAAATAACTCTCGAGAAAACCAGGGTGATATCAAATGTGATGCTCTTATCACGAACTTCAACTGGCATCTTGTTATCTGTATTCTCCGTCGAGTCTCATATTACCAGTTAACATATCGTTAAGAAGGATTCCATGCTATCTTGTTCATAAACTCACAATGGCCAATAAAATAGAGTAGAATAGAGTAGAACAGCATGGAATTGAATGGAGTGGCATAGGATTGAACAGAATTTAAGACCAATTAAAAGAACAGAAGAGAAGATAAGATAAGGGGAAGGAAGGGAAGGGAAGAGAAGGGAAGAAAGGGAAGAGCTACTCGTGGGCCTGTTTCGGTGAAATGAGAACTAAAATACAAATTTCAAAATGCAAAAATAGACAGTTTAAATGACTTTTTAGGCTTGAAATTTTAACTCAGATGCAAAAGCAGGCAGATCTAGCACTGGCTAAATGGCAAATGCTGACATTTTCTGTTCACCAATCAGATTTGCTGGATTGTTACATAATTAGGAAGTTTCCTATTTTAGAAATATCATGTACATTCAACCTCATTTAGTAGTCTTTCAGATAACTAGTCAAACAAACAAAAAATTATCTCGATATCTGAAAAACTCACGAACTTATTCAATTTCTTATTTGAATACTTCGCCTCGGCTGAAGTCCACCGTGACGTCACAATACATAACGCGCTGACTTGCCATGCCGGCGGCCCGCCGTATTTTCGGTTTATTTAGTGTATTTGCTCAATTTTCTGAAATGTCACAAAATGTCACTTTTGATTCGTTTGTGCCCAGCCCAATTTTCGAATTTCGCCGTGCAATTTACGATCAGCTGTATCTGAAAAAGACTTCCTCTTTACGTCGTGACATCATACGACCGTCCCAATGGTGTTTTCCGAATAATATGAACGTGTCAAGATTGCATGTTTTAGCAATTTTTTCGGCTCTCAAATGCAAGCTGGCTATAAACTGCCGGTGCCTGCCAGCGAGTATAAAGGTGCCCGTGCCCGTCGCTGTTGGCGTAATCGAGCCTCAGCCCAGATGATCGCAGCATTGCAAACTTGGAAGGACCACAACTTTTTTATTTATAGAGATAATTAAAAAAAAAATTACGAATATTTTTTAGATTTTTACGACTATTTATTACGAGAAAATGAGAAAAATGGAAACTTCCTAATTGGCGAGTTTGAAAAACTGTCAGTTACTTAGTACAATAAAACGTATAACTATAGACTTGCTTCATTTTATATCCACTTATGTATCTACATACTGCACCTATTTCATTTTTATTAAACCTCAAGCACTTTGAGTAACATAAGTTAAGTGCGGTATCAGTCTTTTCCCTGGCTAAACTGCAAAATCAGACGTTATAATTTGCTTAATTATAAAAAGAATTAAGTGGCCAGATGTGCTCTATATATCCTTTTAAGTTAATAATCAGAAAAAAAAATAACTATTTTATACTGTATCATTCTTTTGCGTTTTGCTCAAATATTGTCATTTGCAAATGTCTGCTATTGCATTTATAGGACTCATGTGCAGAATTATATTAATACCAGCAATTTATAACAAATAGTTGTCACAAACACCTGTCATTGCCTTTTTATCTAGTGGCAGAAAAATTGAGGTTTTGCAATCATCGGGCAAGATTTCTGTGGCCCACACTTCTTGACATATTCTATAAAGGTTCTCACTCTATCCTGACCAATAACTTAAGTGCCCCTGTCATGATTTTGTCGATCCCAGCAGAACACCACGTTTTAAGTTTTGTACGGCTGCCTTCACGGATTTCAGTATTGTAGGTTTGTGTTCGTTGTCCTGCTGTCATTCTTCAGACTTGGAGTAATCACTTTCTTCACTTTTGAAAATTTGTGAGTTCTAAGTGTATCACTGACGTTAATGTGATCCGAACGCTACTACAATTTTTCGTTTCATCGATGATAAACCTTAGCCCATTGAGAGTCAGATTTCTTCCATGGATTTTAATCTTGAATCAAGCCGAACTCAGCTTGAACTTAGTTGGTTCAACTTACTCTGTCTCTTATACACTTTTGATTTCAAAGCAGTGTTAATGTGGACGATCTTAAAACCTTGCGTTTAGACATACTTACCAAGAAATTGAAGTATTATGGTTGCCAGTGCAGTATTTGGTGGTCTGTTTTCACTCTCAGAATGTTTCGTTACAACTTTAAAAAGACGACTTATGACCTGAGACCCGAAATAGACGAAAAAAGATTTGCTCCACTTTGATCGCTACTCTGCTACTCCTTGATATCTTTATGCACTTTTGCTGATATGCGTCTTAATACTAATCACTTTTAGAAATAACTCGGTAGTTTCTGGTCTGTAATCGATGTCCCGAACAAACGCGTGGAAGTTAGTTCAATAAAAAGGTCCTGAATCCAATTAATATGTGTATATATTGATAAAATAAAATTCAATTTGTATAAAGTAAAAATAATTCAGTGCTTAACTAAATAAATATATATAAAACCAATCAAATTTGCATACCATGTTTGGCAAGTTAGGGTGTTTAATCTCAACTATATACAAGGGTTGGAGTGGTGGTAAGAATCGACTAGCACACAAAGATTTAAATTCTTCTGCAAAAGAATGGAAGGATTGGAATTGTCGGTAATATTTATTGACATGTTGGATCGCTAGCTTTAAAAGTCTCTATGAATGATTATATCCTTAGACAAGAACAATTGAAAACGCCTTTGAAAGCAACGTGTAAGTTATACTAAGTTTTGTGAAGCTGAAGTCGACATTCCCAAAATATTATGTCATCGTGTGACACAACGTTTTTTGGAATTATGTCGCCCAATATCGACGTACTCAAAATTTCATCAAGTCAAACTTTATTGCAGTTTGGAAAATTTTCATTTTATTAAAGTTCTTCAATTAGGCAAAGTTTTGTAACATTAACACTCACAGTTTTCAGGTTCTTCCTAGTTTGTCCTTCACAGTTTCAGCTCTTATCCAGAGTTCTGTGCCATTCCATGCTTTGACTGCAGTGATATATTTTCTGAGTTTATTTTGGAAGGCCGGGCTATCGGTCTGATGTGCACATGTCCTTGTATTTGCCTTCGACATGTTTCCAGCTTCAACAATAATGTACATAGCATTATTATCATCAACAGCTGCATGTTACACTAGTACTATTTATTGTCAGTTACGTTCATTGCACGTACGTTATTCAAATTAAGTAAGAAAAAATTAATAGAAGTTTTTAGTTATTTTATTTTGTTAAGGCTCATGAAGCGCCTCTGATACTGGTTCTGACTTCTGACCATCTTGCACTCTCAGATGTAAAAGATTTAAAGATACCTATAACTCCATAAAGATGTAGGTATATAAGTTTTGATGACACTGATGTCAGATATGAAAAGATGATAAAAAATACACGACAATTTTAAGAACATCTGATAATTTAACTTTTTACACTTAACTAGCTAGAATATTGAGATTTAAGATAAAATTTCAACGAATGCAGTGCAACTTCAACTAGTTTCTCTATTATGTAAATGCATTGTTTTGCTTTATGGTTATATTATGTGTTGTTACACATGTACTGCTACCACAAGAAACTATAATGAGTGTTATTTGTGGACTTGTTTAAATTTTAAATAGAAGATGTATTGTGTCGACTTTGTATGCTTATACAAAGTAGAAAAGATATACAGGTGTCAGAGAAAATAGTTTAAACAAATTTCAGTAGACTTAACTGAAGATAAGAAAAAGTTCCTAGACATGCATTTGTGTATGTTTTGTTTCCGAAATACAGTTTGTTAATGACAATAAAACTCAGGAATACTCATAAGTAGATGTGTTAAATTGTTGAAAGATCGCCACGTTGGGAAGAAAGTCATGCATAGTAACAACAATTTCATGTACAGCGTGTGCAATTTAAAACCTTAACACCCTTTTATTTTTGAACGCGTTGGTCAATTTATCTTTTTTATATTTGAGTTATAGTCCTAGATAACCCATATTTGAGTGTGGAGAAATAATTAAAGTTTTTATGTTTTCAATTCCTTTTCAATTCCTGTAGAGAACTGCTAAATGGATCCAAATTTCGAGACGGCCTATTTTTTGTCGAAAAGGTACATGAGCGATTCCTTAAATACCTTTATATAAAGTTTGACTTCAATGTCTTATATAGCGTACTTGTTGCATAATGGCAAATTTTAAAATTTTTCACTCTCATCCTGTATAAAAGTCTATTATATTTATAAAAAAGGCAAAGTAATCATTTGAGTTAGAGATACACCAGACATCTAGGTATAAAATTTTATCGCCATTTTATCGCCATAATCTCCAGCACCGTATTTTTTTCCACTCTATTATTTTTTGGCCACATCAATGGAAGAGAAAACTATATAGAATGGTTAAAATTCCGGGAGCTCCAAATGAAAAGCGGCGAGAAGGACTCTCTCCATTGAGCTGATAGGAAAGAGTTTAACAGCCTAATAGGCTATGGCTACAATTGGCTTAATACTGCCAGACGTACCATACATCAAAGACGTCGTGAGTAAACCCTTTGCTTTGATCTTCTTTCTTTTATTTTGCTCTGTTTGATACTCATTTCTACACGTTCTTCTGTTGTCTTTGACATCGTTTTCTCACTTTCATCTTGAGAAGTATAATTTTTCCTTCACACAAGCGCGAAAAGTCTGTCCTTGTTTGTTCATCATGGTTTCTCTTCATTTCACTTTTTGTCGTTTAGGTTAGAATAGAGGTAATGGCTTCCTGTAATAAACATTATCGTGGTTGTACGGGCCAAAGACATTTTTTTGAAAGAAAATGCTTTTTTAATTTGATACAATTAGATAATAATACATCATAGGTAACACAACACATGAGAAAGTATCTTTTCCGAACAGTAAGAGTGATTACACGTAAATTTAAACCTAAAACGTGATCAATTAAGGATTCCACCAGTACTCTAACAACTGACAGAGATCAGATTAATTAGATCTGGCGACAATACTGCGAGATGATTTTCGAAAGTGCCCATTCTGACGTAAAAGATGACTGGCAGTAGGTCTACGAACACGCACTTTCAATAGTGGAAGATGTTCCCCGAAGCTCGAGGGTTGCCCACATTAATGAAAGAATCAGTATGCTAATTTCTGGAATCCAAATCATTTGAAGTGACAATTATCGAACTATCGCGATTATGTCTAAATGCAGCATGTGGTGAACACTTGAGCTTGACAGGCACAAAAGGAGAGCCATGCAGACCAGTCGCCGATATCAACGTTCTCGTGCAGATGCAGTAAGGGGACGACTCTTTACAAAGGATCGGAACTGTTTCAGAAATTATAAGAAAGTTATTAAATTGGCCAAAAACACGTCTTGGTCAAACTTCGTAACCTATGGGGTTTCATTTAGAAAATGGTTACAAATAAACTAGGATGCCAACAATCTACTAATTAATGCCAGATGACTAACTAGAACAAGATCTTCTCGTTTACTCAGAGTTGAGACAGTTTTTTCCTACTTTAGTGGGAAATCCTCTTCTCCAGTCCACCTTCACGGATACGCAACTATATGCAGCCATACACAGGACTATTCCCGGCAAAGCTAGAGGCCATGACCAAATGCATGGTCTGACGATTAAAGTCGTATAGAATGAACTTGGGGTACCACCCAGGTTATACAATGACTGCCTGACTTTTGGTTACTTCCCAACTACATGGAAGAAAGGAAAACTCACGACCATATTAAAAGCTGCTGATAAAGATCCTTCGGATACCAAGTCTTTAAGACTATTTACTTTACTACCTGAGTTTGGAAGGATCCTTGAAAAAATGATCTTTCTGCTCTTTTTGAACACATTCCAGAAGGGGAATTATCTCACCGTAACCAGTTTGGATTCCGAGCTAGCATCGGCACCCTTGACGCGCTTCGGACATTTACTTCCCGCTACTTTCATAGATATTTCAGGTGCCTTTGACAACCTCTGATAACCATCCGTTATCGACATCCTTCATCACAGGGGAGTCCCAACGAATCTGCTGTTTTTTTTAAAGCTATCTTACGGATAGTGAAACGTCCTTCTTTTCCAACAACTTTTCCGTCTCAAAAAGACTTGGTAAAGGATGTCCTCAAAGTTTGGTATTAGGTCCAACCCTTTGGAATCTCGTTATGGATGAGGTGTTACAATAGTGCTCCAAGACAGTTGCTCCATTATAGGACATGCTGATGATTGTGCAGTGATAGTGCGTACTCCATCCAGGAGAATCCTCAAAAGTAAAACTAACGTGTGCATGAACTTGCTTAGTGTCTGAACTTTAACGAATAAACTAGAAAAACTAAAAATATGCTCTTAGGTACAAACCTGTCGCTAAACAGGAACCCGGTTAACCGCTTCAATAATGCCTCGTTACAAAGAACGGAGGAATACCACTACTTAGGTCTATGCTAGACAGAAACCTAAATTATAATAAGGATGTTCAATATATGTATATCGCACCGCTCTATGAAAATATTCCAGTCACTTAGAAGGTATACCTATAAGCATTGGGGCTCGGACATCATGGGAGTTGGCACGGTAATATATAACTCCGTAGTAACACCTACGTCACATTCCATTATCATTTGGACAATAGCAGAAATAAAATAAAGCTAGGCCAAGCTCAGGCCACATGCCTGCGCACCATACTCAGAGCATACCGCTCCATGCCTATTGGCAGCCTCTGCATTATGGCAAACATCTCTCCGCTATACTTCATGCTGATGAATATTTATGCCAAATTCTAATTGAGACATGCGGCAGCTATGACTCTCCTGGGTGTCAGGTTAAATATTCAGCAGTTTGTGCCTTGGCCTAATGCAACCAATTGTATTTCCATTAGAATCATTGAGGCTTGGCAGACGTCTGGGGATACTTTCACAAAAGGCTGATCCCTGCATTCACTAATTCCTGATATACCCAATTAAGGAAGGAAGAGATTCCTAATCCCAAAACTTGTCAGGTTCTTTCTGGTCATGGTGACTTTCTGAAAATCCAATGCACAAACTTCTCTTCTGTGCTATATATGTCGACACGAGACGCCTTATTGCAAAAAGGCTTCCCCTTGCATTGACATTCAGGTAAGAACCTTCCAACAACACATCCGCTGTTTCGCGGATCTCTTAGACCGCCTTTTATACTAAACTCCTATTCTCACACCGGCTTCTGCCAAAACTGTCCTCCCAGAGCAAAGTGCTGATTCTTCATAAACTCACCTTTCTGCTAACCATCTTCTTCTTTTCTTACTCCTTTCTCCAATATATGTATCCTATTCTATATAAAATGGACATGGACCACTTCATCTCTAGGGCATTGTAAAAACCCCAGTTTCTATGCCAAAAAAAGTTTATCTATCGAACCTATGGCGCCTTTATTCCTGCTCGAATTTTATTCTAAGATGGCAGGCATCTCTTAGGAGAGATAGGCCGAGAGGCAGGTGCTCTCCTAGTTAAACTCATCGAGTTACCATGATACAATCACACCTTCTGATTGCTTATGTAGTTATTCCTACAGTGATACGGCTTATATATTCTTACTATTTTTCTAACACCCTATTTTTCGAAGAGGCCTGGTGTTGGAGATGCACCAGGGGTGGTGGCGGGTTCCAGTAGTGAAAGCAGCTACGCAAAAACTAAAAACAGACAAAGCAGCTGGGGTCAACAATATTATTGTCTAGGAGGTTAAGTTGGTGATGAGAATCTTTCACAGAATATGTCAAAAAATATGGGAAACAGGAATTTGATCCAATTATTGAAGAATCTCAATCTTCGTACCTCTATATAAGAAGGGAGCTACAGATGTCTGTGATAACTACAGATTGCTGGCCTTAATATTACACGCCAGTAAAATAATGCTGAACATTCTTCAATTCAGATTTCAGAATTATCTGTTTTGGGGAATACTTCCTGAGCAAGTAGGCTTTATTTAAAGACACGGTACTAGAAAGCAAATATTGAATTTGCTATAACTTATTGAGACTATCGTAAAGCTTTTGACAATGTGAAATTGAACAAGTTATGTTCTGCATTACTGGATATGGGGACACCCCAAACATTTGATATTTATTATTTGCCGACTGTGTGAAAGAAACTCTGCTTTGGTGAAAGTAGTCAACTCCGACAAATGTAAAGGTGGCTAAGGCGTTAGACAGGGCTGTTTTATGCCAGCAATATTTTTCAACAACTGTAGTGAACACGTGATGCGACATGTGCTGGAGGACTGGCAATGAGAAGTAGCTATAGGCGGAACTAATATTTCTGACTTGAGATTTGCAGATGATGCTGTTATAGAACATGCCAGAATAGACCTAAATGACTAAATGAAAGTTTCTACTTAGGAAAAATTAGCTAAAAAAGCTGTTGGAGCATAATCAAACAAAGACAAAAAAGGCACAACAGGTGGCGCCCAGAAATTTTTCACCTAGAAAAATATGTTATGCTCAGGCCATGAGAGTGAAAGTATATTATGGTCATGGAAAATTGTGCCGAAAATACAAGTATATTTTTGGCCAAAGACAAAAATACATTATACTTTTTCGAAAGTGCCCTAAAGTTGGACTTAGGCAGGAACCTTCCAACAACGCATCCGCTGTTTCGCGCATCTCTTAGACTGCTCTTTATGCTAAACTCCTATGAAAATGTTTTTATGGATAAAGAAAAGGAAACAATATACTCTTTAAGAAGTACGCTAAAAATGTACTTTGAAAATATTTGTGAATATTTTTAACTTTTTAATCGCTTCACGACACAATGAAAGTGGAGATATAGTCATTGTGGATATCATTCAAAGAATAAATATAAAATTTTAACGATACGACGTACTGAAAGGGCGAAACCGAAAAATGTGACAAATGCGCGTAGTGTTTATAGGCAATTACTTGGCAAAAATTAGTAAAAATGGCAAGGACGGTTTCTCAAATAAAACAAATTTGGATTCATCCAGCGGCTCATCAAATGGACGAGTGCGTTGGATAATCGGTAGAAAGCGATAGTAGGAAACCACCTCCAAATGACAAAGTTATAGAGAAAACCGCCTTATGCATAAGTAAGACAAAAAGCCGTTTTGCCACAAAGTCGCTCAAAGGCGAAGTCGTGTCACATCCCTTATATTGAACCTATATGAGGAGCGGTACGTCGTGAGACAGAAAGTTGTAATAACTCATATCTAGTTGAGCTCAAAAGGAACTTCCTTCTTGTGAATGATATAATCACGATAAAGAACTTTGAAGCTAATCACAAGCATCCCAAAATTCTAAGTAAAATATTTTAATATTATTTCAAGTCAAATCCAAAACTTAAAAATATTTTCATCAAGTTGTGTGAATCTTTTTTATCAAATCGATTGCTATCGCACGCTCTACATTGCATGGTAGCATCAAAAGCTCTCTAAAGGAGGTAGTCGACCTTGCCCTACTTGGTCGGGATTCTATTCATTCATTATTAGATAGGATATTGCATAATTTTAATGTACTTATTTTAAACCTAAATCAATAATTGGTATTATTTGAACGATTGCATTTTATTGATTGAATGACTTGTTTCAAGTCTTATCCCTCGAGGGCTTTCGTTTAATAGGCCGAAATTGAGTAAATTGGATGTCTCAAACTCAAACATAGAGATAACGTCGGTAAGTGCAGCCTTTGCATATTTCTTAGCTATCAAATATGTTATACATCTTATTGAACCCGTCTGGAAGTGGAAGACCACACACGAACAAGGGAGAACGCGACTGGCACCCTTAATAAATAATTTGGTGTCGCGTCACTCAGACGCTGTATGGTAGGATCTTCTACAATGCCACCTTAAGTGTACCAAACTAGGATGATCTCATACAGATGTTGGACAGACCACACATTGCAGGTAGCAAATGATAATCATGCAGATACGTTAAGGATAAGCGACTTGAGGTAGTAGACGAGATGGTATACTTAGAAGTCCTTGTGGATAGTACTGGTGACTGAGAATATGAGATTTATTGAAGAATACAGATGGCAAGATCGGCAACTTGCCAATAGAGCAAAATCTGCCGTGACAGATGAGGGTCTGGAAACGTTTGCGACGAATTCCCCGAACAGCCCATCGCGCTAACAGCTCGACTCTTCAAAAAATACACCTCCAAAAGCAACCCTCCAGTATCATATTCTCCCGAATTAATCCATTCTTTGGCTACTTCAACCGGAAAGAGGACAACATAGAACGGTTGATAGTTCGGGGAAAATCAGGTAGCAAGAGACAAAGAGGACGCTCTCGAAAACGTTAGGCTGATGTCAATAAGGAGCTGATGGGAAGTTGCTTGACCTGTAGCCATACGTACCAAACAGCAAATGGGGGTCAACTAGAACTAAAATAATTCATGGATCACAAAAGAAAAGATTACTAAAAGAAATACGTTGTGAATAAGAAGAAGAGTCTGCAACATCCTTTATCTCTGAAAGTGACTTTGCTCATGAGGAAGCTACACATTTGGAGACAAGGAGACCCAGTATCCATGTACAGTAGGATTAATTTATTTTTCTGAGAATATCCATGAACGGAAATCGAACCAGCGACTCCAGAGTGAGAGCCAAGTATGTCTGACTCTCGACCACGTGGCCATACATATCCATGAGAAAATAAAATACTTTTTATTCAGTAACGAATTATTCCTGTTCTTGTTCTCATAATTTATCAATATGTTATTATGAGTTAACATAAATTCAACTGTAAGTTGGAGCCATAAAAACTGTTTGTGGTTTTATGTGGTTTGAAAATTGATTAAGCCATACCTTAATAAATATTACTAGTGGGAAAATTAAACTTTTAGGAGCAAATATTTATGGGTACGCATAAATATACGTTTTAATATGATCGCCTAACAGACAACAATTCTATTAAATGTAAATTGAAACATTAACGTTCGTGAAATTGCTTTTCGGAGTTATTTTGTTTTGGCAGCAATTTTACTCTTTAACTAGATTGTTACACGTTGCCGTGTTATTATTTATAACGGATGGAAAAAAGATAATTTAATGATTTTATAATAGTGGAGTCAAACTAAGCATAAAAAAAGTGAATAAGGAATTATTTTGAGGCAGCGATTCGTTTTAGATGGGACAACAAGTGCAATAAGAAGTTTTCGAATTAGAATAAAATTTAAATAATTTATGTAGCAACAAGCAAGTCCACAAAATTTGAATATTAATGGGAAATTAGAGATTTATCAGTATTATAAACTAATGTAACAATAAAAAAAATATGTATATTTTTATTTTGCCAGTTATTCGTAATAGAAATCATCCCAACGCAGTGAGGCTAAGAAATATTCCCAAGGTAGAGGCTAGTAATATGACGTCAGCTCCTTGCAGATACGCCTGCCTCTGTGTGTATAGTGCGGGCCCTCTGTTTTTTATTGAAAGATTAATGTAATATTATTGATCAGCATGCTATATCCAAAATTTGAAGACATTTTGATTTATTGTTTTCGAATTACGGCCCCCTAAAATTATATTATTCGAATATTAAATAATTAAACTTTTAAACGAATTATATTTCGAAAAAAAGTCTTTCTTCATTTTCTATTTAAACTCACTTTTTCTACAACCCAACGTCATCTTCTATATTTTTTTTCATAGGCCAAGAATTTTCATTGAAAAATATAATTTTTCAAATATAAATAATCCGACCTAGACGCTCAAATTTTTCGTCCCTTTACAACGCTTGCTTTATAAAAAAAATTGCATTTTACGACATAAGGGGATTTTAGAAAAAACGTAACATTTTTGTTTCTTTGCAAATACATCAAATATGGAGTTCCTCAGGGCACCGTCCTAGGGCCACTAGTATTCACAGTGTATATAAACAGTCTGTTATCGCTTGAAAGTGCCAATACATCCATTATTAGTTTTGCAGATGATACGGTCGTACCATTTAAAGCAAATTCCTGGGATAACCTGAAAATAACAGCAGAATATGAATTCAAACAAATAAAAAAATGGCTAGATTTCAATTTACTTACAGTGAACTTTAAAAAAACGCACTATATGCCATTTACTTCTTATAGTAACAACTTGCCAAACTTTGGGTCACTTCAAATTGAAAATAATTTAGAAATACCGGAAGCCAAATCGGTCAAATATCTCGGAATCAGGATTGATAGACATTTTCGTTGGGATATGCATACCAAGGATTTGATTAAAAAAATGAGGGGACTACTATCACGATTCAAATATTTGAAAACATACTTAGACGTAAAACAGCTCAAAACATTATATTATGCTTTGGTTCAATCCCAGCTTAATTATGGCATTATTGGGTGGGGAGGAGTAAACGATTGTCACCTAGAAAACATAAATAAATTACAAAAATGGATCCTTAAAATTATTTACAATAAAAATTATACTTACTCCTCAGATCTTCTGTTATAGCAGAAATATTTGACTTAAGGCAGTTATTTTGCCTAACCATGCTTTCATACAATTTTAAAAATAAGGAAATCATACATAAATGTAATAAAAGAATTAGAGAACACAGCTACCAAGAACCCAGATGTACGAAAACTGTTGGTCAGAGATGTTATATATACTTGGCACCCAGACTATATAACCGATTACCAAATGATATAAAGAATTCTGGAAGTTTACGATTACTTAAAACTAAAATAAAAGTGTGGCTAAAACAAAATTCTAGGCAAACAATACACGACATTATAAATCAAATATAGTAGGTAATATTTTAAGTAGCTTAATATAATTAATAATTGTTAATAACGTACCATAAATAAATTAATAGATTCCTACATAAAAAACGCAATATAGTTTTAAGTGAATAAATGATTATGTGTAAGGATGCGTGTATGTTTAATTAGAAAATTACTAACCTTAAATGTGTTTATATTTAACTCTAAATTTAAGTTGTATACGTCACGCACAAATCGACCTAGATCGATTTCAGTGACTTTGCACATGTTTATTGCGCTTATCTGTTTTGTTATTATTAAGAATTATTATATTATTGTCATTTTTGCAAATAAACATATTATTATTATTATTATATTATCTCAATAAATATTAGTTTCAGCGAAAAAAATGGTGTAGGTACATTAAAAATAAAGCTGATAAACTCACAAAAAATTTGTTTTTTTTTAATACATTTATGTAGGATTGATAGTTTCGGAGAGATTTAAGTTTACAGATAGCATCCGAACGTTTATAGGATGAAGTATCTGGTTTAAATGTTGAATATCTTAAAAACTGTGACACTTACATAAAAAATTCTAAGGAACAAAACTGCAGATGATGAATCAATCTTAAAATTGATTTTTGTTTGTTTCTGCATCATAATAAAAAAAGAATTTTATCCGAGGCAATGTGCGTTTTCACATTTTTTGAAACAAAATGTCTCCATTTTGTTATTATAATTGTGCAGTAATTAATCTTTTTTTAAATTTATAGCATCACCTAGATGTTCAATTTTGTCCGCTTAAAACACTTTATATTAAAAAAATTCCATCTACCATATTGGAGCCGTCATTTTAATTTTTTTCATTTTTGACTTCAGATTTGTAATCAGTTATCCCAACAACATAAATATCCTACGTCTCAAAAGTAAATGAGTAATACTTTTTCAATTATTGAATATCTAAATTTAAGGGTGGTTTTCACCCCTTGAGGGTAAGAGCAAGTATCCGGACCATATAGAAACTGAAGACGTTACCTTTTACTACAATACTAATTTATAAAGACAAATTACATATGAGATTATTCCGAAATTTTACATATTTTTGACCTCTAGATACTGTATTATATGCCAAGAGTGAAAAATTTACAGAAAGTTGCGGAACTTATTCGTCATTTTAATTTAAATAGTAATTAGTGAATTAAAAAAACTAATACTTTACGAATTTGAGTGAAATAATTCTTTTTAGGTTAATAATTTTTTTTATCCGGTTGAACAGTCTTTAAAAAAATTATATTGCATTATAAAAAGACTTGCAGCAATAAAATAGCTGCAATTTTTTTTTGGAGAGATTATTTTTATCAACAAGATCATTTTCTTTAAATGCCTTTATTTATATTAACGTCCTGGCGTCACTAATTGAAGTATATTGTGTGTTTCTAACGTTTTACTTTTTTGGATTTTATGAATTACTATACCGGGAGTCAACGGAATCATTAAACAAGCCATAGTTTCTAGAGTTTTAAGATATAAGTCTTTTTGGCAGAGGTAATATATTTCAAAAACGGCAAATTTTTCATAATTTGACACTTTTCCATCACTTCCAGTTCTCCCGGAAATGACCCTAACTTTGAAACTTTAAATGGAACACCCTGTATATATTTACATTTTTGGATTCCAGTGACAATTTTGAATACAACTGAGTAGTTTTAAAAAAAATTGATTTTTTAGGGCCATTTTTATTTTTGCATCTAGAGTACAGTGAATGGACTCAAATCTATCACATGGACCGAAACAATGAGAGAAAAATGTAAACGTGATATTTTTCGAATTGGTTTAGTAAACCAAAATTTCCGAAATCAACTTTTTCAAATGCCAATATCTTTTAGACATCCAGTAGTTAGATATAGTACGTCGGGTACATGGCTATATAAGCCAAAAAGCTGCACTTTTTGATTGGGATATGCCACTTTCTGTGGTCATAGTTGATGCTAAAAGGTAACTTTCCAGATAGGGAACCACTTTAAAATCCATGCAGAACACCAAAATGGGGGCCATTAAAGATGGCCCCCATTAGCCACACTAAATATTCTTGTATCTCAGTTCCCAATGGTCCGATTTCTATTTTCTTCTTTTTGTTTGAAAGCTTTTGTATAGAGGACATTTGTTTGTCCCTATGCATTTATCTCTACACCTTAAGGGTTCTGCGAAATTTAAAAAAAAATATTTTTTGATTTTTCGGAGTTCTTTTTGTAATTTGATGATTTGCGATTTATTTATTTATTTGCTCAGTTGATACTAATGTAGTTGTTCTGGCAATATCTTTCTTTCACGTTCTCAAAACTGCGGGACTTTAAGAGATGTGGATTCTCTTTGGTGCTGGGAAGGGTCAAAGATACATGAGCATTAATGCCATGTTTGAAAGTATGGGTGAATAAAGCTGTTGCATTGAGAAGATTCCATGAATTCACTGGATCAAATGTAACGTCATCATTTGCAATGAAAGGGAAACAGGCTGCCTGGAAAGTGGAAATCATTTCCTGAAACTGCTGAAGCCTTCCGAGCTATCACTATACCACAACAGTCTATTCCTGACGAGACCTTTCAAGTTCTGGAGAAGTTTACTGTTTTGCTTTTCTACAAAGATGTCAGTCAGTCATGTTAGAAAGCTTCTGTTTGCTTCAAAAAGACACAGTCTACAAAGTTTCCCCCAACAAGGCAGCATTGTCTTCGTTCAGCATACCAGGCGGGACATATTTGGGGTCGTGCATGCTCAGTGATGAACAAAAAATTTTTGAAACTACGCAGCCGTTCATAAAATTGTCTTCGGAATCAAAAAATGTAAAAATATACCATTTAAAACTTCAAAGTTGGCTTCAAAGTTGAGGTCATTTCCGGGGAAACCGAACGTGATGGAAAAGTGTGAAATTATGAAAAAGGATATAGCCGGAAAAGTTAGGGAAATGTGCCCCCGCACTTACTTAGTTAAAATGGCTTCCAGATGATGCAGTTTATAGAGTATATTACACGGTAAAAATTTTAACCCGCTTCTACCCCTACGAAGGTGGAAAAAAAATAATATGTCTTTAATTATTATATATATTTTTTCGGTTTCTATGCAACCGATCGATTTGAAATTTGGCACGAGTATTGCTTGCGTGGAGATAACTTACTCCAAAAAATAAGGTCATTTTATGACCATTTTAACCATCGGAAAAAAAAAATAATTTTTTTTTTAGAAGACAAAAGGGTGGCTACCCTTCGTGGTACAATCACCATTCTATGATATATTATGTCTTGACACTTCGTGATTATCATACTAAATTCTCAGATTTTTTGCTGTGGTGGAAAAAAATGGAAAAAAATAAAATTGAGTAAAATAAAATATTTACACATGCCTCTACAACTGTAGTAGTTAATACGTATAGCCTTACAAGATATTGTTGCATATCTACAAACGACCGCGGGTGCCAGTGCGATGTTGCCAAGTCTACTTTTTCCTCAGACGTACGGAAATTCGGCACAATCTGTCAATACCACTTCTGGAGGTCCCAGGAGCGAATTATTAACTCTCTAGGACCTTGGAGAAAAGTTTAGCAACGAATGATGTTCATTGTAATTACTGTCGCATTACGATATCTAAAAAATGACGTACTGAACCAGATGAAGAAAGTGAGGGAACGATCGAAGAAGCCTTTTGTGCCTTCGACATCTTTTAGCACTATGACTAGTGACTCTGACGAAATAATGAAACTACCATTGCAAAGACTCGTTGCTACACATAAATACTGTTGCATATGTGGTGATTATAAAGAACTGACCGTAAGACCCACTAATGTGAGACTACAGTGCTATATAAACAAACAAATATACATCCCCGAAGCAATCGTTTCTGTAAATTACATTTGATTAAACGTAGCTTTTATGAAGACGATATTACACATCTGGAACCATCTGCCAATTGTAGCTCGATTCCTAGATCGGATTTATGCATTCTGTTGAATTCCTTAACCCCAATAACAAATCTAAAAGGCTCTACAGACCACTGCGCAGGCCTATAGCTAGAAAGTGCTTTCAGGGCTGGCAAACAATTTTTCAGGACGGGCCCGGCGGGAGGGGGAGGGAGAAATCCAAAAAAATGTTACCTAAGTTAAAACCTGAGTTAAAATTGCCCCCATTACGATCACCGTAGGTCGGGCGAAACTTATTCCAGGACGGTCATGCATAAATCCGATCTAGGAATCGAGCTACAGTTGGCATATGGTTCCAGATATGCAACGTCTTCAGATGTTTAATCAAATGTAGACACATTTCGTGCCCAGGGATCTATCAGGGCGACTTAAGTTTACACATAGACTGGACCACGAATAGTAGGTTAAACCACAAAGGTTATAAAAACAAAGGCATATTAGGAATCAATATCACAAGTCAGGATAAATATTGACAAACGACAACTAATGTTAAACAACTGTACCATACTGAGATAAAAAATTATCCATCTGCGTAGCTGGCTGATGGAATCCATCCAAGGCCAAAAAATGAGGGGAAAAAAATCAAATGTATTTTACAGCAACCATTACCTTGGGGCATGTATATTTGTTTGTTTCGATAGCACTGTAGTCTCACAGTAGTGGGTATTACGGTCAGTTCTTTACCATCACCACATATGCAACAGTATTTATGTGTAGCAACAAGTCAATTATTTCATCAGAGTCACTAATCGTAGTGCTAGAAGATGTCGAAGGCACAAAAGGCTTGGTCTTCTTCGATCGTTCCCTCACTTTCTTCATCTGGTTCAGTACGTCGTTTTTCAGATGTCGTAATGCGACAGTAATTACAAAGAACATCATTCATTGCTAAACATTTCCCCAAGCTCCTAGAGAGTTAATACTTCGCCCCTGGGGGGTGAACCCTGGAATCTCCAGAAGTGGTATTGCCAGATTGTGCCGAATTTCCGTACGTCTGGCAACATCGCACCCGCGGTAGATATGCAACAATACTTAAGGCTATAAGTATTAACTGTTAGAACTAAGAGGCATGTGTAAATATTTTATTTTACCCAATTTTATTTTTTTCCATATTGTTCCACCACAGCAAAAATCTGACAATTTAGTATGATAATCACGAAGTGTCAAGACATAATATATCATAGAATGGTGATTGTACCACGAAGGGTAGCCACCCTTTTGTCCTCTAAAAAAGTTTATAGCTTTTTTCCGATGGTCATAAAATAACCTTATTTTTTGGAGTAAGTTATCTCCACGCAAGCAATACTTGTGCCAAATTTCAAATCGATCGGTTGCATAGATACCGAAAAAAAAAATATAATAATTAAAGACATATTATTTTTTTCCACCTTCGTAGCGGGTTAAAATTTTTACCGTGTAATATACTCTACATCATCTGGAAGCCATTTTAACTAAGTAAGTGCGGGGGGCACATTTCCCTAACTTTTCCGGCTATACCCTTTGCTGTTTTTTGGTATATATTACCCTTGCCAAATTAACGACTTATACCTTGAAAACTCTGGAAACTATGGCTTGTCTAATGATTCCGTTGACACCCGGTTAAGAAAAAAAAGTAAAATGGATAACTTCACCATTCTTAAATTATCCAAAAGAGGTAATTTTTAACAGTTTTATTTTTTATAATTCGACAAATTATCAGGAAACTACTAAAACAAATTAAAATAATAAAATCGCTGCAGCAAAACAATTCCGTTTCGAATTTATTTTGACTTCACTATAAATTGAAACATTAAAGTTCGTGAAATTGTTTTTCAGCCTTATTTTGTCTTGGCAGCAATTTTATTTTTTAACCAGATGTTAGGCGATGCTGTGTTATTATTTATACCAAATTAAAAAAAGGTAATTTACTGAAATTATAAGGGGTACACCAAAGTGTTGGAGCGGTTGCCTATTGTCTCATCTCTCTTTATTTTACTAAACCAGTCCTTCACTCTCTGTAGTATTTAATGAAGTTATAGTAAGAAATTCTCTACACACCACAGTGGCGGCGAGCTTACGCTGACAGTGTAATTATTACCCTCAAACAAGAATATAAATCGAGTAGAAATTAGTGGGCCCACTAACTGAAGACCAGAACCATAAAAATTTGTAATTGTTATTATAGGTACCACAAAATATGTAGGTAGCGGTGAAAAAAGACCACAGTAAAAAATGATCAGTGTTTTTAAATTTTACGATAAGCATTAAGCATACTCCGCGTGAGGCATGTTTCCATATTTAATTATTAATGATTCTTTGTTAACAATAAATTAACTCTCGCTGTCAGCGTAACGTTAACGTTAATTTTTACAGTAAATAATTAAAGCAGTGTTAAATGTATAATTCAAGGGAGAAAGATGAAAACTGATTTTGCAATGCAATGTATATACAAGGCAGAGGCGTAGCAAGGCTACACGGGGCCCTGGGGCGACATACACTTTGGGGCCCCTATGGATAATAGAGATACGCAAAAAAGACAAAAAATATAATTTTTTTTTAAATCGAACCGCCTTAAAAAAATCTAAAAAAATATATCTACTAAAAAGTAAGAAATAAAATTTCACTCAGTTTTACTAATATCTGTCTACCTATTCGTGGACAGTAGCAAGGAATTGTACCTTATTACCTAATATCAATTTGAAGTCTGTGCAAAAATATCTAATTTCAAAAACACGTTTTGCACAGATTTCAAATTGATATTAGGTAATAAGGTACAGTTCCTTGCTAGTGTCCACTAATAGGTAGACAGATATCAGTAAAACTGAGTGAATTCTTTTTGTAACGAAGCTATTTTCGCCACCTATGTTTGAGGCATTTAAACTCTGACCGGCTTCGTTACTTGTCCGCATTAACATATAGATAACACAAAGATAAAAGCACGCAGTTTTGGCAATAACATACCGAGCGTGCTACTTATACCTCGCCGATTATATTTGCGTAGACAGTATCGTATATCAAAAATTAACTAGTGTTAGTGCAGAATTAGATTCTCCTCCAGTTGATCTGAGTACCAACACCCTAAAATCGAAATCAATCTCTTTCAGCATCCAGGAACAGTTAGGAGTAAGTTGTGATTATTTTGACTATAGTCCGAGCGCATAGGCCTTACTTTGCAGATCGTTTAGTGCAAATGGGAATCCCAGAAATAAACGATCCGCAATAGTAAGTTTCCTTGTTACCGCCACAGAAAAGTAAACTATACAGAAGCGAAAGCTAGGTTTCACGGCAGGACCGAATTTGAGAACGGATGTCCAATATCCGCCATGTTATAACCACCCCTTCTGTCAGATGTCACAACACAAGCTATGTGACTATTGTTTACGTTGTGCGATTCATGGTCTTACAACACTTACACGGTATTTTGTGATTGTTGCGATCTTTTCGTTTAATTTTCGATAATTTACTATTCTGTTGTTATTGCTTCTTTACGTGTTGAGATTATCTGTCTAACGTGTTAATATAGTTATTGTGCATTTTTGCGGACGTTTCGTGTATCTTTGGGCTATTGTGTTTTATTTTTGGTATTTTCAATGGGTCCTAAAGGAAAGGAGTGTGCTTATCGTCCATGTCCTTTCAGGACAGGTTAAACAACGAGCTATTTTGTATTTCCAAAAGATCCTGAAAGGTACGTATATATTTATACCACTGAAACAACTAGAAAGTAGTATTAGCTATACTAATTAACAAGGAAAATGCTCGTGTTTCGCTATGAATTCGTTAAGGTAACTAAAATACAAACATCGCTACACTTTTCTTTATATGTATTGTCACGAACCTACCCCTCGAGGGTAGGCAACACTAAATACATCTGTGAGACACTGACAGAAATACGTTCTGGAACATAGGAGAAGAAGACTGAAACTCCTACACTGCTCTAGATGACGCTCGCGTCATTTTTAGAAGCTCTAGAAGCAGTTGATGGAGTATATAAGGTTGCATTCTCGGCGGGAAGGCAAGTTTGAATTGATAAGTAAGGTTAAAATTACGAAGTGAATACAAAGTGTAAATATCAAGCAATAAACATTGTTAAAGGATATTTTTGGTCAGTAAAACTGTATTTTAGTTAATAATAGTATTGTGAAGTATCCAATAAGTTATTTAATAAAGTGTGTTAGTGGTTATCTCTTGTTATAATTTTTGAAACGGATTTTGCAAGGGTGGTTTCCTAGGAGTGGAAACATGTTACAGTATATACAGTAGGTTAGTACTTGAAAAGAGGCAATATTAAATGAAACATTTATCTACAAATTGCTACTACCAATTCTGGGTGATCTCGAAGTGCGATTTAAAAAGAACATTTTTATAAAAGCGATAGATATAAACAAATTACTGTAATACCGTATATATAAATAAATATTATTATTCATTATTTTTAGTTATCTTAATGAACCCGTAGAGGAACACAGGTATTTTGCTAGTTAAATATAAAACTAGATAGTTTTCTCAGTGCATAATGTATTCGATGCCTAATAAATTTGACTATCTGTAAAAATTTACTTCTCTCAGTGTGACAATAACAGCTTCTACTGTCACTTACGAGGTCACGGATATGAGTCCTCCGACATGAAATCAAGCTTTCGCTTCTGTATAGTTTACTTTTCTGTGTTCCCGCGAATATCTATTTACTACAAGAGGGAAACCCAGGAGTAAATAGTACGTTTCTTAGTTTCCGTCACAGGCCTATTCGCTTCCCGGAATATCTTTTGTTTGCTGTGTTTTGCCCTCGAAGGGATAATTTTTCATAACCGTCATCACAGACGAAAGTATTCCATCGATAGTCTTTCTTTTTTCCTTTTTTTTTAATTTAATTTGAGCTTAGCTCCTAATCGCTACTTTACCGAATTTCCATAGCTTTCTGTTTTTTTTTTGCTTACTGGCACGTTATAGATAACATCTCCACTACACTGCTTGCGCTTTGCCTTTTGTTATTTGCTTTACATTTTGTACTTAGTTTCATTGTTTAGGTTTACCTTATTTTGCTAACTAAATCTTGTTTTCCTGTTATTTTCTAAACTGGTTGTTTTATTTATGCACTGATCGCCTTCTTCACTGATAACTACCCTGGTAGCGTATTTCACCGCTTCTAATTCTGAAACTGGCGCCCGAGTCCGTAACCTTCCGTTACTCAGGGGCGTCATAGTGACGCGACAGCCGAAAAGCGCGTCACATTTTTTAACCTTTCTATTGGCTTCTATTATTTATTTAACTTCTACATAGTGAAGGAAATTATTGTGAAATTCTCTTTATGTGAATGTTACCACGAGAATAATAATCTGTTGTTCGTGAATTAATTGAAATTACCGCCAAAATCTTCGAATATGGAAAATACACTCCACTATTCGTATATAGAGGCACACTGATACGAGTGACAAGACATTGTCTCTAATTGATCCGCATCGACCGCGTCCCGCGATGCACTCGAGAAGCGAAAGTTTCGAGTTGGTATATACAGTAGAAACCACATCGCTGCAAATGCGAGTGGTGATGATATTATTATTATTAACATTTCGGGGAAACCACACCGCTGTGAATGCGAACACAATGTGATATTAATATTTCGTGGGACCCAGGGAGCCCCTAAAAGCCTGAGGTCCAGGGCAACTGTTCGAATTGCTCGTGCATAGCTACGCCTCTGATACAAGGTCACTGAGTGACTGCTTCTTATTTTTAATATTTCAGACAATGTGAGAAATAATTTCGAATCTCGAATTTCGAATTACTTACTCTCTAATTACTTATCCATTTAATTACAAAGGCCCACAAAAAAGTGGTCTGTCCGGCGCACCAGACCAGTGCATCCTTATGTGTTTTGACCCACTGAATCTGAATCCGGAATAAGAATTGTCAGATTTGTTCGTTTTTCATCCCTAACCTCAAAAAGCACCCGTAAAAAGCCCGCCATAACCCCACATCATTGTAACTCCATAACCTTACATTATTTTAACTTCATACCCCAATATCCATAACCACATAACCCGGGGCATCCTTTAACGTTATGTTCCGGGGCAAGCAGGCGTTTTTCAAACCATTACCAGGGAATGTTTACTTGTCATATCTAGTGCTCATCAGCTCAAAATCTGAGCTTCTGCGCCATCAAATGACTACGACATATGTCGTAGTCATTTGATGAAATCCGTCATTTCGTGAAAAGCCTAGGCAGTACATGAACTGCCGGCATATCATGTAAATTTTTGACGTTGCACAATCTGCCTAGGCATTTCGTGAAACGCCGTGGTTGTCTCGGCACATGATGTTTAAAGTCGTTCTACACGATCTGCCGCAAATTAGATATTGACTGTTCATGAAGTGACTGATACCCAGCAGATTGTGTTGTGTTGTGTGTTTGAGATTAGGTTAGTTGCCGTTTAAGTCGATTTGTTTGCTCGGAAGCCATGTTGTGCTGTTTGTTTTGTTTATTGTGGAAATTCCGAGTGAGAAAGACTTGTTCAGTGATCATTACAAGGAGAGAAAGATGGGGATGTAATTAATTTTGAGGTTAGGTTCAGATTTATTTGGTACATTTCAGGTTTTAAAGTGCTAACGAAATTACGAATCACGCATATAATAACTTAATCTAACCTATACGGTCATTTATTGGGCTTTGCTACATAATACTATTTGTAATGATCATTGAACAAGTCTTTTTCACTCTTACTTTCCGTAATATACAAAACAAAAAGGCTCAAGTAATAGAACACAATCTGCCAGTCTAATTTGCGGCAGATCATGTAGAATGACTTTAAACGTCAAGTGTCGAGAAAACCACAGCATTTCATGAAATGCCTAGGCAGATCGTGCAACCTCAAGAATTTGCATGATATGCCGGCAGTTCATGTACTGCCTAGGCTTTTCACGAAATGACGGATGTCATCAAATGACTACGACATATACAATTGACTGTTTTTTTGTGATATCGTATTCTCTTATTTTTGAAAGATCCATGAAAAAGCCGTTTCTTACGTTTTCGTCCTCTCTCAGGTATATCTCGCGCGAGCATCCAGCAGTAATCAGCCATCATGTTTATCTCTACAATTAATTATTTTTTATTTATTTGCTTTTATCATGATTAGAGAATATTATTTAGGTATTATGCAAATCACAACTTACACACTTTTTATTTATTATGAAAATACCTACTTTCTGTATATTGTTGCCCTAATCTGGGCACGCTAATATACTAGTCAGGTCAATACTTTAAAACACTCATTATTGGAAAATCAATCAAAACAACTACTCTTCTAGCTAATACTGACGAAGTATTGAATTACATGATACGATTCTTAGCATTTTAAAGAAAAAAATATATTGAAAATACTTTAATCATTTATTCAAATTTAATCATTCACACTTTTTTATTTTATATGAAGTTATCTACTTTCTGTATATGTTTATCTCACCTCACTTGGTATCGACGCTCCACATCCTTGAGGTCCTGGTGAAATATTTCACCCCGATTTTTTGGGAAGTAATCATTATGATAATTCAAGAAATGCATCTTAAGATTCGACAAGCAGCCCATTTTCCTATTCACGCGCAGAAGCTCATATTTGAGCTGATAAGCCTGCTTGTCCTGGAGCATGACGTTAAGGGATGCCCCGGGTAATGAGGTTATGGAGTTTGGAGTTATGAAGTTACAGGATTTAGAGGTTATATGGTTATGAAAGCATGAACAGTACGAGTTGTATGGTTTTTGAAGCCAGATGTGTAAAATTTCTGTTTGTTCAATGTTTTGTGGTTCTAGAAGCTTGCACGTCCCGATAAATGAGGTTATAGGGTTATGAAGTTTTAGGTTACAATTATATAAAGTTATGAAGTAAACTAACAATTCATTTGAGTGCGAAAAATGAGAAAACGGCTTTTTTCGGCTGTTTCTTGAGGTTAGCAATAAAAAACGATCAAATCTGACAATTATGACGTCAGATTCGGATTCACCGTATCAAAAAAACATAAGGATACACTAGTCTGGTCTGCCAGACAGACCACTTTTTTTGTGGGCCTGTGTTATTTTAGCATCAAAATTTGGTCAGTAAACCTAGCGAAATAAAATTATTTAGTCCACTGCCACTTGATAGAAATGAATAGAAACTTGGCAAGTGCAGCTGCCCAATGTTTTACAAGATGTTTAGCTATAGCTATTTCACCACTCAACAAGGACCCAGACACACAGACAATACATAGAAACCATTCCCTGCGACATTGCTCTCTGCCTTGTCTGAGACTCGAACCCAGGAGAGATTACGGAGCCTAGCCATGTTGTCTCACTCAACAGAGCACTAGCCTACTGCTACCGCCTCGATAATATATCAAAGACGCTACTAAACATCCGTACCTTAGCCAGGATTTGAACCCGGGACTTCGTGGTCGCATGCCTAATAACGTAAGCATTGCACCACTGAGTCGGTTAAACTTCTTTGGAGATCGAGAATTCTACTCCATTCCGACTCTTCCATTCTAGTTTCAGCTATTATTTTTTTAATTTGTTACGGCTGTCTGGACAGAAATATCAAAATACATATGCTAGAAGTATAAGTATATGAGATAAATATGTGATACAATGATACAAATATATATCATTTTAATAAGGTATGTTTTATGTCTTTGATCCTATAGGAAAATAAATCGATATTATTTGATACATTAGTATCTTTTCAACAAATAGTATACAAAGAAGAAAACAATAGTATATTTGCATGTGGTGTGAACAAACAGAAAATACAGCAGTCTATTTGGTTAATAAAATTGAAACATGAGAAGATATAGTTTATATCTGTGAAATTTGCACAATCTTATAATCCTTCCAATACAATTTATCTATACTTCCGATGCTACTAACAAAGTTTCTACTAGATAATAACGTCATCTTCAATACCATTGTTAAGTTTGTAACACCCAGTTCAGGATATTACAAACCCCCAAAAGCAAATATTTGACTACAAACTCTATTTGCTCGAGGATTAGTTTGTAACGCTCTGTTGTCGGAGTTAGGAGATCTGTTACAGTTTTTCCTCTAGTGCCTGTTTCTATTTTAATGTATAGAAACACCACTCTCACTATCACCTATTAGCAGGATGATAGAGGCACAGAGAGTTACAGTGAAGGCAAGGTCGCGTCCAGTGGTCAATATTCCTGTTGTCTGTTTTTTTGTACCACTTTTATACACAAATTGGTAAATAAATTGTAGGAGACAGAACCAAGGTGGACCTGATCTGATTAATTGTTTTTTTAGTTATTTTAATGGTACTCTGTCAATGCTTGAAATTCTCTGTGAAAATGAAGATTTTGAAGAAAATTAGCTACATCACCGACCTCATTCTCTCCCCCAACTTTTCTACTAAGATATTACAAATAATATATTATTATTTAAAACCATAGCAATACGGTGTGAACCGAGGTGGGAACGCAAAGAAGGGGCGAATACCTCAGCAGTAGCGGTTCCGTTACGTGACTTCCTTGGTATCATTCAAATTGGTTGCTGATCTATTTCGTTATCTCTTATGATTTCAGATATATTAAAACGAGTATTAAAATCTGGATGTTTTCTTGAAGAACCCTGTTTATAAGTAAATGCACACAGACTACGTTTATTTCCTATAAAATTTTTGTATTTTCAATGGAATACTTTTACTTAAAATATATTATGAACTAGATAAATATTTTAGAATGAGGAGTAAATTATTCAAAATAGGATAACGTTACGGCAATCTTCACTTCGGATGATTATCTTGAAGTGCAATCAAAGTTCTCATATAATAATAATTGCTTTTCAACAACTTCAGTATTCTTCGATGAAACATGGCTTCCTTTTCCTCAAAAGGATGTAAACATTACAAGATGAAACAGTAAAATAGTGGTACTATAGATGCAATGACACATTAAATGAATAATATTTTTTATAACGGGTTTGTGTATTAAGGATTTTGTTATATTTATTGCTGAAAGAAGGGTGTATGTGGTGGAGAGAAATATATGTAAAATACCTACATGAGTTTATTTATGTTATTCCTACATTTTGTATCTGTTTTATTTAAGATCACATTTTTCATATTAATATTATACCTACCAAGTTTTCCAAGTTCTGAAAATTTAGAAGAAATATAATTGATTGATTTTGAGTTGAATGTTTTTTATACTTCAGAGAAACTGTTTATTTTTGTCAAAACCTAATATTTACCTTATCAGAAAAGAATATGGAAATTAGAATTGAATATTTTAATTGTCAAATTATATTTGCTAATTGCTATAAAAAAATATCTTATACTTAAACTAAAGACATACAACATAACTTAACGCATATTTGTATTTAAATAATAATATTTTTCAGACACTAGTAGAAAATAAGTATTTATGCAACAAGTGTGTAAAGTGATACTTTTTTCATGAATGGAAACGCTCTAATGCGTAAGGAGAAATACCGTGGTAAGGTAGTTGTTTAAAAATCGCGATATCGCCGTGACAACTTAATTTCAAATAAGTGAAACTGATCATAATTCTGAAAACATGAATGAAACTTATTGTATATAATTCAAGCATTATTGTTAAATAACACAGAAAAATAGACATATTTATAGTAATATACCCAGTGATAATAAATAAATGTAGTACATAAAATTAAATAATTAATTTTTAAAATAAGATATGATTATTATTATAGGCTCTCCAATATGCAGTTTAAAACGTTTTTTTCTTTTCTACTACCGTGCGTAAAGTACATATTTTACGCACGCTGTGTAGTGCGTAAAGTTAAATTTTACGCCCTAGGACATTAAGTAAAGAATTAAAAATTGCCTATAATAATCATATCTTAGCTTTAAAGGTCAAAAACTTAATTTTTTTACATAGTCCATTAATTTACTATAACGGGATATATTATTATAAAATATACTTATTTTCAGTGTTTTTTAAAAATAATCTTGAATTATTTATAATATTGACGTTTCACTTAAATTCTAAAATTGGATTGACCATGGTGATATTGCAATATTTAAAGAACTACCTTGTTGGAGAATATTATTTAGGTATTAAGCAAATCACAACTTATACACTTTTTTATTTATTATGAAATTGCCTACTTCCTGTGTATTGTTGCCCTGATCTGGGCACGCTAATATGCTAGTTAGGTAAATACTTTAAAACACTCATTATTGGAGAACCAATCAAAACAACTACTCTTCTAGCTAATACTGACGAAGTATTGAATTACATGACAGGATCCTACCATTTTAAGGCAAAATGTATTGAAAATATTTGAATAATTTATTGAAATTCAGTCATTTACAACAATTATTGAACCTTACATTCTATTTCAACTCTAGAAAAGTTGTACACGTTTTTTCGAACTAGTGCGTAAAGTAGATTGTTTATATTTTAATGTATACGTATATTTTTTGGTAATGATTTCAGTATTAGAAAAAATGTTGTATGCAATTCATGTGTAAAGTGCCTTTACCTACGATCACTCTGTAAATAGTAAAAAACACAATACCTGCGATCTATATGTAAGTTGAAATTTACATATTGTAAACAAATCGCACGGTAAACAAAACGCACGGGACACGCAATTATAGGCGGCTTATATCGCTGACGCGGGGTTTAAAAAAACAAATGCGCCTACGTAATTTTCAAAAGCTGTCAAAATTGACATAATATTTGTTGAATAATATTGTTGACAAGTAAACTAAATCCAGATTTTACTAAATAAATAAGTAAATATGATCGTAGGTAAAGTATAATACATAATTCGAGTTGTAAAGCAATTACGCACTCATGGAAATACGCACTCGCCGCTACGCGGCTTCGTGCATAACTTTTCCATTCGTGCGTAATATGCTTCTTACAAATCTCATTACGTAATATACTATTTCACTCATGGGATTGTCGGAAATTCCCATTCGTGATAAAAGTATCACTTTTGTTGCATAAATAACTATTACGCACTACATAGCGCGTGTAAAATAAATACGCGGTAGTAGAAAGAGTACTTTTTTCACCCAGTATCATATATTTTTCAGAGGATCTGGACAAGTCAATTTTCAAAAAAACAGATTTAATTTATTTGAAACAGTTGTGTTAAAATTTTCAACTTTGTTGAAATGAATGGAACGTCAATGTCATCTAAATCAAATTCATATCGAAATGTCAGAATTTAATATTTAATTTTCTGATTTTATTACAGAATTGCAAAAAATCTTGTATAAATCTTGCTGCAAACACGAGTATTTTTACAAGCTTTTCTTTAACTTGCTTTGTATGTATGTTAGTGTGTTTAGTTCAAATCTTGCAAGTCAATTTTGAACCACTTAACGATGTCCAATAGGCTTCTTGCATGTGCCGTATATTTTGAATTAATTTCTATATATTAATATAGTGTTACTAAACATTAGCAATGATCAAATCTGTTTTCATAGTTTCTAACTGGAAATTATTTAAATTACCGACTAATATTCTGGAGAAGGGGCAAATCTGATAAAACACTCATATTTGACTTGACGTCACTATATCTCGGGCATATAATTCGTGCACAGTTTACGATTATTTCCTGAAAAACCGCTGCCCAAGGAATCACTACTTCCACATCCAAGTCACTCACAACGAAAAAAATTAGTATGTGGAAATAATTGTTTATGGAACTTTAATAATATAATTTTGAAATCCTCTACCACAAAAATCCATAAAACGATACCCCACATCGGCAGTGGGGTGGGGATGGTGATAGAGGGTGGTTGGTAGTGGGGGTGGATGAAGAAAAAAAATATTTTGAGGTTTTTGGTTCTTGTACACACACTAAATCACAATTTTTTTTCATCCCTTTTAATAATGGGGTGGGGGGTGGTATTTGAGGTGGCTAATGCCAAAATTTTTTTTGATTTTTGAGATCTTAGCTTCTCTTGTATATGCTAAATACCAATTTTATGGACTATTACCTGCTTCATTTACCTATTTACCCCAAATTTACCCCAATTTACCCCCCAACCCTTCGACGGAACAAGATGAAAATATAACATAGTTCTAGATCTCATTAAAGTATATATGAGTACCAAATTTCAATATCTCAAATGGTTCCAGAGTAAACGTGCGCACAAAAAAAAAGTTACAGACCGACAGATAGACAGACAGAAAATTTTTTTTTGCTCAAACTTAAAATCTCGACGTTTCATGACATTCTAAGCCTATCTGAACAATAAAAATTTAAACATTTTTTTTTGTCGTTACCATACTTCCACTGGTAGTAATTATTTAGTTGTATTCGGTCTGTGAAATGTGTATTTAAGTGTACCAGATTTAGAAGGGTTTAAATTGTTCTGGACATTACTGAAAAAGGCTATTATTTCAAAGGTCAATCGGATAATAATAATAATAATAATAATAATAACAATACCTTTATTTTCCGTTCAGACAGTACAGACATGTATAGGAATCGTCACATTTTGGCATACAATTATCCGACAAAAAATTCGTCTAATGTATAAAAACAATTGTTTAATAAATATAGTCTTAATTTTAGTTTAAAACTATTTACATTTTTTGCCTGTTTGATTTCGTTAGATAAACAATTAAACAATTTAAGACCTAGACAGTTGGATGCATCTATCGATATATTATATTTATAATAAGGAACATGAAATTCTTCTTTTTGTCTTGTATCTTTAGCATGAAACTTTCAATTTACGCCGTATGCCTGCCGGGTGTATGCCATATGCTACTGCGTCACAAAAATATTGGTAAATAAAAAACTATAAGTCGTAGATGATTTTTTTACATTCTCCTGTATCTTAGCTTCAATCACTTCTCTGCATGTATATGAAAATTTTCAAAAATAAAAAAGTTTGCCGCTTAGTCAAAATATGAGTACATTTTTAGCGAAGTAATAGTCGAGTAATAAGTTCATTGTTGTTTAAAGAAAATAATAAACAGTTATTGATAGAAGCAAAACGACCACTGGAAGCGCTTATTTGTGTATTTGAATTTAAAAAAAAAATAAGCTATGACAGTGTAATGTTAAGAAACACGATTTTTATAATCAATCAATTTCTCAAGTTTTTTTGAAATAAAAAATACATGTACCACAAAAAAATATCGTAAATAGCCATTTCTTTTGTAGAGTTGTTCACTTTATAAAAACTATAAGGACTGGTTCCACACTGATTTTTTTTTTCTGGAGAACGGAGATATTTTTATGGACTATTTCGCTCCACTATCAAGCAATTTACAAGGGCAACGTCCATTATGGAATTAATTTAAAATGTACGCCAGCGCTGTGGCGTCTCAAACTTTAATGTTAAATACCGCTTGTAAAAGAAAAAATAAGAAAAATCCTCACACACTGTGTTTTGTATTAAGTAAAGATTCTAAAAATGCTAAAATTATATTTTCTGCAAGAAGCCCATTAAGCTGAAATTTTGCATACACGTGTAGTTCTGATGACAATAAAATAACATGGTACCAAAAAGTACGTTTGTTTAGTTTTAACACTATAATTATAATAATAGTTAATAGTACAGTAACTAGAGGTTTTAACTTCGGAATAATGTCATACTGAACGGATTTCGTTCGTTTTTGGCAGTATAATAGTAAATGCTTCACATAAAAGATTCTATATTGTGCGAAGGCTTGGTAATTTATAGGGGGTGGATGCCACCCCCTTGCGATTTTAGCCTAAAAAAAAGATATTTCCAAACTGCTTTCGTCAAGTATCTCGAAAAGTATTACTTCATCGAAAAAATGTTACAGACCAATTACAGAAAGTACAAACTGAGAATTAATTATATTTTTTGTTTATTGATGTAGGATTAATAATTTCGGAGATATTTAAGTTTATATTTGGTATCCAAGTGTTTAAAATGCATGCTTTTCTAAAGCAAGTGCTTTAAATGAGCAAAAAAATTTAAGCATCTAGGTAATGCTACATCTTAACGAAAAACCGTATTTGAGATAATTTTTTTAAATTACTGGCTAATTAGAGTAACAAAATGGCGACCTTTTTATATAAGAAAATATAAATACGCATATTTTTCCGTCATAACTTCTTTATTTTTTATGCTACAGGAACGAGCAAAAAATAATTTGAAAGCCCAATTAATTGTCTTTAATTTCATTCTCAGCATGCGTGACGTAGGTGTCACAATTTCTAAGATATTTAACATATAAACTGCATTTTTCGTCTTACAAACGTTTGGACGCCATTTGTAAACTTTCATATTTCCGAAACTATTAAATCTATGTAAATAAATAAACAAGCGAAATTCATTACCAGTTTATGAGCTTTATTTTTGGTCTCTACCCATTTTTCAATAAAACTAATATTTATTGAGATATTTAGAAAAGGAAAAAAATTACGTTTTATCGAAAATACCTTTATAGTTTAAGCTGTATTTTTTTCTAAAGCAAGTGCTGTATACAAACCAAAAAAATTGAGGATCTACGTCATGCCATATATTAATGAGAAACAGTGTTTGAAATTCCTTTTTTTTAATTACTGGCTAATTACAGTAACAAAATGGCGACGTTGTTATTAAAAAAATGTGTAGACGCACATTGCCTCGGTCATAACTTCTTTGTTTTTTATGCTACAGAAACATATAAAAGAACAGTTGAAAGCCTAATTAATAACCTATTATTCTACCTATTAGCATCCTTGACGTAGGTGTCACAGTTTCTGAGATATTTAACTCTCACTCTAAATAATTATCTTCTGAACACTTGGATGCCAAATTTTAACTTAAATATCTCCGAAATTGTTAATCCTACATCAATAAACAAAAAATATAATTAATTCCCAGTTTGCACTTTCTGTAATTGGCCTGTAACATTTTTTCGATAAAGTAATACTTTTCGAGATACTTGACGAAAGCCGTTTGGAAATACCTTTTTTTTTTAAGCTAAAATCGCAATTTTGAAGTCGTTATAACTTAAAAACTATCAATTTATGTGAAAAATTGCATAGAACCTTTTCTTCTTAAAATTTGATTCTACTTCAGCTCCAGTAAATATATATATGTTTTAAGTGCCACCCCCGGAAAGAGAGTGGCATCCACCCTCTATAAATTAGCAAGCCCCCGCACAATATAGAAACTTTTCTGTGAAGCATTTACTATTATACTGCCAAAAATGAACGAAATCTGTTTAATATGACATTATTCCGAAGTTTTGCATATTTTTTACCTCTAGGTACTGTACTATAAGACGTAACTAAAAATTTGAAAACAAAATTAAAAGTAAAAAAAAAACTTTTTAAAAACAAGATTTCGTTATTATTCAGGTGTACCAAACTGAAAAAATAAGTTATCTTGAATTAATTGTCTTAAAGGTTTGTCGCGTGAATAGAAAAAAAACTTACTTAAGTACTTACTGTACTCTTTGTTTTTTTTTCTTTTTATTGTTTGTAAATCTCTGTTTGTTGTTCTCACATATTGGTTGTATTAATTAGTCTCTCATGGAAATCTCGATTTATTTACAACTTTGTAATTGGGCTTTGGCTGTAAAGCTGTTGAATAAATAAATAAATAAAAAAATAAATAAATATATAAATAAAACAAACTTTTTCAAAGAAAATGTATGCTCGTATGCGCGACAAGCGACAAGCTTTTAAGACATCTTGATCTTACTTTTTTCGTTTTACCACCCCTAAATAAAAAAGCTTGCGTTTAAAAAGTTTTTTTACATTTAATTTTTTCACTCGTAAATGTCGGCCTCGTTAAGCTCTTTGAACGACATTTAAGAATTATGAAATAATCATCCACTCTTTCCAATTTATTATTATTACTTATAAATTGATGAAAAAATATTATTTTATTTTACTGGCACAATTATAGCGTAATATAGCATATTTTCGGGTTTAAATACTATCGCCACTTATACCACCGGATGTGAATAATAGGTTATAGGGTTATATAAACTGAAAATATTTAACAAATGTTTTAGAGGCCGTACAAGATATACACCCTTATTTCCAAATACCGCTGATGTAATGTTTACAAAATACCACAGATTAAAGAACACCTTCGGATCCCTTGTATACATTAAAATAAGAAAATTCTCTCAGATACTTATGTCTTCAAAATGAAAACAGAAAGCCACATTAATTCTAGTATTTATTTTTATTAAAACCAGATTTAATATCGTAGGAGTATTCGGTTTCTTCGAGCGATAAAGTAAATAGAAATATTGTTCGAGTCGGGTCCAGTCCCATGGACAAAGCCCAATCTACTTGAGGTGGAGAGAGAAGGATGCACCGCAGATGACCTCTACGTAGTGTTACAGTAAAGGATGGAATACACAGCGGGCAGTGGAGTGAAAGAACCTGCATCCAAATTCCAAAGGACCTACTTCGTTCGATATATCTTGACTTTCTCACAAGTACTGCTGAAAGTAGAGATGAACCTGTTAAGTTCACTGGAAAATGACTTCATTAACACCATATAATGAAATGAAATAACCGATTGGTATATAGAACATATTTTAATTTTTTTACATATATTATGATGATACAGTGACTAACAAAATGAATTTAATATTAAACATACAGATTGATTTGATAAGTTCTGATGGTAATTTAGTGCAGCATTTGGATTTAAATAATGGCAATTTTATTCGAAATTCCATTTATAAACTCTACTTCAACGAAAACGAAAAGGAAGGAAAATAAATTTTATATGTGTATCAAGCTACAATGTTGATCAACAATTTCGAGAACACATATAAAAGCTCGGATCAAATTATCAAAAAAGCTGACATATATCTAAGTGTTTTTAGTGTTTTAAATCCTTACGTGATAAATTTTGATATTAACGAAACATGGTAGTACTACTTATAGAAGGGAAGATTATATGTAATATTCAATTAAACTATTGATGAACGCGGTAAGTTCTATTGCCATTTATAATCACGTAAGCCTCAAAATACTGCAAGAGCAGAAACAAAGAATATTTTTTCCGTGCCAATGCATTTTTAATAGAAGTGCATTTTTATTTTATTGTATCCTTTTCACTTCACTTTTAATATATTACAAATTTGTTCAAACTGTAACAGAACAAACGTCAATGTCCCGGATACAACGTTTTCAGTTTATTTTCATGAATCCAAAAAAATACGATTTGTTCATTCTAAGGTTTAAACTTATTATAAAAAAGATGAACATGTCTGTGTGGTTCAATAAAAAAAGAAGACAGGAATTCCTGTTATATATTTAAAAAGGAGTTATTGCTCCTCATCAGCTTAACGTAGCTTAGGGAATACTTTTATTGATTAAAAGTAAAACTAATGAATATTGGAAAGTACAGTAAAGAGCACTTCATTTACGCCTTCGTACCTCATGCGCTACATTTAGGGCCGCAAATAAGAGCAGTCAGTATATGTACGATACTATTTCAACCGGAAAAACAATATAAACAAAGGAGTAAAAGATTTTAGGAAGCCCAATAAGAGAAAACAGTTCTTACCATATATCCCAAAAGGCGTAGCTTAGAGAATTGGACCAGGAGCCCGCCAACCACTAACTGTGTGTCATAGGTTTACTCCCAAAATGTGTGAATTGTTGTTAATTTGGGACAGTAGAACACAGAAATGTTCATGCCATCCCTTTTTTTGGTACAGGGGCGTACGGTAGGCCCCCCAAATCTGTAAGAAATATGACTTGTAAAAGTGAAAAAAAGTCACAAATAAGTCATGGGTTTATGCATGGGGGTTGGAAGGATTTTCTAATTTACTCCCAAAAATCATGAATCCAGACTCCCATTCATTTTGGATGGAGGCGCTACGGTCGCCCAAATTTGACAAAAAAAGTAAGATAAAAAAAAATGATAAGTTTATGAATGGCAATCAGGAACCTGGTAAGTATGAACCTCCTGAGTGCGAAAAGACATTCGCCATATTTGAAAGGTGGTGCCAAGGTCTTGCCATTCACGGCAATTCATGGCGTATCGGAGTTTCCTACCGCATGAACTGTCCGTCTTGAGTGGAAACTGTGTTCCGATTTACATGTATATATGTGTGTGCGTATGTGTGTGCGCGTGCGTTTTTGTGTGTGTGTGTCATATGTAAGAGAGGGCAATTAAAGAGAGAATAATTAAAACTAGAAGAGAAACTAATCAAAAAAAAAAAACAAACTTTATTAGAATGAAAATAAATAATTATAGTGGAACCAGGTGCTTAGAAGTTTCAACCCCTCTAGCTGGCCCTTGTACCACTTGTCAAAGATGGGGCACGTACTTTCGCAATCAGTGGTAAATTTATAACATTCATCGAATATTCGTCGAATGGATTTAGAAAACATACCTTGGAATAATATTTTCTATATGAATAATATTGACGATAAGATTGAATTTGTTACGGATAATATTTTGCAGTTATTCATTACGCATGCGCCTAACAAATCTATAAAATGTTCCAAAAGAAGCTATGCTCCGTGGATAACGGATAACATTAAATTTATGCAGAAACTACGTAATAAAGCTTTGGCAAAATTCAAACAAACAGGACAAAATGGCCACTGGGTCTACTACAAACAACTCAGGAATTTAACTAATGCAGCTATTAAGGCTGAAAAGAAGGCTTATTTAAGATATAAATTTAATAATTCTAATATTAAAGAGAAATGGGGTGAGTTAAAAAAATTAAGTATTGCTAGAAACCGAAAGATTAATATACCTGAACAGTTAAGTAATGTGGATGCTATTAACGAGTTTTTTATCAATTCCTCTAATAACAATGATGTACCTAAAGATGAGTTAATAAATTTTTATAATACCAATGTTAAAGAAGGCATAGATGGTTTATTTTCTTTTGAACTGATTTCTGATTTGGACGTAATTAAAATCATTCAAAATATAAAATCCAAAGCTTATGGATATGATAAATTAAATATAACTTTAATACATTTATGCTGTTCTTATATAGTTCCATTCTTAACACACATATATAATGAGTGTATAAATACACACTACTTTCCTAAAGCTTGGAAAATAGCTTTAATATTTCCTCTACCTAAAATAAATCAACCTAGCCAATTGAGCCACCTGAGATCCATTAGTGTTTTACCTGTCTTATCAAAAATTTTTGAAAAAATCTTAGAATTGCAAATTAGAGAATTTGTGAATCTCAATAATATTCTACCATTAAAACAGTCGGGATTTAGATCTGGTTTCAGTTGTGCTACGGCCCGTGCTGACGTAACTGATGACATCATTGGAGCTACCGATAATAATAAAATCAGTGTATTAGTATTATTAGCTTATACGAAAGCTTTTGATATGATAAATCACCAATTGCTTTTTTCAATTTTACACTTCTGTGGCTTTGAACGAAATTCCTTCAATCTAATTTTGTCATTCTTGTCGGATAGAATTCAACAAACAGTACTTAATAATAATATTTCACAACCACTGACGGTAGTTTCAGGTGTCCCGCAAGGAAGTATACTTGGACCGTTATTGTTTACAATTTTTACATCAAATTTTCGCAATTCCTTGCAGTACTGCAATTGTCATTTATATGCTGATGATACACAGATTTATTGTTCATTTCATGTTGAAGATCTACAGGAATATAGGAATTTAATTAACAACGATATAAAGAATTTGGTGTCAGTCTCTACTGACCATTTACTTAAAATTAACCCTAGTAAATCATCTGCTATAATATTTTGTAATGACAATGCACGTGAATTTGTGTCGAGAGAAATGAATATACAGATCGGAAATGATACAATCGCCTTTAATAACAGCTCGAAAAGTCTTGGTCTTATTATTGATTATAAATTAAGGTTTAAACAGCATATTACGAGTAAATTAAGAACAGCATATGCTGCTCTAAAAATGATATATACTCAGAGACGTTTTTTAAGCATGGAAGTAAAAAAATGTTGTGTGATTCTCTAGTTTTGTCCCATTTTAATCATTGTGATGTGGTTTATGGCCCTTGTATTGACAGCATCGAGACCCGGCGTATACAAAAAGTACAAAATTCTTGTCTTCGTTTAATTTTGGGAATTCAACGCCGTCAAAGAATATCTCACAAATTGAAAACTGCAGGATGGCTGAATATGTACAATCGCCGCAAACTTCACATGGCTTGTTTTTTTCATAAAATTTTAAAGTTTAGATCACCACCTTACCTCCTCAACAAGCTCTCTTTTAGAAATGATGTTCATAACATTAATATTAGACGAAGAGATATTCTCACCATACCACAACACCGTAAGGAAATATTCAAAAGGTCATTCTCTTATAACATTGCTGCCTGTATAAATAAGCTACCCTTTAATGGACTTACCCTTTCATGTGCAAGTTTTAAAAAAGCATTTAAAAAATATTTGATGCGAAATCAGTAAAGTATAATCTTACCTTTTCCTGTAACTTCTCTATCTTTTGTTTATTTCTTTGTTCCGTCCTTTATTTTAATTTCTTTTCTCCTCTCATTTCCTAGCCTTCTCTCTCCTTCTGCTCTAGTCTGCCTCTTTTTCGCCCTGCTTTGATGTATTTCTTCTTTAATTTTCTTATGTATTATGTTTTGTCTAGGTATGAATATAAAGCCACATTACATGTACTTATATTTTTCTACTTCTGATGTTTTTATAGGCGGTAGTGGAAGAACAGTTTACTGGCTTCGACAGTAAACTGAACTACTCGCCTTTTATTTACCTCTAGTGTAAATGTAAATTTATTTTTGTTAATTTTGTGAATTTGGGTAAATAATAAATGCTTTATTATTATTATTATTAATTACACGGGTAACCAATTCAATTCAATTCAAATCAAAAAGATTTTTTAACATTTCAGTTACAAAAAATGCGCCTGAGTTGGAACCCGGTTCAGAGCCGGCCACACCACCACGGCGCGCAACGCCGTGGTAGATGGGTGGCCGGGTGGGGTAGGTCCAGCCTCGGCTAGAACGGTAAGTGAAATGGTTGGAGGTTAGAGCTCCTGTTTTAATAAGAAATAAAACTTAAACCTAACAATTTATTGAAGAATAATCATGAACGATTTTAAAATACTTAGAACTACTTAAAAATAAATAGAAAATGGCGAATTTTTGTTTAAGCGCGCACTGGCGCACACGCGCACTATTTTAAGAGGTCGAGTTACTAGTACGGGAAAAACTCAATGAAAAAGCCCGTTCGAACAAATGACAACCTTCATCCGATGGTCTATCTGCCTTCGGAAAGGTAGGGTGAAGGGGAAGTTATGATTTAAAAGGTTTTGATTTGTAAGAAGTTATTGGTCGAGAAGGGATTTTAAAAAGAACAAAAAGAAACAAAAGAACAAAAATAAGACTAATAGAGAGAATAGAGAAGGGGTTTGAGAGTAAAAGGTGGTGAAATGGAAATTTTGGTATAGGAAAGATTTGGCTAGGGAGGTTGCCGAAAGATAGGCAACGCCTGGTATGGTAATGGGTGTCTTATACCGAAAAGTATGGCATTTTGCTGTCTGATTCGTGTTATGTCTCGAGTTAGCGGACTGTCGCGCAATTTGAATTGGTAAAATTTTTGGGATGTTTCCCGGACGAAGTCCGCTAGTGGGGTTATGTCGTGGCAACGTGCGTAGAGGTCTCTGAGGAAGGTGTACCTACCGGAGTCTGAAATGAGGCGCATAAATTTATGTTATTTAAGTTTTCGCATTGTCGTGGCTGGAATGCTGCACCACACCGGCGCCGCGTATGTGATGGCCGGCCTGATCACCATCGTAAACAATTTTTTATTTGTCCTGTTTAGTCCGTTACCCCGCGCCAGGAGCGGATACAGACTCCTGGACATGGAGTAGACTTTTCGTACAGTCTCGTTAACGTGGATGTTAAACGTCAGTCTTCTGACTAAGTTCACCCCCAAATACTTCACGCACCTTTTAATTGGAATTTGGCGACCCCCTATCGAAATTGGTGTTAAGATGCGGTTCTCAGTGAACCGGCACGTGAAGAATATGGACTCCGACTTTTCGGCGTTGATCCGAATCTTCCACTTGTCTTAATACGCCGTGGCACGGGCCATGTGCACTTTCAGCAGCATGTTCGCTGCTTGTGCATTTTGCGAATGCGCGTACATGGCCGTGTCGTCGGCGTACTTGGCAAGGTTCGTGTTCGGGAACTCCGGAAAATCGGAGACGTATAGGTTGTATAACTTGGGTGACAGGCACGACCCCTGGGGGACGCCCGCGCAAATGTCCCGTCGAATTGAAAGTTTGTTGTTCACCCTGACCTGCAGCGATCTGCCTGTCAGGAAAGAGTGAATCAGTTTGGTGATATGCGTGGGAAAGTTCAATGAGTTTAACTTGTAGAGTAAGCCTGGGATCCATACTGTATCGAGGGCTTTCTCAATATCAAGCAGCATTATCACTGTACTTTTTCCGCGGTTGCACTGCACTTTGACGTCATTCACGATCCTGACGACCTGGCGCACAGTGCCCCTGCCTTTTCTGAAACCAGACTGACATTCATCATCGATGTGAAGTTCATCCTGAGCAGCCTCTAGTCTGACCAGGATGACCTTCTCCACCAACTTGGAGATCGTCGACAGTAGCGAGATCGGTCGATAACTGCCGACGAGTTTGCGTTCTTGTTCGGTTTCAGAATTGGCACGACCACGGCGCACTTCCACTGGCTAGGCCAATGTTGTAGCCGCAGGATCGCGTTGACAATGTACGTCAATTGTACAATGCCTTTCCGCGGAAGATATTTGAGTGGTAGGAAGCACCGATAATACTCCATCAATTATCGTGAAAGGCAAGACCTTCGCGCCACTTTTTAAAGATGGCGAATGTATTTTCGCACTTAGGAGGTTGATACTTACCAAGTATCAGATTGTTACCCGTAAATTTACGATACTAATCGAATTACAAGGGTAACTAGTACATGCGGTAGAAACAACCTATATGCCGTCAATTATCGTGAAAGGCAAGACGTTCGCACCACTTTTCGAAGATGGTGAATGTCTTTTCGCATTCAGGAGGTTCATACTTACCAGGTTCCTGATTGTTATTCATAAACTTATCATTTTTTTATCTGACTTTTTTTTCAAATTTGGGCGAGCGTAGTGCTTCCTTGTATCACCCAAAATGAATGGGAGTCTGGATTCATGATGAAGTCTCTCTAACCCCCATGCGTAAACCCGTGACTTATTTGTGATTTTTTTTTTACTTTTACAAGTTATATTTCTTACACATTTGGGAGCCTTCCGTACGCCCCTGTACCAAAAAAAAAAGGCTGGCATGGACATTTCTGTGCTCAACTGCCTCAAATTAACAACAACTCACACATTTTGGGAGTAAACCTATGACAATTAGCGGTCGGCGGGCTCCTGGTCTAAATGTTATTATATGTTTGGAGCAAAATTAACAAAGATTGGAAAGTACAATACGCAGTACTCTGTTTGCAATTTAGTCGCTCGTAGCCACATTCCGGGCCTCAAATAAGAGCAATCAGTACATAGAGCTCTATGTGTACTGCCCTATTTTCATCTGGCAAGATATAGACGTTATACTGATGACGAGCAATACAGTTGCATCAATATGACATATTAGTCTTAATCAGCTCCTCATGATGCTACCGTGATTGGCGAAATACCCATCGAATGTGATGTGTTGTTTTGGTGTTTGTGAAAACGTTACTGACAGAGTCAAAAGTCGACGCAAAAATATGTATACGACCGCCATTTGACACACGCATGCATCACATTACGATTTATAATCAAGATCTATTTATATGATATTTCCATTGAAAATAGCATTCTAAAATTTTTAGGACAGAACTAGTGGCCCTAGAGAGCAGCTTCTTGTTTTCTTCTATCTTGCGTTCTTCTAATGTTTAGAAGAACACTTTTGATATTTTATAAAACAAAAGTTATCTGTAAACATTCATATGCATTTTGCTCTCTTAGGTTGAGGAACTGTAGAAGTTTCTTTAAGACGACTCGTAGTACTACGCAAGCATAATAACTAAGATGACTATAGGCGCTGCAGAAAAATAATATTGTGTGCTTGAATTTGCAAAAATGAACTCTGCTATTGGTATCCACCGCCATTATCGAACAGATTTTAAAAAACCAATCTACGATTGGTACAAAAAATTTGAAACGGCGATGTTTATGTAAGGGCAAAAATCCGAGAAGACGATGGTGTCAGAAGAAACAGTGAAACGTGCTCGTGTTGATTATCAACTAAGCCTACAAAAGTTAACGTGCTAGTTTGGAACTGCAGATTCCATAATAAGCTGTGTGGAAAATTTTACATAGGTGACTGAAAATGACGCCTTATAAATTGCAGTTACCACAGCATCTACGTGACGGTGAGAACAGAAACGTCGAAATTTCTTCTTTGAAATGCTGCAATATAATGAAGGTTTTTGCGAGTTAACTTTTCACGTAAGTGGTAAAGTCCGAATATAGCGGATTGAACGTCCGAGTGTCATAGTGAAGCATATAAGGGATTCTCTAAAAGTGAATGAATTCTGTGCTGTATCCCGCAGGAAGATGTATGACGAGCGTATGACGATTCTTTGAAGAAAACACAGTAACAGAAGCTACATATCCTAAATGTTGACCAATTAGTTGATGCTTCAACTACATGAGAACGAGAGGAACCACATCTTTCAACAGGATGGAGCACCGCCCCACTGAGACCTGACTGTTAGAAAATACCAGGAAAAACCACTTCCACAGCGCTAGATTGGCCGTGCAACAGACTTCAACCGCGCTCTCGAGCTGCGGCTACCAAGGAGCCCCAATCTCACACCGTGCCACTCTTTCTGTGAGGATTTGTCAGGGACAAAGTTTACGTTCCTCCACTTCCTATATGAGATAAGACAACGCATCACGAAAGCTGTGGAAAATGTTAATGCAGATATGTTACAGCAGGTTTGAAGTAAACTGGACTATCGCCTTGATGAGAGCCGTGTGACACAAGGAGCACATATTGAACATTTGTGAGTTACCAAAGTAAACTTTAAGAACTACTTTATAAAACAGTGTAAAATGATTTATTATAACATTATTAGTATTGGATTAAAAAAACATTTAAGGTATATATTCCTCTTGTAGTAACCCATTGTTGTTATTGCACCTAAAGCTCCTAAAATTGGTCAAGGACTGATGTCTATTAAATGAAAAGGACGATACTTATGAGTTGACATTTATTAATTTATCTGAAATAAAAGGCCCTTAAGACTGTAAATACATAAGCTTGAATGACAGAAAGTGCAGGTTCTAAAATTAATAATAAATGTATTTTGATTTAGTTGTGTAGTTTTCCAAGCGGTTTAAAAATTAGTCGCCGGAAAGTGCTACTTCAGTTACACCAAAATATAGGGTTTAAAGTTTTATGTTAATGTTCGATCGCGAGGTCAAGTGTTCGATTCAAACAAGTAATACAATCCGCCACGCACCTGAAATTATAGGTTAGCGTATGAAGACATTATCTTTTTTATTAAACTTAATTATGTTTTATGGCGGCAATTATGCCAGTATGTGAAATGCTAATACATGCGAAAAAGTGTGCAAAAAAGAAAGTAATTACATTGTATGTAGATTTTACGACTATATTACATACGACTAACTAACTTTTGAGACAATGCCACTGACGTTTGTTAGGATATTGTTGGATAATCAGGATTTTAAACGTTTTATGACTTGTTATGTCTGTAATACTTAATTTACGATCGGGTTATTCGGTGGTAAAAGCAGTATTTCAATAATTAGTTGACAAGAATGTGCTAGTGATAGTTTCATATCCCGTTTAGTTCATAAAATATTAATAGGAGTGGCACACTGTTTAAAAAAATCATATTATTATTCTAGACAAAATATATATGTTTAAGCACATTAAATCTACTTGTCATAGGGAATGTGTGTATAAAAATACATTTAGAATGTTATTTAGGACTATTTAGAAGATTTAACACACCACGAGCAATACAACCCTCTATCCTTGAGGACCTAAAGTGACCTTGTGAGCATTGGCGCAACTAGAGAATTTTTCTGGGGGTGGCCCCTTGTGTTTAAAACGCAAAGTTCAGTGGCGGCTCGTGCATAAGATACTTGGGAGTTCTGTAGATATATATGTGTACACGGGGCAGTTAGGGCCGCAGGTAAAAGCGCCGCAGACGAAATTTTTTTGTCATTTCAAGGCCATTTGATGACCTTGAAGTCATCGTGCTCTGGCAACGCCAGGCGAGCCGGCCGCCTTTGGTGTATAGTAACATTTTGAAATTAATGTTACATTGATCTTTCGATGCTCGGAGCCACCCCCCTGGAATTAAAATAATTTAAACATAATTATTAACAAGCTAAAAACGTACTCTTCGCCTGTTCACTGAACTTTTTATATAATTGTTACACATTCTATAGGTTACTCTTCGCAGTTTTTTGTAAATAATGTTAGTTTTAGACATTTTTAATTTTCTAGTACGAACTTAGTTGGTAAAAAACTCAGTGTAAAATAAAGTGAAAATTAAAAAAACTATACCATACCCTATTTGGGTTTCGAACCCGGGACCCTTGGATTCCGAGTCAACAGTGTAAGAACTACACCACCACCTTACACGTAAAAATATGTAAATTTTTACATTATAAGACACGAGCCAAAATCATATTTCCACGGTTGTATATTGCATTATGAAATGTATATTTGTAAAATATATAATTATTATATTATTAATACATAATATTTAGATATTAAAATGAATCATCATTCCACCAGGTTTCTATTCAATTACAAAAACATAAAAATCAAAAAAAAATCTTTTTTCAAATTTAAATCATTACGTAATAACATTTTTATTTACCGATCGATTTTGTTCAAAAATAGGGTTCTTCCTCTAGCTAACACTAACTTACTGCCCAAATTTCAGTACAATCGGATTTTTCTTTCTTGAGTTATCGTGCTTAAAAGAAACGTGACGGACGGACGGACGGACGGACGGACGGACAGAGGGACATTTTGAAAGTTGTTCAGAATTCGTTCACTAACACAATGATATGAAATTTTTTTGTCTGCGAGCGATATTTGCGGTTTTAGAAATGTGCCGATCAAACGCAATATACTCTTCGTATTATTTGCGAAGAGTATAATAATTATGATCAGAATTTTTGGTAGTTCTGCAGCTCTGCAGCACTTATGAAGAAACCGCCTCTGAATTACCATTATATTTAGATGGGAAATCCTATTTTAGCTATTTTATCGACACGGCCATACACATTATGCATAAAACTACTTGTCACTTTCAGTCAAATTATAAAATTAAAAAACTATACAAATATGTAAATATTGTTTCGAATTGTTTTATCGTGATGTTGACACCATACGACACTTAAAAGTAAGAAATTTAATATTAGGAACATATTGAAACACATACGCTTCAGATTTGAATGAACAAAAACATTAAAACAAAACGTTTAGACATTTAAATTTATGGATTCCGAATAATTTAGTGATACATTAGTCGATAAATTAAATTTTTTTGCTAATTTTTATTCTTTCCTCTGGGGTGGGCCGTGGCTAGTTTGGGGTGGGCCCGGCACACCCTGCCCCCCCCTCTAGTTGCGCCAATGCTTGTGAGGGAGGAGGCTATACATTTCGAGGCATGGGACATACACACATTATCCGAGTACGCTAGAATTAATTTCCTTTCCTCTTTCTTTAAATTTTAGTGCTACGACTCGATCTGGGAACTCCACGTAGAGAGAACAGTGTGATTACCTCTCGGCCACTTAATCGTACTAATTTTAAAGGTATTTTCTAGCCTTTTTTTTTTAAATTAAAGCCGGTTGTGTTGGAGGACGCGATATACTAGAGAGCAAATACCTACTGAATTTGCCGTAACTTATCGAGGAGACAAGTGAATATTACATGCCAGTGTATCTTTGTTTCGTAAACTACCGTAAGAATTTTGACAGTGAAGATTGGGACAAACAGTCGGCTGCATTGTTGCGGATGGGAAAACCCAAACATGTTATTCACAACTGTATGAAGAGAACTTTGCTTTGATGGGAGTAAGCAATACCAACCCTGGCAAATGTAAAGTTGGCAAAGGCGTTGGACAGCGTGGACGTGTGTCGGTTTACTGGCAGGGTGGAGTAGCTATAGGCGGAACCAAGTTTTTTTAACTTAAGATTTGCGGATGATACCACCCTAAATGAAGCAAGCTAGGTTTAAGTATATATTACAACAAAACGAAGGCTGTGGAGCGAGAAAATGATAATCACCAAGAAACATTAATAATGTAGGGAAATTAGTAAAAAATGAGGAAATCTGGACAAAATCAGTAAAAATATGAATTCTTGTACAGACGTTCTTTGAAGTATCAAATCCCCAAAAATCCCAACATGGCTACCCAAGATACTGAAGGTCAAAGTTTTTTTACAAATATCTCGCGTCCTATGCATCGGATGCCCATGAGGTCAATATGAAGGTTGTAGAGAATTAAATTATCTACAAGTTGTCTTTTTAATTTTTTTCCAAACTCCCCCATTTCGAGATATTCAAGGTCAAAGTTTCCAAAACATGTTTTTTCGCGAATATCGCGCCAAAAAATCGGACAGCAATAAAGTTAACATAAAAGTTGTAGAGAATTCAATTATCTACAAGATTGATATTTGGCATTTTTTCCCAAAACCTCGCCCTTTTCGAGATATTAAAGATTGAAGTTTAAAAAAACGTTTTTTTTGCAAATACCTCGTTTTCTATGCATCGGACGTACATGAAGCATTAATATTATGATCGACAATATTCTCAGAAGCGAGGTAGTGGTGAAGGGAATAACAAATAATCAGGGGCGGCTTAAGGGCCGGGAAACCCGGGTGACTGCCTGGGGCGCCAGCGAGGGCCGCCAAACTAAGGGCAAAATTGTTTAATTTCTTTTTAATGTACCATTTTTATTACTTCTTGTTGAAAAATAATATCAAACAATATCAGTATCTATATTAGCTAAAATGGTAATAATACCGATTAGCCGAATGATATTAAAACCTCCTAAATAATTCAAAAATGTAACACAAACGTTTTTGTTTAGCTCTGAGATACCTCACGACTAATACTTCAAGCTTCTCGTCCTGTTATTGACTGACACCGAGTCGATCATTAAATATTTTGCATAAATGAAGGCATTCACAAAAAATTCAAAATATTCAGAAAATAAAAAGAAAACTTGTAGATAATTTAATTCTCTACAACTATCACATTGACGTCAAGGGCATTCGATGCATAGGACGCGAGATATTTGCAAAAAACTCTGACCTTCAATAACTTGGGTAGACATGTTGGGATTTTTGTGATTTTTGCGGATTTGGGTCTGGGACACCTCAACGAACGTCTGTGCAAAAATTCAGATTTTTACTAATTTTGTCCAGGTCAAATGCTAATTACCCTAGACTATAAGGATACAGATGGCAAAACCGGCAACTTGTCAGTTGACTTTGACGTGACAGAAATTTCACGAAACACACAGCAGATAGACAATGCATTGATGCTTTCGAGATTGTGAGTCTGGAGACGATTGCTCCATCGTACTAATAACTCGATTCTTTAGGAAACTCCTCCTCCAAATTGACTTCCCAGTATCATGTTCTCCCGAATTTTATTTTTTTCTGGCCACATCATCTGGAGGGAGGAGAACGGTGATAATTTGTGGAAAAACCCTTAACATTCCGTCTAAAGGACGCGACGCCAATTTATTTATTAAAGGGCGCCAGTCGCGTTCTCACTTGTTCGTATGTGGTTTTTCACCCTCAGATGGTATATATATTCATGAGATGTTTGACAGACAAAAAAGGTAAAAGCTGTACTTACCGTAGATTGCTAAAGGCGCTCTCCCCAAAATTGGTTTCTCTCTTGATACACTTTATCTTATTTACTTAACAATTTAATGGATCTTGTGGCTCAGAGATCTCTGATTTTTCTTTATAAAAAATCCCTCTCGAGCCTTCGTGATGTGACTGGTTATTGAGTTACAAACTTGTGAGTGTTTGGAGACGCCCGATACTCAATTCCGACCTAACACACAAAAGCCCTTGAGGGATGGGACTGAAAATTAACCATTCAATCAGTAATACAATAGTTCGTATAATACCATTTATTGATTAGATTTGAAATAAGTACAAATAAATAATATTATGCAATACCCTACCTAAGAGAATTCTATTCTATTCTATTCTATTCTATTCTATTCTATTCTATTCTATTCTATTCTAAAAATTCACACAACTTCCTTGGAAGTTTAACTTTGGTTTTGGTGGGACTGACTGAAAAATAATATAAAGATATTTTTTTCAAAATTCTGGGACATTAGTGGTTATTTTTAAGGTTCCTTTTGTGATTATATCGTTCACAAGAACGGAGTTCGATCTGAGTTCACTTATATATGAGTTATTACAGTTTTCCCGCCTCGCGACGTACCAGCCCTCATATAGGTTCAATATAAGGGATGTGACACGACTTACTTATGCACAAGGCGGATTTGTCTATACCTCTGCCATCTTTGAAGACCTGCATTTGGTTTTCCTACTATCGCCTTCTGGCGATTCTCCAACGCACTCGTCCAACTGACGAGCTGCTGGATGAATCGATATTTGTTTTATTCGAGAAACCGGCCTTGTCCATTTTTGCTATTTTAGTCTAATAATTGCTTATAGATGCTAGGCGCCTTTGCCACATTTTTGGTTTGGCCTTTTCACTACGTCGCGCGTCGCCTCGTTAAAATTTCATATTAATTCTTTTAAATGATGTCCACATCTCCATTTTCATAATTTTTCGTGAAGCAATAAAAAAGTTAAAAATATTCACAAATATTTTTAAAGTACACTTTTAGCGTACTTCTTAAAAACTATATTACCGAAGTCCAGCGTACTTTCAAAAAAATATAATATATTTTATTCCCGAACCAAAAATATACTTTTATTTTCGGTACACTTTTCCATGACCATAATATGCTTTCACTCTCATGGCCTGGACATAAACATAATTTTCTAAGTGAAAAATTTCTGGGCACCACGTGTTGTGCCTTTTTTTGTCTTTGTTTAGTTAATAGTCTTTTATTAAATTTTTCCTAAGTCGAAATTTGTATTTATTCTTCGACTTAGGAGATGTTCTAGGATGTTCTAAGAAGTTCAAGGAAAACCAGATGGCAAGTGGCGCAGATGCTGCTCTTCAGAACGTTATTCTGAAACTACTAATAAGCTGATGGGAAAGAGTTTTTATGAGGCAAAATAAAATAATACATCGATCACAAAACGTTTGTTGAGACATTATGAATTAGAAGAGGAGCAAGACCAAATATGGATGGATATTCTGCTTCTTACCCTAAGCAAACACCAATAACTAACAGTTAGCAAAAACCATTACGTAAGAATTGACTCGTTATCTAGCAAAACATCAGATTTCTAAAATTTTTATCGACCTATGACGGCAAATTATTACTGTCCTATTTTAGGTCTATAAATTCGTTAGCGTCCAGTGTAGTAGTGCAAAGTGTCCCTTTTGAAGTGAAAATTCGTCAAGAAAACTTCTATTATTCGGTCGGTAGAAGAAATATCATTTCCTGCTGGCTTATCCGGTACGCATGAGACTACTATTGATTCATTAAGCCAGAAAATATGGGACGTGTAGTATTTATCATCTTTTGTAATATATGCTAATCTAACAGGATTGCTAATCAAATACATGCACTATGGTGAATAGTCAACTTTATTTTCTTTAAATATGCTGCCTACGTCACATGACAAATTGTCATATGACGTGTCAAAATTTATCATGAAATCATGTCCTTTGCATATACTGTTTTACTAGTACCTTTAAAGTGCTTCTGATCAGAGTTACTATGGTTTAAAAATAGCTCATGTGTTTTTAAAATTCATTGTTAAATATTTTTCTGCACCAAATGGAAAGTTTTAGGTTATTTTATAAAAATAATACAGACAATCTGACCAAAATAAATAATCTGTAAAGGAATTAACAAGAAGATACCTTCTCCATTTGGAACTCATTATTTATAAATTATCTTTTCTGTAAGGTGACCATCTTTTATATTTTTTTTAAACTAAAAGTATATCAGGTTTCCTCCTCGTTACTAATTTCAGCTATACTCAAAATATTATTTTCCACCATCATTTCTTAATTATCTATTTTCTAGGGTGACCAGTTTGTATATTTACTGAAAGTATACCAGGCTTTTTCCTTAATAATTATGTTAACTACAAGCGAATCAGTGGCTCAGTGCTTACTCATTGAGCTCGGATCCCAGGTTTAAATTCGGGCTAGGGTGTTTCATTTTCCAAAGATGTGATTTTCATATGACTTTGCTTATGCCCCGAGTCTCAGTGATGTAAAAGATATGTATGCCAAATTTCAAGAAGATTGGATAATATTTAGGGGTTGCACACATTGATTGATCACTTTTATCTGAAACTAGTGAAATTTCTAATATTGAAGTGCTTTGGACTAATGGTCTCCACATGTATTCCTTTCATCTTTTGCAGGTAATTGAACTTTAAAATGGGAACCAAAAGAAGAATTTGGTTGTTAGAAAAGGTGTCTAGTGGTGAGTTTTTAGTGGGCTTTTTAATGTGTTACCGAGTCGGTATAGAAGTGGATTAGTTGAGTGGGATAACACAGCTAGTCGCTGTTATCTCTCCTGAGTTCGAGTCTCAGCTCCAACAGATGGCAATGTAGCAGGAAATAGTTGTTGTGTTGTTGTCTGTATGTGCGTATCTTGGTTGAGTGGTAGAATAGTTATGGCTAAGTTCCACATATAAATGAGGTGATAACAAAAAGAATATTGTTGTCCCTCGTCACATTTTTTCGTTAATTAAATTTTTTAGTTGTATATTTCTGTATATTCTATTACTAAAAGTACATCTCGTACTGTTATTGGTAATAGCGTCAACTATCTAAGAAATATTATTTTTCTCCGTCAAATAGTTTTGTAAGTATGGTGCCAATAGACGATCAGACGGACATCAGATCGACAGACAGACTGCCGGAATGGAAAAACCTTAATTTACACAGTCAGAATGAGAAAATCCAAAAAAATCTTGAGTGATTTTTTCACGATTACGATACTTCCCTTCGGTAAGCGAGAAAAGTAAAAACGTTTTAACTGAATTACTTTTAAAAAATAATACATTAATTTTTCCATGGGCAAAATTTAGCACAGCACTACTTAATGCAAATAATAAAATAATATAACGTTGCAAATATAATATGAACATTCCTATTAAAAAATCACGTATAGAAGTACAACAAATAACCACACGAACAATTAAATGCATATACGAATGCAAATGGAAAATTAAATTAGTAGTCAACTACTATTTCAAAAGGCGTTCCTTTTGTATTTTTTTTTTTTCGTTTCACTATTAGGTAACTTAGTGTTTCTACTATTATAAATTTGTTTCACGTAGTGAAACTAATATCTCAATTATCGTATATATGAACTTAGTTTGTTGAAACAAATAAAGTTTAATTCACCAATATGATTATTATTATGCTGTACTAAGTTTATATAATCACTTGCAGCAATTATTTTTTTAATTAGTTTCCTATGCACGTTTAAATATTTCTCCTTATGCACCTCGTACAATTAATACTAATGCAGTTATCACGTTTCTAGTGGAATAGCAAATAGATGATGCTCATTTAAATTCAAAAGCTATCTATGCACTATAGGCGAGTATTATAAAAATCTCTATAATAGCAATCTAAAATTTACATGTAGTCAACAACCGTTCATTCCAAATGAAATATTAAAATTTAAATTACACATCAAACAAAACAGCTTTTATCTCGGATGCAAATTGATGACTATGTTATATAATTCAAACATATCATATTTCAAAATTATATAGTATTGAAAAGTGAAGAGCTTAAACTAATTGATATGCTTCGGAGGGTCCAAGAAAGCTGGAACGAAGTGGAAGGCAGATCAAAAAAGAAGAACATCGTCCGTAGTTGAGTGTAGAAGATTGGGTTGACCTTGAATATATAAATGAAGTTATTAAGACATTAGGCGGCTGTGGCCACACTCGTTTGCCTTGCTTGGATTTATATTATTATATCTCTCAGCGAAATCACAGGAGCTACATCTAATTTACTAGATATATTAATTATAGTAAACTTAGTCCTGTCATATTTTAGCTATGGACTCATGCTCTTCTTTATCTTTCTATGAGTATTAGACTTAGGAGGGTTCAAGTACCTGTGAATGTTCCCTGGGGCATTCAATTGTTTGAGGATAATCGTGATTTAGAAGAATTATGATTTTTTTATGCTGCATAGGGGCCTTTTTTGTACCTGCCCAGCCTATTACTATCAACCCACATCTTTTGTATTGTTGATTATGTAATAATTATGTGATTGCTTATTGTGGCTCGAAAATAACTTATTTTCCAAACCTGTTTTGCGATTTTGAAGGCTTTAACCAGCTGTAACGGAATCGAACTATAATTTTGCACTTGCTCTTTAAATTAATTAATTGTACATCATTAACTCACTTTAGTTTTTTGCTTAAGTTATTTCTTATCACTCACGGATGCTTTTAATTTTAAAGGAAACTTACAGCTTGTATGTTTTTTTTTTGTAAGTGGCACGTGATATAACATTCTAACCAGTATCGATGAAAAATAATTCACGCTTTGGCAATTTTTGTCGTTAAAAGAACCGGTCAAGTGCAAATCGAACTCGCGCGCCAAGGGTTACCTTCTGAAAACAATATACCTATATAGGAACAACTACTATACTGTCTTAAATTAAAATGATTTAGTATCGACGTGTCTTCCTTTTTGTTCGAACAAAAACTGTAAAACTAATACAGGTCTCCAAAAAAAAAATAAAAATTCTGCTTCAAGGAATAAACCTATCATGCCTTAAGTATTTTTGTGTGCTGAATCCCAATTTTCAATTTAAAAAATTTTCCACCGCGGAGATTTCGAGTAAATGTCAAAATTTGTCAAAAAAACGTATTTTGACGATAGAAACCGGGATTTACTCGAAATCTACGCGGTAGAAAAAATTTTTAAATTGAAAATTCGGATTCAGCACACAAAAATACTTACGGAATGATAGGTTTAGTCCTTGGAGCAGATTTTTTTTTTTGTAAACCTGTGTAATTTACTCGATATTTTGAAGGATATAGATCAGAGTCTGGGTTTACATATAGGCTACTTGAATTAAACTGATACCTGAGAATGGCTGGGTAACAGTTATTTATTAGCTACGTTTGATAAGATTTTATTTTTTAGAATTTTTTCAATCGAGTTTTTTATTCATTTGGGTAGTAGTCGGAGAGCAGCCAATCTGTAGGAAGCATTTTAAAAGTAGTCTATACAACTCGCGAACACCCACCTAAAAAACAGATGATATTATGTAAAATGATCTTCTGGATTTGATTTTTGAGTTCGCCCGTTAATTTGAGATTGCCAAATCGGTCAGTTCGCAATTTTTTTGAAAAATTTTAAAATTATGTGTTAATTTTTGTTTTGCACATAACACACCATATCTTTTTTATTTTAATTTCGATTTAGACCAATATTTTACACATTATCCCTCCAATATTCTTGGACAGGCTGACGGCAAAGAATATAGTGTAACTAATAATATAGTGCCTAAAAAAATATAATTACCCTCTATTGTCGCGGTTTTTTAAAATTTGCATTGAAAAATACCCGATCGAGGTAACTTTTTTATTTTTAAAGAGAGAGTTATAGTATAAACGAGAAAAATGTTCCATATACCTTAAACAAACTTTTTTATAAAGAGATTTTTTTGAAATTCGGCTCATGTAACGAGATGACGCTGTTGAATGCGGCCGCGCAACTCGTCCGCATTAATTTAAAGCATAACTTCTGTTAACGTCGCCCATCTGTGGTGTCGTTAAGCGATCAGGTGAGTCTACGGATTATATAGTTTCTATTTGCAATTAAATGTTATAAAATTATGTAGATAATCTCGAAACATACACATTGAAAAATATATTTTCATTAATTATAACAGCAAGTGGGTACTAAAGATTACATTTTCCTTCGCATAAAACAAGCACGTTTGCTTTGCTACACTTGCAGCTTGTAGTACAGTTATATAATTTACATTTACAAAATGGAGTTAACTCAACAAAATTGTGTTTTGGGCTTTTTGAAATCATCTTTGGAAATAAGATTTCCTCCTTTAGGTACCATCCAAAATCTAAAACATTTGGAATTCTGGGCTTAGTTTGGTAAGCTGTCTTGTAAATAGCACATTGCAGAAATGTCCTTTTTATTTGTATTCTCTGTACTAGGATTTACAATTTCTAATTTTCTTTTATAAGCAGTTCGGGTATACGATCTTCTACATTGTGCATGGTAAATTGGATTTAGTGATAAAAATAAATTTTTCTGTTCTAAATATTGTTTTAGAGCCACAGAAATGTCATCGGATTTTGCATTTGATCGGTACATTTCTAAAACCGTAAATATCGCTCGCAGACAAAAAATTTTCATACCATTGTGTTAGTGAACGAATTCTGAACAACTTTCAAAATGTCCGTCTGTCTGTCCGTCCATCACGTTTCTTGTAAGCACGATAACTGAAGAAAGAAAATTCCGATTGTACTGAAATTTGGACAGTAAATTAGTGTTAGCTAGAGGAAGAACCCTATTTGAACACAATCGATCGGTAAATAAAAATGTTATTACTTAATGATTTAAATTTGAAATTTTTTTTTTTAAATTTTTATGTTTTTGTAATTGAATAGAAATCTGGTGAAATGATATTTCATTTTAATATCTAAATATTTATATATTTTACAAATATACATTTCATAATGTAATATACAACCGTGAAAATATGATTTTAGCTCGTGTATTATAATGTAAAAATTTACATTCTTTTACGTGTAAGGTGGTCGTGTAGTTCTTTTGACTCGGAATCGAAACCCAAATGGGGTTTGGTATAGTTTTTTTACCAAGTCTTTTACCAACTAAGATCGTACTATAAAATTAAAAATGTCTAAAAGTAATATTATTTACAAAAAACTGCGAAAAGTATCCTATTGAATGTATAACAATTATATAAAAATCCAGTGAACAGGCGAAGAGTACGTTTTTAGCTAGTTTCCTTTGATTTCCTATCCGAATAATTAAGCTAAACTATAACGCACCAAATATAAGGACTGAGACAAAAAACACTTTCAACTTAACATAAATGGACACTGGAAAATAATAATCACCCGGCACGTGTCTGCGTTTAGCTCTAGATGCGATTGCGGCCGATTCATAGTAGCGCGCATTCGTTCGGACGCTGAAACAATCAATGAATATTTCGATAAGGGAGCAAAATTGCAAAAAAAAACTTCTTATAAAAGATTTTATTTAGTTCATTCGGAACATTTTCTTCGGTTATAGTAGGCACCTAACTTTAAAAATAAAAAAGATACCTCGATCGGACATTTTACTCTGCAAATTTTAAAGATTTTGCGTCAAAGAAAAGTTATTATTTTTTTTTGCCAACTAATTATTTTTTAGGTAAAGTTTTTTACTTTCAACATATCAAAGAATAGTTAGATAATATTATGTAAAAAAATTAAAAAATTCTGAAATAAAATAAAAAATATATGTGTTATATGAAAAACAAAAAATAACACATAATTTTTATTTTTTTTAGAACATTGCCAATTTGGTCATTTTGGCAATCTCAAATCAATGGGCGAATTCAAAAATCAAGTTTAGCAGGTTCTTTTACATCAGATTACCTATTTTTTAGGTGGGTGTTCGCGAGTTGTATAGTGTATAGTGTCGAATTCAGAGGGTCTGGTCTTCCACTAGTAGGGACCATGCAAATTATCAAGCATGAAGATACTTAAAATCGTCGAAGTTTCAAATAAAAAAATCAGATTTTGCTACCAATTCTACTTTTTGTGTAGCTCTGATGACAGTACAATATAGTGTACTCAATATTATAATAAGTTCAAAATGGCCGCCGCCCCAAGATGACGGATTATCATTTCCTTTACAACCCCCTTGATATGGGTATCAAAAGAAAGGGCTTGATAAGTATAAAATAAATATGTGATCAAAACTTAAAAATTCAAAATGGCGAGGTCAATATGGCGGATAGGTTTTTATCAATTATTGTCGGATTCGACAAAATCGGTATCTGTGGGTTATCGAGGTTGCAGATTACAATTATCCGGTCCAAATTTAACAATTCAAAATGGTGGCGTCAAAATGACAGATAAATCTTGTAATTTATGGTCTGATTCATATGAAAATCAAAATCTGGGGATTTTCGAGGTCGCAGATTATAAATATTTAGTTGAATTCTTTACATAAATGTCGAAAGTGCCAAAATTCTCTCCTTAAATATAAAGAGCCTTAGTTTTATTTTGCTTTAAAATTATAATAAAATAAAATGTTTATAAAAATTAATAGTTTAAAAAACTAAAAAAACACGCTTTTGTAAATGCTGCTCTAAAAAGCAAAAAATAATCATCGAACCTCTCTGTCTATCCCATAAGTGCCTTAGTATAAGCCGTGTTTGTAATTAACATTTGAGTATAAAAGCTTTTCATTTAATCTAATGATGTCTTCAGCGTTTTAATTATCGAACCTGTTGGAAATAGCGTTCGAAAAACGCTCAGGCTTTTATACTCAAATATTATACTTAATTAAAAACACGGCTTACACTAATGCCCTTGAGGGGTAGATAGAGGGGACAGATTCGATGATTACTTTTCGCTTTTTATAAAAGCATGTTTTTTTAATTTTTTTAAACTATTAATTTTTATATAGATTTTATTTTATTATGATTTTAAAGCAAAATTAAACTAAGGTTCTGACTTCCCTCGGTTACCGAAACGAAGTATTGTAATAGTTACAGTGAAAAGAGAATTTTCCGAGATTTCTTTTCGATTTTTACGTGTCAGACTATGTATGTTACGAAAATTAAGATTTCTCGATTCCATCAGTTGGTCTGTCGGTTTGGTATCTATCTGTGTGTTGAGGCTACATCCAAAAACTATTTGACGGGAGTAAACAATATTCGATAGTAGCCCCGTCAATGAACGTTCAATAAGGAGGTCTAGAGGGAAATGCCGAGAACACAATTTTTGACTTGAGGACTTTGGACTATTTAGGAGGTAAACATACCAAAAGTCCCCGAACGTAGGAGGTGGGAGGGATGCAGGGGGGCACGAAGAAGGTCCCGGTTTTTTGTTTTTCGCTCATATCTCTAAAACGGTTAGCCTTAATCAAAAAGTGGCTATATGCAAAATTAAAGCTGACTATATTTTCTGCAATAATGCTTCTGTCAATTTTTTTCGTATCTGTTATGGTTCAGTAATGAATTGTATATCTTTTGACTGTATTCTAACTTATAAATTTATTATAAATTGAAATTAAATTATAATAATCATCGTAGAAAAAAATTTCTTGTACAGATATCCGCTTCACAGCAGACTGAACTCAAATATCGAATAAAAAATGTCTTTGCGTCTGTAAGTGTGTGTGTGCTTGTATATGTATATGTGCATGTATGCCGTTTCTTGTAAATACGATAACTTCTGTTAGACTTAAAATGTTCAATTACAATTTGGAACATATGTAGCATATTACAATAATCCCTATTGATATTGGGCCATACATGAAATACATGATGCGAAAAAGCGAAAAACAAAAACCGGGACCTTCTTCGTGCCCCCCTGCATCCCCCCCACCTCCTACGTTCGGGGACTTTTGGTATGTTTCTCTAAATGGTCCAAACACAGCTCTCAAGTCAAAAATTGTGATATAGGCATTTTTCTCTAGAAACCATTTATTGACAGGTAGTTAATGCTGTTACCGATGAAAAAATGAGATATACTTTTAGTGAAAAGTTTGTAGGATGAAGATTTTAAAATGGCAATGAAGAAAATATGGCGAAGGTTAATAATATTTGGCATGTAAGTAACGCAACTATCAAAGAAGAAACCTGATATACTATTAGAGAAAATATACAGTTTGGTCCAAATTAAATGGCATTTGGGGGTTTTCCCTAAAGCTATGCCAGATAGACAAAAACCCAATATTGGTGTCCTGAGCTCGATTATCGAGAAACAAACAATGGCTCAAACCGCGATCGTCTATCTTTTTCGACTACCGAGCTACCGAGCGTTTTGGAAAAATGGCATTTTTGAATGAATCTCAATTACAAAATGTGAAATCGAAAATCGAGTAACGTGTTCTTATGGTACTTTTTTGAGCAGAATAATAATAATAATAATAATAATAATAATAATAATAATAATAATAATAATAATAATAATAATAATAATAATAATAATAATAATAATAATAATAATAATAATAATAATAATAATAATAATAATAATAATAATAATAATAATAATAATAATAATAATAATAATAATAATAATAATAATAATAATAATAATAATAATAATAATAATAATAATAATAATAATAATAATAATAATAATAATAATAATAATAATAATAATAATAATAATAATAATAATAATAATAATAATAATAATAATAATAATAATAATAATAATAATAATAATAATAATAATAATAATAATAATAATAATAATAATAATAATAATAATAATAATAATAATAATAATAATAATAATAATAATAATAATAATAATAATAATAATAATAATAATAATAATAATAATAATAATAATAATAATAATAATAATAATAATAATAATAATAATAATAATAATAATAATAATAATAATAATAATAATAATAATAATAATAATAATAATAATAATAATAATAATAATAATAATAATAATAATAATAATAATAATAATAATAATAATAATAATAATAATAATAATAATAATAATAATAATAATAATAATAATAATAATAATAATAATAATAATAATAATAATAATAATAATAATAATAATAATAATAATAATAATAATAATAATAATAATAATAATAATAATAATAATAATAATAATAATAATAATAATAATAATAATAATAATAATAATAATAATAATAATAATAATAATAATAATAATAATAATAATAATAATAATAATAATAATAATAATAATAATAATAATAATAATAATAATAATAATAATAATAATAATAATAATAATAATAATAATAATAATAATAATAATAATAATAATAATAATAATAATAATAATAATAATAATAATAATAATAATAATAATAATAATAATAATAATAATAATAATAATAATAATAATAATAATAATAATAATAATAATAATAATAATAATAATAATAATAATAATAATAATAATAATAATAATAATAATAATAATAATAATAATAATAATAATAATAATAATAATAATAATAATAATAATAATAATAATAATAATAATAATAATAATAATAATAATAATAATAATAATAATAATAATAATAATAATAATAATAATAATAATAATAATAATAATAATAATAATAATAATAATAATAATAATAATAATAATAACCGCATGCCGAAACTCGGCAGAAATCTTAGCCGGAAGAATGCAGAAGGCCGTTATCCTTGGCTCGTTACGCCTGCTCAGAGCACACGATTCGCGGACCCAGTGACCACTGACCCTACGGCGCAGGGAGTGGTCTCTGGTATTACCAGCGTACCCTCTCTGGCATCGGAGACAGAGAGAAGGGCGACTGGCTTCACAAAAAAAAAAAAAAAAAAAAAAAAAATAATAGACGGCATAAATAACTGGTGGTGGAAAAAATTTCCTTCCACCCACCGTCGTCTGGCCTGAGTTTTCAACAAGTGGTTGAACGAGGGGCAGCAGATTCCGGACTGGTTTGTCGAGGGACGTACTGTGCTCATCCCTAAAAAGGGTGATCTGTCTGACCCAAGGAATTATAGACCAATCACCTGTCTGAACTCCTGCTACAAGCTATTTACTCGTATCTTGTATGCTCGGACACTACGGCAGGTTGATCTGGTCTTCCAGCAGATATACGAGCAGCGTGGCGCCAAGAAGGGCATGGCAGGTTGTAAGGACAGCCTGCTGGTAGACCGCTGTATTACACAGGACTCTGTGCAGTACAAGCGGAATCTATCGATGGCCTGGATTGACTATCGTAAGGCATTTGACACAACATCACATGAACTTCTGTTACATTTGCTCAAATGTCTTGCGGTAGCAGAGCCACTAGTGAGATGCATAGAACAACTGCTGCCACTCTGGAGGACCCGCTTCACCATAACATCAGGTGCACAGCGGGTTACAACAGAGCAGGTGGCATTCAGAAGAGGAGTATTCCAGGGAGATTCTCTGAGTCCCCTCCTCTTTTGCATCTCACTGCTGCCGTTATCTGTTGAACTCCGCAAAACTCGCGGGTACCACTGTGGACCACCCAGCAACCGGAGGCATAAGGTCACTCATTTATTCTATATGGATGACCTGAAACTGTATGCCTCCGGAGAGCGTGAACTTCAAAATGCTCTAAGGGTGGTCGAGGAGTACACGCGGGCCATTGGTATGGAGTTCGGGTTGGACAAGTGCGCGGTCGTCCACCTCAAGAGAGGGCGATGCGGGGAATTTTCTGAGGACGCGCAGCTCGCAGACGGAAGCATCCTAAGACATCTGGATGCCGGAGAGACCTACACATACCTGGGTGTGCAACAACATCACATCCAGGATGTGCAACAAATCAAGGAATCTCTCCGCGGCAAGTACAGACGCCTACTCCGAAAGATTTGGTCGTCCGAACTTTCGGGGAAGAATAAGGCGTCTGCTACTAACATGCTTGCCGTTCCTGTTCTGCTCTACTCCTTTGGGGTAGTAAAATGGACAGTAGATGAGCTGCGCCAACTAGACAGAGACACCCGCAAGATGATGAACATCCATAGGAGTATTCTTCCTAGATCGTCCGTTCCTCGTGTTTACCTCCCACGTCATCGGGGGGGCCGAGGACTCTTGGGTCTGGAGTGTATGCACGGCAGAGTAGTACTGAGTATGGCATGTAACATCCTCAGGAGCTCGGATCCGCTCCTGCTATTAGTGAGAGATCACGAAATCGCAGGGGTGGGCGCAGGATTGTTTAAGGCAGCAAAAAGAGCCGCAGATGAACTCGGTCTCGTATTCGACGTCAGACGAGGCGGCCGGCGCGGTGCTGACCCAGAGTCAGTCACTGAGCTTCAGCCAACTCGTCTGAAAGCCCAAATAAAAGCTGCCGAACAGGAGAGCCTGTTTAGGCAGCATGTCGATAAACCCATGCACGGTGTATTCTACAAAAACATGGAAACACTGGGTTTATCGACTAGGCTGACATTCGCCTTTTTAAGGTCAGCTGGGCTTAAGTCGGAGACCGAGGGATTCATTGTGGCGTGTCAGGATGGTGTAATAAACACCTTGGTCTACCGGAGCCGCGTAATGGGTGTAGAGGTCCCTGATACCAACTGCAGGACCTGCCGTCAGGCGCCGGAATCGCTGATGCATTTGCTTTCAGCATGCCCGGTATACGCGATTTCGGCCTACATCCACCGCCATAACGCGGCTTTACGAGTGCTATACTACCATCTACGGCACTCGTATGGGGTAGACCAAACACCAGTGCTGCCTTACATCCCCGGAGATATTGAGTCCGTTGTCGAGAACGAGAGGTGCCGAATTTATTGGAACTACTCGTTCCCGACCGTCAGGCTAATTCAAGCCAACAAGCCTGACATAGTCCTCCTCGACCATCAGAACAAAGTGATGTTTGTAATCGAATTCTCAGCACCTGCTGAGACAAACATCGCTTTGAAGGAGGGGGAAAAACGGACCAAATATCGTGATCTCCGGTATGAGCTCCAAGTGCTGTACCCAGACTACTCTGTCAAGATGGTCGTCCTAATAATCGGCGTACTCGGAGGGATGAAGCCTTCGCTGCTCTCAGAATTGAAGATCATACCGGCCTGTCAGAATTCGGCAGAATGGTTGGCAGGCCAGATGCAGAAGGCGGTTATCTTGGGGTCCCTTCGTCTACTTAGGGCACACGATTTAGGTATTTGCAGTCACTAACTCCACAGGTCGTGGAGAGTGGCTGCAAGGAATTCGCCGGCGCGGCTACCGTGAGGTGTCGGAGGCCACGGAAGTCCTGTCCGGCAGCGGGCAACCGGAAAAAAAAAAATAATAATAATAATATGTAATAAAAGGCTCCCTACAACAACGGTTAGGGGATATTTTAGAAATCAGTGCACTGCACCCAGATGAAACATACAAGTACTTGGGAATACAACAAAACCTAGGCATCTCACATACAGCCATAAAAGAAGAATTTAAGAGAAACCAAACTCACCAAACTTCTCAATACGAAATTAAATGCAAAAAATCTTATCTCCGCCATTAACACCTGGGCAACACCTACACTCATTTATTCTTTTGGGATCGTTAAATGGAGTGAAGTGGATCTAGATGAACTTGATAGAATGACCAGGCGTTTATTAAATAAATTTAGATACCTACACCGAAACTCAGCAGTTGAACGTCTATACCTAGCGAGAAAAGATGAAGGCAGAGGCCTACTAAACCTAAAATGTCTGTTCAGATCGCAGGAGAGTAAAATCAGAAAATATATGAAGGAACATCAACACTCTAACATCAAAAAAATAGTCAGCCTAGACGACGCATTTACTCCACTTAAACTCTCCTCTCCCGATCCTGTCGCCCCGCTAGAAGACAGGACATCAAGGCTCGCTTCATGGCGCTAGAAGTCCCTCCATGGAAGATACCCAGCTCAACTATCAGCTGATTATATAGATAGAATGTCATCTCTATCTCATCTAAAAAAAGGATACTTACATCCAGAGACTGAAGGTTTCATTACCGCAATACAAGATAAAGTAATAAAAACAAAAAACTACGAGAGAAATATCCTAAAACTGAACGTCATTGATAAGTGCAGAAGGTGTAACCAACCAGGGGAAACTATAGAGCACATTACGAGCGGCTGCCCAGCATTATCAGATACAGAATACTCAGGCAGACACAACCAGGTGGCCAAAATCATCCATTCCCACCTAGCTTCAAAATATGGCCTAATCCAGAACGTACAGCCATATTACAAGTACACGCCAGTCCCAGTTCTTGAGTCCAACAATACAATTCTATATTGGGACAGACACATAATAACTGACAAAACAGTGGACTTCAATAGACCAGACATGGTACTAATCGACAAACAAAATAAAAAAGCATGGATTATCGACGTAGCAGTTCCGCTCACACATAACCTACAAAAAACAGAACAACATAAACTACAAAAATATATAAATGTCGCTATCGAAATTAAAAGACTTTGGAAGCTTAACGAAGCCATAATAGTTCCGCTCGTGATATCAGTAGACGGAGTTCTTACTAAAAATTTACAGCCAAAACTTACCATCCTCGAATTACCCACTTATCTAGTCTCATGCAGAAAGCCGTTATATTACAGACATGCCAAATAGTACGAAAATTTCTATCGTACTAGTCGTAGTTGGCCGAAGTGAATTCTTTTCCAACTGGGATAATGTTTTTTAAATAAAAGTCCGGTATAAACTGAGAAAAAAAAGAATAATAATAATAATTTATTAGTCAAAAAGAAATTACACCGTGGTGCTTTGACATGTCAGATAGAAAAATAAAAACTAATATAAATAAAAATACTAACAAATAATACTAGGATAGAGTACTAGTATAGTCAGACTTAGATAGTACGAAACATATAGATATAAATATATGCATACATAATCACAAGTATATAACAAACATTGAATGTGACCAAAATATAGTCAGCACAATAACAAGCAACATATTACATAAAACATAAATTTACAAATAATTAAAATTTGATAGATCATAGTAAGCATTGGCCAAAAGGTGCAGTTTTAATTTGGTTTTAAATTTTTTGATGGGCAATTCCTTAATACTATCTGAAAGTGAATTAAATAAATCAATTCCGAAGTTGATTCTCTTTGTATAAGCCAATCTCTGGCGTGGTGTCTGTATTTTATCCCGATTACGAGTGTTGTATTCGTGAGTTTCACCATTCTTGCTGTATTCGCTCAGATGTAATTTTATGTGAATTAAGTGACAGTAGATTATTTCCGATGGTAAAGTCATTATATTAAATTTAATGAACCAAGGTTTACAACTCTCAAGTTGATTCACACCCGCCAAAGTTCTTATGGCTCTTTTTTGCACAACGAAAACGTCTGAAATTTGATTGGATGTACCCCAGTTAATCAAACCATATACCATAGCACTGTGGAATAGTGCATGATATGCAATAAGTGCTGCGTCTAGGTTTGCCTTGTTTTTAATCTGTCTAATTGCATATATCTTCTTAGACAATTTTGCAGTTAAATTATTGATATGTGAATGCCAATTCAATTTACCATCCAAGGTCAGGCCTAGAAATTTCACGGTCTCCGAGGTATTATTCTTCGTAGGGAAAAGTAGTGTGTTTGTTTTATTTGTATTTAAGCATAACTTGTTTGCATTGAACCAGTCAGAGGCTCTAAGTATAATATTATTTGTAATATCAGTAACATTACTGCCAGTATCTTTTAACTGTCTCGCAAAAGTAGTATCGTCCGCAAAAAGGACAGTAAAAATTGACATAACGTCAGGTAAATCATTTATATATGTTAGAAATAGTAGCGGTCCCAATACACTACCTTGCGGAACACCGTGTTGTACTGGCAGCATGTTACTGAGTGTGTCTTTACAATACACACACTGGTATCTATCTGATAAGTAAGATTTAATAAGATCAAGAGCTACACCTCTAAAACCATAAAATTCTAGCTTATTAAGTAAAATCTCTTTGGAAACACAATCAAATGCTTTACTCAAATCTAGAAAAAGCGCCAGCGTGGAGTTTCCATTTTCAAAGCCCTCACTAATAAAACTGACTAGATAGATAGATAGATATTTATTGTCCCATTATTTAAATACATTCTTGTACATATGGTAAGTCAAGCAACATTAAAAAATATTAAAATATATCCAAAAACATTAACACGTATAGATTAAAAACAGACACACACAACATCATTTATATACAAACAGATACGCATAAAAATAAAAACAATAGATATTAGAACAGATAGATTATAAGGTATTTATAGAGTAATAAATTATATTTATAATACATATTTATGTAGATAGAAACTCTTGTACAGAATAAAATGCCTTATCCAGGAAATATGATTTTGTTTGCTTTTTGAAACTGGAGAAACTTTTTATATCTTTTAACTTTTGAGGCAGCGTATCAAATATTTTTATGAAGTTGTAGGCAGGGGATTTTTTATAAGCACTTGTCTTATGAGTAGGTATCATTAAGTTGCTACCATGTCTTGTACTGTAACAGTGGCATTTTCCAACTTCTACGAAATTATGTTTATGTTTAAAAACATAAAGCACACATTTCCACATAAATACAGAAGGTACCGTTAATATATTTTCTTTTTTGAAATAATCTTTACAACTGGTTGTAGGTTGTAGATTAAAAATTAGCCTAATCAATCTTTTCTGGGATATCAGTACTCTGCTTATGCCACTACCAACTCCCCAGGATACAATATTGTTAGCCATATGACTATAAGCCAGAGAGTAATATATACTTAGCAATCCTTTGTTGTGGAGGGTGGATTTCATTTGTAATATCGCATAAAAGGCCGAATTTAGTTTGCCACAAACAAAGTCAACATGGTTATCCCACCTTAATCGACAGTCTAGATGTGTACCCAGAAATTTTGCAGTCGCAGACAGCGTCATTTTGTTTTCTGTCTCAAAGTTCTGAGGAAGAGGTTTTTGAAGATAAAAATTTAAATACACTGTCTTGCTTTCATTTAGAATTAATTTATTACGTTGTGTCCATGCGGTCAATTCATCACACGCGCGATTTACCTTTGAAGCAAGTTCTTCTGGTGTCGACGCTGAAACTAATATCGAGGTATCATCCGCGAACATTGTAATTTGACCAGTGGACATATGTTGTGGAAGATCATTTATATATATATCATAAAAAGAAGGGGTCCCAACACTGAACCCTGCGGCACGCCTAAATCTACATTTTTTATGGAAGAAACTACATTATTACTTTTTACTATCATTTTTCTATTTTACATATACGACCGTATCCACATTAATATATTCCCCCTTATTCCTATAGAATATAACTTATTAGCTAAAAATTCCATATCCACAGTGTCGAAGGCTCGGGACAGATCGAACATTGAAAGCATGACATATTTACCTTCATCAAGTTCTTTGTAAATGCAGTTTAACAAGTGATATGAAGCTGTTTCTGTTGACATATGTTGTCTGAAACCATGTTGGCAAGGTGTTATAATATTCAGTTTATTTAAATAATTTACGATTATATTATATACTAGTTTTTCAAAAAGCTTTGATAAGGTACTAAGTAATGAAATTTGTCGATAGTTTTCTATTTTATGAGGATCTTCTTTTTTAAATAATGGTATAACACATGCTAATTTGAGAATGTCTGGAAATACTCCACAACTCAATGAATTATTTATTAAGCAAGCTAGAGGTTCACAAATAATATCGCTAATTGATTTTAATAGTTTGACACTAATTTCATCTACCCCGGTAGATTTTTTATTTTTCATTTTATTAATTTCTCTTTTTATATCCGATGCGTTTATATAAGCAACGAAGAGTGAAGAATTACTTTGTATGTTTGTTATTGTATTTGGTAAAGAAATATTTTCTCCAAAATGTTGTTGTACGCTTGATTTTGCTACATTGCTAAAGTATTCTGCAAAAGTATTTGTAATTTCTTCAGGTTTAGTAACAAGTTTATTTTCATGAATGACATTAGTTATTATATTTGTGTTTTCTTTCCCTCTTCCTAATGTGTTGTTTACTATTTTCCAAGTTTCTTTCGCTTTGTTTTCGGATTCTTCGATTTTTTTTGTAAAATAAGCTAACTTCGATTTTCTAATATTTCTTTTATATTCTTTTCTTTTATTTTGATAAATTACTCTACTTCTGTCACATTTGAGATTTTGTGTTAACCAATACATCTTTTCTAGTTCATCTCTTTCTTTCTCTAGTTCTTTAGTAAACCAAGTATTATTTTTCATTTTATTTAGATTTAAATTTCTACTTACATAAGGACAACTAGATTCAATACACCAAGTTATTTCGCTTAGTAATTTATCAAAGGCTAAATTTACATCATCAATATAGATAAATGACCAGTCTATCATACTTACGAGTTGTGTAAAATGTGTAATATTATCACTAGATGTATTTCTAAAACAATAATTGCTATTTTTAGTCTTTACAGGGTCTGCGTGTAAATCACGTGTAACTTTAATTATTTGAGCAAAATGATCCGCTATTAGAGGATTTACAGTTTTGCATTCATACATACTGTTTGGTAAGTTAGTTGATATGTAGTCAATCGAGCTAGAGCTGGTTTGACCATTACTGTTTGTGTACAATCTTGTGGGGCCGTTTGATATAATTTTCATTTCGAACGAATGAAATATGTCAATTAAAATTTTTTTATTATTTGAGTCCTTATTATAGTCGATGTTTAGGTCACCACAGAGAATAACAAATTTATATTTTTTTACAGCTACGCTCAATGCACTAGTTATAGTATTAAAGAAAATAGTACTAGTTCCAGCACTGCCATTGACGTATTTTTACCCTACGTATTTTTACCCTTCCTGAACCCAAATTGCCTGTTAGTAAAAATATTGCAAGATTCCAAATAATTAATTATTCTTATAGCTATAATTTTTTCACAAATTTTAGATAAAATAGGAAGTAGTGCTATAATTGGATAAATCCTCAAGATCTCCTGATTTAAACAAGGGAATAATTTTTGCTATTTTTAACTTGTTTGGAAATGTACCTGTTTCAAGCATAAGGTTAACAATATGGGTCAGTGGGGCAGATAAAGATAATAAGTTGTCTTTGTACATATCAATTGAGTGATTGTACAAGTCAGTAGCTTGAGAATTTTTTAGAGACCTTAACACATTTTGTACTTCTAATTCCTCAGCGGGATAAAGAAAAATTGACAAGTCACTTGTTTTTCTATTATTATGTAAGTATTCCATGTATGTTGAATTTGATTTAGGTACTTGACTTATTAATTTGTCTGCTATTTGGGCAAAAAAGGTATTGTATCCATATCAGGAGATATTGATATTGCTTCCTTTTTATTATTGTTTTTACCGGTATTATTGTTGATAATATTCCAAATAGTTTTCTGTCTGTTATCTGAATCTACTATTTCCTTATTTACTTGGTCTTTTCTTAATTTAATAATAAGTTGTTCATATTCATATTTTTTTTGTTTTATTTCTTCTCTTATTTTTTCACAATTGGGAAAAAGTTTTATTATATTACTAAGGCGATTAATGTCTTCTTTTTTTGATATTACTTCTGGATTTGAAAAAACTGCATTTTTAGTGTAACTTGATTTGATTTTAACAGAAATTTGAGGGAAGGATAAATCATGATAATAATTTATTATATTATAAAAGATGTCAATAGCTTTATCTGGTGTACTTTCATCATATAGTTCTGCCCAGTCTTCAGAAATTAGGTAATTATAAAATTTTATTTTATTTTCCGAACTTTTATTTAATACAGTTTTATACAATGAGTTTTCTGTTTTTGATTCATCAGTAAATTTAACTATTTGTGTCTTGTGATCGGAAAGCTGATAATCTACAACAGTGGCTTCTGAAATTTCAAAATTAACAAATATGTTGTCTATGCATGTATGAGAATTTTTTTGGACTCTTGTGGGCTCTGAAATGCATTTTTCTAGACCGAAAGCCTGAAATATATCAATAATCTCTTTAGACGTTTTTGAATCAATTTGAAAGTTTACATTGAAATCACCACCTATGAGCAATCTACAGTTCTTATGTGTTTCACACAAAAGTTGAAGAGCATAATATAAATTATCCTTGAAAATATTTATATCACCACTTGGTGAACGGTATAAAGTAACAACAATACAGTTTAAGTTTAATATTTTTATACAACTACTCTCAAAGTGTTTGTCATTGTTGAATTCATTTATTGAATCTATTTTTGCGCAATTTATATCATTTTCCGCAAAAATACACACACCTCCACATATATATTTAAGTCTACAGTAACTAGACACTAAATTGAACTTAGTTAAGTGATATAAATCTTGTTCTCCATCTTTTAACCAATGCTCACTGATCATTACAACATTAAAACCATTGCTTAATAAAATCGACTCCAGAAAATTATACTTATTTTTTAAACATTGTATATTTATGTGCATTAACTTAAATTGTTTTTTATTTACTCCACAATTTTCAGTTGTGAGAGTCTGGGGTATAAAAAATTTCGATTGCTGTTTTGTTGATTTGACTGGACTTCATCATGTTGTACTGGAAGGGTACTTACAATTTCTTGTTCCAGTAATAAACTGTTTCTCGTAACACTTAATTTGTTTTGAGCTATCACATCCATTGCAGGATTTTCACTATCTATTACTGAATCACTTAAGTTTATAACTGAGATATTTTCGTCAGGTATTACTCCTTCTTCGCATCTAATATGAATAAATTTTAAATTATTCTTTGGCATGTACTTTGCACGACAAATAGCATTTTTTATACTCAGAGCCGTCAAGTCAGGGTTATATTTCTGCAAGTTTGTAGGATTTATTTCCAGATAAGAGATATTACCTTCTGCATACCTGTTAAATTTGGTCAAAAATTCGTTAAGCTTGATGTTATATTTGTGTATGTATTTGTTTTTTAAGAAATTATTTACTGTATTTTTTTTTTTGTATGAGATGGAAGTAAACATAATATTTGTATGTGTGCACAGCATGAATCCGTTGCTGATAAGGAGAAAATGTTACATGCCTCAGTTTTCGGGATAGATATAACTTGTGTTTTTTTAAATAGAACACCCTGTAAATTATTTCGTTATTCGATCACAACTCAAATTAGCTATCCAACGATATATCATATGTCGTATTTATCTTTAGAAAGAGTTGTTAATCTTCGAAAAATTTAATATATTTGTGAGGAGGCCATGGAAACTATTAATAATAACAACAATTTTATAATATAAAATAATTTTGGCAAAAATCGGAAAAACTAAATTACAATAAATGTTCGAATTGTCTTTCCATTGACATCTATGCATTTTTGACACCTTCTCCTTACAGCATTTGTTGCATTTCCAATCATGATAGGAGTTATTATCCAAAATGCAACTAATGTATTGTTTTCCAATTCTCCTGTGTTATTAGAACGTTTTCTAAGTATAATATTTTTTAAATAACCCCAAAGCCAAAAGTCGGCAGGGGTTATATCGGGAGATCCAGCTGACCACACTATTTCCTAAAAAATTAAACAATATCTAAACTACTTTGTTGTTTATTAATGTCCAGTTAGCTAATTAAATTTTTAGTTTCCAATTTAAGGCTCTTTTGGGGCGCTAACTAATGCTTTAGCTAAATAGACATCGATAAACTAGCCCTCAGTGATATATAGATAGGTATCTATGGGATACCCATCCAATCCTTCCCAAATTGAGCATTTAATAATTTCGTGTTTTATTTGACGTATGACCTGGGGCGCCATCGTATTGGTAAATTAGTCTTTGAAATTATTTTACAAGCACACTGTCTGCAATGGGCTCTATTTCTTGTCGTAGAATATTAATAAAACTTTCGGTATTCTTGCCATGAAAAAAATAAGGACCTATTGTTTGGAATCCAATAAAACCACACCACTCACCAAATCCAAATCGTTCTTGACGATTAACTGTAGCGGTTAAGTGCGGATTTTCATGAGCCCAATGGTGGTTATTATGCCGATTAAAAATTCCGGCACTGCTTATATGGACCTCGTCTGTCCATATAATTATTCCTTAAAATCCTGGCTCTTCATTGCACTGTTGTTTGGGTATAGATGGTGACTAATTCTAATTTTGTAGGGTTTGAATTTGTTTTTTTGTAAGCAACGCAACGCGGGAATTCCAAAATTTTCCTGTATTTCGCTAGGCAATATATTGGGATATTCTCTTACAGTTTCTAAAACAATATTTTGTACAGCTTCTCTACCTGCTTTATTATATATTTTCGCTCGAGGTTTTACAAATGATCCAAACTCTTTTAAATTTTGTTGTAGACTTTTGAATATTTTTATGTCTGACTGTTTGTTTTCTGGATAACTAAAAATATTGTTTAGGCGGAACTTATGGCACAAAGTTTTGCTGTCTATAACTTACCTATTTAAATAAAGCTCGGAAGCTAAATTTGAATATTCTCCGCATTCTATAAAACTCTTAATCATATTATATTTTTCAACATTACTAAATTTAACCATTTTTAACAATGCGCAGTTCACTCACAATTAACTCACAAATTAATTTCTGGCATTTATGATTATTTCGATTTTCTTTTCTTTACCATGGCCTGCTTCTCAATAAATATTAGAAATGCGATAAATATGCATAGATTTCAATAGGTGGCAATTCGAACATTTACTGTAGTTTAGTTTTTCCTATTTTTGGCAAAATTATTTTATATTATAAGAAGTGTTGTTGTTGTTAATAATTTTCCATGACCTCCTCACAAAGATATTAAATTTTTCGAAAATTAACCACTTTTTCTAGAGATAAATATGACATATGATATATCGTTGGATAGCTAATTTAAGTTGTCATCGAATGATGAAATAATTTACAGGGTATTTCATTAAAAAAAACACAATTTATGTCTGTACCTCAAAAACTGAGGCATGCATAATTTTCTTCTTAAAAGCAACGGATTCTACTAAAAAAAGTGCCTTAAGAATGTGTTACTCGATTTTCAATTCGACCCATGGTAATTGAGATACAGAGGTCATCTAAAAATGCCAATTTTCCAAAAACGCTCTGGAACTCGGTAGTCGAAAAAGATAGACGATCGCGGTTTGCGCCCCGTTGCTTGTTTCTCAAAAATCGGGCTATATTGGTTTTTGTCTATCCGCCCTAGTGTTAGAAAAAACCTCAAATCCCATCTAATTTGGTCCACCCTGGACAGAGTGGCCACCTTAAAAAAGTAGTTAATTAAGAACTCGACAGGGGAAAATAGTGTTTAGAATGTAGCTACCAATGAGGTCAATGATTAAAACTGATGTACTTTTAATGAACAGAAAAATATACAGCGTGACCACTCAAAAGAAAATATCGGAATGTGCAAGTTATCGAAACTGCAAAATATAGACTGTGTTTTACATTCAAACTAACAATATGGGGAATAGATCGTATAACAGTTTTACTTTAAAATGTTGTTAGAAGATATTTCTAATGATATTATTACGAAACAAGAGAGAGTTGCAGTAGGGCGTTCAGACTCCAAATACGTATTTGAACAAAAAAAGTAAAATCGTTGCCCAAGGAATCACTACTTCCACATCCAGATACTCTATCTATCAAAGTCTCTCACAGCGAAAAAATTTTGTATGTGGAAATAATTGTTTATGGATTAATATAATATTTGAAAACGTCTATCAAACCCATGAAACGATATCCCACATCAGTAGTGGGGTGGAGGTAGTGGTGATGGATGAAGTGAAACAAATATTTTGAGCCTTTCGTTCTTGTACATATACATACTAAATCACATTTTTTTTTTTCACCACCTTTTATAATGGGTGAAGGTAGTAGTGGGGGTGGCTAATGCCAAAAATTTTTTTGAGACATTAGCTTCTCTTGTATGTACTAAATACCATTGTTTATGGACTCTTACTGGCTCGATTTACCTATTTACCCCCATTTACCCCAATTTACCCCCCAACTCTTCAACGGAATAAGATGAAAATATAATCTAATTCCAGATCTTGTTAAAATACATACGTGTAACAAATTTCAAGTCAATATCTTAAACGGTTCCATAGTAACCGAGCGCACAAAAAAGGTACAGAAGGTCAGACAGATAGACCGACAGACAGAACGATAGACATTTTTTTTTGCTCAAATTTAAAATCTCGACGTATCATGACATTCTAAGCCTATTTGAGGAATAAAAAGTTTTTAAAATTATTTTTGTTACTACTCCACTGGATGTGAAAGTAAAAATGTTGGCTCTGTACTTAATCTCAGGAACACCACATAAAAGTGTATTGAGCCAAATTCGAGACAAATTATATTTGCAGTCGGCCATGCCCGATTGCAACTACTACTTGTTTAACATTTAATTCGAGTAGAAGCTCCTTAATTAAAGCACTGAATAATTGTTTTAATATTTAAAACCACCTTGCAACGAAATATCCCATTTCACTAATTGATTTGAAATAAAGCTATCGAGTTCCACGCATAGAAAGTGTCAACTAATTATGTGACAAAATTTTAGATTGTGTCGATCAAGGATAACGTAATATTAACAACGACTCAGGCACTAAGTATCAAGTCGGCAAATTCTCATGCTCATTACAGGCTTTACCTTGTATGCAAACCTGATGAAGCTACTGCCGAGAAACATAATAGTACTAACACACGCAATAGTGTTTTCGAAGTCTCTCGAGTAACTTGATCCTCATCATCGTTTGTATAGTCGGATGCTGAAAGAAAACAATACTCTTAAAATATTTTTTTTCCCGTCAACAAATAAATTCTGAGGCGTTTTGTCGATTTCTCCACCATATTTTAGGTACTTAATACACTGATTGTCAAGAGCCGTTTAAACACTTTGTCGCTATGTTTTCGGTTTAAGCATTTCTTGTAGATTTAGTTTAGAGATTTGTTTATATTAGTATATTTATATTACTGTAAATAGAAGGTTTTGTGTATGCAAAAATATTTGTGAATATTACACAACAACATGCATACAAAGACTTTAGTAGGATAAGATGGGTGAATTTGCCCCCGCACAGATTGTGCTCTTTTTTTTTCTTGGATTATAATCAATATACTTACAATTTTTCCTAATTTTGGCCCTTAATATTAAACCGTTTCGAATAAAAAAAATCGAAAATTGTCGAAAATAATTTTTATCTATTGAACGGCATAACCGATTCAGTTAAAATATTAGCCAATTATAGATACTACTAGAACATAAACGTGGAATAAATTGGAACAGAATCTGACAACGGGTACTTAAAAAAATATCATTAATATTTATGGATTTTTTTTTAACCGCCATAAAGTTTCGGCTCAACTACGAAATTTTTTTTGTAGAATTTTGGGATGGATTTTTACCACACATAATTTTTCTGAAGTGATCAAATGGGTACTTGGTACTTCAATAAAATAAAATGTTCTTTTTTATTTTTTTAAGTTATGATACGCTGATGTTAAAATTGTCATATTTTTTTGTAGCATCTTGGGATAGTATTATATAATCTCAATTTTTTTTAAATCGATAATATTAGAAGAAAATCCTTAAAAAAACTAAAACATATTTTTTATTTTTTTAAATTATGATACGCTGATGCTAAAATTATCATATTTTGCTTTTAGGATCTTGGGATAGTATTCTATAAATTCCAATTTTTTGAAATCGGTATTATCAGTACAAGGTTTTAAAAAAATATCCTTTTTTTAAATTTATTTAAATTATGATACACTGATGCTAAAATTAAAACATTTCCTTTGTAGCATCTTGGGATAGTATATTATAGTTCCCAATTTTTTGAAATCGATATCATTTATGTGGAGTTCCAAAAAAATGTCTTTACCCGTGCTATCTATGCGCATGCCTGGCTTCTAGTTGGCATCCCGTCGCCAATATTCGCGACGTTGTCAAAGATCAGAGACAAAAGCCGTTTAAAGTGGGGAATTTTGAATTGGTCAAACGCAATATCGTTGAGCAAACGGAAAATGTAGAGAAAATGGTGACAGTCTGGCAACACCGCAGGTTATTCTGGTTAGTTGTTTGGTGTCTGCTTGGTAATGACAAAGTCCGACATCTCCAGCATTTAAAAAGTCTTTGGACGTGCAAACTGTGCACACTCAACTTGGAGTACTGGGAAATAATGCACTGAGAAAACAGTTTCAGCCGAACGGCAAAACTGAATTTCAAAAAATAAATCTCTAATAGAAGAAAACGATTTTTCTATAGCAGTAAAATACCAGTTTTGCTGGTGGACTTAAACTACATCAGACGATACTACAGCAACGTTACAGCAACTATAGTAGGAAAATTCATTTTGGCGCATATGCATACACATGCTGTCTATATTTGTGAAATTCTAAAATAGTATTAAATGGTAACATATGTATCAGAGTATTTGAGGTTAGAAAAAAAAATGAAGGGCTTCTAGACATTTTTTAAATTGATGAATTTTTATGAATTATAATTTTTTCTGATGATGCCGTTTTGAAAAACTTAGAAATTATAAAATACTATCCTAAGATGCTACAAAAAAATGATAATTTTAGCATCGGCACAATTTAAAAAAATAAAAAATACATTTCATTTTTTTAAGGACCTTCTACTGATAATAGCAATTTTGAAAAATTAAAAATTATAGATTACTATCCTAAGATGTTACAAAAAAAAGATGATAATTTTAATATCAGCGTATAATAATTTAAAAAGATTAAAACGATATTTTCTTTTTTAAGGACCTTGTACTAATATTACCAATAGTTTGAATTGTCACTACAACCATAGATTGAATTGCGTTGCATCTTAAAGATGGAGGTTTCAATATGATATGAGAAACAGTGGATCTTATAACAAAAATGTGACCAAAAGCTACTGTACGTAACAAAACAAGCTTCAGGATATATCTCTCTCAAAATATAATATCACCACACACAATTTTATCTCTGCAAAATTATGCATTATATAGGATGCCGAAAATAGTGCAACCCGGTTTTGCACTTTTTTAAATGAAAGAAGAAAAAATACCTGGTGCCGTCGATTTTTGTTGGAACACACTATTTTAAGTGTCGCTAAGAAACCACATTAATAGTGTGATTTCTTAGCGAAAAGATCCTGACCTGCTGGATTAAAGCTACAAATTTTGCACACTTCTTATATATCCTCAGTACAATCAATTCAGGGGGGGGGGGGAGTGCATCATCTTTACTTTTTTTCCTTGTGTGTAGAGATTCTCTCTGAGCTTGTTGATGCTGTCAAGTTCTGTTGTGCCATCGTACAGGATGCATGTGAATCGTTCTATAAATTCAAATGCCCTTGTTTTAGCATCTACTGGCTGAAATGGATGTGTTGCAGATAAGATAAATCCTTCAGACTTTTTCCCCTTATCAAAAAAATTGTGATGTAGTGTCTGAACCCGTTAAAACATGGAAAAAGAGCAATGCTTGCGACATATTTTCTCCGAGCTCTTGGCAGATGGCGTTGATATGATAATGTCGGAAGTGTTTACCCTTATCAAATGCAATCCAAACTTGAATATTACGTTTGTAAGTTTGTAGCTCGAAAAAGATGCCTACTAGTACCACAATAACATCTGTGTCAACTGTAATTATGAGGATGTTGGTTGCACACTTTTGTAATGCATCCAATATATGAAGACACATCTTGGTATCAGCTTCTTCTTGGTCAGTTTCGGACATACTGCTATTTTTTGAAATAACACATTACCATAGGTGATGTATATCTCTTTACCTTCTTGTATGTCATAAGCTGCGACTGTATCACTTAGTAGTGTAAACAGTTCTGACTTGTTCTCTGAATTCTTCAGGAATGCAATAAAGTTTTTGGGGAGTGTGGTTTCCCTTCTGACTTTTCTCCTTTCTCCCTTTCCTCTCTTCACACGTTTCCTTCAGATTGTCTGACTTGTATATGTCCCATACAACATCGATTCTTAGGCAATCCTGAAGTTGTCTCTTGATCCATGGTAAGAAGGCCATATCACTATATTCTAAAGTTGTAGCAAATTTAGTCTAGATTAAAATTGATTCGAACAGTGTTGCTGTAAACCCAACCGATTTTCGTAATAACTTTTAAAAAGACCAAAATTTTGGAAGCTTGTATCTCGAAAAATATTAAAGTTACAAAAGCGGCTCTGGTCTCACACTGTAGCAAATGTAGTTTAAATTAAATCTTTTTTGCTACCAGAAGTTGGGGAGATATTTAGTAAAAAACAAATAAAATTCGAAAATTTACAGTTACGGTCCAAAGAAAACAAAGATAGCGTCGTATTTCAAGATGGCGGACTCTGAAATCGGGCGCTCGTCCCAGAATTGATAGTATTGAGAGTATATAAGAACTCTGCAAAAGTTGGCGCTTTAATCCAGCAGGTCACGACTCTGCCTAGTATTTGCTCTAAGCCACCACACTATAAGTAGATTGGAACCTTATGTATAATACTAATAATAATAATAAATCTTTATTAGTCCTTTGGATCATTAAATATGGCATATAATAATTCAAATAATACCGACATACAAAACATATTAATTAACTCTACTAATACGGTTATATGGGAAAAAAAAAATTTAACATCGTAATATAATATATAAAAATCTCGTGTCACAGTGTTTGTTATCGAACTCCTCCGAAACGGCTTGACCGATTTTTATGAAATTTTTGGTGTATATTTGGTAAGTCTGAGAATAGGTCGTAGGCTATTTTTTATACCCCTAGGTGATAAGGGTGACCCTATCCAGAAATTTTATTTCTATTTTTTGGACAAAAATTTATAATTTATATGGCAAAACAACGTTTGCTGGGTCAGCTAGTATACGTATAAAATATACAGACAATATACAGACAAAACGAAAATCTAACTACAAACGAACAAAACATCTATAGATACATACAGATTTATTTATTTAAAAATGCGTCAACACTATAAAAGTATCTTCTACTAAAATATCTTTAATTTTAGATTTAAATGAATTAAAATTTTGAATGTGTTTTAAATCATCAGGCAACTGATTTTACAATTCAAAACACGAGTAAAGTGGCAATTTTTCATGCAGTATAAAATGATACAATGGTACTTCTTGTATGTACAATAGTTATGATAAGAGGAAGTAGTTTGGAAAAACTGTATTCTTTTTACAAAGGATGCAAGGGTGATAGGGGGTGGCTGATGCTAAAAATAGTTTGAGACCTTTGGTTCTAGTACATACACTAAATCAGAATTTTACTTTTTTATCCCATTTAATAATGGGGTGCGGGTGATAATGGGGTGATTAGCCGACGATGAAGGTATTTACCCACAAAAACTTGCAAACTTAGTATACTTTTTTTAATGAGTTCGTGAAAGTGTGTAGAATAATATCCTGAAAAGTTTACATTTCGCTCGGATGCAGAACATAAAAAAAAAGTGAAAACAAATTTTTTTTCATCCATTTTTTCAAAATTTTGAAATTAAGTCAAGCTAGGAAAAACAAAAAATACAGATGGATAGATCACGTATTAATGAACAAAAAATATGCTGACAAAATTTATCGCTAAAGCCAGTTTTCCCGGAAAAAATAGTCAAGTGTAACGTTATAACTCGAAGCGAGATACATGCGTGCGCGCGCTTGAATACGCATGACTGTGACACCCCGACGTATTGAATTGCATACCACTATATCAAAATTTGTTCAATCCATATGAGTGTTGGTTCATTTAAAAGATGGAAATTGTAGCTTTCTGATGCTTTTTTGTTTTAAACAAAACAAGCAAAGGGTGGATGGGAAAAATATATTTATATATATATTATCACGCCCGAACTCAATCGTCGCGTCGTAATAAAAAATATAGAAAAAAATAAAAGCCCTTAAAAATTTTTTTTCTTCATTAAAAAGTATATAGGTACACTTCATGATTAATATGGTTTATTAAGTTGTAGTAACGTGGATTCAAAAAAAAGTACATCTCAAATCATTTTAATTTAATTGCTAGATGATTTTCTTGATAAATATATATATTGGAGGTTGTAACTTGCCGAGAAATTGACCCATTAGAAAAAATAAAATATCACTATTTCGGAAAAAATTTATATTTTTCGAATGTTCAAACACAAATTCGTTTACTTTTATGCATTTTTTTTGAAAATATGATTAATCATATCATGATAAGAAATTGCGATTGTCACGATCTTATCCTTATAACTATGAAATAGCTTTGATTGTTTTGAGTATAAATTCTGGAACTTTTCCAATACATTAACAAATGTATACAGAATTCAATGGATATAGCTGAAATGTGGATAGGTGTATCTGTAATAAATACAATACAGTAAAGACACGTACAAATTCATGCGAGCGATTCAGCGGCTATGTGTGGTGTCTGTGTATGCGTTTATAATTATATATTTTCCTTCCAGACTCACTATTTATCCTCTTACTCACTAAGAAAAATGTTAAAAATGTGTAATCAGAAAAAGGGAAAAGCTTCATTTTACTTGTTAGAATTGCTAAGAATTTTTAGAGGCTCCGTAGTATGCATTTAACCGTGCGCTTGGCCGTGCAAAGTGACAAAGTTATTTCACTATTTTCTTCCGGGAAAACCGTGGCTTTAGCGATAAATTGTATTAAAACATTTTTTGTTTAGAAACACGTGGTCTATCCACCTGTGTTTTTTGTTTCTTTCTCGCCTGACTTAATTTAAAAATTTTGAAAAAATTGATAATAAATTTTTTTTTTCACTTTTTTTTATGTTCTGCATCCGAACGGAATATAAACTTTTCAGGATATTATTCTATATACTTTCACGATATCATTAAAAAAAAAAAATGTTCAGTTTGCAACTTTTTGTGGGTTTCACTATAAAATGATCTCGGTCGTCTGGGCTAGATAATGGAGAAGGCTGATCGAAGAAAAACTTTAAGACCTTGACTTCTCTAATATACACAAAATTCCAATTTTATAGACCCTCATTGCCTCATTTACCTATTTACTCCCAATCCTTCAACGAAATAAGATCAAAATCTACCTCAAGATCTCGTTACAATACATAGGAGAACCAAATTTTAAGTCTATATCATAAACCATTCCAGACTAATCGTGCGAACAAAAGAAAGGTATTGACAGACCGATAGACAGACGGATAATTTTTACGAAATACTACATTCTGTCAATTTACTATCTGAATTATCCACTAAAGTGACAATTTTCAATAAATTAGTGTAAAAAAAAACATGTTTTTGTTTTTGCTTACAAACATGTTTTGTTGCCACGTTTATCAAAAAGACAAGGCAAAATGATTTAAACGTAGATATTCGACAGCTATTGGCTCGAAATTAAAAAGTAAAGCACTGTTTTATAGGAAATTAATTACGCTTAAAACGATCTGTCATACCCTCTTTGCAATATACTATTTTTTGCTTGGTAGAAGCGGCACTGGTAAAAAACTTAAATGAGGTAACCCTCTGGAAACAACAATTGACGAGTTCAGACATTTTTCTTCTTTTATTTGAAAACGAACAAAACGGGATTGGACTGTTTTCCGTGGGCTACCCTGTATACATTAATATACGTCATGTTCTATTTAGTAAAATATTCGTCGCAAATACCACTTTTGCTTTGAACTTTTATGACTATATTTTTTTACGTTGCCCAAAGTAATATAGCTAGTGAAATTGGTAGTTTCGAAATAATTTTAAGTTATAAAAAAATTTAAAAGTTTGTCTTGCCAGCAAATGGATTCAATACTATGCAGATGAGTCTAAACTCTTTTGTGAAATATTTAATCTTGTAATATCTTAAAAAATAATGAGAATTTTTTATTTGGTTCAAAAGGCGATTTGTTTTTATATCACGTGCACGTTTTGTTGCCTAATATTTTCTACTTTATCAACTCAATCAATGATTGAACGTTGATAACGGACGCCTGCCATTTATATCTTTTCTAATTGGAAATGTGATACCTTCCCAAGAATTTGAAAATTATCCTGTAACCAAGAGCGCTATCGAGCGCTTCGGCATCTTCCTCTTATTATCAAATTCCTAGACACCCGTGACATACAAGTTGTTGACACTGAAAATCAAAGTGTGGTTTTGTCCATAAACTATTTCGTTACGCTCCTCCCTTTTGCGTAAACCGGGAACATAAAAATCTGTGTTCGATAATAAATAACACAAAATATCTTCATTCCGTTATTTTACACATAAAAGTGCGCCTGTCACAAAAAATCGTTAGTATTTCGGAGCTTTTGAAACGCCTTGTTCGGTATAAATGACACTCTGAGATTGTAACCTACCTTATTATTATATTCAACTTTGGTACGCTTGTCTTTATTCGAGCCGGTTTTCTTGTATCTTTCCTCTGACATCACACAAGCTTTACTCTGGTTTTTAGGTGGGTGTCGCTGCATTAGCGGGGAAGGACATTTTCAACAAGGGTTTTTTTTAAGACTGAATATGCTACCAAAAATAACGTAAGCCGAAGGTTATTCATATTGGTAAATATAATAATTATTTTGATTGTAAAACTGGTCAAATATTTTCAAACGTTATTCCGGCAGAGAAATGTAACGGCATGCGCAAGTAATTCGGTTTCAGTATACCTGCCCCGAATTTTTATTCGTAAAAATATGAATTTAATGCAACTAACAGTGTAAAAAGACAAAACATTTGACTGCGAAAAAGGAAATTCGAACTGTACAAAGTTATTTAAGTTTTCTTTTATGGCATTAAGACATAGTCCATGCAGCCCGATGCACTGTCTTATAGCAGTAAATAGCTAAGCCTAATTTTAACGTGAATAATATTAGAAGAACACAATTAGGAAAGTAACAGGGACACACTTCTCTCCTAGGGGCCTATCAAGACATTTTTATATTTTCACAACTCAGGTAAGTTATTTAAGTTGATATGGTACTACAACTAATTATGATGCAGCCATAATATAAAATATAAGTATACAATCTTATGTGTACAACTCAATTTATATATGAAGTAGTTGATACACTGATTTGTCTAAGGAGTTTGGTAAATTTAACCACATCCTTCTCTTGCACAGTCTCAATAAGGCTGAACTATGTACAGGCCTAATTACTCTTTGTTAGTCATACTTTACTGATCGCTGTGAATTTGTACAATATGGAGGCTTTAGATGCAGCTCGTAAACTTGAGGTATTCCCCAAGGATTAATTTTAGGATCCCTGTTCTTTATAATATTTATCGATATTGCCAAAGACATCAACGATTAGTACTTCCTGTATTTTGATGATCTTAAAATTATATTGTAGAATGACTTCCGTCTCTGATTGTAAGAACCTTCTAAGAGAGATTGCTACCCTCAGCAGTTGATGGCGTTGTAACAAACTGCCATTTAATACCAGCAAATGTTTGTCACAAACTTTTATTTGATTATTCACTTGATGAAGGTCTGCTTACGTCTAGTTTAGGGATTTTCTTTGACTCAGAACTTAGTTTTTCACACCGTATTGGTGAATGTTTATCTGATGCCTATAAAAGTCTTGATTTTGATATGCGTAACTCCAAGGACTTTAAAAATATTTCTACGTTGAGTTTATTATTTATTAACTTTGTAAGACCAAGGCTTGAATATGAATCAGTAATAAGTCCCATATACACATTACACAACTCATATAACATTGACCGACACGAAAATTCTTTAAATTCATTATATTTTGTAACTGGATGGTGTCGGCCTTAATCTTGCTACCTCTTACATGTACCCCACGAAATCGTACTTATATCAAATGTTAAGTAATACTTGAACATAATTTGAATATTTTATGTTGCATAATGGGTGTAGTCAAAATATATTTTATTCAACCTGCCACTTATATATTTTCTCTGTGTTTCTGTTATGCCACATATTCTTACTATTGTCTAAATGTTGGTTCTGGCATTTTCTTAATTTTCCTGTGTTTCTTATTGGGATGCTCTGGCACATGTATTTTCTTTTTAAAATATCCTTGAAATCTACATAATAATAAAATTATCCAGTATATTTCTGGAAAATAACCTCTACGCCTGTAACTTTTACGTCAGAGGAGTAGTTAGAGGAAGTTTTTTCACGGATATTGTTCAGAAAAAATACATGTGGCAGAGCATCCTAATAAGAAATACAGAAAAATATTCTTACTTCCCTCGCTTACCGAAGGGGAGCATTGTAATTGTGAAAAAATCACCATTCGATTCCAGTTGTTCACGTCTCAGATTATGTAAATTGCCAAAATTGAAGTCTTTTAATTTGATCAGTCTCACCCTGTGTCTGTCGGTCTGGTGTTTGTCTGTTGGCGATATATGTATAAAAACATTTGACGGAGAAGAATAATATTTGATAGGTGGTTGACGCTGTTGCCAACGAAGAACTGGGATATACTTCCAGTGAAAAATATATATGGTGGATATCTTAAAAAATAAATAAGGAAAAAATTAAGGGATGATAGTATTATCTGGCGTGTAGATAACACAACTGTGGGAAGACAAATATGAAAAATATGAAATAATGTCATCCCAAAAAATTAATGAAAAAATATGAAGGAGTACGATAATATATCGTACATAGTTAACACAGCTGTTAGAGAAGAGAAACATGAAAAAAATATACAGGGTGGTCCAAAGAAATATACGAAAAAAACGTGACAGAGGGCAATGAGATTTCGTATGTAGTTAACACAACTGCCAAGAAAGAAAAATATGAAAAATATACAGTGTAGCTACTTAAAAAATAATTAATTAATAATAAATTATGGAGGAAATAATATACGGACTGCAGTTCACATAATTATCGAGGCGGAAACCTAACAAACTTTTATGGAAAATTAGTTGACCACTTAATAAAATAAGAAATGGCGGAGGAAAATATTTAAAAAGTAGCCACTAGGAAAAAATCTGGTACAAAAAATATACAGGGTGGTCATCTAACAGAAAAAATAATTCATAAATATAGGATGCCAAATGAAGGAGGAAGTTTTGTAAAATACCTTTACAAAGTTTTGTTTAATATTCTATGCATAAATTATTGTTCAGTTATTGTTATGTTGGTTATTGTACTTGTTATGTTGGTTATTGTACTTTTACTATAGTCTTATTTTAATATTATAGCGATCTAGAGCACTTGTCCTGTAATTAAGAGCTTGTCCGTTGGATACCATATGGTTTTCCTTGACCTACCGACCTACGATGCTGGAATGTCGTTGTGTATGGTATATTTCTTGAAAAAAAAATCGATTTTTCTGTGTTTCGAGTAGTTTTCCAGTTAGTAAAATTCTGGTCAAATTGTTAAGTTGCCAGCATTGCTATCTTTACTCTTCATCAGATATAATATTCGCAGTATTGTCAACAAGAGCTCCATTTTATTTACAACATTCATCAATTATTGACATAATTGGATCATAATTTTCGTTCTGTTGTAATTTACATTTAAACCGTACTTGCAAACATTAAGTTAGAAATTTTACTTCCACCTATAACTATTTCATCCTGCCAGTCCTCCAGCACACACCACACTACGAATATATATTATAGAGGATTGGTGATAGAACATAGCCTTGTCTTGACGCCTTTGCCACCTATAAATTTATCGAACTCCCACAAAAGCAGAGTGAAAATCATATAAAGGTAAATACTGTATCATAAACAGTTACTGATTATTTGTTATACAGTGTCAGTGTCATAAAGTTCGCTGCAGGCTCGGTGGCGCAGTGCTTAAGGTGTTAGGCTGGTGACCACGGGGTCCTGGGTTCGAATCCTGGCTAGGGTATCGATGTGTAGTGACATTTTTCCACGTGAGACGGTAGTAGTGCGGCAAATAGCAATGTCGCAGAGAATGGGTGTTGTGATGTTGTCTATGTGTGTGTATGGGTGTCCTGGTTGAGTGGTAGAATAGGTTACGGCTAAACTGCGCCAGGACAATAATATAAAAAAGGTGATTAAAAAAAAAGATAGCGACACGACCAGACCGTTTTTAAATTAATTTCCAGCAAAGCGTCTATTTCACAAATATTTGATTAATTTTGACGCAAACGTATGTAATTGAGTTGAACAAAGCTATTTCCGGTAAAAAAAAGGAATTTATGATTTTTCATAGCAATGGTACGGATAGAAATTTGCATTTTTTTATTTTTTCTCAGATCTGCTTCAAAAGGTTTAAAATTGATGTACGAGGTCATTGTAGGATTCTCACACTTTTTATTAACAAAATGTTTCGATATCGATATCAATTTGACCCATTTTCGATACCACCGTCAACTATTTTTTTTTTATTCTTGCCAAACCGGTGATGATGAAGAAGAACTTACTATTCTGTATCTGATTGACGCGACACCAAGGGCGCCAGTCGCGTTCTCCCCCTTGTTTTTCCACTCCCAGGCGAGTTCGAGATAAGATACAACTCGATAGAATAAGTAATGGGCCAAGGCTGCACTACCTTATATCATTAACGATGCTCTCTATTTTAATAATAATCGATTTTTCTCTCTGACGGGATTTTATTTATTTACCTACTAGTAATGGATTTTACGTTTAAAGATTTCTGATTTGTTTTCATAAAAAATACCCGTCGCTTGCGTAAGGTAACCAGAATATTGCGTTACAAATTTGTGGAGTCATGAGACATCCAATTAACTCAATATTCGGTCTTCCGAACGAAAACCTCAACCTCAAGAGATTGGACTTACAACAAGTCATATTATCAATACAATGCAAAAAGTTCAAAGAATTTATTTACTAGGTTTGAAATAATTACAATAAAATTGTGCAATATCCTATCCAATAAACTATATAATTTGTAAGAATCGTCTCCCCAATTAAGGCATACAAATGAGAGCGTGTGCTAACAATCGATTTGGTAGAAAAGAATTCAATGCAAGAATTTAGATTTGACATTGTGGCTGACTGAAAATAACATAAAAATATTTTACTTAAAAAAATTTTGGTTCGCTTGTGATCATTCAGAAGAACGGAGTTCAAAAGTGCGTTCAACTAATACACGAGTTTAATAACTTTCGGTCAGTCTCGCGATTTACTGGTCCCCATGCAGGCACAATATAGGGAAAATGACACGACTTCGCTTTCGAGCGACTTTTTGGTAAAACTGTTTTTTGACTTACTTATGCACAAGGTGGTTTTCTCTATAACTTTGTTATTTGGAAAGCCCTGCATTTGACTTTCCTACTATCGCTTTCTATTGATTATCCAACGCACTTGTCCAAAATACGAGCCGCTGGATGAATCTTAATTTGTTTTATCTGAGACCGGCCTTGTGCATCTTTACTATTTTTTGCTAATAATTGCCTATAGACTCTACGCGCCTTCGCCACATTTGTCGGTTTCACCCTTTTTAGTACGTCGCGCATCGTTAAAACTTTATATTCATTCTTTTGAATGATATTCATAATAACTGTATCTTCGCTTTCATGTCTTTTGTGAAGAGATTAATAAGTTGAAAATATTTTCAAAATCCTTCGTAAAAGCATATTGTTTCTTTTTCCTTGATCAAAAATGGTACACTCATTTTTGGTACATTTTTCCATGACCACAATATACTTTCACTTTCATAGTCTGGACCAAAACATATTTTCCTAAGTGAAAATTCGGTGTTTCTTCGAATTTTCACTTGGTTGTGCCTTACGTTTTAACGAACGTCTATAAGTCCTTTTGGGCTAGTTTTCGACTCTGATGCCTTGCAAACTTATATGTTATGCTCAAAAATGCCTTTAACCCATTAATGCCCAGATTAATTTACTTCTAGGATTGCTGGACTATCCTTTTTCCGCAGTTTCGCTCTGATATCTCCAAAACTATTAGGTTTATCAAGATCATGAACATAAATAAAGTTGTTATACATAAAATTTCTGATAAAATTGGTCCTATTCATATTTTTGATCAACCTAATAGTTATCGAGATATGGAGGGGAGAAATCTGTGAAATGTTAAAAATTGGCAAATAAAGCTAAAAATTGCCTTAAATTTGTCTGATTTGAGCTTATATTGTTTGGATTGAAGTGGGGGAGAGTTGAAAAAGGAATCCGGAGAAGAGAAAGGATGATGGCCTTGAATACAATGTTGTGCCTAGTTGTGCGACAGCGTTCCGTTCAGTAGGGCGTACCTATTTACTCGGGAATGTTATTTAGTTTGGAAGTGTGCACTTTTTATAAACGCGAATTTTTGTGTAATCGACTGGGAGCAAATATAGTTCAGGAACGGCGTCATCTAAAGGGGGTGATACTTAGTTACTTTAAACGAGGTAGTAGATTTTTTTATTTTATCTTGTATATATTGTAGAGGGGTGTTATATGGAGCAAAAGAGACTTAAAACTTGATTGCCTTACGATACAAACGTTACTTGACAACAATTGGTAAACAACCCGTACATGCTAACTTCAAACTAGCCGCACTTCCACCGACAGAGGACGCTGCACGAAAACACTCTTTACGAGTGTACTATCAAGTGTAGCTCTGGCATGGTGTTGCAAAAGATCCTTTACAGTGGGGTTGGAAGAAGATTGAAAGGCAACTCCGCCCAGTGACATCAATGGCTGCTGCACCAGATGAATTACTGCGGCTTATTTCCTGTTGTTGCACGATGATTGCACTCGAAACTGTGAGTACAGGAAGAATGGTCTGCAATGTTCAAGAATGTGCATAACGTGTGTAGATCTTCACTGCACCAATGAGATGAACCCGAAGAGTTCGATGCTGAGCAAATTTCAGTGTCAGATGATGTTCTTCTACTAGGAAATGACTATGATTCAGATGACAGTAAAGAAGAGAGCAATGATGATGATGAAATCGAATAAGTTTGAAAATACTTTCTGATCTTGTAATAATCTTGAAAATACATTTTATTATCTTGTAACACATAAAGATTTGTCTTTTTTATGTTTCAAATCTCAACTTTTACTGTTTCTTACATTTAACCGTCTATTACTTATTCATGCTCTACTTCAAACCAAACAATTTAAGCTCAAATCAGACAAATTTAAGACAATTTTTAGCTTTATTTTTCAATTTTTAACAGAGATTTCTCCCCTTCATATCTCGATAACTATAATGTTGATCAAAAATATGAATAGGACCAATTTTATCAGAAATTTTATATACAACAACTTTGTTTATGTTCATGATCTTGATAAACCTAATAGTTTTGAAGATATCAGAGCAAAACTGGGGAAAAGGATAGTCAGTGATACCCCCGCCCCCCTCCCTCCCAAACCCGACGCCACAAACCTCGGGATTTTTCATGGCGTGTTGTACCGAGGATAGTGAACAAACTGGGACAAGAATTGCCTATACCTTTTGGATGTTTCAGTCTGTTACTAAATTTACTGTACTAAATTGGTATGTACCATTTTTTCCCCTAAATCCTATCCTATCCTATCCTATATGTATCTATCGATATATTGGATTCGATAGGTGCGTACTTTATAAACTGTTTATTGAGATCGTTTATAAGGGGACGAATTTTACCCAATTTATCATTTTATGGCAAATTATTGTTGTCTGTCACGTGAAAAACGCTACATATTTCCTCGAATCTATTCCTTCTCATGGATTCGGCCTCTGGTGTATTATGTGTGCATCCTCACTGTCTTCCCAGTACATTCTTCTCGGCAAGGGAACATATCCACTCAAGAGGAGAGTCACGATAAAGACGTACATCTCATATATTGACATCTTAACTTCAGGATTGTTGTGGTCCCTGGTTGCGTAAATACATGTGGAGTCCACTAAATTTTGCAGTTTCTTGTGTTAAAAATAATTCAAAATATTTAAGCGGATGACTTGTTGCACTCAGGGTGAGTGGCGGAAGTAAATGCAAGACTCTCTCCTGAGGTGCTTCCAGATCTCCTTTCTTCCAATTGGTCTTCTCATATTTACCAGTAGATGTAGGTACAATTTTACATCTTTTCGCCAACAAAGCTAGTGGGATATTATATTCCTCATCTTCTTCAGGTTTTATTTGACCAACAGATTCAATGTCACCATTATTCTCACGCTCTACTTAAACGTCATTCTCAGTATTTTGGATTGGCGCTAGTTCATCTAGAATGTCGTTATTGTCAAAGTAAAATTCTGCCTCGGCAGGTAGCTGTTTGCCATTCAACATATCGGGATCATTACACTCTTCGTCCTCTGAATCACAATCTGTAGCATCCCCAAATATTTAAGGTTATGTAGCAGCTTTATTTCTCATTATTAGGGCATATAAATTGTAGGGACGATCGAGTACATGCTATTTTTTAATAATATCTCAAAGCAGTTTGAAAAACAGTAATACATTTGTACTTACCAGCAACTAAACTGTGCCATGTCACATACAAATAATTGTTGAAATATTTTCCACCAAATCTCACAAGTAAACACTGTCAATTTGTAAGTTTATCGTTATAATATAAAGTGAACAACTATACTAAGACGCTGGACATATTCGTAATGTACAGAAGAAATTAAAATTATCTGTGGGTCGTTATCGACCCCTTGGAGATTAATGGGTTAAATGAATTTCAAATTCGAAATCGAATTTTCATTTTGCCTTCGACTTAGGTCGATTCTGGAAGGTTCTATGACAATCACATGATGCGTCAAAATGAATTTTTTGGTTGCGAGACATGCAGAAACGAGTTTTTTTAGAAATCTCAATAATAAAAGTTTTTTCCCCATATACAGCCAACATTATGACGGACAATTTCAATTCAATTTCCTGAATTCTTGTCAGTTTGCAAAAACACCGGGTATAATTTTACCCAGATTACAAAGACATTAAAATTATTTTCAGTGTACGCCAACCAAATTAGTATCATTTGATGACGATTAAAGCTTAAAATAATTTCCAGAGATAAAATATGTTTGTTAGACTTTGGTCTTTAATTTGGACCTGTAATTTATTATATAAAACGACCCATTAAATAAGGATTTGCCTTATGTAGCTCCATTCTATATAAGAAGAATTAGTAGAAATTGTTTCCATTTCAAACCAAATGAACAACGTATCGTATATTAGTGTCAGAAAGGTTGGTACCCCCTTTTGGACTACATGTTTTTGTTTCTTTTGTTAACCATCTTCCGGTTACCTCAATGATCCTCTATACTATGAGAGATCTAGATTTGTTGGAGTAAAGGAGTCCTATAAATTACACTAAACTCCGAATCCCATTAAAATAATTACTTTATTATTTTATTTACCGTTTCTGAGATTAATCAATGTCAATAAATATAACAACTAAACCTTATGAGCTGACATGCGCTAGCAATTTTACTCGCTTTCTGCCTCCTCAATATCTAAAAAAAATGATCTCACAGATTATACTGATTTTTAAGTGTAAACACACATTACTGTAGCATAATCAGTAAAAATTTATATGTTTAGGTATCATCCTCCAGAACAAATGAAGTATTTCTGGACACACGTATATAGTTTTTTTACTATTTTTGAATGTAGAATCGGCACCTAAAGGGGTGCGAGAATTTGGGAATACCCCGTATAATTACATTTCCAATTATCCCATAAATAATCTATACTTAAATGATGAACAGAAAATAATTTGAAAATTTGTCCATTTAATTTGTTAAAATTCCTTATTCTCGGGAGATTTCAATAGAAGATAAGACTGCGAACCTCCTTCGTGTGAACGGATGTGAACGTATTATCTATACATAGTTTTTACGTTTACTCAAATGATAAGATTTATATTGTGGAAAACACTCAGAATTTTTTAGTCCCTGAGAAATCCCAATTATACTTCAATAATTCCTAGTTTTGTTAATTTAACGTATTTCTTTTATAAAAAATAGGATTTAAAAATATTTATTTGTCTTCAATTAATTGTAGTTTTCTGACGATGGTTGAATAAACCGAAACGTAAGAAAAGAGTAATTTTATTATAAAGACCGATAACACAGGATATACCTACATCAAGTTAATTTAACATGTTTCGCTAATAGGTACTTCTAATAAAATTAAAAACACAAGAAAAAACGAGCCAAGTATTGAAAGTTGGTTTGAATTGAAACACTTTTTGAGTGAAAAATCGGACCAAGCCGAGACATTTTTTCTCGAAAATAATAATTTATTTGGAATTTATTCAGTTAGTTCTTTTTTTAAGTTTATTTGGGACTATTTGACTAGTATTTTTAGGGGTACCAAGCATAGTTCTAAAAATTTAAAAGGTAGCACGTGCTGCACTTACTCCGTGAATATTCAGACTTAAAATGTAGGAGTGGTCACCATTTTGCGGACCCTCTTGACCTACGTCTTTGGTAGCCGTTTTGTCGCTGAAACACAAAGGCAACCTCAATAGAGCCGCTTTTGGCATAATTAAAAATTTGGCTAAAGTTACACTATAATTTGCAACTATTTGCTTGCTTAGCTTGTTTGTTTTACCTGTGATGTAGTTGAATAAGAAAAGTGACAGGTATTTATGGTTAATATTGCTAATCTGTATCTCGGAAACTAATTATTGTGCTAATGCCCCTTATTGATGGCTGTGACAACAGGTTGAAACCTTAGAATACTGTGTATTAGTGCTGAAATACCAAACTGTTTTCAGGTAGAGTTGAACTTTACTAATACAACATAAAAACGATATATTGCTGTACAAGGTGTCTCAGAATGGACTCCACTTTTTAATATATCCTAAAATACAGATATGTAGTTCCTAATGTCTAAATCCGGAAATTTTTGTAGTTAATTTTAGAAGATAGTTTTCCCAAAGATATGAAAAAAAAATCCAGGGACCAGCGTGTGTTGTTTAGTATCAATAAGTTTTTAATTTCATGGCATTAGTTAAAAAGAATTTCACCCAGGGGCGTAAGGAATGGGGGGTTGAAAATCTAAAAATATTTGTTCCATTTTTCTTCTTTAAATTTCGGAACTGGAATATGGTTTTCTGATCAAATTTACACACAAAAAATGCTCCAGCGTAGTGCCAACTGTTTTTTTTTTTAATAAAAACTTGTTTAAAATAGTTGTTTCAGGTCATTTTTCTTCTGATTTCAATTAAAATTTAAGTAGGCTTGCTTTAATTTAAACTCAAATGCATTAAATTGACAATCGCGTTGTATGAGGAGACTTTTCACAACCGCATAGATCCATGTTCGTTCGTCTGCATCAGCGATTGCGGAAAACTGGCACTTTCAAAATAAGAAACATTAATTATGAAAGGGAGGGAACAACTACAAAGCATAAAGCAGGCGAAAGAGTGCTGGACCGAATTACTGTTAATCTCGGAATAGCACTTAAGGAAGAAATTCCAAGATGCATTGTGTAAGAAATTTTTTATTATTTCTTTTATCGTTTTATATATTTTAACATCCTGGTGGAGTTTAGCAATAGCTGTTCCACCTCTCAACCAGAACACGCACGTGCAGACAACACAACAACCATTTCCTGTCTGCCGCAGCTGAGACTCGAACTCAGGAGGGATAGCAGTGTCTAGCCATATTGTCTCACTCAACAGCGGACTAACCCACTGTTACCGTCTCGCCACTAAACGTCCATACCTTAGTCAGGATTTGAACCCGGAACCTCATAGTATCAAGTCCAATGCGAAAGCACCTTAGCCACTGGGCCAGTCAATTTTACCTTTATCACCTGCAGAGAGTGCAAGCGCTTACACTAGATGATTTTTTTAACTAAGCATAATGTTGTTCTAGTGGATACTTCAGAAATGCTGTGATTTTTTTTCGTAGGATTCTTTTCACGCATTAAATCATTAACTTTCATAATAATCATGTGTGGGCTGATAATCCTCAAACATTTTTTCAATTCAGAAATCAAGAAAAATTTTCAATTAAAGTATGAGCAGGCTTTCTTGGGGATAGGTTGATGGTACTATGCGTTTTACCAAACCGCCTATATAGCCCTAATTACCTTTTTTTACAAAATGTATTTGACGGTTTGATGGATGATTTAACTTTACGAAACACCAGCAAACTTGTAGTGCTCCATCTTATTTCAGTATTTTAGTTGGGGTAAATTCAGACGCCATCTATACAGGTGGATAGGATGATGTAGTCCCACGCATTTTAAATAATCAGGAACAAACAGGGGATTATTGAAACATTGCAAGACTCTATGAGAAATCACCTCAATGAATGCGTTTTGAGCAACTGCTTTAGTTTTTCCGTTTAATCAAGTTTTTTTATTTTCTGTAGCTTTTTTAAAGGTTTCGTCTGAAAGTGTAAAGTTCAATTTAAATAAAATGGTATAACTCAAAAGTTTTATCTATCATTTCTTGTGCAACCTTCCATTATTAAGAAATTTTAAGCCAAGCTTTTTAAGTGAAAAGTAAATTTTCCTATAATCGTAATAGAAAAAAGGTTTTACACAGAAATTTATGTCATAATGCTCAAGTGTTAAAGGCATCTTTTATTGTAGCCTTGTTAAATTGAAACGGGTACATTTCGGTACATATGTGAAATAAATTGGAAAAATAAAGATTATTCTACTTTAAGTTATGCTATGTGAGGTGATTGAGAATGTGAATCATTTCACGGTTCAAAGTATGTTTCAAAATCACTTTGAAATAAAATAGTAGAGTAAAAATAAATTCCTTGAAAAAGTGTTTGTCGAGAGGATTTTTTTACTGAAATCTGAAGTACATATATCAAAAAGTATAACTGGTAACATATTGATTTTAAGAGCTGAAATCCCATTTTTTCTCGTTTTGTTGCAAATATCTCTGTAGTGTTGGTCGCATTGCAGAAATAAGAAAAATGGAAATTGTTCGCAATAAAATTTCGAACAACCCTAGATAAACATCTATCTATTAAATTTATACTTAATCTCAAAAAAAATGGAGACGCGAATATTTTTAGACAATTTAATATAGCTTTAACAATAATGAATAGACATACATAAAATTTTGGAAAAACATGCTCTTTATATTTGTAAACAACCAACAAAAAATTCAAGAAAGCATATTTAGCAAATTTAATTTTCGAATTGTTATTTTTTTATCTACTTTTGTAAAAGTTAAAAAATTTTAGTTTTGTGAAAAAAAATCGCAAAAATACAAGCATTTAAACAAATAAATAAATTATTTTAACGCGCAAAAAATAATGAAAATAAATAAATATATAATAAACTTAGAGTTTTTGAAAATAAATGTGTCTATACAACCTGATGACACAATTTTATAAGACCGCTAAGTTTCAAAAATTTATATTTTTTTGGCAGTTTAAACAAATATTTAATATTTTGAGTTGAAATTTTCTATTGTTGTTAATATCCATAAAAGGGTATATTTTTACAAAATTTCATGTAAATAGATACATTATTATTGACGCCATATTAAATTGTTCAAAACAGTTACATATCGATTTTTCATTTTTTTTATTTTTGAGGTTAAGTATAGGGAGGTCATACGAACGTTAGAACCTCATTTACTTTTTTATTTTTGGAGTTCCGTAAAAAAGTTCAAAAATAAAAGTAGAAAATCACATGTATTTTCCAAAAATCGTTTCAATCATCATTTCAGAAAAACAATTGAAAGTTGCATTTCCAAGATATTAAGTTTACTTTGTTTTTTTTTTAAATGGAACATACCATATTATATATTTTTACACTGACAGTCCACAAAAAAATCTTTTTAACGATATACACTAGTGCCACCTAGAAATCTTCGATCCCTCTAATAAGATAGATAAGTGAAAGAAAGCGATATGTTAAGAGTTCCGCCGATGACTAAAAGTAGCTAAAGGGAAAAGTGGAAACAACGCAGGTTAAATCTGTTTCTTTTCAGCATATTATTTGTCCATTTCTCTTCTCTTCTACCTTAAAAAATTTTTGAGACATTAGCTTCTCTTGTATATACTAAATATCAATTTTATTGACTCTTACCTGCTTGATTTACCTATTTACCCTCATTCACACCATTTTACCCACCAACCCTTCAACAGAATAGGATGAAAATATAATCTAGTTCCAGATCTCGTTAAAATACATACGTATACCAAATTTCCAGTCAATATCTTAAACTGTTCCGGAGTAATCATGCGCACAAAAAAAGCTTCAGTCGGATAAACAGAAATTTTTTTTCAAGCTTAAAATCTCGACGTTTCAAACCTATATGAAAAATACAAATTAAAAAAAAAAATCGTAACTATACTTCCACTGCATGTCGAAGTAATAGCTTTGATATATTTCTCTTTTATATAGGCAAATAAAAATGAGACGTTAATAAGGTATGTACCTAATTATTATTATTAGATGCCTAATTAACCCTGATAATTGCTCCTACGTCTGACTGCCTGTTTTGTCACCAAAGCAGCATATTTGTGCTTCTAATCTGAAGTTGAAACTTTGATTTCAAGGAAATTACCCGTTCATTGTAGACGGCTTCATTCCCTTAAACAAGGCTGAAGTCACAGATTGTCGGTCGGCGTTCCTCAGAGTTGCGAATAGAAAAGATTGACTGGCAGATACATTTTAAATGTGACGGGCGGCTTGGTAGATTCGTCAAAACATGAAACGTCCGCGCTTGTACCTTCTTCAAGTATGTAATCGTCAACATGCCGAAAGTTGCGCTCCGCTGCATTGTATGTGTCCTTGATTAAAAGAGAGATACATTTTTTATTCATCAGTCTTTGGTGCTTTTGTTTTGTTTCGTACGAACTATCAGGCGGATAAATCAGTTTAAATATTGACACAGGAGTACCTAACTAGAATGATAATTTGAAGAAATTTAAGCTCAAATTTTCTACATGTCTGACAGTTTGTTTTAGAATTTAATTTATAACGATTGTTCACAAAAGAAGGTGTCAAGTTGTCTATGCAAATAAAAACGCAGGACCTACATTTTTTTTTTCTATTTATTTAACGTCGGCCTATTTCCGCTACCAAGGCCTATCACCGACGCCAGGAGACGAGCTACCCCCAACCTGGAAATTTTGCCGAACCTCTTCCCTCCCTTAAGAAGAGTAGGGATCTTTTTACTTGCCTAACATTTAATAGACAAGGGACCGCCTGCTTTACATCCCCTCCGAAGGATGGTATATCCACTATGTAATCATCGTCTGAAATTACGTAGCTTCCACGTATACACTGATATACAAGCCGCTAGAAGGTGGGACGAGAACGCTGTATTTCCCAAGATGGGTCACCCATCCAAGTACTAACCGCGCTCGACGTTGCTTCAACGGAATATCGACTGATATTCACATTGAAGTCGCCTCTACGCTGGCCCCAGGGCCTACATTGATTTCTATTAAACTTTCATACGAGATGTACAGTAGAATGGAGTGAATATTCCGAATGTTCAATATTTCTGAAAATTGAAAACGGGCTAGTGTTAAAAAGTTGCCACTTATGGAGGTTAAGTAACTGTGCGAAATTTCAAGTTTCTAGGACATTACCTTCAGGTGCCACACTGGGAACGTATTTTTGCTATTTTAAAAAACAGGACCATTCTAAGTTTTACTAACTTTTGCTAGTTCATTATGAATCAATCTGTAAATAACTTCATAATGGATTGTCCAAAACCCACCACGGGAAAATATCAGTACCTAGAGTTCCAGATGTTTGCTTCTCTTGGTTTTAGAATTCGGCTCAATAATTTCCGAATATGTTTTCTTCCATCATTTAGCACGCAAAATAATAGTATTTTAAATAACAAAGGGCGTAGCAGGATAAGCATGTGTTAGGTGCCCCCGCACCAATCGGGTCGAAATTTTTAGCACAAGTTGATAGTAGTGTTAGATGAAATTTCCCAAAATATTATTTTTGGAAAACCATTTTTACGGGAGTTATGGGGGTAAAAAGAAAAATGGAAAAAAAAATTTTTCTCGAGAACGGATAAACCGATTTTCATGAAAAAAATATATGTTATGGCTTTTGATGGTGCAAATATGGGAAAAAATTATTGAGTCCATTTGTCGAAAAAAAGTGGTGAAAAAATTTTTTCAAAATAAAAAAATTTTTTTTTAGGGGATGTTCTAGAGGCACCTCCACCATTTTCTTCCAAATAAATGCTTATATGCCCCTTTAAAACATATCCAATTTTCATAGCGATCGGAAGGGTACAACATACTCAAAATTGATATTCATTGGCAGACTGCGGGCGGCGCGTAGTCTATGTAATGAAGTATTATAAGACGACTTTTTTGTAAATATTTCGTGCAAAGACGAGATTACCTTCTCCCCCTCGTTTTCGAGGGTGCTTAACACGATGCAAGTGGTGGGAGAAGTTTTTGACCGCCGCAACCCCCTGCAACTTTTTTGAAACATTTTTTCAAAATATTTTGTTTTATGGGATGTTCTCGAAGAATGAAGATTAAGAGAAGTCTCATCAATATAGAGTAACCTGATTCGTGAGAGGCAAGAGGACGCACGCAAAAAAGTCAGCCCGAATTGTGAGAGGCAAGGGGACTCATAATAACCAAGCACCTCGACTAATGAGAGGCAAGGGAACTTAAAATAAACAAGCGCCCGACTAGTTAGAGGCAAGGAGACTCACGATAAATAAACACCCCGACTCGTGAGAGGCAAGGGGACTCACAATAAACAGGCACCTTCACTAGTGAAAGGCACTGTAACCTCCTCGTAGTGGACTTTGAAAACTAGTTCTTTCGCAGGCTGACTGAAGATGTCATCATTGCAAAATATTCAGATTTTCAAACTAGATTTTGTTTGACCCCACAGTTGACGTCAGAGAATTTTTGCGCCACACTTCTTGGCCATTTCAGGAGGTTGCGGCGGTCAAAAACTTCTCCCACCACTTCCATCGTGTTCAGCACCCTCGAAAACGAGGGGGAGAAGGTAATCTCGTCTTTGCACGAAATATTTACATAAAAGTCGTCTTATAATGCTTCATTACATAGACTACGCGCCGCCCGCAGTCTGCCAATAATTATCAATTTTGGGTATGTTGTACCCTTCCGATCGCTATGAAAATTGGATATGTTTTAAAGGGGCATATAAGCATTTATTTGGAAGAAAATGGTGGGTGTGCCTCTAGAACATCCCCTAAAAAATTTTTTTTTTTATTTTGAAAAAATTTTTTCACCACTTTTTTTCGACAAATGGACTCAATAATTTTTCCCACATTTGCACCATCAGAAGCCATAACATATATTTCTTTCATGAAAATCGGTTTATTCGTTCTCGAGAAAAAATTTTTCTTCCATTTTTCTTTTTACCCCCATAACTCCCGTAAAAATGTTTTTCCAAAAATAATATTTTGGGAAATTTTATCTAACACTAATATCAACTTGTGCTAAAAATTTCGACCCGATTGGTGCGGGGGCACCTAACACATGCTTATCCTGCTATTCAACAAAAGACAGCAAAACTTATGTTAAGTATATTCTCAACTCTTTTTACACTAATACTAGAATTTCGTTCAACTATTCTCAAGACACGATCTTCCATGATCAGTTTCCTTACAAAGGTTCTACCACGATCAGTTACTTTTGTCTTCAAAGAGTCATTATTTCTTAGGCGTTGATGTATGATTTGAAAAAACTTTCGACACGAGCATCCTCTATTTGTTTCTATATTTGAATAACCTTTTATTTCAAAATTACACTACTTTAAGTTAACTTTAACGATAATTAAATGTTGCAAAACCAAACTGACAGTTTATCAATCGCTAAGCTTTTGTTTGCTACAATGCATTGATATTCAAATCGTCCAGCTTATTTGTTTGTTAAATTTACATACTTTTAAACTAAATTCTCCAAAACGATTGTCGAAAGTTTAAAATAAATTTGAAAGAGTTTCTAACTAAACGTGTTTTCTATTCATTGAACGAATATGTCCAAAAATTACTGGAAAACAGAAACCGCTTTTAACATTAACTATTTTTACCCTTGCATTGCCGGGATAGATGTTTTTCTTATTAATAATGAATAAAGTGTTATTAATCTTTTCTTTATTATTTTATTACTTATCATAGGCGCAACCAAGGAGGTGGCACTGGAGCACGTGCCCCCCCAAGGCCCCAGCCCTCTCCTGTCACTGATGATTTGCGCAAGACAGTAGGTCAGCAGACCAGCAGAGGCAGAGCTCAGTTCATGTCAACAGTGTGTGGATGTTGCTTTGTAGCTTGGTTATATTTCTTCTATATACCTACATATGTATTTACAACGAATTATTTCAATGTGTTAGTACTTTGAACTTTTTTGCAATTACATAAAAAAGGAAACTTATTTTGACGAAGCCTATTTTTCGAAGAAAATGTTTTTGCAACTAGAATTTCTAACTTTCCATTTTAGAGTGTTTGTCCTTAAAAAATACCAAATTTTCGCCTGCTGCGCATTTTTCAGAATTACCCCCCTTAATGTCTCCCGATATTATTTTCAAAAATTATGGCAATCCTACTTGTGCCCCTCCCAGGAATAAATCCTGGTTGCGCCACTGTTACTTATTGCTAGTGTTGAGTTTGTGACATGATTTTCTTATAATCAATATTTTAGTGCGAGTATTTTAGCTCCCCACAAAATTGTGGGAGGTTACTAATATTGGTCAAAAATCGAAAATTGAGATAACCTCATATCTTTACGTTTTGGGGTCCCAGGAACCCAAAAAAGTTGTTTTTGAAACTGTGTGTGTGTGTGTGTGTGTGTGTGTGTGTGTGTGTGTGTGTGTGTGTGTGTGTGTGTGTGTGTGTGTGTGTGTGTGTGTGTGTGTGTGTGTGTGTGTGTGTGTGTGTGTGTGTGTGTGTGTGTGTGTGTGTGTGTGTGTGTGTGTGTGTGTGTGTGTGTGTGTGTGTGTGTGTGTGTGTGTGTGTGTGTGTGTGTGTGTGTGTGTGTGTGTGTGTGTGTGTGTGTGTGTGTGTGTGTGTGTGTGTGTGTGTGTGTGTGTGTGTGTGTGTGTGTGTGTGTGTGTGTGTGTGTGTGTGTGTGTGTGTGTGTGTGTGTGTGTGTGTGTGTGTGTGTGTGTGTGTGTGTGTGTGTGTGTGTGTGTGTGTGTGTGTGTGTGTGTGTGTGTGTGTGTGTGTGTGTGTGTGTGTGTGTGTGTGTGTGTGTGTATGTGTGTGTGTGTGTATGGATGTTACTAGGATAGCGGCGAAACTACTAAACGGATTAAGCGATTTAGTTTCCGCGAAAAAAAAAAACAAATAAAAACAAAGCAAGTTGAGATCGGATTATGTTTAGTGCCGTTATGACACACAATTTAGTGCTCTTTTCGGCTTTAAAGATCCACCGGGTGGGGAGGTCCCAGCCGCTTCCAGTAGCTGCCAATTTTTTTATTGTAATTGTATAAGATTTGATAAGTTAGTCTATACTATGTTTTCACCTATTGATCTGTATCTGATATATACGTAGCAGTCTTATCTAATAAATGAGTATATTAATGAGTAGTAACATGTCATTAATCCATCAATATTTTTGTGTTCAAAATGGTAAATGTTGTTTTTGCTAACTAGGGTAGTAAAATTTAACGTACTCTAACGAAATTGTTTTCATACTGGTCTCAACATATTTTATTTTGGGACTATTATTACATACAATAGTAAATTGTACTCTATATAGTTCTATTTTTTAAAGGAAGCATCTACCAGTGTTCCGCCTACTTATTTTACACCCCGCGTGTTCGTATTATACTTCCAGTTCCAAGAACAGTACAGTTTATGAAGGTACCTTTTAAAAATCGCCGCTGCCCACTAGTAATAATTGCTCTAGACGATTTATGACCCGATTGAAATACTTTTTATTTGTCTGTTAATTAAACATTTTTCTGTTTAGCAGTGACATCCAAAACCATCCGGTAGTTTCGTCAAGTTATAAGACGATGCTAACTTGAATTGTAAACTAAAAAGTGATATATTGTTTGATGAGATATTCTAGTGCTAATTGGTTTGTTTAGAAATACATAGGAATATAGCTCACGTTACACAAATCTTCATTTTAATAACAATAAGTAACGTAGTAACACAGAATATTGCTCTAAAAAACTTTGGTGAACTTCATAATATTTTCTGTTATATTGAGAAGTTATTTAGAATAACAATTCTTTTTATTCGCAATGTCTGAGTATGTTTTTGGCTATCCATTCATTATTTTAGTTGGCTACTCTTTGCTGTATGGCGAATCTGACATCAACATGAAATCTGTCGCAGTTTCTACGAGGCGTACGGCCCCACCATGGGCGCAGCCAGGGGGGAGCCATGGAGCCCCCCCCCCCAAGCCGTCTTCCATGAGCCAAAAAGTAAAGAAGCGGTACAAAGCAGTATCTAAATTATCCCTTGAAATAAATATTTTGTAATTAATGCCAATATTATCTTTTTTTTTATCAATTTCATGATAACATGAGCTCAACGTTTTAAAGAGCGACCCTTCGCCGCTGTCTGGCTGGTTTCTCTAAACTATAAACCATAAACCGTTCCATATTTCTCTCTCTTGCTCTCTCTTCGGTTGATGAGACTAAAAACTGACATGTGGGAGAATTCGATGCTGGAGAGTCGTTTTAGTGAATGCATTTCTTGAATCGAGTCTTTGGTCCGAAGGGCTATCTAGAAAATTCGGTCATCTCCAGATCCACAGTTTGAAAACGTCAATATGCCACCGCGCGCGCGGTCTATGTTTCATAGTTGCGAATAAAAATAAAGACAACTAGACTGTTTGCAATGCTGATCTTTGTGCGTTTAGTGATATTCTTGTAACACCTGTGATATTTTATACAGTCATCTTGTTTATGGAACTTTAATAATATAATATTTGAAATAGCCTACCCCAAAAACCTATAAAATGATATGCCACATCGGTAGTGGAGGTGGAGGTGGTAGAAGGTGTGTGGTACTGAGGGTGGATGGAACAAAAAATTTTTTGAAGCCTTTGGTTCTTATACACACACTAACTCACAATTTTATTTTTTTTACCCCATTTAATAGTGGAATGGGGGTGGTAGTGGGGGAGGCTAATGCCAAATTTTTTTTATGAGACCTTAGCTTCTCTTATGTATATACTAAATACCAATTTTATAACTCTTAGTTGCTTGATTTACCTATTTATCCCTATTTACCTCAACAGATTTTTTTTTGCTCAAACTTAAAACCTCGACGTTTCGTGATATTCTAAGCCTATTTAAACAATAAAAATTTTCAAATTTTTTTTGCGTTACTATACTTCCACTGAATGTGGAAGTAAAATATTGTTTGGGATAGAAATAAAACATTTTAATGTTATAAATATTTTTATTGTGACTAAACACAAAACAGATTGACTCAATATCCGAACAGTCGGAAACCAATGTTACAAATAACGTAATATCACAATTATTAATGTACCTCAAAATTAAAACAGTACTAACGTGATCCCTCGGTGGATGTTTTTAATATAGATTGCCTCTCTTGACTGGATAGCAATTCTTTCCTGGCTCTCGAACACAAAATAATTAATACAAACCACAATACTAGGAAAATCCTGTGGTCACTGGTACTATAAATAAGGAATGTATACCAGCTTGATACCTATAACTGTTTTCCAGGATGAAGTTGAGAAGAGGAAAAACCTCTATTTTTCATTTTATGACGAAAAGCATTGTTTATGAAAAATTCTGCTTGTCAGAAAAATGAGTTTACCATATAGAAATTTTAGATCAGATGTACCAAGTGTTAATGAATTAAGAAAACATGAAAATGCCTCAAGACAGAAGTACTTTTATTTATCATTTGGGACAAAGTGTTTATGCTTAAAACAAAGTTGTTTATAATCCAAAATAGATCCTAAATACAAACTTTGAAGTCTAAATTTTGACTTTTAATTTTTTTTTTATACAGACCCATTTTCATCAAATTTGCTTACAAGTTTGCGCAATGATTGGCGCGATACTGCTGTGTTGGGGAACTTTTCGTGGAAAAGATCAGTTGCATATCGATAAGAGACGTTTCACATTCCATAACATTTAATGAAATAAATTCGTTCTTGTTTGGTAAACCTTTTGTAAATAATCAACAGAACAATAACGATAACAATAGAACTGAAATACTAGAAAAAAAACCGAATAACTTATGAACAAATGCAGATGTAAGATAGAAATTTCTACATAATGATGTTTGTCAGTTCAATATTATCGACAGCATACTCTGTTTTTTAATTTGAATTCTTATTCAGAGGTTTCTAGCGTCAATGCCATAGGATAATCAGTACGCTGATGTACAATTGGAGTCACCTTAAACTCACCACCCTTTGAGACGTTCCTTTTCTAATACGCCCCACTACAAATAAATTATACATTCCGACATTCCATATTTTAGGTCAGAGGGAGATTGATGTCATACTTTTTTTATTTTTTTAGAATGTGACCAGCTGTTAGCTTAGGGTTCTACATTTCAGAGATTTTGAATAATATTGATTTAATTTATAACTTTCTTCTCTCCACTATTCATTTATCTGATTTATGGATTCTGGACGCTAATATATTTTCATAAACTATTGTCTGCAATAAACAACAACTGCAACATTGTCTGCAATAAAAACTGGCAATGTAAATACATTAAGTAAACAAAACAATTCGAAAAGTTAATGCAACCGGTTACCTCAAAAAAGATGATCGAAGCCAGAAATGAAGGTATTAAGTTTAATATACCTAATAATTCATCAAAAACAAAGAAGATAAAAATATTCATATCACTTATAATGAAATTAATTGTGGTTAATTATATCATGCTAGTTTTGGAGTCTTGTGATTTTTCATTAAAATGAAGCGGTTAATAATTCCGTGATTTTGTCATCCTATTGGCGAAGTGCAAGAAAATTTAATGTTTTCGACAAACACATCGTTTTTAAAATGTGCAGGGTTATTCATTATATTTAGACCACCCTTCATTATCGTTATTACTGGAGTTAGAAAAAAGTTTAGATCGAAAGTTGTAGGGCTGTAACTGAACCCCTTTAATAAATTAATGAAAGCACAGTGGCGTTTTCGAGTTATCGAACATTGAAAATCTTATTTAAGCTATTTATTATACGAACGGAAATTACAATTATTAATGTAGTCTATGAAAATGACAAGTATTCTGTTATTAAATCTGTCAGCGTTTCATATAATAACCTTTCGTGGGTAGATTTGGAATTTTACCATAAAATGAAAAAATATTCCCCTTCTAACAAACAAAAATTATTTAAATAACTAAATAATTTTTTACTATAAAAATTAAGCAACATTTTTTAAAGGGGATTATTGACACCCTACACCTCCTCTTTAGAGGGGTAAGAAATATACAGGAGAGATTTGAATGGGCCAAGTCACCTTAATATGATAAGAAAACATCCGAGTATTAGGTTTTTTTTTGTAATTAAAACCGATCAATATCGGTGAGTCCCATCCCTTTTGGGGGTGAGGAGGTGTATGAGTGTACTCAGAAGTAATCAGATTATTATACTCTGGTAGCAACCACCCAATGAGGTGTTCTGGTTTTTTAAAAAAATATGTAAATAACTAATAGTAGTTATAGTAATCTTCTTAGGTGAGGGAATGGCGAGGAGGGTTGAAGGGGTGAATTTGGTTTTTTTACTTCTTTTTCTACTTAGTTATTGAAATTTAGTATTTTAAAAGAATTTCTCCTCTTGTAGGTCTAATTCTAGCGGCAAGTTCTAATATCAATTCCACTGTCACTCCCAAATTAGGGTTGTATTTTAATGTGTTCCCGAGATTCTTCGCCAAAACGGGTGACGGATTCGTTTTCAGCACCCAAAAATTAGTAAATCAAAGTTGGCTTCCACACTTTACCATGGATGGGTCAAAATAGCTTTTTTTTAACATTGTTTTCTACTCACGAAAGAGGTGGGAGTAACTATTTTTGGACTTACCTAACGAAACTAAGTATTTTGAAAGAATTTCCTGCACTAAAGAATAACTTTTTGTTGCAAGTTCTTATATCAATTTCAATGTTACCCCCATATAAGGGTTATTTTTTACCGTCTTCCCGATGTTTTTAGCCAATTCGGATGACAGATTCGTATTCAGCACGCCGAAATTAGTTAAAAAAATGGTTTCCACACTTTACTACGGATGGGCCAAAAAATACTTTTTTTTAACATTGTTCTTTGTTATTTTAAATAGAATGCTCCCATTTTTTCTAGATTTTATAGAAAATTTAAAGGACATTCCATTAAAGGTTCCTTATACCTAAAATTAATATTTTCTGAGATATTAATTTTTTTCCTAAATTTTGACAGAAAAGTTGTATTATTTAAAAATTATTACCTTAGTAATAATAATTGATAGCTCCTTGATTTTTTTAATGCGGGTAAGACAAGGCATTCAGGTTATCCATCATGTAAAAAAATCATCGAATATTAAAAAAGAAGTCTTTTAAATTAATGGCAGTCGACCATATAAAAACAGCAAAATGTCATTTTTTAACGTGACCTCAATTATTGTTACTGAGATAGTTAGAGGAACTTTTATAATCCACAATATTGATAATAACTAATTACTACGTAGGAGCAACAGGGGCAAAGAGAATTGCAAAAACTTGCAGTAAAGCAGAAATATTCGCTTTTCTGGCGGCTGTAAATCGTAAAATATTAACAATGAAGAAAATGATTTAAATAAAAGTTGTAGCTCTTTTATTCCCTACAATATTAGTAATGCCCAATTTAGAGCAGAAGTAACAGGAAAGGAGATGATCTAGAAAAACCTATTTAAAGCACCATTTTTAAATATAGCGGCCGTAAGAGGAATCAAATTTTGAGAAGAAAAAGTTCTATGCAATTTTTCATATAAATTGAAAATTTGGATTTTAACTAGAAAAAGAGGTATTTGAAAAGGTTTTTGTCAAATAACTCGAAAAGTATTACATTGAGCGAAAACATGCTAGAAGCAAATAAGAATGTTACTAAATTGAGGATGAATTCCCTTTTTTTTTCTAATTTCTGTAGAATTAATAGGTTTCGGGGATCTGGAAGTATAAAGATGGCGTCCGAAAATATATAAGAAGTATTTAGTTTAAATGTTAAATATCTTAGAAATTATGGCACTTACCTTAAAAATGCTAATTATCAAACTGAAAGTCTATTAATTATGCTTTCAAATTATTTTGATTATTTCTATACAACAAAAAACGAAAAAAGTTATAACAGAAACAATGTACTTATTCACATTTTTTTAAACAAAAGACGTCGTTTCTTTGTAAATATCTCAATAAATATTAGTTTTAGCGAAGAAATAGTGGACCTCAAAAATTGAGCTTATAAATTGAGAATAAATTTGATTTTGTTATATATGTGTCCAGGATTGACAGTTTCAAAGATATTTAAGTTTATAAAAGGCATCCGACCGCTTATAGGATGATGATTCAGTTTAAATGTTGAATATCTTAGAAACTGACACTTTTATCAAAAATTCTATGGGACAAAATTAAAGATGTGATGTGTCATCTAATTTTAAAACAATTTTTTACTATTACTACACTTTTTACTACATCGTAAAAAATAAAGAAGTTATGGCCGATACATTGAAGGCACATTTTCTTTTACCTAAATGTTGCCATTTTGTTATTGTAATTGCCCAGTAATTAAATTTTTTTTCTTCAAAACACCTGTTTTAGAAAAAAATTCCATCCGCCATATTGGAGCAGCCATTTTCAGTTCTTAAATTTTGACCTCAGATTCGTAATCAGCGATCCCAGAAACATAACTATGCTATGTTTCAAAAATTAACCAGTAATACTTTTTCAAATATTGAATATTTAAATTTAGAAGTGTTTTCGCCCTTTGGGGGTAAGATCAATTTTCTGAAATTTTACATATTTTTTTTTTTATTACCTCTAGGTACTGTACCAAATTAGATGGGATTTGGGGATTTCTCTAAAACTACGGCAGATAGACAAAAACTAATGTAGGTGTCCTGAGTTCGATTTTCGACTATCGAGCTACAGAGCGTTTTGGGAAAATTAGCATTTTTGTAACACATTCTTGAGGCACTTTTTTGAGTAGAATCCGCTGCTGTTTTCGAGATATAGACATAACTTGTATTTTTTTAAATGGAACACCACAATTTAACGGGCTTTAAAACAATGTAATACTTGACCGCCCTCATTTAAATATTTAAGGGCCCACTCATCCTACCACCGCTTAAGGATTGAAGTGGCGAGATCAACAATACCCAATAAAAGAACCCCCCTTGATAATAAAATTGACGGATCCGAGCGTTTGTCGAAAAAATGATCATACAAAGAGAAAACACGCCAGTTTCGTTTTCGGTGGGCCACCGTGTATAATAGGTATGGTGAATTAGTGAATTTTACTGATGTTTGCTAGTGCATCCTTAGAGTATTTCAGCTTTCGAAAGTTGACCATTTGCATTAATTTTCTGAATCACCCTGTATTACTTACTTATAGCGTTCAGTTATTTTATATGCATTGCCTTTTATACTGCAAGCATAATCAGATCAATTTTATTTATTCTACTGAATATCCGATACGTCCCACAATCAGATAATTGAAGAATGAAAAGAGAAATGCAATGAAATAAAAAATATTTACTTATCCATATTGTATAATTCCAGGCCATCGTGTATCCTACAATGTTAATCGCCTCAGACCTAAAATACCTACCGAATTTAATTATTTGTAGTGGGGCGTGTTAGAAGAGGAGCATCTCAAAGAATGGTGAGTTTTAGGTGACACCAAAAAACTAATTAAAAGAAAAAAATGACAGAAGTATGTCTTCGGTGGCATATTTATGGCGAATTATAGGTACTTCGCCAAGGTCCTTAGCTTACTAGTATAAGGAAAAATAAAGTAGCAGCTTCTTCTGATTCAATTGACTTATTTCATGTTAAAAAAATTGGTAAAACTTGTCATGGTGTCACTAAAAATAGTACAATAGTCACTGCACATGCTGACCAAACTCGTCTAATTCCCAAACTTTGCAAAAATGAAGTACCTACAATATAATAATTATATCATTGTTGTCAGTATCTTCAATGGTAAGAGTATTTTAGTAAGTTTAAACTTTAAATTTTAAGCTTACTCTAATAAGTATAACATTAATTATATTGAATATTATATCATAATAGGTACTTTATTTGTACAAAGTTTGGGAATTAGATGAGTTGGTTAATTCATAAACACACTAAAATCATACAAGTCAAAACTTAGACTTCAAAATACGTATTCAGGCTTTATTTTGGATTATAAACAACTTCTCTCTTGACGCATTTTGATGTTTTCTTAATTCATTAACACCCGGTACATCTTATCTAAGATTTATATATGGTAAACTCATTTTTTTGACAATCAGAATTTTTTATAGAGATTGACTTTTCGACGTAAAATCAATAATAGAGATATTTTTTCTCTTGCCAACTCCATCCGGAGGCACTGTGTATATCTCCTAAATTAGGGACAACAACATGTGATGCCATTACATCCCAATCTGACATTTCTCATCTGTCAACTTAACAAACTAGGTTCTAGGTTATAATATTTATAATAACTAAGTAATGAATTAACGGTGGGCACTCTACACATCAAACCTAATTTTATTTATGTAGAAACGTCACTCTTCTTCTTCACTTCTTATTCACAACGTTTTACTACACCATCTATCACATTTGACTGTTAGCCACCAAAACTCTTTTCCATCAGCTCCTTGGTGATATCAGCTCAACGTTTCGGAGGGCGTCCTCTTCGTCTCGTGCCATCTGATATTCTTTGAACTATATATTATGCTCTCCGGTTAATGTGGTCAACAAGTTAGTCCCCAGTACAGCGTCCTTTTTTAAAAATTATTACAAAAGTGGTAAAAATGGTCTTAGCGGCTTCATTTTAACGAGTCTACCACACTGTAAAGTTTTCAGAGTACGGGATGGGCGCTTTTCCGCACGCGCAGCACCTAAACCTGTCGTTCTAGTCCGACACCTGCAACATATCACTCTAGCGCGGTACCGTTTTGTTAGTGCACAACACCTAATTTTCAATTGCAATTGCTCATAATTGCCTAAAAAAGAGAGTTCATAAGTTGTCCGATTTTTCAGCCTCGTTTTTTCAGTCCGACAACCTGAATATGTCAGTTACGGGAGGTTATGTTTTGTGATTGCAAAATTTCGGACAAAAATCACACGTGATAGATTGGTACGTTTTTGAACTAAATAAAGTATTGTCCGACAAAAATAGTGGATCATATTACCAGTCCGACAAAAAAAAAAAGGTTAATACGATGCATCCTTAATCGAATTTTTATTTTCGTGTATAATTAGCTGTAAATTAATGTTGATATGTTGTATTATAATTTTATTTAATTTACACTCTGATAGAGGATAATTGTGCAATGTATTGTAAATAAATAAGTACTAATAATAAATAAAATTGTTTTTTTTTTGTGAAAAAATTTATGACAAATGATCAGACCTGATTTTGGTCATAACAGCTTTTATCTTTTATTAAGTTCATACCTTTAGTGAAGATAGTTACGCAACTTAATAAATAAATACTAATTAATGAATTAATAAATATTAAAAAGCTCTGGCTTTCACTTCAAGTAAATTTTAGTTTTCTTTGTGAAAAAAATTATGAAAATTAATCAGGTCAAATTTTGTTCATAACAACTTTTATATTTTATTAAATTCATACCTTTAGAGAAGATAATTATGCGACTTAATAAATAAATTAATGCTAATTAAAGAATGAATGAATATTAAAAAAGCTCTGATTTTCAGTTCAAGTAAATTTTAGTTTTCTTTGTGAAAAAAATTATGAAAAGTAATCAGGCCAAATTTTGTTCATTACAACTTTTATATTTTATTTAATGCATACCCTTACAGAGCAAAACTGCAATGTAGTAAATAAATACTAATAAATGAATAAATACTTATTATATATAGGTTAATTTCAGTTATTTAGAAAATGTCAACACCATCAAGCACTCCACAATTAAAAAAAAATAATAAATACACCAATACACCTTTTGATTAACACTTTGATTTTTATAAGTCACATGGAGTAAAACGTGAACGAAGCCGGCAAAGCAAAGCGTATATATAAAAATGGAGCCTGGAGGATCATGAGACGATGAATTCATCAGCTGCTCTTCCCGCGCACAATCTTTAGTATAGTTTAGTGAGCGCGCTTTGGCACTACTTTCAAAAATTAAACAAAAAAAAAATTTTTAATTAGTTTTTATAAGTTTGCGTAATTTTTTTTGTCGGACACCTATTTTTTTAATATACATATTTTATTTGAAAGTGAAAAAAATTAAGATTATAACTTTTGTAATCGCAAAACGTAACCTGCCATAACTGACATATTCAGGTTGTCAGACTGAAAAAACGAGGCTGAAAATTTGTCGGACAAGTTATGGACTATCTTTTTTAGGCAATTATGAGCAATTGCAACTGAAAATTAGGTGTTGTGCAATAACAAAACGGTACCGCGCTAGAGTGATATGTTGCAGGTGTCGGACTCGACAATCACGCCCTCTTTTTTTTTTCGGACAAAAAATTTTCCTTTGAGTTGACGCATAATCTTTCAATTAAAATAAAAAATTTGAGTTTTGTAATAAAAAGTCGTAACCACGCTAGAACGACAGGTTTAGATGCTGCGCGTGCGGAAAAGCGCCCATTCCGTACTCTGAAAAATTAACAGTGTGGTAGACTCGTTAAAATGAAGCCAGTAAGACCATTTTTACCACTTTTGTAATAATTTTCAAAAAAGGACGCTGTACTGGGGACTAAATGAGAGAATTTGCGAGTAGTCGGAGAGCAGCCAATCTGTAGGAAGCATTTTAAAAGTAGTCTATACAACTCGCGAACACCCACCTAAAAAACAGATGATATTATGTAAAATGACCTTCTGGATTTGATTTTTGAGTTCGCCCATTAATTTGAGATTGCCAAATCGGTCAATTCGCAAATTTTTTGAAAAATTTTAAAATTATGTGTTAATTTTTGTTTTGCACATAACACATCATATCTTTTTTATTTTAATTCAGATTTTGACCAATATTTTACAAATTATCCCTCCAATATTCTTGGACAGGCTGACGGCAAAGAATATAGTGTAACTAATAATATAGTGCCTAAAAAAAATATAATTACCCTCTATTGTCGCGGTTTTTTAAAATTTGCGTTGAAAAATACCCGATCGAGGGAACTTTTTTATTTTTAAAGAGAGAGTTATAGTATAAACGAGAAAAATATTCCATATACTTTAAACAAACTTTTTTATAAAGATATTTTTTGGAAATTCGGCTCATGTAACGAGATGACGCTGTTGGAAGCGGCCGCGCAACTCGTCCGCATTAATTTAAAGCATAACTTCTGTTAACGTCGCCCATCTGTGGTTTCGTTTAAGCGATCAAGTGAGTCTACGGATTATTTAGTTTCTATTTACAATTAAATGTTATAAAATTATGTAGATAATCTCGAAACATACACATTAAAAAATATATTTTCATTAATTATAACAGCAAGTGGGTACTAAAGATTACATTTTCCTTCGCATAAACAACTTATGTTACATTGCGCGTTTGCTTTGCTACACTTGCAGCTTGTAGTACAGTTATATAATTTACATTTACAAAATGGAGTTAACTCAATAAAATTGGGTTTTGGGCTTTTTGAAATCATCTCTGGAAATAAGATTTCCTCCTTTAGGTACCATTCAAAATCTAAAACATTTGGAATTCTGGGCTTAATTTGGTAGGCTGTCTTGTAAATAGCACATTGCAGAAATGCCCTTTTTACTTGTATTCTCTGTACTAGGATTTACAATTTCTGATTTTCTTTTATAAGCAGTTCGGGTATATGATCTTCTACATTGTGCATGGTAAACTGGATTTAGTGATAAAAATAAATTTTTCTGTTCTAAATATTGTTTTAGAGCCACAGAAATGTCATCGGATTTTGCATTTGATCGGTACATTTCTAAAGCCGTAAATATCGCTCGCAGACAAAAAATTTTCATACCATTGTGTTAGTGAATGAATTCTGAACAACTTTCAAAATGTCCGTCTGTCTGTCCGTCCGTCACGTTTCTTGTAAGCACGATAACTGAAGAAAGAAAATTCCGATTGTACTGAAATGTGGACAGTAAATTAGTGTTAGCTAGAAGAAGAACCCTATTTGAACAAAATCGATCGATAAATAAAAATGTTATTACTTAATGATTTAAATTTGATAAATTAACTCCTATATAAAAAAGTCAATTTGACAGTCATATTTTGTCACTTTGACAGCGATAAAAAAGGTGCATCGTTTTTTTATCACGATAAAAATGCCTGTTCCTCAAAAGCAGAGTATATCTAGTAGTCGCACGTCATTTTAAAATCTGTACTGTCGGCTATAATTTTTAAGTCTTGTGGAAATTATACTGTACGATATGGGTCGTTTTGAGAAAATTATAATTATTTTTAATTGTTGTTCGTTCACATATTCTGTCGTTAATTTATCTTGCCAAAAATCACTCGAGCTTTTCTTTTATGGATAAATTTCTTTTTAACTCAAATTTTGCCAATCAGTAATTTTGCTCGAAAAACTGACATTTGACAAAATCGCTCGACCTCCGGTCTCGCGATTTTTTCATGTCAGTTTTTCTCATAAAATCACTGATTGGCAAAATTATTTCGTTACAAAGAGAAATTTATCCGATAAAAAAAAAGCTCTTGTGATTTTACTGTTGATAAAAATACCTGTTCCTCAAAAGCAGAGTATATCTAGTAGTCGCACGTCATTTTAAAATCTGTACTGTCGGCTATAACTTTTAAGTCTTGTGGAAATGATACTGTAGGTACGATATGAGTCGTTTTGAGAAAATTATAATTATTTTTAATTGTTGTTCGTTCACATATTCTGTCGTTAATTTATCTTGCCAAAAATCACTCGAGCTTTTCTTTTATGGATAAATTTCTTTTTAACTCAATATTTTGTCAATCAGTAATTTTGCTCGAAAAACTGACATTTGACAAAATCGCTCGATCTCCGGTCTCGCGATTTTTTCATGTCAGTTTTTCTCATAAAAGCACTGATTGGCAAAATTATTTCGTTACAAAGAGAAATTTATCCGATAAAAAAAAGCTCTTGTGATTTTACTGTTGAAAAAAATTTTTTTTTAATTTTTATGTTTTTGTAATTGAATAGAAATCTGGTGAAATATTTCATTTTAATATTTCTAATTATTTATATATTTTACAAATATACATTTCATAATGTAATATACAACCGTGAAAATATGATTTTATAGCTCGTGTCTTATAATGTAAAAATTTACATTCTTCTACGTGTAAGGTGGTGGTGTAGTTCTTTTGACTCGGAATCGAAACCCAAATGGGGTTTGGTATAGTTTTTTTACCAAGTCTTTTACCAACTAAGATCGTACTATAAAATTAGAAATGTCTAAAAGTAACATTATTTACAAAAAACTGCGAAAAGTATCCTATTGAATGTTATAACAATTATATAAAAATCCAGTTAACAGGCGAAGAGTACGTTTTTAGCTTGTTTCCTTTGATTTCCTATCCGAGTAATTATAATTTATTATGCCAAACTATGTGTTTATAACGCACTAAATATAAGGACTGAGACAAAAAGCACTTTCAACGGATACTGGAAAATAATAATCACCCGGCACGTGTCTGCGTTTAGCTCTAGATGCGATTGCAGCCGATTCATAGTAGCGCGCATTCGTTCGGACGCTTAAACAATTAACGAATTTCGATAAGGGAGCAAAATTTCAAAAAAAACTTCTTATAAAAGATTTTATTTAGTTCATTCGGAACATTTTCTTCGATTATAGTAGGCACCTAACTTTAAAAATAAAAAAGATACCTCGATCGGACATTTTACTCTGCAAATTTTAAAGATTTTGCGTCAAAGAAAAGTTGTTATTTTTTTTTGGCCAACTAATTATTTTTTAGGTAAAGTTTTTTACTTTCAACATATCAAAGAATAGTTAGAGAATATTATGTAAAAAAATTTAAAAAATCTGAAGTAAAATAAAAAATATATGACGTGTTATATGAAAAACAAAAAATAACACATAATTTTTATTTTTTTTAGAAAATTGCCAATTTGGTCATTTTGGCAATCTCAAATCAATGGGCGAATTCAAAAATCAAGTTTAGCGGGTTATTTTACATCAGATTACCTATTTTTTAGGTGGGTGTTCGCGAGTTGTATAGAGGGTGTCGAATTCAGAGGGTCTGGTCTTCCACTAGAGAGTACGGTTCTCGAAAGTCACTTGGGGGATAATATTTTTTTGAGAATCGGGCTATTAGTGCGATGGACTGTCCAAGGAATTAGTAGTAAACGTCTCAAAACCCACATCCCAAAAGCAGCAATAAACCATCTGTCTGCTTCCCTAACAGCTTACATGTTAGAGGCGTAAAGAAAGATGGAGGAAACTAGTAGTAAGTCTGATATTTGAGAGTTGTGGTATTTCTGTCAGGCCAAATTTTGCTCAACTCTAGATCTACCGATCTTTTCATCTGTATGTAATCATAATTTTCGTTTTGTTGTACGTTACACTTAAACCTTTAAGAGTTATTGCCTGAAGCCTTTCTAGAAGGTGTATGAGCTCATCCTCGTTTACTGCAACGGAGATGGTGTAATATATAAATTTCAAGTTGAAAATATTGATTTTGTTTATAGCTATTCCACCTTTTTAGACTTCCAGCATACATCGCATCACGTGTTCTCTATAGATGTTACGTAGAAGTTAGAGCTTCGACAGTTATCCAAGTTTTTTTCACATTTATACATATTTCTCTTTGTATTCCGTTACTGCTCGTGTGACATTCTCTCTTAGAGAATTCCACAGAGCATTTCTAGAGCCACAGATTACTTACAGAGTGTGCCGAATAAGATCGCAGCGCCCTATTAATTTTGCCACGTTGCAGAGAATATAGACGATTTTTTGGCAAATGGTAGGTTGACTGCGTGTTACTTATTTTGAGCTGTAACAACTCCCTGGTGAATTTTCAAAGCCTACCATGATTCGATATGTAATACCAAAAGTGAAGAAGACATATTAGGCATTTTTTAATCGAAAAATTTTATAAGAAAAAGTAATTCAGAATCGCTTAAAATTGCCAAATCTCGAGTTTTATCAAAATCTGAGAAAATTTAAATTTTCATGCAATTAAAAATAATAAAAAATAGAAAATTGGAAAATCAGTTTATTAATATTTTCTAACATTCAACTTAAATTACATTTCATTTGTCTTTTTCAACCAAATCTCCCTCAGAAAAAATACATTTTTCAATCCGTCTCCTTAAATTCAATATTACGTTTCTCAGTTGTTGTGTAGTCACCTCTTCACTCTCTTACTCTCTCGCACAACTCCTCCCTGTTTGTTGATCTTGTCTTGTAAACTTTTTCATTAAGTGTTCCCCACAAAAGGAAATCTAAGTGTGTGATGTACGGAGACCTGGGAGTCCACTCAATGAGGGGGCTATTATTGCGATCTATCCATCTATTGTAAAAATGATCGATAATCCACTCCCGTACAATAAGAGCGTTATAAATTGAAGGTCCATCTAATTGAAGAAACATGTCGAAGTATAAATTGAGAGGAACAAGCTCTTCTAGCGCCTCTGTAAAAGTGGTTCTGAAGAATTGCAACAGTCTAGCTGCCTTCCAATTTTCCATAAGAAAAAAATGTACCGATTAAATTGTCACCAATAATCCCACAAAACACGTTCACTTTTTCAGAATACTGTCTTGCAGTTAATTACCCACTGAGGATTGTCAAATAACCAATATCTACTATTTTGAGCAGACATGGTGCCTTTCGTAGTGAAAGTTGCTTCATCAGTCCATATAACTTTTTTCAAGAATCTATAATCATTTAAGATTTCTCCTTGAAGCCATAAACAAAATTCCAACATCCTCACCAGATCTCCCTCCTCCAAGGTATGGAGAAACTTTGGTTTAAATTTCATTTCATTTATTTTCCATTTTGCTACAATATATTACATATTTTAAATTATTATATTAATTTGGAGCACCTAAATTAAAAAAATTGTGATGTGCTCCATGTAGTTTATAGATATGCAAATTAGTGTAAGTCCTTAATGTTATTTGATGAAATGTCCTTGTGTAAATACGAACATGAGTATGAATTACAAGAAAGACAAAAAAAATATACATATATAACCTATACCTAGCTATGTATAATATATACCTAAGCAACACAGTTACATTAAAAGAATCCATCTACCAGAAAATACTGCAGGAGAACAGAGAACCAGACCTCAGTCTGTGTGATTTAGCAGAAAAACTATTAAACGTTCTGCATGAAGTGATTTTTGTTTTCTGTAACGTACATTTTTACTTTATATTTAAATGCTTTTAAATTAGTTAATGTTCTTATATCATTTGGTACATTATTATAAAATTTTGTACCTAAAAAAGAAACAAATATCTGACATGTTTTTCTTGTAAACATTGTTCTTGAATATGATTATTTGTTATTGCCCGGGTGTTGATATTATGTTTTAACGAATTTTTCTCACATTTTGTATGCACGAAGATGATTGACTGATAAGCCTAACATTTAATAGCTTGGTTTCTTCGCATAGCAGTTGTGTAGAATGATTTTTGGGTTTTTTTAGCATGACTTTTATTACATATTTTTGTGCTGTTTGTAGAATATTAATTGTAGTGTTATACGTACCCCCCCAGCATATGATACTATTTTCATTTTAGTATTTAACATGAACATACTGTTGGTATAAATTTTAAACAATATTGGTCCCAGTACAGTTCCTTGTGGAACGCCAGTTTTAGTGGTTAGTGGCTCACTTAACTTATTATTAATTCTGACATATTGCTGTCTATCTTTTAAATAATTTTTTATTATAGTTAGTGCAATACCTCTTATGCCTATTTTTTCCAACTTATTTATTAGTATATGATGTGAGACCGTATCAAAAACCTTAGCCAGGTCTAGAAACACAGCTACACACTTCTTTTTTTCATTCAATTGGTTATTTACAAAATTAATAACATCATAAATCGCAAACTCTGTATTTTGATTATTTCTAAAACCATACTGACAATGCGAAAGTAGTCCAAATTTCTCAAGACAATTCACAATTCTTAATTTCTTGGCTTTTTCAAATATGTTTGCAAAGTTGTTACACTATAATTGGTCTGTAATTACTAACATGAAATGAATCACCTGATTTGAAAATTGGTGTTATTATAGACTCTTTGAATTTTTGTGGAGCTATTCCGGTTGAAAAAATTGAATTAATAATATGTATAAGTGGCTCTAAAATATGTATATGATTTGTTTTAATTAATTTACTTGATATTTCATCGATACCTTTGCTACATTTATTTTTTAAAGAGTTTATAATATTTATTAGTTCCTTTTCATCCACAGGGTTCAAAAATATCGAGTGTGTTATATTAGGCTCTTCATCATTACATGGATTATTATCACTATTTATTTCATTCGCCATTTTTTGTCCTATTAAAGTAAAATATGAATTAAATGTGTTCGTATTTTGTAAGTCATCCTTATTAATTTTATTATTTTCATCCCTTAAATTTATTAAATTTGCACTCTTACTTCTTATATTAGCTGCTTCTTTTATAGTAGTATAGTATAGTATAAGTTGTTTATTGTTTGTGCCAGCATTCTCTAATTTTTTTTTGTAATAATCATTTTTTGCATTGTGAATGACTTTATTTAATCTGTTTCTGTACTTTTTATATTTATCTAATGTTTGTTAAGACTTTCTTCTTTAATTTGTCTCTTTATTTTATGGAATTAATTATGCCATAGCTGATCCAAGGTTTTAATTTTTTATACTTGTTTTTTATTTCAAATTTTTCTGTTGCTTGGTTAATGTATTTTTTTATGGTAGTAATAAAGTTATTTATTGATATATCTGGGTCATCAAAATCTGTTACCATACTCCAATTTTAATTTTTTAGTAGTTTTGTTAATTTATTTTCGTCTACACTACTGTACATACTAGTGTTTTGTATTTGTTCTATAATTTTCTTTTTATTAGTAGAAAGTATTACACTTGTCAGGAAGTGATCAGTTATGGAGCATTCTAGAATGGCTGATAAAAATGTAAATTTGTTGTATTTTTCACTTATAAAAATATGGTCTCAACAACTGCTATTATTTTGTTCGACAATTCGAGTAGGTTTGTTAATATATGATTTAAAACCATATATACTTAATACATTTTTATAATTTACGGTTACGTTATTTTCGATAAGTATATTTATGTTTACATCTCCAAGTAAAATTTATGTGTAAGTCTGATTAAAGTATTCAATAAAATGTTGTTCTAATTCCATTAAGAAATTGTTATTCTCATTACTAGGTGATCTAAACACACTGCTTGTGGCAATATTTTGATTGTTGAATTGTATGGTGGTTCTAGAGATAGTTACACTAAGGTATTTTTTTGTGTGAAACATTGCTAACAATATTTTTGCTTATATATATATTACCATTCCGTCATTTTGATTTCTGCATGAGTTATTATAATGTACATGGTAGTCCGGAATATTGTAATACTTAATATCTTTAATGTTCCAACACTCGGATAAAAATATTAAATCAATATTAATGTCATTGAGTGATTGCCATGGAATTAAGAGTTCCTCAAATTTTTTATTAAGATGGACTATATTTAGACTCACCTCATCAGAAAATTTAATAGTTTGCTTTTTATATTCCCCTGTGTTACAGACTAAGGTCTCAATTTCTGCCTCCTCCAGCAAATTGTATATATCATCAATCATATTTATATATGACCTTTCCTTCCTTATTTTACAAACACAGCAAAGATTTCAGTTTTGAACCTATTAAAATACAACGGTAATAAATAAATCAGATAATACTTAATATTCACTAATTTTTATTTTGGTTGTTTGTTTTGAACATATCATAAATGTAATAAAAATGTAATGTATTAAAAGAGAATAAAAACTGCAACAATTATAACAATAATAATAAAACGGTTAATTTTCTTCATATGTAGTTTCTTCATCTCCAGTTTCTTCATTCTGTTGATTTTCTTTATATATATTAATTCCCTCTCTTATTTTGACATACACAGTTCCATTTTTCGTCCAAGTATTTAGATGGCCATACTTGAGTGCTGCTTTATTATACAATTGTAGGTTTTCATATGTAAGGTCTTCTTTAATTATTACACCAGTTCCCTTAAGCATTTTCTTCATTTTGAAAATGTTCATTTTATTCTCATAATTCATAAATTTTACAATAATTGGTCTAGGTTTATTATTATTTACTTGGGTTCCCAATGGCTTTCTTTTATTTCTTTTGAAACAGTCACGAATTTTATGAATAGAAATACCTACAATTCGAGACATTTGCCTAAGACTCATCTTTGCATTATTTTTATTATTTCTCAAAAAATTTAAAACATTTTCATCATAAACACGATTTCGGTTTCGGTTTGTTACTTTTTTATTCACTCCTGTAGAAATAAACATTCGATTTATTCTAAGTACTGTCGTGTTAGATATTGAGAGACGATCTGGATGCCTTCTATGAAATTCTTCGGCTGCTTCACGAAAAGAGTGCACATTGTCACCTACTAATCTCACTATTTCTACTTTTTCTGCAATCGTAAGATGATTTTCATCCATTGTCACTAATAATGAATAATACTTGACGATATTTTCAAAATACCGCAGTAAAAAATGTGCAAAATATCACCTGTGACTTTTCTTTATTGGCAAATAAACAATTATCCATAGGCGACTAGACAGAACTTGTAAAACCAATTTTGGTAATTTGCATGGATACATTTTCTCAAATTTTGATGAAACTTGGAATTTGGGGGGTTTTAAGCGATTTTGAATAACTTTCTCTTATAAAATTTTTCGATAAAAAAATACCTAATATTATATGACTTCTTCACTTTTGGTATTACATATCGAATCATGGTAGGCCTTGGTAATTCACCAGGAAGTTTTTACTGCTCAAAATAAGTGACACCCAGTCACCATACCTTTTGCCAAAAAATCGTCTATATTCTCTGCCACGTGGCAAAATTAGTGGGATGCTGCGATCTTGTTGGGCACACTCTATATATACATATAGTCTGTAACAGAGTTACATGTGTGTTGTTTTGAAAATATAAAAAATTTGGTTTTGTCATCACATGCTAAATCACGATTCTACAGCTTACGTGTATTGGAAGTAAAAATAGCAAATTCTTAGTAACTTCGTCATGCTAAATAACAATATAAAAAGCAAAAGTTCAAGTTGGCTCTTCCCAATACAGGTAATAAAGTGTAACGCAGGTATAGGGGTCTACAGACGATCCAGCTGCTGGGACCCGACATTGTCGGTACGCTTTGAAGATATTTAAAATTCCAGGTGACCAGTTCACTTTTACGAATGAGTTCAAAGCATGCCGACAAGGCTGGCTCCCTGCCGCTGGATCGTATGTAGACCCCTTATAAACCCTAGTTTATGGGCGGTCCTATCACAAATAACAGGTAGAATTAGAATTCTACGAAAAATAGACATACTAACTACCTACCTCTTTATTTGTCACTAAAACTAATATTCATTCTTAGGTAGTCGTGCTTGTACCTTGTGCATGATAAGCGTTCATTTTCGAAAGTAAATAGTGCTACTTTGAAAATATGCCACGAGATTGTGTAAATACACCTAACAACTTTTGTTATATTTGTGGTGAAGTGACTTTTACGCATCAAAAACGTAATTTTACTCCCAAAATTAAGAAGGCGTACCAGTTGTATTTTGGTTGTATAATTGGAGATGAAGACAAAAAATGGGCACCTCATATATGTTGCAGCAATTGTGCGAACAATCTTTGCAGTTGGCTAAGTGGAAGAGGACGTTCAATGGCTTTTGCTGTGCCCATGATCTGGCGAGAACCTACAGATCATGTTACCGATTGTTATTTTTGCGTGATACCTCTTATTAGACAGGGTATTAACAAGAAAAAAGATGGTAGTACAATACCCCAGTTTACCATCTGCTATTCGCCCGGTTCTCCATAGTGATGAACTACCTATTCCTAATCGACCTCAAGAATATAGCCTTGATTCTGACGAAGAATCGGATGATAATATAGATGACGACTTAATCCAGCCATCAACATCACAAGATCCTGATTTCTCTGCCGAAGTGTCCGGTGGTGAACCACACAAAATTAATCAACGCGAATTAAATGATCTTATAAGAGACCTTGATCTGTCCAAGGCAAAAGCGGAGCTTTTGACATCTCGATTACAACAATGGAATTTACTACAAGAAAATGTTAAAGTTTCCATGTATCGAAGTCGTCAAAAAGATCTTATACCTTTTTTCAAAATAGAAAATGACTTGGTTGCTTGCAAGGACATTGACCGTTTAATGAGTGCTTTACACATTCTCCATGATCCTAGTGACTGGAGACTTTTTATTGACGCCTCGAAACTCAGGCTAAAAGCTGTGTTACTCCACAATGGAAATAAATTGCCTTCAATTCCAATCGCTTATGCTGTCCACATGAAGGAAAATTACAGTAACATGAATGTATTGCTACAACCTATAGAATATAACAAGTATAAGTGGCAGATTTGTGCAGACTTAAAAGTGATAGCTATCTTACTTGGAATGCAGCAAGCGTATACCAAATATTGCTGTTTTCTTTGTGAGTGGGACAGTCGAGCGCGATTAGAACATTACAAAAGAAAAATTTTGCTGCCAAGAGTGGGTTTTGAACCAGGAGAAAAAAATGCTAACATTCCATTAATTGATTCACAAAAGGTAATTCTGCCACCACTCCACATAAAACTGGGTCTTATGAAAAACTTGGTAAAAGCTATGGACAAAGAAGGATGTGCTTTCAATTATTAAAAAAAAAATTTCCCAGACTTAGTAATGCAAAAATTAAAGAGAGAATTTTTGTGGGTCCTCAAATCAAGAACCTTTTCAAAGATGCTGAATTTGACAACATTCTAGAAGGTAATGAAAAAGCTGCTTGGAATTCCTTTAAAATGGTAGCAACACACTTTTTCGGTAACAAAAGAGCAGAAAACTATAGAGACCTTGTTGGGAATCTTCTTTCTTGCTACCAGAATTAGGATGCAATATGTCATTAAAAGTTCACTTTCTACATTCACACCTAGATTACTTCCCAGAAAACCGTGGTGCAGTAAGTGATGAGCATGGAGAGAGATTCCACCAGGATATTCAAAATATGGAAAAAAGCTATCAGGGCAAATGGACTTCTGCGATGTTGGCAGACTACTGTTGGACATGTATAAGAGATGCTCCAGAAGTAATTTATAAGAGACGAGCTAAGAAGTGCAAGAAGAATAAAATTAATTTTCTGATTAAAGGGCTTATATTCTAATTAAATATATAGTATATAACATGTATTTGAAAAATATACCAAAATGGCAAATATTTTTTCGCATGATGTAATTAATTGCTTTTTTTATTAAAATTATACCATAATATGTGAGTTAGGTCAGTTATTACAATTTTTATAGCCAACAATTTTTTTTTATGACTATGTTAGACGTAGCTGGGACCAAAGCAATGCTAATAAGTGGTTATGGTTAACGATACAAAATAAAAGTTAAAATTTGTAGGTGTGTGATATTATTGTCAAAGAAATGTAGCTTGCAATTTTTTTTATCAGCTGTCTAGTAAATTGTTATATTTAAAACTATTGGTCATAATATCAACATAGGAGTTAATAAACTCTTGTTTTATAGGATATGTAGGTACATGGCTAGTTTATTTTAATGTATCATCGACAAGGTACATTAGCAATAATATCTATTTTGTCTCTGTAGAATCGATTGATACGTAGGTAAAAATTAAAATTTACGTTAAAGGACATTGATGAATAATATAAATTACTAATCGGACAGGATGCTTCGTCAAACACGAACAATAATAATTTATAGTCTATATTAATTGCCGGGTATTTATAGTTTAATGCAATAAATTTTTTAATAATAAAATTTACACATACAAATGTTATCTGCAACATTATACTGGCGGCAGAGAATAGTGGGCTGTTAATTTATTTCTGTAAGCATTAAGCTATAAATATTTCGCGCTTTTATTGTTTAAAACCACTCTCATGTAAAAGGATAGCAAGGCAGGTTCGCTTTTATACATTTTGTGTAATTTGTTACGCGAGCATCTTGAATAATGCAATTTTTCTCTGGCCTGTATATCTTAAATAAGTAATTTCAATGAACGTTCTTTTTTAATCAAGATTCATTTTAAGTAATTTCAAATTTGCATTTTAATTTTCTATTTGGTCTTATCCTCCTTCTTGTGTATTATCATGGTAATTTATAAAGCCTTACAAATTGCTGTACTTAATCTACAGGTGCATTTACTTCACTATATGAAAAATGATAGTTAAGAGAAATTGGGTATAATTTTCCGCAACTAGATTTAATGTCTTTAAGTTCTAGGCGATAATTAATTCTTAGAACGGATATTAGAAAGCAAATGAAAATATAATTAAGCAATATATGTCTAATTGTATATACACAAGACAATGAATAGATATTTGTGTGGTTATACTACTTTTATTACGGTGAAACAAAACTGCACCCTTTTTAATACCACTGCCTAAGCCTAGGGCGCCATTTCTCAGTTATGGTGTGAAAATCCTACTTTTCTCCATCGACAATATGACAAAGGCATATATAGCTACAGTGAAGGACGATCGTTCCAGAGTAAAATGTTCTGGCTACCTTTCCAGAACTGTTGGGTAGCTATTTTTGTAGAACTTTTTTAGGCATGGTAAGAAAACGTTTGCAATCCACAGAGGGTCTCAAAATAAAAGGCACAGTCGGTTTTACCGGTTATACAGGGTGTCCCATAATAACGCGAGATTTCCTGATCGAAAATGAAGGTGGGTTCTTCATATAATATTTTTCAAAATGAGCCTTTCCTGTCCAGCAGCACTCCCCTAAAGCAAAAAAACGATTTTTAATTTCTATCTGAAAAAACGTAATCGGAAAGTGACAAAATTTAGCACATCTCGGATACTAATGAACAGGTACCCTAATGAAATTACTTCATCCACCTAGCGTGTATAAAAAGAGGTGATATTACCTACCCTTCTTTTCATTTTGCAAATAACTTTCTGCCTGCTATTTCTTCTTTTAATTAAACTAAACATTATGATTCATTTAGAAACTTTACCTGTTGAAAAAATTTCGTAAAATCGACCGTTTTTGAGAAAATAAAATTATACCTAGGCATTATATTTGACAGACATTTAAGGTGGGACCTACAAATCAAAAATATAATTAAAAAAAATATAGGGGTTTTCTGCCAAGGTTTAAATAGCTCAAAGACATCTTAGACATAAAACATCTGAAAATAATCTACTATGCGCTAGTTCAGTCACAGCTCTCATATAGCATCTTGGGTTGGGGAGGAGTAAGTAATCCGAGGGGGCAACCGCTGGCGAAATACCTATTCTAGAAAAATACCCTTTATTTCCCCTTTAATTCCTTGTAATTCCCTTAATTCCTCAAATACCTTCATTTCCTCCTAATACCTCAATATTTTCTAGATTATCTCGGGAACGGTGCACTTTTTGATAAAAATACCTAAATACAAAATTATTCCTTGTAAAATTCTCTATAAGAAATATTTCTACACTTTTTTTCCTAAAATTAATAGTACCGTGGGAAATGAGGCGCACACATGAGGGTTGGTTCAAGTTAACACAATAAATTGTAATCTTATTACTGTAATCTACTTTAAAGTTCAATGCTTAACGCTAAAGCAGTAGCAACTAAACTCCGCTTAAAATTATAATAAATGTACCACTTCCACCCTCTCACCCCTATAAAATAACGCAATTTTTAACGAAGCGAGAATATTGTATACCGGGTGGCTCAGCCGATAGGGACACTGTTGTAACTTTTGAATGGGCGAATGGATTTTTTTCAAATTTAGTGCAGTCATATGGGACGTAATTTCCAATTATATAATATAAAGAACCAAAACGGCCGACTTCCGGTTTCGATTTTACCCGAAGGAGGGTTTAAAATACCCGCTTTTTGGGTAAAATATCGCACATTGGCAGCCCTGAACAGTAACAGCGTTTACAGCAAGCTCTAAAATAATGCAGTGACCTTGGGTCGTCTGAGAAATTGAAATTTTTTACATTGTGGTGGTGTATAGATATTTATACTTTTTTCGCGTAAAGACAGCTTGGAAATAACCATATGGATATTCAGCGAATTATATGACCTGCGCTGATTACATTTGCGCCTCATTTACCAAAGCATTATTAATTTCAGGAAAAAAAGTTTAGAGAAGTTTTTGACAGAGAATTTCATAAGGAATAATTCGGTATATAGGTTTTTTATGGATAAATTCAGCGTTCCGGAAATAATCTAGAAAACCTCAAAATGGGGGTGGAAACGATGTCCTAGGGGATAAAGCACACAATTTCGTCTAATGAATTTTGTCATAGTAAATAGGGAGGTGTGTAAGTTGTGATTTGCATAATACCTAAATAATATTCTCTAATCATGATAAAAGCAAATAAATAAAAATAATTAATGGTAAAAAATAAATCAAGAATAGGCTTGTAAATAATGAATGAATGTTTCTATACTCTACTGATGAGAACTAACGAGTTCGAAAAAACTTGTACAACTTTTCTAGAGTTGAAATAGAATGTAAGGTTCAATAATTCTTGTGAATGACTGAATTTCAATAAATAATTTAAGTATTTTCAATATATTTTTTTGCCTTAAAATGCCAGGAATCCTATCATGTAATTCAATACTTCGTCAGTATTAGCTAGAAGAGTAGTTGTTTTGATTCGTTTTCCAATAATGTGTGTTTTAAAGTGTTTTCCTAAGTAGTATATTAGCGTGACCCGATTAAGGTACCAATATACAGAAAGTAGATAATTTCATATTAAATAAAAAAGGTGTGAATGACTAAATGTAAATGAATGATTTAAGTATTTTCAATATTTCCTCCTTTAAAATGCTAAGAATCCTATCATGTAATTCAATACTTCGTCAGTATTAGCTAGAAGAGTAGTTGTTTTGATTGGTTCTCCAATAATGAGTGTTTTAAAGTATTTACCTAACTAGTATATTAGCGTGCCCAGATTAGGACAACAATATACAGAAAGTAGGTATTTTCATAGTAAATAGGGGGGTGTGTAAGTTGTGATTTGCATAATACCTAAATAATATTCTCTAATCATGATAAAAGCAAATAAATAAACATAATTAATGGTAAAAGATAATTATTCTTTAATACTCAACATTAGTGGTTTTCTAACCAGATTTTAAAATGCATGAATAGGGCTAGTGCGACGACCGCAGCGAACCGCGACCGCCTAGTAAAGTCACATTGTTTTGAGCCTTTCGACTCTCGGAATTTCGAGAGATATCGTTGCCACCTTCGACTAGAAAAAAGACGGCTTTAGAGGCGTTCACGCATAATCCCACGGATAGTAGCTTCGCACCACCGCCCGCTCGAGCGAGTGCGTGAACCAAATATCCGAACTTGCAGTTCCTCTCGTACTGAGCAGGATTACTATCGCAACGACGAGTCATCAGTAGGGTAAAATTAACCTGTCTCACGACGGTCTAAACCCAGCTCACGTTCCCTATTTTAGTAATGATGAATTTGCAGACATACATTTAATTTATGGTGAATGTAAAGGAAATGCTTCAGCGGCACAAGAACGTCGTACTGTGCCAAATGTTCGTACTTCTTCTAATATTCACTTGAGGTTAAGAGAAAGGGGATGTTTTAAAAAAAGAACTCACTATTGTGGTCGTCGTGGAAAAATAGGAGATGCAATGGAGGAACCAATATTACATTATTTTGGTGAACATCCTGAATGTAGTATTAGACAGGCTGCTCGCCAACTCCACATAAAAAGAGCATCAGTATGGAGTATTTTAAAAGGGCAAGGACTTCACCCTTATCATTTACAAAGAACACAAGAGCTGTTCCCTCGTGACTTTCCAGTGAGACTTGATTTTTGTAAAATTATACTTCGGAAGCCGTTAGATTTACAAGAAAAGTACGATTCACAGATCACATGGAGTTTTAAATTTTCATAACCGGCATTTATGGAGCGATGAGAATCCCCACGCTGTGATAAATGAAAGATATTAATACAACTTTTCAACAAATATTTGGGCCGGAATTATAGACAATAAATGATTTGAGTTACCAAACAGATTAAATGGTCCAGCTTATTTAAACTCTTTTCAAAATGACCTGTATCAACTTATAGACGATTTACCTCTTGCATTACGCCAGGCGCTGTGGTTTATGCGGGATGGTGCGCCACCTCATTAGAGGTTCAAGAATGGCTACACTTAACATTTAGAAGTCGATGGATTGGATTAAACTAAATGCCCCCCTCGGTCCCCAGATATGAATCCATTGGATTTTTGCTTTGTGGGCAACTTGAAAAATGTTGTTTATTCGACACCTGTCCCTAACGTTGAAGTTTTAAGACAGAGAATTTTTAATGCTGTCAATGAAGTTCGAAACTCTCCACATGTTTTAAATAGCTTGTATGGCAATTTTAGGAAAGGTTGCAAAGGTGTATTCAATTTGGAGTCTTTATTTTGAACAAATGGTTTATACATAAAAACAACAATGACTGGCTAGTTGGTATGATACCAGTGCCATTGAAACTTATGCACACACACACACACACATACACACATAAAAACAACAAACCTCTTCTTTACATTTTTTACTACTTAAATTCATCTTTTGTGTATTTTGTTTTACGTATTTTACTAATAAATTTGCTATTCAGTACTTTCGTCTTAATTTGTAATGTTTCACTCAATTTATGAGCACCAAGTGATTATATAGGCACAAATATAATTTCCTCAAAAATGCAAGCAAGGATTATAATTTCAGGAAGGCTAATTACTTCCACATCCAGTGGAAGTATAGTAACGACAAAAAAATTTTTAAAAATTTTTATTGTTCAAATAGGCTTAGAATGTCATGAAACGTCGAGATTTTAAGTTTGAGCGAAAAAAAATTTTCTGTCTGTCGGTCTGTAACTTTTTTTGTGCGCACGTTTACTCTGAAACTGTTTGAGATATTGACTTGAAATTTGGTACACGTATGCATTTTAACGTGATCTGGAACTAGATTATATTTTCATCTTGTTCCATCGAAGGGTTGGGGGTAAATTGGGGTAAATTTGGGGTAAATAGGTAAATTAAGCAGGTAAGAATCCAGAAAATTGGTATTTAGTATATTAAAGAGAAGCTAAGGTCTCAAAAAAAATTTTGGCATTAGCCACCCCCATTACCACCCCCACCCCATTATTACAGGGGATGAAAAAAAATTGTGATTTAGTGTGTGTACAAGAATCAGAAACCTCCAAATATTTTTTTACTTCATCCACCCCCACTACCACCCCCACCCCACTACCGATGTGGGGTATCGTTTTATAGGTTTTTGGGGTAGAGGATTTCAAATATTATGTTATTATAGTTCCATAAACAGTTATTTCCAGATACAAATTTTTTTCGTTGTGAGTGACTTGGGTAGAAAAACCGGATGTGGAAGTAGTGATTCCTTGGGCAGCGGTTTTTTCCGTTACTTTACAATACACTTCAGTATGAAGACTGGACTTTTGTCGAATCTTTCTCTCACTTCTATCCCGCATGCAACGTGTTCTATGATGGGCTTTACAAAATATTTGATATGTGTGTTCCAAAGTTTAACTCATCACATAGAATATAATATCCATCTTGGTTTAAAGGGGATATAATAAATAATGTAAAATTTTGGCGCAGTTACAAGCAACACAATAACAACTAAAATTAAAGTTGAAAATATGGTGCTAATACTAATGAGCAAGATGCATTAATTTTAGAAATGCGTTAATTTATTTTTTTTTTCATTATATATATTATATAAGCCGAGTATATAATAAAAAGAAAGTATAAAAAAGAGTTATTTTGTAAAGAAAATCATTTTAAAATTCAAATTGCTTCTAGCTTTTGCTCATAATTGGGCCGTTCTTCTATAGAAAGTGTACCCCCTCCTTTTATTGGAACAAAACCACGTGACTATAAACGGTACGTCATTGTTCTGACGTCATCTGGCATAACGTTTTGGTTTGATCCAAAGACCGCAAATTTCTAAATTCAACCGGTGGAGCGCACCGGTAAGTAATAATATTATATAATTGGCTAATTTGAAAAATATAGCCAATCAGCTTCGTATTTTACTTCGTATTCACCCAGCGGTGAATTTAGAAAAGTGCGGAGACAAGTTTAATAGCTTTGACAGTTTACAACTGCTAGTACTGAAATATTAAATTGTGTGTTAATTAAATGTTAAATTGTAGTCTGCTGACCTCTAAATCTCGATTTGTTTATTTTTTGTAAAAATCATTAGTCTATTAATTTATCTAAGTGGTAAAAATGACGGACAGTGACTTTGTGCAAGCTTAAAGTAACAATTTGCCGAAAATCGACGTGGTTAAGTTGAGCACTTTTTTTGCTAATAATACCGATTATATCAGTGCAGAAATTAGAGGTGGAAAAGCAACAAGGATGCATCATTCATTGTTCTTAACAATGAATTTGTTTACGTTCACTTTTATCCTTTTACTGCAGTTAGATTTATATACCTAACCTCAAATTATGTAAACATCATGCAATATTTTAATATTGTTATCAACATTAACTATTGTTTTTCGTCTCAGATTATATAACTTTTTTATATTAAATACTTTGCCACCACTAAGTACATAGATTAAATATCTGTTGAAAATAGTACTAATAAACATTGCCAATGCTTAATGCTCGATGACGTCACACGCAAATGGCAGGGAACTTGCTTCGTTTGAACGCGTCTAAATTCTCAGCGAAACAAGATAATTTTTTTATCCTTTAATTCGGATGAAAAAAAATAAAAAATACTTAGAAAAAACGTTTTTTGGTCATCTATTATTTTCTGATGTCAAAAAAATTTATGCATTGTGCTCATTATACCCGAAACATTGAAAATAAATTATGTGAGAACCGCAGAAATATTGGTCTTATATTAATAGTAAGAAAAAGTCAACTGACATTTCCACTCATATGTTCTTAAATGATCAAGTGTCCGTGCACCCCCCCCCCCCCCCCCCTCCATCCTTGATGACAATGTTTTCCATAAAGATTAAAGCCTAAGGAACATATCCTAAAAAAAAAAAATTGGATGCACTTTCAAAATGGTGTCCGTTTAAAAAAAGAATGCAAATATGTTGCATTTTTACTGTGTTTATCATTACATTTTACTTCCACATCCAGTGGAAGTATAGTAACGACAAAAATTTTTTTAAAAATTTTTATTGTTCAAATAGGCTTAGAATGTCATGTAATCTCAAGATTTTAAGTTTGAGCAAAAAAAAAAATTCTGTCTGTCGGTCTGTCTGTAACTTTTTTGTGCGCACGATTACTCTGGAACCGTTTAAGATATTGACTTGAAATTTGGTACAGTTGATTTAAAAAAACTGGTACAACTCTTGTAATCGAAAATCTTAATAGTTTAGTTGTGTGCATATGTCTGTAAATAGGGCTGGCCAGGCATGTCGAGAGGGGAGTGGAGAAGAGGTGATTTACCCCGGACCTGAGTTTTTTGGAGGAGACCGGTTTTCTTAGTGTTTTTAAACTTATTAAACCTTTGCTTTTTTATTTTATTCAAATGGAATTTTAAAAAATAATTAGAAAATAACTTTTTCAAAACATTTTCAAGCCATATTATTGTTTAAAAAAATAATATTTGTTACGGATAATTCTACTAATGGTTGTAATTAAAATACCAACTGAATAATGATAATTCTATTTTTAAAATAAAAACACAAAAATGCCACTTGAGATTAAAAAAAAAATGTAAACAATGCAAACTGAACATAAAAATACAATAAAAAAAATAAAATAAATGAACTTCAACTACGTAATACAGAATTAACTAATATTTTGTCATTGCTCCATTAGCGTCTAAAACAGCATGAAGTCTTGCAGGCATGGACAAAATCAGATTTCTTGCAAGGTCAACTTCTTGCGACAAATTCTCCCAAGTGTCTTCAATTATCCCTTCCAATTCTTGGGCATTATTTGGATGGTTATTTAATTTTCTTATATGTTTCACCATTAGTCTCCAAACATTTTCAATTGGATCTAAATCCGGCCACGGTAACAACTCTATGTTTTTATTAAGAACCCATTGCCTGACACAATGGGCCGTATGTATGGAGCAGTTGTCTTGTTGGAAAATAAAATTATTTTCTGGAAACACCTTTATTACTGACGGCAACATAATATTGTCTAATATTTCAATATATTTAATGGAATTGAGATGACCACCGCTGTTCCAACACACACCTAACCCATTTAGGCTCATCCAAGCCCAGACATTGATTGAAAACCTTCCTGATATTTGTGGATCGAAAGTATATTTTTCGTCGTATCTGGTGGAAGGAGGCCTTTATACGTGAACATGTCCATCGTTACAGGATTTAAAAACCTTTTCGTCAGAAAAGACAACTTGTTCCCAGAAGTTTTCGTCATTGATTATATAGTTGAGTGCAAAAATATTCCTACCCTGCTTCTTTTCTTCTGAAAGTTTGTATTTTTTAGCCGCTGAACAACTCTTCAAGTCGCTTTGTAGTTTTATTCTTCTGCAAGCAGTAGACACAGAAGCAGGAAAATTTGTTTGTGAAATTGCATTTACTGCAGTCTGAAAAGGGTTTTCTCTTAGGTAATTTATAAGATTTTCATCTTCTTGATTATTGCTCTTTCTGGGCCTACCGGAACCAACTTAACGGGATACCGTTTGGTTGGTTTCCCATTGTTTTTTAACACTCATTATCGTGGTTTTACTCACATTGTATTCAGCAGCAAGTCTTCTTTTAGACTAGCTATCTTCAATTTTAGAAACAATTCGAAATTTTTGAATATCTGTTAGATGTCGAACCATTTTTAATAATGACGCCACTGATTAACGTCAAAGTGACATTTGTAAGATTATTAATATCAATCAAAGAACGAATGATTTACATAACTAAAAGAAAGTGTACCAGTTTTTTTTTAAATCAACTGTACGCACGTATGTATTTTAATGAGATCTGGAACTATATTATTTTCGTCTTATTCCGTTGAAGGATTGGGGGGTAAATTGAAGTAAGTGGGGGTAAATAGGTAAATCAAGCAGGTAAAAGTCCATACAATTGGTATTTAGTATATGTAAGAGAAGTTAATGTCAAAAAAAAAAAATTGGCATTGGCCACATCCATTACAGTCCCCACCCCATTATAAAAGGGGGTGAAAAAAATTGTTATTTAGTTTGTGTACAAGAACCAAATTCCTCAAAATATTTTTTTTACTTCATCCATCCCCGCTACCACCCCCTATCACTACCCCCTCCCCATTACCGATGTGGGATATCGTTGTATGGATTTTTGGGGTAAACGATATCAAATATTATATTATTAAAGTTCCATAAATAATTATTTCCGCATACAAAATTTTTTCGTTGTGAGAGACTTGGGTAGCAAATCTGGATGTGGAAGTAGGATTCCTCGACAGCGGTTTTTATTATCAAAACGTGCTGCTATGAAGGCCAAATAATATTTTTTAAAGACTGTGTCGATAAAATGTGGGAATTTGCAGGGATAAGTATGGAAATTGGGAATTTTTGTTTGTTAAGAAATAGATATATATTGAGAAAAATAAAGACGAATGGTGGACAATATTTTTTTAGAATTAATAGTTTACGGAACGCTCTCGAGGATAAAACGACGCAGAGAATTCTGTAAAGTTAATAGACATTGCACGTAGACTTGTACTGACTTTAAGATAGAAACGAGACGTTGATAGCAACTTATTGATAGCAGCACTGTAATCGTTTAACGATTTAATGTACTAGTAGATCATTCAATTCATGTTTAAATTTATTTTACATACAAATTTATTTTTTTTAAATATATTTATTAATATTAATTTTCATTTGTTGAATTAATTTTACCGTTTTTTAATTAAGTAATATTCTATGAACTTCAATATCCAATAGTGCCACTCCACTGTTGGTAAATTGTTTAATCAAAAAAATAACCACAAACTTAAATAATAATAATAATCTGACCAATGAGCTAATGTTATAGGCATACTATAGATACTATAGATAAACTAACTAACTAACCTTTGGTTTTCTTAGCAGTTGAATTCTTTCGGGAAGCAATTTAATTTCAACGCTGAAGAAAAATCTTGTTAGTAAACACTAATTTGCATTTAAAATTGTTCATTTCAAAATAAGGAACATGTGTCAGTAGAAACCTTTTTAATAATTATGATAGAAGTCAGATAGTATACAACATAGAATGGACTATTCATAAGAAATATAACTAAACAGAAGTGATAAATTTTTGGTCGGCAAGAATGCTCTATGAACACCTTTAATAAATTTATCGAGGTACTAGTTAACTTGATATATTGTAATTTTATTCTATCATGTAGAAGGGTTTTACAGAAATTGCTTCATTATATATGCATTCCTTGATAATCTCTTTATATCTTATAATTAGTACCTTTGCCATCGAAGCCAACGAGATTAGTAATTAGAAATATGAGACGGATAGATACAGAGTCACAGAATTACTTACAATTATTTAAATTTTATTCAGTCAATTTAATTTAATAGTAGTAATATGAACTTAACAAAAAGCTTGGGTATTACATATTCTTCCCGGAGTTCTATAGGAATTAAAAGTGCTACCGTTATAGTTTTATTTCGTCTGTATGTAGGATGGATTTTATTTGCTTGTTTATTTATTTACCACACTAATCAACAGATCTAATCTAATTAAATTTTCCACAATTGAACTCACTTGAGAAGTCACGGTGACAACAGGAAACGTTTCATGTAATGCAGATATCTCCATGATTTTATCATTCTCTATCGCTTCTATGTTCATTAGAACACAAAACTTCGTTTAACATTAAATCCAACCTTTATACAGGGTGGACCATTAATAATAGGCCATATGGTAGATTCTTTGGACCAAAATATGAGGATATAACCAAACATGCTTTAGTAAATTGTTGCTGCGGAAAAAGATACATGTACAAAATTGTAATTTTTTTTGCAATATCTCAACTACCTCTTGACCGATCTTCACCCAATTTCGTAAAGAAACATTTTTTAAGCTAAGAAACAATAATTTATGTATTACATCAGGCTAGCCCGTGGAGGGCTCCTCATGAGCTATACATGATGATGAATATTTTTTCTCTTTTTTTTTACGAAACGTAGTGGCACTTTTGACTAGAAAATCTCATGCAAGAGCTACTTCTATGTAAAAAATGTACACTTGATAGAACTTGATAATTTCAACCATTTTCGAGAAAACTGCCGGGTAGGTCTCAAAAATTCTTTGAAAACAAACCCAATTTGAAACGGAAAAACTGTATTTATTGAAAAGTGTAGGGGCGAGCGTAGAGGCGACTTCAATGTGAATATCAGTCGATATTCCGTTAAAGCAACGTCGAGCGCGGTTAGTACTTGGATGGGCGACCCACCTATCTTGGGAAATACAGCGTTCTCGTCCCACCTTCTAGAGGCTTGTATATCAGTGTATACTCGGAAGTTACGCAATTTCAGACGAGGATTACGTAGTGGATATACCATCCTTCGGAAGGGATGTAAAGCAGGCGGTCCTTTGTCTATTAAATGTTAGGCAAGTAAAAGATCCCTACTCTTCTTAAGGGAAGAGGTTCGGCAAAATTTCCAGGTTGGGGGTAGCTCGTCTCCTGGCGTCGGTAATAGGCCTTGGTAGCGGAGATAGGCCGACGTTAAATAGTTAAAAAAAAAAAATTGAAAAGTGTGCTTTGGCGACGCCTTAGTTCTGTCATTTACGTACACTTTGACCACATCTAAACTTAAATATTTAATATTTGAAAAAGCACTGCTGATTTATTTTTGAAATGTGGGATGCTTATGTTTTTGAAATAGCTGATTACGAATCTGAAGTCAAAATTAAAAAAATCGAAATGGCAGCTCGAATATGGCGGATCGAAATTATTTCTAAAGCGATTGTTTTAAACGGACATAAAATAAGCATCTAGGCACAGAAGACAGGAACTATACAGAAGCGAAAGCAAGCCTTTCTGGCGGGACCAAATTTGTGCATAGTCGCCATGACGATAAGATATATATTTGTCAAAAGCCGTATGATAATTCTTGACGTTGTGCGATTGACAGTCTTTGAAACTCTTATTTGGTGGTTGGTTATTTTCGTGGCTTTTCTTCAAGTTTTCAACAATTTTTTATTCTAAGTTTATTTATTTATTTGATTTTTGTTTATAATGGGCATATAGGTTGTGCTTATCGTTCATGCCCTTCGAAGGCGGGTGAAACAATAAGTTTCTTTCTATTTCCCAAAGATCCTGAAAGGTATGTACAAATTTATATTAAAACAACTAGAAAGTAATGTCAGATATACTAAACAATTAGCAGTTGAAAAGAAGTAATATGGAAGGAAATATTTTCTTATCAGTAGCAGCTACTAACTCTGGGTAAACTCGAAACATGATTTAAAAATAACATTTTCATAAAAAGGATGGGGTTCTTTGGCATAATATTAAAGCTAAATATTATAAAGGAACATAATTATTTAGAGTGAATTTTTTATTTTCAGGGCGGCAACTTGGTTGAAGGCAAGTTTAAGGCATGATCTACTTGAAATAGGCGTGAATAAGCTTCATTTAAATTATAAGTTATATGAGAAACACTTTGAAAAAAAAATATGTTTGTGTAGGAACACGTAAACGTTTATTTGATGAAGCCGTTCCAACAATTTTTATTCATGAACTGAAACAAGACGCAGCTGACAAAAGTGCGTGCCATTGAGAAGTCAAGAAACTAATATTTTATCAGGCGAGTCTTTCTGTTATATATAAATGTAAAGAAGTATGTAGATATAGAAGAAAGCACAATACCTATATGTTTCTAGAATTGCAATGCTTAACATTTTTTAAATTATTTTAAGACATTAGCATTGTTCCTCATTTAGATGAAAGAAGTCCTACAGCTATTTATGTTCCTACTATAGCAGGTATTAGCCATGTTTTTAAATAATCTGTTTATAGAATATAATTATATCAAATAATGGGAAGGCTTTCAGAACTAATTTTAAGCTACATAATATATGTCTCTTTCATTGTATATTTATACATTGTACTACTTTCCATGATAGCGTTTTCTTATTCTGGTAGCAGTATGAAAAAAAAATGCATTGGCTTCAAAGCGAATTATTATGATTAATGATGCCTGAAATACGGGATATAAATATAAATGTGTACTTCTTTTTTTGAATATTCTGCAATACACCATGACTTGGGCACCCAACTTCATTAATACCATATATACGTATTCCTATTCATGTACCTATCTACTAAATATAAAACAAGACAGTTTTCCTAGTGTACAGTGTATTGAACCGAAATATTGATATATTTCTTGTATACATCTGAGTGTAGTAAAACATATTACTGTCACTTCGAGGTCACAGAAATCATACACTCGATATCAAAGGTACCGCGGCAAGCTTTCGTTTCTGTATAGTTCCTGTCTTCTGTGATCTAGGTGATGCTATATATTAAAGAAGAACAGTACTTTTGAGAATTTTTTATGGACAATTACAAAATTACATTAAAAAAAAAATGGAAAGATGCACATAACTTCTTTGCTTTTTATGATACAGCAGCAAGCAAAGAATGATTTTAAAACTTGATTAACTATTTTTAACTCTGGTTCCTAGAATTTTTGGTGATCATCGTTTTTAAGATATAACATTTACACTGAATACTTATATATAAACGTTCTGATTCCATTTTTAAACTTCAATATCTCCGAAAGTATTAATCCTACATAAACATGAAAAATTAATTTATTCTTAGATTATGAGCATTATTTTTTGTCTCCGCCGTGTTTTCTCTAAAATTAATATTGATTGAGATTTTCTCAAAGAAATAAAAAATTTGCGTTTTTCCGAAAATCTCTTTATAGTTTAAATTGCATTTTTTTCTAAAGCAAGTGCTGCAAACCGACGAAAAAATTATAACATCTAGGCCATGCTGTATATTTTTTCAAATACTTACAGTAACAAAATGGCAAAGCTTTTATTAAAGAAATGTGAAGAAGCAGATTGTTACTGTCATAACTTCTTTGTTTTTATGCTATAGACACAGTCAAAAGATAATTTGGGACCTTAATTAACAATTTTCTATTTTAGTCGCTCTCATTTTTTATGTAAGTGTCATAGCTTGTGAAATATTTAACATTTAAATTAAATACTTCATTTCATAAACGTTCGGACGCTCTCTTCATATTTCCAGATATCCGTAACCGTTAATTCTACAGAAGTTACAAATAAACGAATTTAATAGTTTTCTTAATTGTCTCAAGCATTTTTTCCCTAAATGTAATACTTTTCGAGTTATTTAACGAAAATCGTGTTGAAATATCTCTTTTTTGAAGTCGTTATAACTTAAAGACTATCAATTTGTATGAAAAGTTGCATATAGCCTTTTTTTCTACTCAAAATTTCAATATTTTCCACATTTTCCATTTTTTTTTAGGTGCCACCCCCATAAAGTAGCAAGCCCCCACATAATATAAAAACTTCTTTGACGCATTAAATTATCGAAAAAACGAAATCTAATTCATGTGACATCATTCAGAAATTAAAACCTCTAGTTATGGTACTATAAACCACGAATGATTACATTATAAATCAAAATCATATTTTGTTGTAAGTATTGGTGAGATTACAGTTGAACATACAAGGAGAAGATAGTGCCCATTAATTAAGACGCCAGTAAGGCAATCGTCATTTACTTAATAACCACAAGAGATAGCTATCTCTTCCATAAGAATTCGCGTTTCCTCCGAATACATAGATCGTCTTGACAGCAGATCGCAATTAGTACAAATTTTAAGGCAGTTCTTGGCGCAACTTAGCAAGTAAAATTAACAATTCTGTAGAAAAAAACTCGTCAGAGATTACCTGGACCCTGGTAAGTTATTCCTGAGTTTCCACATAATTCTCGGCCTTATTCTTATTCACTATAAAGTGGTTTTCGTTTGAAAGTTAACTACACATTTCTAAACGTGGTATTTACCTGAAGTTTCACAAAATGTTTGCAGGTGTTGAGACTTTGATTCCTACACAAAAAAACCATAAATCCTTGAAAATATAGGGACAGTTAATGCGGTGGTTTCAAAATATAATTGCAGTAAAAAACATGTTGAATGAAGAGAACTTGCTGATTTCTCTTCTTAGATAGAAATAGTTAACTATTGTAATAAATATATCACCGGCCTACCTACAAAGGTGAATAAATCTTTTGTGTCGTGAATACTTGTTAGATGCGGCTACCCTGATACTTATAGGATCTGATTGTTCCCTCCGATCTGGGCTTTTAAATTCAATTCATAGAGCGTGAAAATGGATTACCATACTAATTCTCTTGCTTATTTCAAAGATAATCACATAATTCTTATGATTAATAGAACTTCATATGATTGAATAGATATATTAGAAAATGTGCTTCTAAATAAATGAATTTAAATAACTTCTCATTTATTCTACAGGGTGTCCCATAAGTAATGGTACATAGAGCGAGGCAAATTCCTCACGTAAAAATATTACGATTTAACCAAACTTACCTTAGTCCAAAAGTTGATAGTAAGAGAGATACAGGGTTTCAAAATTAAATTTTTTTAGGTTTTATTTAAATAATTTCCTTAAAAATTAAAATATTTTGACAAAATTTGGTGACTGGGGATTTTTCGAATCTATTCATACTTTTGCTGTTATTTATGGAAGGCGCCACCTACGGTAGTTTACGTGTCGTTCATATGTCATATATTTTTGGAGAATTTTTAAAAAATTTTTTAAAATAAAAATTCATATTTTCCTGTATTTTTTACGTAAAAAAGGTATACTTTCTAAATGTAGCTACAAATAACCGTTTTTGAGATATTTGGTTTTAAATTATTCAATGCAATCAATTTAAATTAAATAAAATATCATTATTATTGTTTAATTTATAGAATAATTGATAGTGAAGCGAACAGTATGAAATTAAATTCTCTTTTTCCAGATTTTTTAAATTTATTACATTCCAACACTAGCAAAAAAAATACGAAGAACAATGACTTTCAAATAAATAAACTGAAAATTTGAAAAACAGTTTTTATTTAAATAAAAATTTCATTTAAAAAATGAATAAATAACAATAATTAATAAAAAAGAGGTTTGTTTTCTGTGTTCGGTAACAAATGTTGGAAGTAACTTCCGTTTACTTCAATAAATTTGACGATGCGTTTATTAAACGACCGCCTTATTTTAAATAATAAGTGATCGTTATGAAATAATTCGATTGTATTTCTAATTCTCTGCAATAATTCTTCTCGATTATTTTTTGCATCTTGATACAAAAGAGATTTCCAAATCCAACGGATTAAAATCGGGACTCCGCGCAGGCCAAGGCATATTGCTCCCACGACCTATCCAGCGACCAGGAAAATTTGTATCTAGGTAATTTCTGATCAGTATAAAATTGCGGTGGAGCTCCATCTTGCATAAAAACATATTTTGTTTTAAATAGAGTGTAACATTATTTCTTCGCTGTTCAATAAAATTTAATTTTCATCAAGTGTTTGAGAGTCTTACTGCACTTTATGTTATTTGAAGAAAAAATATTACTACCCCAGTAGCTCAGAGACTCGGCAGATGAGTCATGGGTAAGAAAATGCTTTACGAATGGTTTTACGTGTTAGGTAGATAAAGATTAATAAATGATAGATGTTTTTATAAATTTATCTTAAAGAGATGTTAATTTCACTTAGATAATGGTAACTTTTCCAGAATAACGGGGCGCCAATCTTTCTATAATTATAATTTACACTGAAACTGAAGTTTGATTATAAGAAAGATAAACTAATCAAAATTTAGGGAAAGTACTAGTTGTATAAAAAAAATGTAAATTAATAATTCAAATTTAGCACAAGTCAAGATTAGATTAATACCTCTGAATATTACTAAAGGATGTTCAATTTTTTATCAAAGATTAAATAATTAATACAGTAAGTAATATCGGAATATTTAGTTTGTAAAGTTTGGTTTGTATCAAAATACCTGAAATAAGTGGACAATGTGATTATAAAATTGATTTTATTATAAACCAATCAAACTTGGTGTGTTTTTATTATAAAACAACTAAACTGAGGCCTTAATATTAAGTGAAATTATATACAAAAAAAATATATCGAGTGGACGATAAAATGTTATGCAGATATTATTTATGATATTGTCTAAAACATGAACCGACAATATGGTGATTAAAAGTCAAATTTTATTATATAACTATACCTAAATGTTTCGTAGAAGTTGTGATCACAAAATCTTTACAGAACCTTTCATATAATTTGTTTTTAATTAGACGTAACGTCGATAATTTATACCTTAATAAAAGTAGTATATATTAACTGTTCATTGAAACATGTTAATAATAAAATTGAAAATAGAAATAGTTTTTTTTAAAAAATAGAACATGATATTTTAAAACTCTAAAAATGTTAAAAGGTAAAAATATGAAGTATTTATATAAAAACGTTAGATAAAAAAAACTTATTTGTGACACTTATCTGGAATTTTTCTGTGAATGAAAATGGTGACTTTAGTAGGGGATGATGTTGGTGAAATCCAACCCACAGTGATAAAATTGTTGGTTTCTAGAAGAGCTCGGGATCAGGTTTAGAAGTTTCCAATACCATATTCGACGCTTCCAAAAATTCCATAAGGACAAATCCCAACTATCCTACCATACTATCGTCGCGATCTCCATACAAAATTTGTTTCCAACCCAAAATTTAATATGACGTTAATAAGCAATGCATAACTACGATGTGCATCCCAAGATTGATAAAACTTGCTTCCAATTTTAGAAGATTTGCATTTTTATAATAAAACTTGCATCTAATACAAAAATTCTTTGTCCAATACTAACATTTTTCGTCCAAAACTAAATTATTTGGATTCAATATGAAAATTGTTTATCCATTAATAAAATTTTTTATCCAATAGTAAAATTTTTTATCCAATAGTGAAATATTTTTTTACCCCATAGTAAAATTTTTTATCCAATAATGAAATTTTTTATCCACTAGTGAAACCCTGGAAAGAAATGAAGTGTAAGCGTGAGTTGTAAAATGGCCGCTGCCAAAAAAAAATTATTTCTTTATAAATTACTTACGGATTAAACCGGTGAAGATAATTAGGCCTGCTTCATAATTAAGAAGAGGGACTATCAACCCTTTTGGTATTGAAGTCTTCAAGAAAAAATTTAATGAAAATACATCACTATTTAAAAGTTCATCGAGCAATCGAAGTTCTAACCTCGAGTAACGGAAAACGAAATCGTTCTGCTTTCTTTTTCGGTGCGTATAAATCGCATCGTTTCGTTACCCTCTCCACTCATAAAGATAAGCTGATTTTAGGCGTAACTCTGGTTGCATACCGTTGTGTTTAATTAAAAAGCAATTTTAAGAAATATATTTAAATCTACCACGGACATTCACGCTTAAGTTAAAATATTATATGATTTATGGGGCGGCAATATGCCTGCTACAAGAGTAGTACATTATCCAAGAACTCGCCTAGCTGAGTTCGTAGAAAAATTTAAGTATAATGCACCGTTTAAATTAGGTGGTAACTCATACGGTCCAAAAAAATCATTATCTAACATTTAACACCAAATGTTTATTTTAAATTCATTCGAGCATTTGGTACCGAACACAGATCTCTTGTTTTTCATTAATTATTGTTACTTATTTATTTTTTAAATGAAATTTGTATTTAAATAAAAACTGTTTTTCAAATTTTAAGTTTATTTATTTGAAAGCCATTGGTCTTCGTGCTTTTTTGCTAGTCTTGGAATGTAATAAATTTAAAAAAATCTGAAATAAAGAGAATTCAATTTTATTCTGTTCGCTTCACTATCAATTATTCTGTAAATCAAACAATAATATTATATTTTATTTAATTTAAATTGGTTGCATTGAATAATTTAAAACCAAATATCTCGAAAACGGTAACTCGTAGCGACATCTAGAAAGTATACCTTCTTTACGTATAAAATACAGGAGAATATGAATTTTTAATTTAAAAATTTTTTTAAAAATTTGCCAAAAGTATATGACATATAACCGACACGCAAATTACCGTAGGTGACGCCCTCTACAAATAACAGCAAAAGTACGACTATATTTGAATCCCTTGCCTCAAGAAATCACCAGTCACCAAATTTTGTTAAAATATTTCAATTTTTAAAGAAATTAAAAAAAAACAAAACAAAAATCTTATATTGACACCCTGTATCTCTCTTAATATCAACTTTTGGACCAAGGTAAGTTTGGTTAAATCGTAATATTTTCACAGAATATATCTGAAAATAAGGACGCAACTATGAGTACTGGCTACTTAAAAAATTATATTTCCCCATAAACAATTTCCATTCTCATCATTAAAAGTTTTTAACGGTAGATGTATTGATACTTTTCGATTTATTGATACTTTGAGTGATGAAAGATAGACTTAAAGAACAGAAATGTAATTCAAGAAAAATTTCAACTTTCAAGAAAAAGAAAGTTAATGATTTAATTTAAAAATGAATGTTTTCTAGTTACAGTAATATTTATTATGAATGTTCATCGTTATATTCGAACTGGATGTTTTAATTTTAATGTGCAATATTATACTAGTTATTATATAATAACTAGCTGACCCAGCAAACGTTGTTTTGCCATATAAATTATAAATTTTTGTCCAAAAAATAAAAATAAAATTTCTGGATAGGGCCACTTTTATCACCTAGGGGTGTAAAAAATAGCCTACGACCTATTCTCAGACCTACCAAATATACACCAAAAATTTCATAAAAATCGGTCAAGCTGTTTCGGAGGAGTTCTATAACAAACACTGTGACACGAGATTTTTATATATTAGATTATTTCAGTACAATATTGATGTCTTGTTGTCAAATGTAAATTTAAAAAAGTAATTGAAAGGAATGAAAGAAACATGCTAACTATCTAAAATATAGTGATTTTCAAATTTGCGTTGATATAGGACATAAGTATTCTTATGTAATCAAAAAAAGATAAAAACTGGGGCTTGTAAGAGAGAATATAGTCAGTCTATATCGAACACACCTAAGACTAAGACCAATAAAGGTTATAATGTCAACGATAGTGATAAAAGTGCAATATATTACATAGTGTATACTATACACCAATTTTATTACGGACCCTCTATGTGCGCATGGTGTTGCACTTGATCTAGTTATTTCATGTTTATATTTGATTGGTTTTTACATTTTCCAGAACTCAATATCAAACATGTCAGTCCTTTTTTATTTGTAGGACTATAACATAACGATTATCGATTTACGACAATATGTTGCTCTATATTCGAGTGAAGTATTTAACATACCAGTTATTGATAAACATATACAGTGTGTCCCACTTTTAATGGCTCCCTCCATATATCAGTTATTAGTCATCCTATTTCAACCCAATTTGGACCGATACCAAAGACCTTTACTATATGCTTGTTGAGTAAAACAAAACTTATTTCAGTCATTGGCGTACATTTTCATTAGAAGTCATATTAGGCATTATTTTTTTGAAAAACTCATGCAACATTATTGAACAGACTCTAGAACCCCCATATCCGTAATTTGACATTTTGATTTATGATTTTCAAATTACGGCCCTTTTAAAATTTAATTTTTTAAACATTAAATAATCAATAATTTGGAAATGAATTTTTTTTCAAAAAGTGGCTATGCGCAAAATTAAAGCTTACTAAATTTTCTACAATAATGTTTTTATTCATTTTTTCTTTTCTGTTATGGTTCAGTAATGGATTATATATCTGTTAACTGTATCCTAAATTAATTATAAATTGAAAAAAAATTAATAATCATCGTAGAAAAAAATTTCTTGTACAAATATCTGTTTTACACCAGACTGAACTCAAATATCGAATAAAAAATGTCTTTATATGTCTTTGTATCGGGTGTGTGCGTATATATGTATGTGTACCGTTTCTTAGACTGAAAATATATAGTTACAATTTGGTATATGTAAAACACCATAGTACAGTAATCCCTATTGAAATTGGGCCATGTCTGTAATACATGGTGATAACCAGAGGCCTACAAACTACTTAAAATAAAACCTATTTTACGTAAGAGTGAGAGTTTGTAGTTTGTAGGCCTCTGGTTATCACCATGTATTACAGATATGGCACAATTTCTATAGGGATTATTGTCCTACGCTGTTTTACATATGTTCCAAATTGTAATTAAATGTTTTAAGTCTAACAGAAGTTGTCATGTTTACAAGAAATGGTATATACACACACATACACATTCACATACACGCACACTTACAGACACAAAGACGTTTTTTATTCGATATTTGAGCTCAGTCTGTTGTGAAATTGATATCTGTACAAAACAGTTTTTCTACGATGATTATTATTTTTTTTCCAATTTATAATAAAGTTAGAATACAGTTAAAAGATATACAATCCATTACTGAACAATAATAGATACGAAAAAAATTAATAGAAACATTATTGTAGAAAATTCAGTCAGCTTTAGCTTTGCATATAGCCACTTTTCGAGATATGAGCGACAAACCAAAAAACTGGGATTTTCTTCGTTCCTCCCTGCACCCCCGCACCTCCTATGTTCAGGAACTTTTGGTATGTTTACCTCCTAAGTAGTCTAAACACAATCCTCAAGTCAAAAATAGGATCTCGGCATTTCCCTCTAGACCTCATTATTGAACGTGCATCGACAGGGCTATTGGTACTTTCAGATTTCATAGGGCAAGAATTTTCATTTAAAAACTACCAGAAATTTTAAAATCTGTAAATTACACAGCCACACAAAAAAATTTTTCTTTCTGATCTGGGGATCAGATTTTCATATCCTTAGTATTTTGATCTACTGAATCCAAATCTGCCATCATATTTGAGCCAGCATGCCTCAGTTTTGTATAAAATGCAAAAAATCTTAGGCTTGTAGCATTTATTTTCACGGTGTTTTGCATTTTCTGCAAAACTGAGATATGCTGGCTCAAATCTGATGGCAGATTTGGATTCAGCCGGTCAAAGTACCATAGGGTATGAAAGTCTGATCCCCATATCAGAAAAAAAAATGGGCGGCTGTGCACAGCCAAAAATAATTTTATTTTTTTTTATCTGGAAATCAGATTTTCATATCCTATAGTACCCTGACACGCTGAATCCAAATCTGCTATTAAATTTGAGCCAGCATGTCTCAGTTTTGCAGAAAATGCAAAAAACCTTGGCATGTAGCGCTTATTTTCATGGTTTTTGCATTTTTTGCAAAAACTGAGACGCGTTGGCTCAAATCTGATAGCAGATTTGGATTAAGCGGTTCAAAATACTATAGGATACGAAAGTCTAAGCCCCAAATCAGAAAGAATTTTTTTTTGTGTGGCTGGGTTATTCGGGCATTAAGGATTACCAAATTTGAAAATATTAATGACATGGAGTGGTAGAAAAAGTTAATTTAAAGAAAAAAAGAAATACGTTTTTTCAAAAAACAGTTCGTTTCCAAGTTACTGATAATTTAATATTTAAAAAATGTAATTTTAAGGATGCCGTAGTTCGAATACTATAAATCAAAATTTTGCTAAATTTCAGATACGGGAGTTCTAGAGCATGCTGGTCAATAATATTGCATTGGTTTTCAATAAAAAAATGCCTTATATGACTTCTAGAAAATCGACTACTTTTCCTTAATAAATATGCACGCCAATGACTGAAATAAATTTCGTTTTAATCAAAAAAAGTCATAATAAATACCAACCACAATTTGGTTGCAATCGAATGACTAATAACTGAGATATGGAAGACTGAGATCATTAAAAGTGGGACACGCTGTAGACGAAAATTGTCTAGTTTTTCTAACAATTTTTGCCCATAATGGAATAGAAGAATTAATCATTAATTTGTCTGTCAGCATCATTGTAATGAAACGTAAAATCCGATCGTTAATAGAAAATTGATAACTAGTTTGTTGTTTTCCTGAAATAGAATAGATTAAGATATTATAAATAAAATTAATTAGCGAATCTGATTGAACAACCCAACATATGCATGATGTTTTCCTACTTAATTAATTAAGTTTATGTCTACATTTCTTTACAGTTCCGAGAAACACAATACACTCATCTTAGGCAAAAACAAAACACGTCTGAAACGAGTCTTCGTAATAGTATATAATTTACTCTTTTGACTAACAACCGACACTTCATTCAAAGCTTTGCTTAATAACAACGTGACTTGACCATCTTCAGTTCAACAGAGTGAATACGAAAAAGTTTTGTTACGTATAACTAGTAATCAGTTTCTTTAAATTTATTATAACGATAATTCAAGATGCCTTACGAGCCTTATTTCAAAGCTTTGACTAAATTGTGAATGCGCGTACACGTATGTTAATTAAAACGAATAAAATAAAAGAAGAGCAGCCCATAAGGAATAAAGGTATATGATACAAATAGGAAGCAAGGTTAATAACAAATAATTACCATTATAGTTATTTAAGCAGGAATATTTAGTTGGTTTATCTACAATTATTAAAAATGCAATTGTGTTGGAAATTGCTACGATATCTGTGGCAATAAATGTGTTAATTACCAGCAGCACATTACTTCAAAAGCAAACTATTTTATCTATTCAGCAGTTTTGATACTGAGATTGGGTGATTTTGATAGTGGAAGATAATAAATACATCATAAGGTAATAATAAAAATAATAGTAATTTTATTCATCCTCTAGATCACAGTACAATGAAATAAGACCTGTCAATAAATAGGACAAAATATAAAACAAGGCCAGTTACACTATACGTACGTATATACAAAAATATACAGTAATACAGGTAGCTCGTTTTTTTTTGATAATGTGATATGTATGATTATGATTTAAAAATTCAACTACTGAATAGTAACAGCCACTTATTAGATAGTTCCGTAATTCCTTCTTAAAGGAATATAAGGAAGCTTTTTCTTTAATTTCGGTGGGTAGACAATTAAAGAATTTTATTCCAGCCAGTAGTGGAGACTTTTCATAGAGCGCAGTCCTATTTTTTGGAATTTTTAGTGAATTACCATGTCTGGTAGGGGAGAATTTGTCTCGTACTTGCTAATATTCTTTTTTAAATATATGAGACAATTATACAGTATCGGAAGATTTTGGATTTGGGTGGCAGGCATAGTTTCAGCGGCTTGACAGACAGCCTACAATAAAGGCGTGTACCAGTGCTCTAGTAGATGGAGCAAATAATGACGCGCTATTAAGAAAACACGTACATCATTGCTATTAAAAATTTCAGTACCATTTATTCAAAGGAAGGATGTAGTTGGCTCTGTTCAGTATAGGTAATATTATTACGTGATTTAATAACTAAAATTATTTAACTCGTTATACTTTCAAAACGAGTCAAATAATTCTTTACATTTCCCGCAGAGAGAGCTGCCCACGTACATGTGGTGGGGAAAGCAGGTGGCACGGGTAGGATGTGTTATACGATAAAAAAGAATAGCCTAGTTGCTTCGCTCTCGCTTGCTCTCATTGCCGACCCAAATGAAACATTTTCTGACACTGTATATATACAAGCAAGGAAACGTCAATATAGCGTGTTGCTTAAAGAAAACTCTGCACGATTGAGTTTCCTACAAGTCGAAAATTAATCGCATGACTCCTTTTTGGGCAATCAGAACTCTCTCGCTGTCAGAAGCGCCACCCCACAAAATTACATTATACGATAGTACTGAATTTATGAGGGCAAAATAAACATTTATTAATGTTTTTGGTCTAATATAATTTTCAGTTGCAAAATTGCATAACAGCCACTACTTATTTTCTGACAGACATTATTAATGTGATATATCCTACCTAATAGAACTGTCATTATGGATACCAAGAAATTTTGTCGTTTCACTTGGAGCAACTGTTAATTATAATATTTATTTGAATTTTTTTCCTACCAAAAAACTGTAGCAAAACAGTTTTTCTGGTGTTAATAATCAATTTATTAGTACCACACCAGTTGATAAATTGTTCATAGAGAGTATTGAGCTTGTATTGCAGCTCCTCAGGAGTATCTGCCTGCTCCGCTATGGAGCCGTTGTCTGCGAACAGCATAGCGCATTCAGTATCGATATGAAGTGGTAAATCATTTATAAATAAAAGAAAAATAAGTGGCCCCAGTACAGAACCTTGAGGAACTACAAGATTAATACAATACTTCTTGTAAGTGTTTCAGTTATCCATTCGTTAATAGTAACAATAACAAACAGTACCAGTATGCCACAGAAGTAGGGAACTAGTCCAGTAACTAAATATTTTAATTTAGGAAGACTGTTACAAATTTCGTCTTTTTTATAATTTGATAACAAATTCGTCAAATAACGGTACTATATAATGAGGCTTGCTATTTTATAGAGAGCGAATACTAACTTCTTTTATGGGGTGTCGTTAAAACGTGTTTCGTCGAATAATTTGAGAAGTATCATATTCAGAGGAAAAATGATAGGGATCGAAAAGAAAAAATGTAAACTAATGATAAATGATAAATTCAAAAAAAATATCCGTAGGATTAATAGAGAAAAATTAAGCTTATTGTACCCAATAGTCTCGTTAACATATCAGTTCCATTTTTACAATTAGCTAATTATTTTTTTATTTGCTTTCATCATGATTAGAAAATATTATCTAGGTATTAAGCAAATCACAACTTTCGCACTTTTTTATTTAATATGCAATTACCTACTTTCTGTATATTGGTGCCTCAATCTAGTCACGCTAATACTAGTTATGTAAATACTTTAAAACACTTATTATTAGAAAGTCAATCAAAACAACTACTCTTCTACCTAATACTGACGAAGTATTGAACTACATGATTACTGGAATTTTAAAACAAAAAAAATATATTGAAGATACTTAAATCATTTATTGAAATTCAGTCATTCACTACAATTATTAAAAAAATACAGATCCACAAGCTATCGCAAAAGCTGGCAATCAATTTTTTCTTCATTTGTATGGTTGAAGGATGAAAACATGACTTTGAACGGTTCAGACATCAGTGTTTCATCAAGACCTCGTACAGCAGTAAACATAACATTGCCTCTTTGCCCCCAACTGAAGCTGCTGCTGCGCAACACTTATTGAGAACGTACCACTAAGTCCAACTTTGGTAAGGAAATGTTATCGAGCCAGAAAAATTGGGCTGGAAAAAAACAGTTACGGACTTTCTCCTGTCACTGCTTTGAAACCTCCTGCTCCACCAAAACTTCTAAAGATTGTCTTCTGCAGGTGTAAGAAAGGCTGTCGCGGCGCGTGTAGCTGCAAGAAAAGGGTTAAAATGTTTCATCATATGCCTCGAGTGCAACAATTCATTCGAGAATATTCTTGAAGGTATCCTCGAGGATCTGGATGAAAATGATTCTCAAGAAGTGGAACTCGAACTGTTGATCGAAAAATTTTTTTTTGGCCTTTAACTTAATAAAAAAAAGGAAAATCTCTTTTCAAAATTCGGGCTCTGAGGATTTGTTGGAATTTTGGTAAGCCTTAATTAAAAAAAAAAAAATGTTCATTTTGACTCTCTAGCCATTTTTTAACCAAAAAATTCAATTTAGGAAAACTGATGTGCGACGCCGGCGCCGAGGCTCATGTTTCGAAGCGTGCTAGCGCTCACCCCTTCGTTCAACGTTAAAATGTCAAGGGACCTTTTTCGTTGCAAATTTTGTCTACTTTCCGAATTTCTAGGTTTCTTTTTCCTAAAACGAAGAAAAAAAAACATTTAAAAAAATTACTTTTTTTTATTTTCAAATTTTTGAGGAGTTGCGGTGGTGAATTTTTGGTGGGAAGTTAAAAATTTGAATTCAGCGCTCCAAAAATCGTAAAGTAACCTGTTTCCAGAACTACCATGAATTTTTCCAGGCAAGGGCCGTATATGGCCTCTAATACCCGGAGTATTATTCTATTGGGGTGGCCATCAGGTATATTTTTCATATTTTTCTTCTTTGACAGTTGTGTTAACTGCATGCGAAATATTATCGCCCTCCGTCACATATTTTAAATTTTTTCTTTGGGTGACCACCTTGCCTATTGTGTTTTTCATACTTTTCTTCTGTGAAAGTTGTGAAATATTATTCCTCACATTTTTTCATAATTTTTTTTTGGATGGCCACTCTGTAATTTTTTTTATATCTTTCTTTGACAGTTGTGTCAACTCTATATATTTTTTTTCATACCTTCCTTCTTCGACAGTTGTATTAACTGCATGCAAAATGTTATCGTGCTTTACCACATTTTTTATTTTTTCTTTGGGTGACCACCCTGTACATTATTTTCATATTTCTATTTTTTGACAGTTGTATTAGCTGCTTGCGAAATATTATCGTCCTCCACATTCTCGAAAAAAAAATTATGAGTGACCACCCTGTAGATTTTTCTGTTTCATATTTTTCTTCTTCAACATTTGTGTTAACTTCATGCTAAATATTATCGTATTTCGCCACATTTTTTTAAAGTTGTGTATTTTTTTAATTTTTAAATTAAAAAAAAAATTTTGAGTGACCACCCTGTATATATTTTTTTTCATATTTTTCTTCTTCGAGAGTTGTATGAACAGCATGCGAAATATTATCGTCCCCCACCACATTATTTTAAATTTTTTTAGGTGACCACTCTGTATATTTTTTTTTTCATATTTTTTTCTTTTTTGACAGTTGTATTAACTGCATGCAAGATATTATTGTCCTCCGTCACATTTTAGAATTTCTTTTTGGGTGACTACCCTGTATATTTTTTGTATTATATTATTGTATTATATTTTTCTTCTTCGACAATTGTGTTGACTGCATGTGAAATATTATCGTCCTCCGTCACATTTTAAAATTTTCTTTGAGTGACCACCCTGTATTTTTTGTTCATATTTTTCTTCTTTGGCAGATGTATTAACTACATGTCAAATATTACTGTGTTCCGTCATTTTTTTCCCCTTAATTACACTTTTTATGCGGTTCGCCCTGTATATTTTTCAACGAAATTTTTCCCAGTTGTTCGTTGGCAGTAGTGTCAACTACCTACTAAATATTATCCTTCTCCGTCAAGTGGTTTTGTAGATATAGCGTCAATAGACAAATAGACAGACTGACGGAATTAAATGGCTTTAATTTTCGTAATCTGCGTACTCTGAAACGTGAAAATCCAGAGAAATCTCGGAGGGTGATTGTTTCGGGATTACAATACTTCCCTTCTGTATAGTACAGTAAGCAAAGCGGTAAAACTGGTAAAATTCCCGGCCCGAGAACGATTGAAGGAGTTTAATTATTTTTTTTTTTTTAAATATGCCTTATAAAATACGTACATCAAAATCTATATTGTCCCATTATCTGCTTTTTATTTTTAAGGGTGGCAACGAAATAGTTTACTCTTAAATACTGAAAAAATAATAACTCTTATAATTTTGCGAATAAATTAATGAAAATCCATATATTTATGTTTTTGAGGTTGCTGAGTATGACTATGAGGTCAAAACATATAAGATAAAAATATTGAGGGTTGAAATCACCCTTAAATACTGAAAAATTAATAATCCTTCTAATTTTACGAATAAAATCAGGAAAATCCATATTAATATGAAAAACAAAAAGAAAAATAATAATTCCATTATTTTCGGGCTGGGATTTAAAAGCTTCGCTTACTGTACTAGTAAGCGAACGAAGTAAAACATAGTTTTCAAATACCGTTTTTCCTTAAAATATAGTTTTTTCTAGCTGTTTAAATTTTCTTACCTGCTTAAATCACTTGCTGTAGAAAAAAGAATCATCTACCATATTATATAAATATTTTATTTTGATTTCAAATTCGTAATTAGAAAATCCAAAATATGAATATAGTGGGTTTCCAAAATAAATTTTTCGATTTAGGGTGAAAGAGTAAGTGATAGGAACATATAGAAACTGAAGAAGATACCCCTTGTTCAGAAATAACCCATAAACAATTATCATTACAAATGTCCTTTCTAAGTCTTTAATCTGTTTCACTTCTAGGTACTATACGACCTCCACTTATGGTGAAAATAAACCTCATCAGAGGAAACTTCATCTAGGTGGGAAATAAAAGTCGTTGATAGGTTTATTTAGTGATCCACCTTGTAATACGCAAAGGAAATGACCAATCTATAGTGTAAAATATGAATTCTCTTAACGCGGCGTGGGGCAAACAGCATGTGTGTGATCACGTAATCGAGCGGCATATAAAGTCATCTAAACGATAATGAAGACTTATTTTGCACACCTGTCCTCTCAAACCTTTTCTTAAGAAGTATCTTCTCACGAAGGCCCAATTTGACATTTGTTAAAAAATTTCTCGTTAAAATATGCAGACAATTACCATGGCTGGCAAATTGGCGTTGCTGTTCCTAAATAATGTTATCGTGCGTGTCATTTTTTTAATTATATAAACAGCAGGGTTAATGTTGTGTGAATAAGTCAGTACTCCCCGATCTCTAATTATTTTATTTTATGTATTTTTTGTGATGACGTCTCATGAGTATTGAAAAACTGTTTTTATGGTATGTTATTATGAAAAGGAGGTGGTAAAAATATTGAATTCAGGCAAAATGTTTTTATTCACATATGTTTTTATTGACAAGCAAATAACGCAAAATTATTACAAATGATTTTGGGGATAAAACTCTTGATGATCTTGTCTTCTTCAGATATTTCTGTGATGAAATTTACTACCATTGACAAAATTATCTAATTAAAATTTACTGCTGTTTATTTGCATTATTTTAATGCGCATTTATTAATGTGCCCCTTAACTGGAGTAGAATTTTATTTCATAAAAACTTTTACATATACCTTCTAAATATGTTCCAAATAAAGTCATCCTAACAAACACAAAAGATCGGCCCATCAGCGGTCCATCACTGGGCCAGAAATGAAACTTCTGGCCCTGTGATGGCCCAATGGAGGGCCGACCTTTTGTGTTTGTAGGGATTCACTCAGTTATCAACTATTATCTCTCTTGGATAACGTTTCCCATGCCGTTTAAACCGCAAAGTAAATAAGTTTATTATTATAGTATATTGTGTATTTAGGTGTGAAAGCAATACATTTCCGGACGACGATGCAAATTGTTGGCCGAGGCGCTAGCCGAGGCCAACAAGCATCGAAGTCCGGGAATGTGCTTTCACACCGAAATACACATACTATTTTTTCTGAAATCACAATCAATAGTATTATAAATTAAGGAATTTGTATTAATACATAACATTTCTTCATTACAATCTAACTGCTTACTAATAAATGCAATTTTAATATGAGTTGGTTTGTCTGCGTGTATTTATTTACTGTCTAAAATATACATAAAAAACCGTACGGGAATGTTACTTTCCCGGCCTAGGCCGGGAAAGTAACATTCCCGTACGGTTTTGTTGATTGTTGCTTGGCAACGGATCTTTTCCGGTCTGTTTTCTGATAGTTTCTTAGCAACGGACTAAAACACTGGAATTGTGCATTTTCGATCTGAAATCGCGCCGAAAATGTAGACATTGCCGATCGATTTCAGAAAAACTAACTAAACTCAATAAGAAATAAATCCATGCTTTACAAAAAAGATGTCATTATTATACTAATATTTCTTTTAACTTTAATATCTAAACGTACAAAAACTATTGTATTTAGCATTTTTTTGCAGTCAAGGTATAAATTCCCATGTTTCAGCACACAACGTAATGGAAATTGCTTTTGTTCTTTCTCCACAATTATTAATCCATGAATGCATTAGCTTAACAGCTCCTTCAGCTGCATCATTTACTGCCTTTAGTAAATGAAGTGATTTTTGGTTTCTAAGAATGAAGCATTTCTCTTCCACGATGAAGGACAGTCTTGAAGAAAACTATTGTTAATTTTTTGAGCGGAAGAATTAATAGGTCTTCACCCTTGATTGATACAAAATTATCCACTATTTTCTCTAGAAAGAAAAAAGGATCAAATTAGAAATAATGCCTATACAGTCGTGTCCGGATTCGTTGTATAGACGATTTACTAATTGGAAATTCATCAATATTATGCCCGAGTGCCTCCATTGTGGTCTGAAGAATTTAAACAGTATCTTATACTTAACTGGCATCTATCTAAAGCTGCTACAAGTTTTGGTGTAATGAAAGCTTTCCTTTCGTTTTATGACAGTCTCAATTTGCTTGCATTCAGATAAAGTAGATAAAAACTCTTTCTGACTGTGACTATTTTTATCTGAACTAGATGTGTCATCGAGTTCTTGAGGAAGTGAAACATCGTATGACAATAAAGAGATTGATGCTGATGATATAAATTAAATTCTTCTTTTCGCTTCTTTGATTGCCTTTTAACTCACCATTTCCTCCTTTTCAGTCAGCTTTTTACATTAGTTAAGTATTCAGGTCCCTCTGGCTCTTTCTCCATTGTAAAAAGATCCTAACCTGCTTTATTCTGATTTTTTGAAGCATATTGGCATGTGCATGTGCAATATCTATCAAATTATCCAAATTATTCTCCTCTTCGCGTCACTTAAAAACATCCTGAGTATTCTCTGTATTTTTTGACAAATCTCGCCAAATATGCAAGTCTTCCTTTTCCAAAAATATGATATACTCACGAACAACAAAAATTTCACCGACAGTGAATTTAACTTAATGTTTAAAAATATACTTTTCTAGCATTTCATAATTCTACTAACATATTAAACGAATAAAACAACAACGTCTTATACGAATGAAAACAAACATTTATAGTTAAAATTATTTCAAAACGACCTACTATTAGGCCAGAATATTTAGTTTTGGTCCTAAGGATTTCACGGAGCTGGTGATGACTTGTAGACTGGTTTTCGAGTTTTCTTTTGCGTTGAACATTTTGAATGCTTGAAGTTTCAACCATCTTATCGTGGTCTTCTTCTGAAGCGAAGTAAACTCTGGCGCCAATATTCTTGGCTAAAGATGTCGGTCTCGGATGACTGGGGCTGGGCAGGACTATTGCCCTTTACCCCAGTACATCGCTGTAGACCGGGGACCAGCCTCGTGTAGGGCGGGCGAACTTACTTTACGTCGGCCCCACTCACAAATGTGAGCGGTACAGACGATTTCGGCCCACCTCCCTGGGTTCTGGCTCGTTGGACCTTGTTGGCTAAGGTCTCTTCTGGCTTTCTTCTGTCTTAATCTTCTTTTCTTTGCCAGCTTGTTCCCCCCGGGGGGTAGTCATCGGTCAGTTGGATGTTTTTATTTTGGGTTTTTGGCAGGAGTGACTGCCGGTACACAGAATGCCAATTGACATCCTGTCATCCGAATCATCGATAGGGTAAGGATGAGGTGTGTAGCTCGAGGAAGGGCAGACCTAACTGCTTTGGTAGCATTTTCGGTCTGCCCGGAGTCAGGGTGACTACAGGTATTGGACGGTAGTTTGTCCGGTACCCGCAAGGTCTTGGGTGGGTGGTTGGTTGATCGTCCTGTCTCTTCCGTGGGGTTGCTTCATCAGACGGTGGTATGTTTATACTCACCCGTTATCCAGGATCTGCATCTTCGGCCGCTTGTGCCTCGGAGCGTCTGCTGGATCATAGTCAGTAGCCTTCCTGACCAGCGGGTTCCCATGCTCCTCGGCAAGGGCGTATATCTTCTTGGCTCTCTCCTTGATGATTTCAGTGACTGGGGTGTACTCCAAGTCCCTGAAGATGTCCTAGCTGCGCACGAACCAGGGTGCGTTGACTGCTGTCCGGAGGGCGGCGTTCTCCACTCTCTGGATCTGGGGGAGGTAGCTTTTCGCTTGGTAGCCCCATGCTACCGAAGCGTACGTCAGTTGGGGCCGGATGAGTGACCTGATAAGCGTGAGCTTGTTCCTCAGGTTGAGTCTGCTCTGTCTGCCCGTCATCGGAGTGAACTCTAGTTGTCGGAGCTTCCCTATTTATATGCGTCGTCAAGAGGCGGGCCTTAGCTCCAGTGACGATGTGTGATTAGTGATCCGAAACATTAATTTCCATATCAACGGTAACTGTAGTCCGGCGTCACGGTTGATATTATTTGGATGTTTGTGTATTTTTATAGCTTCTCCGTATCTCCTCGGTTAGTCGTTTCTTGTATGCGGTAATCTTTTGGTCTCTTCGAATTTTATCCAGTGTCCAGTTTCCTTAGACCGTTCAGCAACTGCAGGGTTAGTGATGTCTTCCTTTTTTGTGTGACTGATATGTTCTTTGAGCCTAGTGTTTATATGTCTTTTGGTATCTCCAATGTAAATTTGTTCACAAGAGCAGAGAATACTATAAACTCCTGAAGAATCGAGTTCTTTTTAACCCCCGACGCCAAAAGAGCGTATGTTTGTCTGTCTGTCTGTCTGTGGCTTCATATCTCTTCAACGGGTGATCCAATTTTGATGTAGTTTTCTTTATTTGAAAGAGTATTTTGTCGAGAAGGTTATAGGCCATATTAGATTTTGATGTTTGGTCGTCAGCTTGAATTCGCCATGTTGAACTTTTCTAGAAATTGTCCGTTGGAGTAAAATTGGAAATGTGCAGACAGTTATGGTAGCCGAACATGATTTAGGCCTCATTTGATTCGGTCATATGAAACTGGTACGCTTAGATACATTGATCGGGGGTTTTTAAAAATTTTCAATTTTACTTGTGGTGACTTGAGTTGTCCGAAGTTGTCCGAAGTTGTCCGAAGTTGTCCGAAGTTGTCCGAAGTTGTCCGAAGTTGTCCGAAGTCCGAAGTTGTCCGAAGTTGTCCGAAGTTGTCCGAACTGTTGTCCGATTTTCTGTTTCGCATTGTAGATTACTTTGAAGTTTTTCTTTTCTAGAATTCTTCCTATTCTGTCTGTACAACCTTGTATATGGTAGATAAGTAGTCACCGTATATTTCTTTTCTTCTTTTGTACTAGCTATATTTTTTTTTTCCTAGAAGCGTTATTTATATCCCTGGAGTATGTTGACGACGGCCTACTTCTGTGCTGAGTGGTGGTGAGATAGCGCGTTTAGATATCTGTTTGTACGTGTTCGTTTCCTGTACACCTTGTGTCCTAATGGTCCATCATATTTCTTATATACGAGGATATCCAGAAACGGGAGCTCTTCATCTTTTTTAATTTCCGTGGTAAATTTGATGTTTTGGTGAAGATTAATAAAATAGGTTTTAAAGTTTTTCAGTTACTGGCGACCATGTTGCCAGATGAAGAAGGTGTCATCCACATAAAAATCCACTTATGTCCACTCCATATGTCCACTTATGAATTAATCTCAAATTGCCATTGATTTACTAATGTGAGCGGAAAAAATGAAAATAAATTAAGTAGGGAATAGGCAAGCAAAGGCATTTTGTTCAAGAAGACAGTGATATGTTCCATAGCTCTATGAATAATTTGTGGTAATTTTAAAGTAAATGTTTCTTATTGTTGACCTTTATTTTGACTTTAAGTCATTGACCATGCAGCCAGTTACTGAAATTAAAATTATTGGCGTATAATGACCTAATTATATCATGAGAAGAAAGGATACTTAGAATTGCATATTGGTGAATGGCTGAAAAATTATTGGGATAAAACATATTAGATTACAATTTTGGACACATTATGAATAGGGATATCTAAATAAAACTGTTGTCTCATCATGCAATTAACCAATTTAGTTGCAAACAACTATTTTCTGTAAATATGTCTTAATATATTTGCCACCTTACTAAAATTCTAAGGGAGGTATTGAACCTTAGCTTAACTCCTAGGTGGTGATATGTCCAATGTTGTTAAAGACGAAACGTTGGCTAGCATACAGCCGGAGCTGGTCGTGCGGTTATTTAGAACCACTCACTACACTGTTGAGCAGTTCAGGGCGCCAGTAACCTGAATAAATGCCTTACGTTTCCTAGTAGACGCTTAACGTCCGGTTACAAAACTCTAAGCACAAGCAAAATAATACTGGACCAATATGCAAATATCAAGGGCAAGACTGGCTGATTATAGTTACTCTACAAGAAATGAAGCTCAAACGTATTTAAAAGCTACTTTAATTTGTATCACCCTGTATATCACAAAGGAGAAAAATATCTATACATAAATATTGTTAAAACAAAGTTTGGACGCAAGATTAAAACTACGAAAATATGATAGGAAGGCTTAGAGCCCTCAAGGGAATCAATTTAGTTAATTTAATTTATTTTAATTAAATACAAAAAAAAGTAGTAATAAGGTTAAGCCTAAATGGGAATGTCCGCTCGTGATCACGTGTGGCGCACCCGATTTATACAGTATAAATAATAGTTAGAAACTTGAACTTGTTACCTAATAAAATTATACCTAAAATACCTAAGATCTGGCCAACTAATTAATGAACCAGGGAAGAAAAAAAAAAGTACTAAATCAAATGGTAGAGTAATAAATGTAAATACAATCACAGTAACACAGCTTATCTGTATTTGATGTTGTCCTCGCATAGGATTGCTACAAAATGGCGATTCCAGTGGTCGATCGTTTTCAGTTGACTAAATTACCATGCAGGAATTCCACTAGAACCACTGACTGCAATCTGCTATCAGCTAATATCCAAATTTAATTTGAAATATCCAAATTTAATTATCAAAAATTTCGGTACAGCAACTCAGACTTCTGAGACTTCTGTACGGAAAATTTGCAAAGTATCGCACAACAAGGATTTTCGAAATTACCAGTAACCAATAATTTAAAAAAAAAATTTAAATAACTTACGTAGATGGAAGGTGGCTTGCAGTGACCTAAGCTATAGACAAGAACTTGGTTATAACAAATTACCACGTGTTAATTAGGTATACAGATGCACTCAGATCCGGCATACAGCCGAAATTATGCGCCGTCCCACAACTTCACAAGCATACGGCCACAATTTAATAATATTTTTCTAGTTATATCCCATATATTTAGGAACACCTCAAAGTGTTAAACTTATAGAAAAATTTAGATGATCTCCTGTTAACTTCAAGAACTACGTGATAACTGACTCGCACGTCTCCCATTTTTACTTCTTTTTTATAATCGGCCGATAAAAACTCGGCGATATAAAATTCGAAAAACTATAGTGCTAATAGCTAGAATATAAATGATTAAGCATAGGCATTATAATTTATTCTTTTTTTTTCTTTTTAAAGATACTTTTTATTTTAAGATAGGCTGGACATAAAACTGAATTATTTACCTCAATTATTAAATAAACCGATATGTATTTCTGGTGGTATATTCTTAGGCAGGATAAAATCCATAAAATTAAACGTATCTTAATCGTCGAACTACATTTACAAGGGATAATTTAAAATTACATACTCCAGGGGAATTGGTAACGTTACATATTGCACTTCTAAAAAATTCTTAACCTCGTAAAATAGTACAAATTAACAAAAAAAAAAGCGAACAATAATCATTATTTTTTTCAACTGTAATTAATAATCTGACTGCCTGATAATAATATGTCCAGTTCATAAAAGTAATTTATTAATACAGTACCTAGAGGTAAAAAATATGCAAAACTTCGGAATAATGTCATATTGAACGGATATCGTTCATTTTTAGCAGTATAATAGTAAATGTTTCACAGAAAAGTTTCTATATTGTGCGGGGGTTTGCTAATTTATAGGGTGTGGATGCACCCCCTCTCAGGGGGTGGCACTTAAAAAATATATATATTTATTGGAGCTGAAGTGGAATCAAATTTTAAGAAGAAAAGGTTATATGCAATTTTTCACATAAATTGATAGTTTTTAAGTTAAAACGACTTCAAAATTGCGATTTTAGCTTAAAAAAAAGTATTTCCAAACGGCTTTCGTCAAGTATCTCGAAAAGTATCACTTAATCGAAAAAATGTTACAGACAAATTACAGAAAGGACAAACTGGGAATTAATTATATTTTTTGTTTATTGATGTAGGATTAACAATTTCGGAGATATTTAAGTTTACATTTCGACTCACCCAAAGAAAACTATAGTAACTCAATTTCAGTTTTGAGAAAAATATGATTAAGGGCCGGTTTTATAGGTACAGTTTAAACCAAAGTTTAACTAGAAGATTCTGTTGAGGTCCGAAATAAAAGTAAATAGCGTATTTAGCAAAGTGTATATTAAGCACATTTATCAAATACGAATTAATAAATTTGAATAAAGATTCTGTGGTATTGATAGTTGTTATTGATAGTTATTATCGATAGTTATCGAATGATTTTTGTAGTAAAAAAACTGCTGTGAGAAGCGTCTTTTTGAGTTCTTGTTAAAAGGTTCTTAGTAATTTCCTGTTTGATGAATGTGCATAATATACACTTTGCTAAATACGCTATTTACTTTTATTTCGGACCTCAACAAAATCTTCTAGTTAAACCTTGGTTTAAAATGTACCTATATAACCTGCCCTTTATGTTTAAATGGTGTACTTAAGAATCGAAGAATTCTAACAATTTACTTTACAGTTCATAATGTATTATTGGTTGTCTACAGTTCACAGAAAGTTACAATAGTTTTTTAGGGAAATCTTATCTTCATAATCCGCTTTTCAGCTATCGTAACTCAAACACGAATTTTATGAGTTACTATAGTTTTCGTTGGGAGAGTTGATTTGGCATCCAAATGTTCATAAGATAATTTTTTAGAGTAACAATTAAATATCTCAGAAACTATGACACCTACCTCAAGGATGCTAATAAGTGGAATAATAGATTATTAATTAAGCTTTCAACTCTTTTTTTATTTGTTTCTGTAACATAAAAATCAAAGAAGTTATGACCGAAGCAATGTGCGTCTACACATTTTTTTAATAACAACGTCGCCATTTCGTTACTGTAATTAGCCAGTAATTAAAAAAAAAAGAATTTCAAACACTGTTTCTCATTAATATATAGTATGACGTAGATGCTCAAATTTTTTGGTTTGTATACGGCACTTGCTTTAGAAAAAAATACAGTTTAAATTATAAAGGTATTTTCGATAAAACGTAATTTTTTTTCCTTTTCCAAATATCTCATTAAATATTAGTTTTATTGAAAAATTGGTAGAGACCAAAAATAAAGCTCATAAGCTGATAATGAATTTAGCTTGTTTATTTATTTACATAGATTTAATAGTTTCGGAGATACGAAAGTTTACAAATTGCGTCCGAACGTTTATAAAACGAAAAGTGCAGTTTAAATGTCAAATATCTCAGAAAGACAAATTCTCTCTAAAGACAATTAATTGCGCTTTCAAATTATTTTTTATTCGTTCCTGTAGCATAAGAAATAAAGAAGTTATGACGGAAAAATATGCGTAGTTATATTTTTTTATATAATAAGGTCGCCATTTTATTGCTCTAATTAGCCAGTAATTTAAAAAAATTATCTCAAATACAGTTTCTCGTTAAGATGTAGCATTACCTAGATGCTCAAATTTATTTGCTGATTTAAAGCACTTGCTTTAGAAAAAATGCATTTTAAACTTTAAAGGTAATTTTGAAACACTTGGATACCAAAATAAACTGAAATATCTCCGAAATTATTAATCCCACATCAGTAAACAAAAAATATAATTAATTCCCAGTTTGTACTTTCTGTAATTGGTCTATAACATGTTTTCGATAAAGTAATACTTTTCGAGATACTTGACGAAAGCCGTTTGAAAATACCTTTTTTTTAAGCTAAAATCGCAATTTTGAAGTTGTTATAACTTAAAAACTATCAATTTATGTGAAAAATTGCATAGAACCTTTTCTTCTTAAAATTTCTATTTCAGCTCCAATAAATTATATACATATATATTTTAATTTCGCTGATTTTATAAACAGAAAATAGTAAGACGCCGCTTTAAACTTAAAAATATGGGCCTCTCGAAAATTGAGCTTAATTTTATTTTATCTTTTTCACAGTTCTCCTGAAAACGGTTCAAACATTTTCAGAACCTCCTTCTACTAATTTTGCTTTAGCAGTAAATACTTTGAGAAACATTTATTTTACCAGTTTTATTACTTTTATATTTCTTTATCAGTTTTATTTTATAGGTATGCGTCAGGACAGGTAATTAAGGAATTAAATTACACTTGTTACTTACCTTAATTAAATATTTTTTGAATTTAATTTTGCAAAATGCTTCAACTGTGTAAGCTGCATAAGGTAATAAAATTTTAACTACAAATTACATTAAAGCTTTAAAACCTAACTAACTACAATTTAGTGGAACATAAAATATTTTATTATTTATACACAGTTCATAAAAGTACAAATATGGATATTAAGTATTTTCATTTCAGTAGATGATTGTCACCGGTATCTACTTTAATATCACATTGATAGTGGAGTCAATAGAGGCTGAAAATATGCATTATTTCGATTTTCCTAAAACCTTTCGATGTCACAATTTTCAAGGAACGTTCGTTTTATTATATTTAAATTAACACAGGCACACAAAAAATAAAAAAGGTCATGTACTTTTCTACCGACTATCATATCTATATGTATTTTGGGACGCTGAAACCGAATCCGAGATCAGAATTGTTACATGTCAACAAGCCCGAAATCGGGTATAAAGTAAACCGGAAGATTAAACGAGTTAACCTATGTTTCTATACGTAGTTTGGGGCGCCGAAACCGAATCCAGTGTCAGGATTTTGACATAACCTCAAAAAATTTCAAAAAACCTCATTAATGGTCAAAAATGCATTTTAAAGTAGATTTAAAAACTTAAAACGACCAAACCACTTTACTTATATGAATTTTGGAATGCTGAAACTGAACCTCAGCTCAAGATTCTCCCATCATATTAGAATTTTGACATAACCTCAAGAAATCACCATAAAACACCTCAAACATGGTTAAAAATGTATTTACAAGAAGGTTTAAACTGATCACAAAACACTAAAATCTACTTTTAAATGGTTTCAGTGCCCCAAAATACGTCTAGATATAAAGTATAAATAAATAAAGCTCTATAAAAATAATGATAGGCTTTTCATAACACTGACAATTGTTTGAAACTGTCAAAATACACTGTAGTGATTTATTATTTTTAGATAAAAGTTAGGGGCGAGCGTAGAGGCGACTTCAATGTGAATGTCAGTCGATATTCCGTTGAAGCAACATCGAGCGCGGTTAGTACTTGGATGGGTGACCCATCTTGGGAAATACAGCGTTCTCGTCCCACCTTCTAGCGGCTTGTATATCAGTGTATAAGCGGAAGTTACGTAATTTCAGACGAGGATTACGTAGTGGATATACCATCCTTCGTAGGGGATGTAAAGCAGGCGGTCCCTTGTCTATTAAATGTTAGGCAAGTAAAAGATCCCTACTCTTCTTAAGGGAAGAGGTTCGGCAAAATTTCCAGGTTGGGGGTAGCTCGTCTCCTAGCGTCGCGTCGGTGATACGCCCTGGTAGCGGAAATAGGCCGACGTTAAATAGTTAAAAGAAAAAAAAAGATAATAGTTAAAAAGTTAAATCTAGTTGCTGAGATATTATCAGAAAATCGTCTTTTCGAAGCCATCTTTATAGAGCTATTGCTTCCTTACGAAGCATTTTAGGGCATACCTTCATTAGAACTTTTATGCTTGAAATTGGCTATATAATCACCCTATGAATTTGCATACATACCCTGTATACTTGGTGGAAACGTACTGCCCCTGTCAGATGCGTTTTTCAAATTTTGTACTTAAATATCTTGGAAACCCTTGACTACAGAGGTTGGGCCCCAGCATGGTTTAAAGTACAATATACTCCAGTTTTATGACATTTGACTGAAACTACTTTTTACATACGTTCAGATACGGGGTCCTTTTACAAGAAGCAATGAACCAATTTAATCCAAACTTTCTCAAAGCACTTGTTATACTTACAACAAATTAAACCAATAAAATTGCTGCAGCCAGAGAATTCCTTATTCACATATTTTGATGCCTAATTTGACTCCACTTTTAATTATACTATTCGGCACGAGAGGTAGATAAATGTATTATTAGTAGCAACCACAGACAAAACTATAATATTATATACTATATACTTATATTACCAAAAATATTTCTATTTTAAATTAATAAACTAGCCAAAAAGGTTAATTTGATTCATTTCAACTAGAGTAACAACTTCTTCGCTTCAGTTTGTGATTATTATTTGAATACATATCAAACGCGTGCCGCTTGTAATTTGTGGTTGTAATAAACCTAAAACAGGAGTAAAAGGTATATATTTCGCTTTTGTAACGCTTCGTTGATTTTTACAGATGACTGAGTTATTAATTTAACATCTTGATTTTCGGAGAAAATAAGTTTATTTTGTTTTTACAAGTTGCTTTGATATTTTAAGTTGTCAAATTATTTAAGAAAAAACATGGGAACGGTATTTTCGAGTCATCTCCAGTTTCATAACTGAATTTTACATATTACGTTTCTATAAATTATTTATGGCTATAATAATAAATCAAAGCAACAAATATTTTAGTTATGAACCATTATTAGACGAGTTTTTTGTAAATATTCGTGCAAAGATGAAATAGCCTTCCCTCCCCCCGTTTTCGAGGGTGCTGAACACGATGGAAGTGGTGGGAGAAGTTTTTTACCGCCGCAACCCCCTGAAACGGCCAAAAACCACCCCCATTATGGGGATCCCTTTATGGTTTTCGTATATAAACGGGTCTGGGGAGTGATTTATCGACTGGTTATACTTGAAATAACATGGAAGAGGGTTATAGAGTAAGTGGAATCCAGTGAGCAGGCTTAGGGGGTTGATTAAACCCTCGCGAGAGGTGGAAAATCTTTTTTTTCAAATGATTCGGTTCAAACGCTTATCCCCCGTTTTCGGGGTCGCTGATCACGGGAAAAATATTCATTTTTAGCTCCAACCCCTTCTCATCTCTCAAACGGGCAGAAATCATCAGAAAGCATGCTATCCAGGATTTACAGGTTTTTCGGCACATGATCATTATTTCTGTGCATATACTTTAATTTTTCACGGAAGAGAAGGTGGTAGCGGCCTTGGGGGTTGCTTCAACCCTTCCAAGAGGTGTAAAATTGATGAATTACACTTTGGATCGTCAATACGCCTTTCCCCGTTTTCGCAGGCGCTGATCACGATAAAAATATAATTAATGAGTTTTACACCCCTTGGAAGGGTTGAAACAACTCCCCAGGTTGCTACCACCTTCTCTTCGACGAAAAATGAAGGGATATGCACAGGAATAACGATCATGTGCCGAAAAGCCTGTAAATCCTGGATAGCATACTTTCTGGTGAGTGAGGGGTGCTTTCTGCCCGTTTGAGGGATGAGGAGGGGTTGGAGCTAAAAATGAATACTTTTCCTATGATCAGCGACACCAAAAACGGGGGATAAGCATCTGAACCGAATAATTTGAAAAAAAAGATTTTCCACCCCTCGGGAGGGTTTAATCAACCCCCTAGGCCTGCTGTCTGGATTTCACTTACTCTATAGCCGCCTTCCATGTTATTTAAAATACATATACCCCGTCGATAAATCATTCCCCAGATCCGTTTATATATGAAAACATAAAGGTATCCCCATAAAAGGGTGGTTTTTGGCCGTTTTCGGGGGTTGCGGCGGTCAAAAACTTCTCCCACCACTTCCATTGTGTTAAGCACCCTCGAAAACGGGGGGAAAGGTAATCTCGTCTTTGCACGAAATATTTACACTATTTTTGCCTTCATTACATAGACTATTTGTGTTACAAGCAATTAGTATGGTGGTAATAATATGAATAATTCACAGAAGGATTAAAGAAAATAAAAAATGACACAGCTCTTTTTGCGTAGTATAAAAGTGACTTTTTAAATTTATCTCAATTTAAACGTATCAATATTATACAGTCTATGGACAATAACAAATCAATAAAGTCATTTAAGATGGGAGACAGCTTTAATTTAAATAGTAATAAAAACAGTTATAAATAATGCTTTACTTTCAAAATATGGGCAAGCAATTTTAATATTTCGTAATTTCTCCATTATGCACTGTATTTTTTCTTGATCTATTGAGCATCTTGAGTGTTGGCACACAGCTAGAGATAGTAATAATGTTTTCGAAGTCCTATGAAAGTGTGTATTTTTAGTGTAATAAACTGCAAAGTTTTCACAAGTTAAGTGAATAGCTGTTAAGAATCATATTAAGTAATTTGATGAACATAAATTATAAGTGCATTGTGATTTATAACTTTATAAATAGTACTGTTTACAGACAGTTTTTCTAACGTATAGTGATAAGCCATAAAAGGCTGTGTGCAAATTCTTTAATTCTGACTTAGTCAAATGTAATTCATTGACACAATATATCACAGGATGGATAACTGTGGAAAGTGTAAAACTAAAATTAAAGAAGGTGGAAATATCTTAAATTGCTCGGGAAAATTATAATTCAAAATGTTAGAACATTTCAATTAGAGAAACGCAATTAATTGAAAACTGTACTGGGATTAAATGGTTTTACGAAGAATGTTTAACATATCTTGATACTACAGTTGAACTTAATACTATATATAAATATTTTGAGGTTTCTGGTACATAGACTAAATCACATTTTTTTTTCATCCCCTTTAATAAGGGCAAGGCAAGGGGGTGGGGGTGGTAATGGGGGTGGCTAATGCCAAAAATTTTTTTGAGACCTTAGCTTCTCTTGTATATACTAAATACCAATTTTATGGACTCTTACCTGCTTGATTGACCCATTTACCCCAAATTTACCAAAATTTACCCCCCAATCCTTCGACGGAACAAGATGAAAATATAATCTAGTTCTAGATCTCGTTAAAGTACATATGTGTACCAAATTTCAAGTCAATATCTTAAACGGTTCCAGGGTAAACGTGCGCACAAAAAAAGTTACAGACAGACCGCCAGACCGACAGACAGACAGACCGACAGACAGACAGAAATTTTTTTTTCGCTCAAACTTAAAATCTCGACGTTTCATGACATTTTAAGTCTATTTGGACAATAAAAATTTTTAAAAGTTTTTTTTGTCGTTACTATACTTCCACTGGACGTGGAAGTAAAAATAAGAATAGACTTTTTCCAAATTTTAGCAGTCGTAGAGTAAACTACAGCTCTTGACGATTACTTACAAAAAAAAATTACTGCAATCGATTGTGAAATGAGTCGCGTCTCAATTTTTGTCCAAAAAGCCATAAATTTCCCACTGTGCGTCGTTAGTTAGAATTTCTAGCAATTCTCCAATCGATTATCCATTTTCTTAAAATACTTGAGGCTAAATTTTTGTTCACAGTGGCATTTTAAAACAGCGGAGTTTGTCTCACTGACCACTCATCTACTTTCGAGATTATTCCACCTTTTATTATTATACTCTTCGCAAAAACGAAGAGTATATTGTATTTGATCGGCACATTTCTAAATCAGTAAATATCGTTCGTAGAGAAAAAAATTTTATATCGTTATGTTAGTGAACGAATTCTGAACAACTTTCAAAATGTCCGTCTGTCCGTCCGTCACGTTTCTTGTAAGCACGATAATTCAAGAAAGAAAAATCCGATTGTATTGAAATTTGGAGAGTAAGTTAGTGTTAGCTAGATGAAGAACCCTATTGTTTTTTAACAAAATAGATTGGTAAATAAAAAAGTTATTAGTAATTTAAAATTTAAGAAAATATTTTTTACATTTTTTTATGGTTTGTAATAAATAGAAACCTTGCGAAATGTTATTTCCTATCACCATTTTTAACCTACCCACAATAAAATTGTGGGAGGTTACTACAATTAGTCCAAAATCGAAAATTGAGATAACATCAAATCTTTACGTTTTGAGGTCCCAGGAACCCAAAAAAGTTGTTTTTGAAAAATGTCTGTGTGTGTGTATGTGTGTGTGTGTGTGTGTGTATGTATGTTAGCACGATAGCGGCGAAGCTACTAAACGGATTTGGATGAAACTTTGCATGAGGGTTTCTTTAGTACTCCAGAAGATCTGAAAAGGTTTTGGTTGAGATCGGATTACGTTTAGTGCCGTTTTGGCACAACAAGTTGTTTATTTTATGATTACTTACAATTTGTAATCGAACCATTGAAAAGCAGTAAAAATTCCGATTTCAACGATATATCACACTTGCACTTTTTCGATTTGGTTTCCGTGAAAAAAATTAAAAAACAAAAATTTCACTTGTTTTGTCCTCAAAGCAGTGCAATGTACAGGGTGATATTCTAATAATGACAGAGGTGTTCAGTGATTTCGACTGATAACTCGGGAACGGTTGTAGATATCGAACTGAAATTTGAAACGTAGGTGTAAATATTGTAGACGGACGGATTACGAGTGAACTAATAAAACACCTACGTCACATGACGTCACAAATAAGAAAAATTCTTAGAAACTGGTGCAGATATCGACTTAACTATTGGAAACATCCAATTAAAGTTTGAAACGTAGATGGAAATGTTGTAGATGGATGAAATACGAGTGAACTAAAAATACACCTACGTTCTGATGACGTCGTAAAAGCATAAAATTCTTATAACAGGCGAACTGATGATGATATCAAAAAAATATTTCTACAAGACGAGTCACGAAATTTTTTTTTTAATTTCCAAGAAATATCAAATTTTCGGAGAAATGTCACTTTTCAGAGAAATGTCACTTTTCAGAAAAATGTCAAATTTTCGAAAAAACGTCAAATTTTCGAAGAAATGTCACCTTTCAGAAAAATGCCAAATGTTTGAAAATTGTCAAATTTTCGGAGTAATGTCACTTCAGAAAAATGTCAAATTTTCGAAAAAAATTTCAAATTTTCGAAGAAATGTCACCTTTCAGAAAAATGCCAAATGTTTGAAAATTGTCAAATTTTCGGAGTAATGTCACTTCAGAAAAATGTCAAATTTTCGAAAAAATGTCAAATTTTCAGAGAAATGTCACTTTTCAGAAAAATGTCAAAAATTCAGGAAAATGTCAAATTTTCGAAAAAACGTCAAATTTTCGAAGAAATGTCACCTTTCAGAAAAATGTCAAATGTTTGAAAATTGTCAAATTTTCGGAGTAATGTCACTTCAGAAAAATGTCAAATTTTCGAAAAAATGTCAAATTTTATTAAATGGACTCAAAGGAAAATTCCCAAAAAATACTACGAGTCCATTTGTGGTATGTATAAGTTCTCTGCTAGTGTGTTAAAGCGTGCAGACTGTATGCTGAGTATTTTTGACGTGTCAGGTGCATCGAGAGATTACAAGTTTTTTCGACGTTTATAAAGCCGACGGATGGTGTGAGAGGCCATCCGCTTACAAGCCCTACAAGTGTAGGCAACCCCACCGGAACGCTTTCGGTAAGTTTTTTCCAATAAAACTTTAAAAGTGACAGTGACATTATATTTTAAAAACTATTTCCGCTACTTCCGGCATCCCGCCAGAAATTCTTCCGGCAACATAACCTAAAAATAGTACTACATAACCTAAAAATAATTTAAGACATTGGTACCAACCTAAACATTTTTCAAAAACCAAATTCCCCAGAGAAACATTGGAACCAAAAATTTGACAGCTATCACTTCCCCGACCGATTTAGTGAAAAATTGGTCGAGGCCAAAAGATAAAACAAAATATACCAACTCAAACTTAAACGATCCACCATGAACACTACCCTGGCTACATCTGGCAGGGAAGCTGTCCACCAAGAATTATATGGTTTTTTCCAAAGATGGCCATCCCTGCCATCCATCCCATTACCAACGAAGAGGTTTTTTCGTTTAGTTGTTTCCCGTATCAATAATCAAAATTATTAAGTGCTCTTGCCTACGAACGTTTTTATAGAATTGTGTTTATTTTTATATTAATTTTAGGTCCATGCGGACACATTATAATTTTAACCTAGTCTTTAAGCCTGTCTACAGAAGACAGGAGCTACTTTTCTATTTTTCTCCAAGCCAAACCGGACCTATCCCGTCCAGCCTCACACTCGCCACGGCGGTGTTCACCGTGGTTGTCTGGCTGGCCCCGGGCTAGGATCCGATGAAGCATATATTTGTATTAAAAACATTGAATAAAATATTAATGTTGTGCAGACTATAAATTTAACACTCAAGTTCTTAGGTCCAAATCCCACCGAACGCAAGACTTTTTTTCTGATTTAATACGAAAAAAATATTTCAACTTAATAAATATAATGAATTGAGATTGTTCATACTGTTTAGTGCTCTTTTCGGCTTCAAAGATTCACCGGGTGGGGAAGTTCCAGCCGCTTCCAGTAGCTGCCGATTTTTTTTAATACATTTTACTAATGTGTGTTTCCTAATAATCACAATAAATTTTCTAATGGTATATATTACACTCATTAACAATTTTAGTAATAAGAAATGGTGGTGTAAAGGCAAGAGTTTCATCGCTGCAGGTCAGGGTGAATAACAAACTATCCACGCGGCGGGACATTCGCGCGGGTGTCCCCCAGGGGTCGTGTCTGTCACCAAAGCTGTACAACTTGTACGTCTCCGACTTCCCGGAGTTTCCGAATACGAAACTTGCCAAGTACGCTGACGACACGGCCATGTACGCGCACTCACATAACGCGCAGGCAGCAAACATGCTGCTTAAAGCACACATGGTCCGTGCCACGGCGTATTACGACAAGTGGAAGATTCGGACCAACGCCGAGAAGTCCGAAGCGATCCTCTTCACGCACCGACTCACCGAAAATCGGATTTTAACGCCAATTTCGATCAGGGGTAGAGAAATTCCTATTAAACGGTGCGTGAAGTATCTGGGGGTTAACTTAGACAAACGACTGACGTTTGACACCCACATCAACGAGACAGTACGCAAGGTCTACTTCTTGGCCAGAAGTCTGTACCCGCTCCTGGCCAGGGGTAGCGGACTTAACAGAAATAATAAAAAACTGTTGTACACTATGGTGATCAGGCCGGCAATCACATACGCGGCGCCGGCATGGTGCAGCATACCGGCCACGACAATTAGCAAACTTAAAGTTCTAGAACACAAATTTATGCGCCTCATTTCAGACTCTGATAGGTACACCTCCCTCAGAGATCTCTATGCACGCTGCCACGACATAACCCCACTAGCGAACTACGTCCAGGAAATTTCCCAAAAATTTTACACCACCAAACTGGGCGATAGTCCGCTAACCCGCAACATAACTCAAATCAGATAGCATAATGCAATATTATTCAATCTGAGACACCGCCTACCATACCAGGCGTTGCCTATTTTCCGGCAACTCCCTTAGCCAAATCTTCACCTACCATAACCTTTATAAAACCCTATCCTATCATCTTTCCTAAACTTTATCTTTAATTCCCTCTTTCCTTTTCTATTTGTTCGTTTTTATGCTTCTGTTGTTTTTCTTTTTTGTTCTTTTTGTCATTTTGTTCGTAAATTCTTTTTAGGCCGAGAAAATTCTTGAAAATTATAACATTTTAAACGATACTTTTTTACATTATCATATCTTCCTGGAGGCAGGGAGACCACCAGGCCGACAGTTCTCGTACGGGTTTTTTCGTTTAGCTTTTTACCCGAGTCAGCAACCCAAATTTTGTAAATGCTTTCCCAAGTGTTGTGTTATTTTTAATTAGTTTTAGGTCTCTGCGTAGACAGCGATTTTTAATATTATTATTAGTTTTTAAGTTTGTTTATAACAAACAGGAGAGCTAATCCCCCTCCCCCCCCCGTTAACCGTTAAGCCGAACCGGACCTGCCCCGTCCCACCTTACATTCACCACGGCACCACGTGCCGTGGTTGTTTGGTTGGCCCCGGGCCAGGATCCGGCAAGGCACATATAGTTGTACTAAACTTATAAAATCTGTTTTCTTCTTTCTTCTTCTTCATCTCGCATTCCAAAGGTCCCGGGTTCGATCCCTCACATCGTGATTTTTTTTTTATTTTTTTTTTCACAACAAAGTTGGTATCACAAAATTTAGAATGTCCAAAAACTAACATTATTTACAAGAAAAATGCGAAGAGTATCCTATAGAATGTGTAACAATTATATAAAAAGCTCAGTAAATCGGCGAAGAGTATAATGCTTCCACTAGTTTCATTATGGCGTCTTAAATGTAGAGTGATATTACTTAGAAAAGATAACATACGTCGCGGCTTCGCGCATCGCGTATAACAGTTGGCATAATATCAGTGCCGTGCCATCCATTTTTTATTTAAATATTAATGGTAATAGGCAGTGCGACGCCCATGCAACTGTAAAAATAAGATCGTTACCTAGGTAACGAGCACGCGGTAACGATATAGGACCCTGCGTATTCTATGACGATGTGATCTTTTCTAGGTAATTTCACTCTACATATATTTTTATACTCACATTAAAGCAACGTTCATTATCGTAATCCATCTGGGGAAGCACGGCGATCTCTTAACGGCTTGTATATCAGTGTATACGTAGAGGCTATGTAATTCGAGACGAAAATTACGTAGTGGATATACCATCCTTCGGGGGGGGAGGTAAAGCAGTCGACCTCTATTAAATTTTAGGCAAGTAAAAGATCCATCGACAGAGAAGATGTTCGGCAAAATTTCCAAGTTGGGGAAAGCGGAAATAAGCCGTTAAATAAATAAATAAAAAAATAATTATTTTATTAATATATGGAGGAATTTGCATCTATATTTTTTTGGTAAAAAATGGTAGATACAGTTGTCATAATGCAACAATATTATTATTAAACATATGATCTTTCCTCAACAAAGTGAATCCAAAAAATCTTGTAAGGTTTCTTAGATTCACTTTGTTAGAAAAATATCCAATGTTTCATAATTCTGGAAAAAAACGATATCCATAAAAAGTCTTAAGTTCTAAAAACTAGTTTGAAAAGACAGCGCATGGTTTTCTACGAAAATACTAACATTGCCATATATGTCATATCTTAACGACTATAACATATATAAATTCTTTATGGCTACCAACGACAATGTCTGGTGGAAAACTGCTCTAAACGTTCGATTTCATGACACCTATAATAAGTCCTCCCCCCCCCCGATCCTTGGGGACAATGTTTTTCATAAAGATTAAAGCCTAAGGAACAATTTTAGACATGTTCCAAAAAAAAACTGGCTGTACTTTCAAAATGGCGTCCATGTTTATAAAAGAAATTTTGCTAATATTGTTTTTGTCATTTAACACAAAAATTAAAAAAGATGGAGAAAAGTTTTCTGCACAAAAAGCAAAGTGCATACAATCTTCTACAATTCTATTCCTATACAATATTTGGATAGGAGTTACCATTTTCCAGATAAATGATTCAGCTTTTAAAATAAAATATAAAATTTAATACAAAATGTAAGTAACACCTCATTCGCTTTCAGATTCATTATCGCTGTCTCCCGATACATCGAATCTTTCTTCCAAGTCTTCTTCCTCTATTGCTTCATTTATGATGTCGTTATCATCCTCACTTTCGTCTATTATGATTTGATTTGGAATCATCTGCTGAATAATTTCAGTAAGCGACTGAGGCGGTATTTTATCTGCTGAACACCAAAGAGGTTCTCTTTTTCTTGTCATCCATAACACAGCCCCACAAAAAAAAAAATAAAAGTTCAAAGCAGCGAACCAGACCCATGTATCTCTATGTATTTTCGGTCGCTGAATCCGAATCCGGGGTCAAAAAAAATCGTACACAGAGCCAAAGATTAAGCTACCAGAATAGTTGTTACTTCTTAATCAATCGAATTATACAAATTAAGGTTAAACAGCTGTGTACATACAATAGATATGAAACACACCCCCAGGAGGGGCGAAAACTAGCCCCCATATATAATAAAATCGATCCAAACAGCAATGACTGCTGAAAAAGCTCGAAATGTCTAAGTTTTGTTAAAGTGTTAAGAAACTACATCAGGTCCTACGTAATCTTCAATAACTGCCCCTATAGGGTTGAGAACAACCACCTTTAAGTTCAAAGGACACGAGGAAAACAAGAAAAAACACTGTCAACCCTCAGAGGGTGTGAAAACTACCCCTTATGTAAGATTTAACTATAAAAAGTTATAGTGACTTCTATAAAAATTCGAAACACCTGCGTTGTGTGGAAGAGAGAAGAAACTAGACTATGTTCGATGATGTGCTTGAAAATCATCCCCACAAGGTTGCGAGATACTACCCCCATATCTGTAGGATGCTGGAAAAACAGAGAGAAACTAACCGGATTTACGTTTTTATGGATGCTATGATTGGCAAAAATCGCGTTGCACACTTAGAGTTTGAAACTCATGTCCTATAAATGTTATTAAGTAACACCCCCAGAAAGGATTGTAAACTACTGTAATTCAAGATGTAACTAAAAAGCTATACTGATGCTTATTCGTTTCTTTTCGTTTTTTTTTTTGTCTCTCAACCCCGTGGGGGTGGTTTTCAAGCACAGCGTCGAATATGCTCTAAAATTTATGCACGTTATTCTTTGTGAAAAAAGTTTTTGTCCATCTTTTTTAGTTTTTGTGTTAAATGACAAAAACCACATTGGCAACAATATTTTTTTAACATATGGCCGTCATTTTGAAAGTACAGCCAGTTTTTATTTTTTGGGGACATGTCTAAAATTGTTCCTTAGGCTTTAATCTTTATGAAAAACATTGTCCCCTAGGATCGGGGAGGGGGGCACGAACAGCTAGAGTGAGCTAGCCGATTATATGTTCCACATTCAGTGGATGTATAGTAAAAAAATTGAAAATTTTTATTATTCAAATAGGCTTAGAATGTCATAAAACGTCGAGATTTTAAGTTTGAGCGAAAAAAAAAATTCTGTCTGTCTGTTGGTCTCTCTGTAACTTTTTTGTGCGCACGATTACTCTGGAACCGTTGAAGATATTGACTTGAACTTTGGTACACATATGTACTTTAGCAGGATCTGGAACTAGATTATATTGTCATCTTATTTCATCGAAGGGTTGGGGGATAAATTGGAGTAAATGGGGAGTAAATAAGAATATCAAGCAGGTAAGGGTAAGGGTCCATAAAATTGACATTTAGTATATACAAGGGAAGCTAAGGTCTCAAAAAATTTTTTGGCATTAGCCACCTCCACCACATTACTTAAGGGGATGAAAAAAAATGTGATTTAGTGTGTGTACAAGAACCAAAAACTTCAAAATATTTTTTTAATTCATCCACCCCCACTACCACCCTCTATCACTACCCCCACCCCACTATTAATGTGGATATCATTTTATGTGCTTTTGGGGTAGACGATTTCAAATATTATATTATTAAAGTTCTATAAGCAATTATTTCCACATACAAAATTTTTTCGTTGTGAGAGACTTAGATAGAAAATCTGGATGTGGAAATAGTGATTCCTTGGGCAGCGGTTTGTTATATCGTAACGACTATAGTCGTTACGATATAACAAATATAAATTCTTTATTATTACAAAAATCAATGTCTGGTGGAAAACTGCTCTAGATGCTAGATCTCATGATTAATTTCTTCCTCTGCTCGACAAAAGTATTCAGGTTTAAAGGTTTAAGATCGCATTGTTAATAAGGGAGCTGTGATATGGGAGTCATGAAAAGTGAGACATACTGTATACTATATCAGTAACACTAGCAGAAAATATAAAATTAACAAACAACAAAATTCTGCAGGAGGTGAGGTAGTTAAGGTGAATTGAAACCTTCTGGTGTTGACACGCTAAGGACAGAAAAGTTATAAGAAATATCTGAGTACAATACAAAGGGGTTTCTAAGGGTGAGGATTATAAATATCTTACTACTTTTTTTCCGAGTTTTTTCTAAAAAAAAAAAGTCGCCAATACTTTTTTTTGAATTTTTCCATTCTAGAATCAGACGCCTCTGACCAAAATCAAATATGGTTACGTCTACAGACTCACTTTGTAGGTATATATTCGCCACAAAAATTTCAAAATATTCGGATAGCAGATGAGCGAGATATGAGAGTGGTTCTATGAAAAGTGGGACACATCGTATAAATCGGGGGTGATCCCGTACAAATGCATATTTAATTCCAGATATCACAGGTTGTACTGTCGTGCGCAAATATGGGACAAGTCTTATAACACATTTTTGCTAAAATCTAGTTGTGTACATTTAACTTTAATTTTTGTGACATTGTCAGTTATTTGTCAAAATTCATATTACATATTCAAATAGAGACAGATTTACAATTAAAAAATAGTTGTCCTATTTTTTTTTGCTCACGACAGTACCACCATTTTTCGTTACTCCTTTTTTTGTTTGATGCCGCTATATTTTTCCATCAGCAAGAAGAATTTAACGCTTTATTAAAAATAAATTACATGGAATATTTTTTTATGCATACAATAATCGTACTTAGTATTTATATAATCAATTTCTTTGATTATTTGCTTTTTATATTTTGTATTGTTACCGTATTTATAATAATGCAATCTTTTACTTCTCTCGTTTACCGAAGGGAAGTATTGTAATCATGAAAAAAATCACCCTCCGAGATCTCTTCGGATTTTCTCGTAGATTACGAAAATTAAAGCCGTTTAATTCCGACAGTCTGTCTGTCTGTCTGCTGGCGCTATATCTGCAAAACCACTTGACAGAGAAAGATAATATTTGGCAAGTAGTTGACTCTACTACCCCATAAAGAAATATAATTACGGAAAAAAAATGTGACGAAAAATAGTAATATTTAACATGTAGTTAACACAACTGCCAAGGAAGAAATATATGAAAAAAATATACAGGGTGGTCATTTTAAAGCAAATTAAAAAATGTGACCGAGCACGATAATATTTCGTATGCAGTTAACACAACTCTCAAAAAGGAAAATTATCAAAATATATATATATACAGGGTGGTCATCTGAAAAAGAAATTTGAAAGTGACAAAGGACGATAATATTTCGCACGCAGATAACACAACTGTCAAAGAACAAAAATAAGAAATTAAAATATTTAAATCTTTAAAACATATGACGGAGGATGATAATATTTCGCGTGCAGTTAATTCAACTGTCAAAAAAAAAATATGAAAGGAAGTTATACAGGGTGGTCACCCAACCTTTAAAAAAAATGTGACGGAGGACAATAATATTTTGCATGAAGTTAATACCACTGTCAAAAAAAATATGGAAAAAAATGTACATGGTGGTCACCCTATGAAAAATTAAAAAATGTAACGTAGGGCGATATAAAATTTGAAGAAAATAGAGTGGTCACTCTAAATAAATAATGAAAAAATTTGGTGGTGAAAGATAAACTATTTGGCATGTAGTTAACACAATTTTCAAGGAGAAAAATATGAAAAATATACTGGGCGGTCACTCTAAAAAAATATATAATGAAAAAATGTGACGGATGGCAATATTTCGCATGTAGTCAATGGTCAACCTAAAAAAAATTATGAAAAAATGTGAAGGACAATATTACGCATGTATCTAACACAACTGTCTAAGAAAAATGTGACAAAAAATATACAGGGTGGTCACCTTAAAAAAATGTGAAAAATGTGTAGTATTCGCACGTAGGTATCACAACTGTCTGGGAAGAAAAATATGAAAAATATACAGTGTGACCCACTTAAGAACGCAATACCCCTGTATACCCGTTAATTGATGCTTGATTAACTTCAAATTTTGGTGGTAAGAAAAGATCGATAAGGTGATTCTTTGAACTTGGTAATATGTGATATATGTCAGTAGCGTGTGTTTTTAAGGGGGTTTCAAAAGCCGATTTTTCAAAAAAAAGTATTAGCGATTTTTTTAGAAAAAAAATACTAAGGTACTCTTAATCAGCACCTTTAGAAACCCCTTTGTACAAGATTGCATCGTAGTGGGTACAAAGGTATTTGAGATAGTTGCTGTCAAAAATACAATTTTTTCAACCAAAACTAATTTTTATTTGTAAAACGGATTCCCAAATCAAAAAAATCTATTCTTCATTTTTTGTTCAGAATAATGCATTGTACTAGACTGAATTGATTTTAAAACAAAACAAGAAAAAAAAGTATACAGTGTGACCCACTTAAGATCGCAACACCCATGTATACCCATTAATTGATGCTTGATTAATTTCAAACTTTGGTGGTAGGAAAAAGTAGATTAGGTGATTCTTTGAACTTAGTTATGTGATACATGTCAGTAGCGTGCGATTTTAAGGGTTTCAAAAGCCGATTTTTCAAAAAAAAGTGTTTTATAGAAATTGTTATTCAAATTTCGATTTCATCAACGTAAAGAGCGCCATTTAAAACCCCTAGACATCAATTTTAAGTGAGATCACTTACCTGGTTACTGAGATGTAAGCTGCCAAAAATTAATTATTATTACTTTTTTTTTCTTATTTTGTTATAAAATCAATTCAGTCTAGTACAATGCATTATTCTGAACAAAAAATGAAGAATAGATTTTTTTGATTTGGGAATCCGTTTTACAAAAAAATTGTTTTGGTTGAAAAAATTGTATTTTTGACAGCCACTATCTCAAACACCTTTGTACCCACTGCGATGAAATCTTGTACAAAGGGGTTTCTAAAGGTGCTGATTAAGAATACCTTAGTATTTTTTTTCTAAAAAACTCCCTAATACTTTTTTTTGAAAAATCGACTTTTGAACCCCCCTTAAAATCGCACGCTACTGACATATATCACATATTACCAAGTTCAAAGAATCACCTTATCGATCTTTTCTTACCACCAAAATTTGAAGTTAATCAAGCATCAATTAACGGGTATACAGGAGTGTTGCGATCTTAAGTGGGTCACACTGTACAAGGTGAGCACAATGAAACAGAATTTTGGTTGATATAATATTTGGACTGTAGTTGACAGTATTACCAAGGGAGAAGTCTAATGAAATGTGTATAAGGTAGTCACTCTAAATAAATAATTAAAGAGATAATTAAGACGCAATGGAGGAAAATGACACAAGTGTTAAGAAAATAACCATAGTTATTAGTTAAAAGTAATATACAGGGTCGTCATCCAACAGAAAAAATAAGTAATGACTAATGTGCATTTTTAATAAGGTTGTGCGCTAGAGAGGAAAGTTTTGTGTTAGTACTTTCACTCAGTTTTTTTATGTTGAATGTGTACTTGCATAAATACACTCAGAGAAATTTGGCGTTTTAAAAAGCACAGGAAATCACTTGAATATAAAAATATTGATGTATTGAATTCAAGTCGTCAAAACTCGACATATCAAGTTTGTATATTTTTACTTTTATATTGATTATTGAACAAATTATTGCTAGATACCCTTCAAAATATAGGTAATTTCCTTTCCTTTAATATTTAAAATGACTGTTTTCCTTGCCTGGCTATATTAATAACTCATCCATATAAACAAAAGTTGAACATTTACATTTGAAAGAAACTCATTGGTTTTGTATATACGATAGTAAAGAACATCACAGTTGAAACAAAGTTATATTATTTTTCTGATAAATTCAATTGAACATTATGCAGTTATTTTAAAAGGGTCAAATATTTAAATCATCATTAGGCACTTTTGTTTTGAAAAGGCTTCACGCGTCTTTTTGAATTAACTATAAACACTAATGAGGAAAAAATATATTTGATTTATTTTCAATCATTAGTGATTTTTTTTAATTTTACAATGTTTTTTCTCTGAGTGTAGGTGTGAGTATTTAAACATATACTGTATTAAAACATTCGTAAAAACTGTACAGCAAAGTATACATGTATTTGGTGCTAATATATTGGTAGTTAAATTAACGATTTAAATATATACTAATTTTTTTCAATATTGCTATTAGGAGAGCTAGCAACGGATTTACTTATGTTATTTCAGCAGTCATAAGAATGAGTAGGCATACCCTTCTTAACACAATAGACACGGAATGGAACGTCTGAAACGAAAAGGTTTACATTTGACAACCTGCGTCATTCCTAGTAATTTTTAGGTTGGAAATGGAAAAAAACGACTATAGTCGACAATAGTCGTTACGATATAACAAATATAAATTCTTTATTATTACTTATACTTATATACTTATATTACATTTTGTAAAATTGTCCTGTAATTGGTGTATTCTGTTGGGCAATAAATTCTTTATTGTTATTATTATTATTATTATTACTAAAATCAATGTCTGGTGGAAAACTGCTCTAGATGCTAGATCTCATGATTAATTTCTTCCTCTGCTTGACAAAAGAATTCAGGTTTAAAGGTATAGTAGATCTGAGTGTAATCAGCATAAACATAAGGGTGACAAGATTTCAACCATTTAGCAAAATAAGAAGTATATAAAATAAATTGTAGCGGCCCTTGTAGCACACCAGATTTCGACCTACCAAATCCTAAGCATAGTCATTTATAACAACTTTCTGCGCCTGGAAGAGAAATATGACAGCATGAGGTTAAGTGTATTTTCTGTAAATCCATAAACTTTTAACTTTGATAAAATTAATCTATGATAAATGGTATCGAATAGTCTAGAGTAATCTAGCATTACTGAGGACGACTTTTCACATTTATTTATGAGAAAAGTGTCCATATTATCAATAATTTCTAAATCATAAATTAATTCACGAGATACCTGAGATAAATCTTTAAAAAATTACCGTATTTAAAATATCAAGTCCCCTATTTATAGGAGTAAAAGAAATGATTTTGTAGTTAAACAGCATGTATGAATGTTTCACGAAAACTCGTACTTCTTATGGCTTCTTCAGCTACTTGTAATAATCTACAAGCAAAGAATTAAATTTTTTCGTATCATAATGAACGGTTTTTAGCTTTGAGATTCAATAAGTAAAATGATATAAATAGTCTCTATATTATTATTGATCAATACTACCCATATACTTCAAAGTGATAGAAATAAAGCAATTCACAGAAGTGAATAACTCAATTCAAGTAAGGCGAGTCTCGCGTGCAGATATGTAAATCACAAGTCAACTGCCAATCCTGAGCTATTGTCTGTGTTGTCTTCATTTCGCCTGTAGCTAGCAAAGACTTATAATTTCTGATGCATTTATGTATGCTAATAAAGTCATGCTGGAGCTGTAACACGCGCGAATACAACCACTTGACATGAGTTCTGATGTTCTGCTTTACTTTGCATTATATTAAATCAGATACAAATGGTAATGATATCATAAGATAACATCTTGCTTTGCCCTATAGTACACTAGATAATAATACATCGTGTAAGCCGGCAGTGGAGAATAAATCAACATCTTATAATTTGAGGGGGGCAAAGTCGTGAAACGAGAATTGGGCAAATTAAGAGAAGAAATATTGGAAATCCGATTTTTTCTGTATCTTGGTTGGGTAAAGCGGATAGTCATTGGCAATGTAAGCACCTTCCTACATGTCTCCCATTGTTAAAAAATAATAGTAAAAGTTTATTTATATATTATTAGCAGTATTAGTCATAGGAATAACAAGGGTTCCTCAATTTTGCATTACTTTATTAACATTTTAATCATGCCTCTTAGAATTTAATTACTCCAGGCAATAGAGAATATTACCTGGAAAAAATAGGAGGATTTAGTTTTATAAGTTTACCTCATGTTTTTTGGGTCGCTGATTCCGAGTTTTTCACTTCCTACCAAAAATTCCCTCCGGAACCCCTTCAAATTTAGAAAAAAAAATTGTTTTATTTTTTTTATCTTTTTTTTTCGTTTTAGATAAAAATACCCAGATATTCGGAAAGCAAACAAAATTTACAACAAAGAAGGTCCTTTGACATTTTGACGTACGACGAACGGGAGGGGAGCGAGTGGGTCCCGAAACATCTGCCGAGGCTCATGTTTTGAGGCGTGCTAGCGCTTTCCCGTTCATTCAAAGTTAAATTGTCAAAGGACATTTTTTGTTGTAAATTTTGTTTGCTTTCCGAATTTTTCCTAAAACGAAGATAAAAAAAAGATTAAAAAATAACGATTTTTTTTCTATAAATTTGAGGGGGTTCCGGAGGGAATTTTTGATGGCAAATTAAAAATTCGGATTCAGCGCTCCAAAAAACGTAAAGTAAGCCTATCTCCAGGACTACCATGAATTTTTCCAGATAAGGGAGCCTATATGATCTCTAATGCCTGGAGTACTCCAGGCATTAGAGAATTTTACCTAGAAAAATTCATGGTAGTTCTGGAAATAGGCTTACTTTATGTCCTTTTACTCGTTGAATCCGAATTTTTAACTTCCCACCAAAAATGCCCTCCCGAACTCCCTCTTTATAGAAAAAAAGCAAAAAATAGTATATTGTGTATTTAGGTGTGAAAGCAATACATTCCCGGACGACGATGCAAGTTATTGGCCGAGGCGCTAGCCGAGGCCAACAAGCATCGAAGTTCGGGAATGTGCTTTCACACCGAAGTACACATACTATTTTTTTCTGAAATCACAATGAATATTATTATAAATTAAGGAATTTGTATTAATGCATAACATTTCTTCATTACAATCTAACTGCTTACTAATAAATGTAATTTTAATGTGAGTTGGTTTGTCTGCATGTATTTATTTACTGTCTAAAATATACACAAAAAAACCCTACGGGAATGTTACTTTCCCGGCCTAGGTCGGGAAAGTAACATTCCCGTACGGTTTTGTTGATCGTTGCTTGGCAACGGATCTTTTCCGGTCTGTTTTCTGATAGTTTCTTAGCAACGGACTAAAATACTGGAATTTTGCATTTTTCGATCTGAAATCGCGCCGAAAATGTCTACATTGGCGATCGATTTCAGAAAAAAATGTTTTTTTTTAATCTTTTTTTTCCTTCGTTTTAGGAAAAATTCGGAAAGTAGACAAAATTTGCAACAAAAAAGGTCCTTTGACATTTTAACGTTGAATGAACGGGGAAGCGCTAGCACGCCTCGAAACATGAGCCTCGGCGGATGTTTCGGGACCCACTCGCTCCCCTCCCGTTCGTCGTACGTCAAAATGTCAAAGGACCTTTTTTGTTGTAAATTTTGTTTGCTTTCGGAATATCTGGGTATTTTATTTATCTAAAACGAAAAAAAAAAAAGAATTTGAGAGGGTTCTGGAGGGAATTTTTGGTGGGAAGTGAAAAATTCGGAATCAGCGACCTAAAAAACATAAGGTAAGCTTATAAAACTAAATCCTCCTATTTTTTGCAGGTAAGGGGCCTATATGATCTGTTTGGAGTAAATGTCAAATATGAAAACACTAAATTCATAGTTATTGGCGATGTAATTATAGTCAGTGTCATGTCATCAAATCAAATTAAATCAGATTTTTCATATTTAACCATACAATTTCTTCTCGACACTCGCTTCCATATCCAGCCGGACATCCGACAGTCAAGGCTTCATGGCAGTTGAAGGGCTGGGCGGAGGCGAGGTTCGAGGCAAAGTGAAATAAAGTCTTTTTTTTTAAGAAAAAGTAAATAACTACACCCGTGATAGTGAGGGCCTCAATTAGTAGCAAAAACATTGAGAGTTAATAAAAGAAGAAATAGTTAACCGACCAATAAATTAACTATCACCAGTTCTACAAGGAGATGTAAGAGAAATAAAACAAATATTAAAATCTACGAGACTGTAATTAAGATTTAAGTAAAAAACATTGGTCACAATTGTTGAACGTATAGACTAAGAGCCAACAACGGATTTACTTATGTTATTTCAACAGTCATAAGAATGAGTAGGCATACCCTTCTTAACACACTAGGTACGGAATGGAACGTTTGGCACCTCAACACAGCCGGGTTTAGTAACCAATTCAAATTCAATTTTTTTCAATTTCCAATCTAAAAATTACTAAGAGTGACGCAGGCTGTCAAACCTTTTAGTTTCAAAGATCTTCCCTGACCGGTTTCGTTGAACCAGCCGAGGCCTCAAATTTAGGGGGCCGCCAAATTCCAATAAAGCGGTGCGTGAAGTATTTGGGGGTGAACTTGGACAGGAGACTGACATTCAATACGCACGTAAACGAGACGATACGGAAGGTCCAGGAGTCTGTATCCGCTCCTGGCGCGGGGTAGCGGACTAAACAGGACCAATAAGAAATTGCTATATACGATGGTGATCAGGCCGGCTATCACATACGCGGTGCCGGTGTGGTGCAGCCACGACAATGCGAAAATTAAAAGTACTAGAACACAAATTTATGCGCCTCATTTCAGTCTTACCTCCCTCAGAGATCTCTATGCACGTTGGAACTCCACTAGCGGACTTCATCTAAGAAACATCGCAAAAATTCTATCAATTCAAACTGGGCGACTGTCCGCTAACGCGAGACATTACACGAATCAGACAGCATAATGCCATACTTTTCAACCTGAAACACCAATTACCATACCAGGCGTTGCCTATCTTCGGCAACCTCCCTAGCCAAATCTTTCCTATACCAAAATTTCCATTTCACCATCTTTTACCTTTCACCACCATTTACTCTCTATGCCTTCTATTTTTGTTAATTTTGTTAGTTTATGTTCTTTTGTCCCTTTTTGTTCTCTTTCAAAACCCCCTCTCTACCAATAACTTCTTGTAAATCAAACTTTTTAAATCACAACTTCCTCTCCACCCTATCTTTCCGAAGGCAGGAAGAATACTGTCGTTGGCTCGAACAGGTTTTTTCATTAAGTCTTTTCCCGTATCATTAATCCAATTTTTAAAACTGCGCGTGTGCTGTGCAAACTAAAACCTTAATGTAATTTTTAAGTGTTTTTAAACCTTATAACTTCTCCATTTATCGTTTAAGCCGGAGTTAAACCCGTTTCACCCGACCACCCGTCTACGTCGACGTCGCGCGCCGTGGTGGTGTGGTCGGCTCTGAATCGGGACTTGACTCAGGCGCACTTTTGTATTATTAATTATAATAAAACCTTTTTGAATTGAATTGAATTTGGTTTAGTAACCAATTAAAATTCAATTTTTTTTATTTCTAACCGAAAAATTACCAAGAGTGATGCAGGCTGTCAAATTTAAACCTTTTCTTTTCAAAGACCTTCCCTGACCGGTTTGGTTGAACCGGTCGAGGCCTCAAATTTTTCCCAAATGTTTATAAAACTCTACTAAAATATAAAGAGTGTAACGGAACAATACCAATATCACACTCTCTTATATTTTAATAGTGTTTTATATACATTTGGGAAAAATTTGAGGCCAAACTGGTCGGGGAAGGCAGTAACCAATTCAAATTCAAAGTTTTTTTCCATTTCCAACCTAAAAATTACTAGGAATGACGCAGGCTGTCAAATGTAAACCTTTTCGTTTCAGACGTTCCATTCCGTGTCTAGTGTGTTAAGAAGGATATGCCTACTCATTCTTATGACTGCTGAAATAACATAAGTAAATCCGTTGCTAGCTCTCCTACTCACACCTATTTATGCAAGTACACATTCAACATAAAAAAAACTGAGTAAAAGTACTAACACAAAACTTTCCTTTCTAGCGCACAGCCTCATTAAAAATGCACAGTCTGCATCCTTTAGTCATTACTTATTTTTTCTGTTGGATGATGACCCACTTTTAACTAAAAACTATGGTTATTTTCTTAACACTTGTGTCATTTTCCTTCATTGCATCTTAATTATCTTTTTAATTATTTATTTAGAGTGACCACCCTGTACACATTTCATTAGAAGTATGGCAGACTTCTCCCTCGGTAATTCTGTCAACTATAGTCCAAATATTATATCAACCAAAATTCTGTTTCATAGTGACCACCTTGTATATTTTTCATATTTTTCTTCCCCGACAGTTGTGTTACCTACGTGCGAATACTACACGTCACATTTTTCATAATTTTTTTAAGGTGGCCACCCTGTATATTCTTGTCATATTTTTCTTAGACAGTTGTGTTAGATACATGCGTAATATTGTCCCTGACATTTTTTCATAAATTTTTTTAGGTTGACAATTGACTACATGCGAAATATTGCCATCCGTCACATTTTTTCATTATATATTTTTTTCGAGTGACCGCCCAGTATATTTTTCATATTTTTCTCCTTGAAAGTTGTGTTATTTACATGCCAAATATTTTATCTTTCACCGCTAAATTTTTTCATTATTTATTTAGAGTGGTCACTATTTTTTTCAAATTTTATGTCGTCCTACGTCATATTTTTTAATTTTTCATAGGGTGACCACCCTATATATTTTTTTTTATATATTTTTTTTTTGACAGTGGTATTAACTACACGCAAAATATTATCGTCCACGATCACACTTTTTTAAAGGTTGGGTGACCACCCTGTATAACCACCCTTTCATGTTTTTCTTTTTTGACAGTTGAATTAACTGCAGGCGAAATATTATCATCCTCCATCGTATGTTTTAAAAATTTTAATATTTTTTTTCTTATTTTTGTTCTTTGACAGTTGTGTTATCTGCATACGAAATATTATCGTGCTCGGCCACATTTTTTAATTTGCTTTAGGATGACCACCCTGTATATTTTTTTCATATATTTCTTCCTTGGCAGTTGTGTTAACTACATGCCAAATATTACTATTTTTCATCATATTTTTTTTCCGTAATTATATTTCTTTATGGGGTCCACCCAGTATGTTTTTCATCGGAACCGTATCGCAGTTCTTCGTTGGTAGTAGAGTCAACTTGCCAAATATTATCCTTCTCTGTCAAGTGGTTTTGCAGATATAGCGCCAACAGACAGACAGACTGTCGGAATTAAACGGCTTTAATTTTCGTAATCTACGGGAAAATCCGAAGAGATCTCGGAGGGTGATTTTTTTCATGATTACAATACTTTCCTTCGGTAAGAGCGATTGCGTTATTATAAATACGGTAACAGTACAAAATATAAAAATCACATAATCAAAGAAATTGATTATATAAATACTAAATACGATTATTGTATACATAAAAAAATATTCCATGTAATTTATTTTTAATAAACCGTTCAATTCTTCTTGCTGGTGGAAAAATATGGCGGCATCAAACAAAAAAAGGAGTAAAGAAAAATGGTGGTACTGTCGTGAGCCAAAAAAAAAGGACAACTATTTTTTTCTAATGTAAATCTGTCTCTATTTGAATATGTAATATGAATTTTGACAAATAACTGACAATGTCACAAAAATTAAAGTTAAATGTACACAACTAGATTTTAGCAAAAATATATTATAAGACTTGTCCCATGTTTTTTGCTCACGACAGTACAACCTGTGATATCTGGAATTAAATATGCATTTGTACAGGATCACCCCCGATTTATACGGTGTGTCTCACTTTTCACGGAACCACCCTCATATCTCGCTCATCTGCTATCCGAATATTTTGAAATTTTGGTGGCGAATATATACCTACAAAGTGAGTCTATAGACGTAACCACATTTGATTTTGGTCAGAGGCGTCTGATTCTAGAATGGAAAAATGGGGTCAATTTTCAAAAAAAAAGTATTGGCGATTTTTTTTTTTTAGAAAAAATCTGGGAAAAAAAGTAGTAAGATATTTATAATCCTCACCATTAGAAACCCCTTTGTATTAGATATTTCTTATAACTTTTCTGCCCTTAGCGTGTCAACACCAGAAGCTTTCACTTCACCTTAACTACCTCACCTCCTGCAGACTTTGGTTGTTTGTTAATTCTATATTGTCTGCTAGTTTTTTGCTAATTCAGTGTTACTGATACAGTATACAGTATGTCTCACTTTTCATGACTCCCATATCGCTCCCTTATTAAAAATGCGATCTTTTTAAATTTGGGTGGAAGTTGCTTACCTGTCAGGAGATTGTGCCATAGTAAAACATTTAAAAATCCACCAGTGGCGTTCGCCGTTATGAAGAAAAATGAACCTAATTTTCTGAAAAAAGATATTAGGCATTTTTTTACGCAATATTATTCATCACCATACTTCAAAACCCTTATAACCAAAATTAAACAATATCTTGATGTGTGGTTTTTGAATTACGGCCCCCTTAAAATTGTGTTTTATGATCATTGAATAATCAATAACTTGGAAACGAATTGTTTTTCAAAAGAAAGTCATTCCTAATTTTCGCTTTAAATTAATTGTTTCTAGCATCTAATGTTATTGATACTTTCAAATTTTGTAGAACAAGAATTTTCATTGATAAATTACCAAAAATTTTGGGCCAGCAGCCCTGTAAATTATTCGGGCATTAAAAATTACCGAATTTGAAAATATAGATGACATAAACTCATAGAGAAAGTAAATTTAAAAAGAAAATGATAAATGACTTTTCTTCGAAAAGGAATTCGTTTCCAAGTTATTGATTATTTAATGTTTCAAAAATGCAATTTTAAGGGGGCCGTAATTCGAAAACCATACATCAAAATGTTGTTAAAGTTTGGATAAAGAGGTTCTGAAGCATGCTGATCATTAATGTTGCGTTGGTATTTTTGTAAAAAAATGACTAACATCTTTTTTTGAAAAATTAGGTTCATTTTTCTTCATAACGACGAATACCACTTTTAGATTTTTAAATATTTTACCGTGACACTATCTCCAAGTTTAAAAAAAATGGTATTGTTAGTAAGGGAGCTGTGATGTAGGAGTCATGAAAAGTGAGACATACTGTATATTGTATTCCTCTACTTTCTGCTTATCTTATACAGTAATATATTGATATTTAACTTCTATCCCTTTAATCTGCTGATCGCTCTATGATCGCGGCACTCTTCTAAAACTAATTAGGTGCTACAGATTATACCAAATTACAATATAAACCCTATTAATTGTATTTAAAATCAGAGTAGATTGTCAAAAGGATACATACTTTGGAAAACACGCAGTTATATACACATTATTTCGTCCTTAGGTAACTCTTATAATTACAATAAACCATTTTATTATTAACTTACTTTAATAACTTATTTAAATACGGAATAAAAACAAAATTATACTCTCTAGTACTACTGCCATAAATGTAGTTAATGTATATCGTTAACCTCTACGAACACACCTGCATCTGCACCATAAATTGTAACAATTTTAATCTGCTAAGTTAGCGCTAGCAGCTAAACACAGACGAAAACGAGCCAATCAAATCGTAAATTAAACGATAACGAACACTACCCTAATAGATCCCCTATAATTAGTACTAAAAAAAACGCAGCGAGCGGTAGTTGGCGTCTGATTCAAGACTACTTTGTTGCAGCCGCAATGATTGGGTGTTCTTCCGTAAATTGCAGGTGATTTTGTGGTGACACATTCGAGGAAGTTATCACTCACAAATAGGCGTTCGACAGGTATACGATACCCTGAAATAAGTGCAGAATCGGACACAACAAAACACTGTGTGCTCGTGATTTATCGATAGAGAAAATGGCGGGGTGTCTGACAGCAGATTTATGCCGATAGTCTAAGTAAACAAAGATGTTAAAAGTTTCAGAGTTACACATCAATAACCGTAAATTTACCAAATAATGATCTTTTGTTGTAAATGCCGCCCTAGATGAATAATTTTTAGACAGAAGAATGGTTATATTTAATTTGGTAACATTGTGCAACTATCTACAGACACTGAAATACACAGTGAAAAAATTCACGTAAAAATATAATAACGGCAACATACTGTAAGAAGCTAAAAAGGGAAATTAAACAGGTTAAATGGAACTTTTGACATTCAAAATATAAACGAGGCGACAGATTACCTAATAAACACAATAAAAACAGTTATTAATAAATGTTCATACAGTATTCATATAAAAGATAAAGATCGAAAACGAAAGGAATCGATAACAACAGGGTTGGTAAAATCAGTTAACAAAAGAGACAAATGCAAAAGAGATACTGGCAACATAACTTTAAATAATAAACATATTTTTTTATGTCCACGACATTTTAGAAGGAATAATTTAAAAAGTAATAATATTTGAGATGCGTACTCTAGATAGGGTTAGAAATAGATAAGTTGTCCCCCAATTTAGGGTGGATCGTCTTTTTCTTTCATCCCTAACGGGGACTTAAAGCTGGTTTTTCACTTTTAACTTGTAAACCCCTTAAATTGGGGGGGGGGAATTTTTCAGGTATCAATTTTTAACCTTATCTAGAGTACGCATGCCAAATATTATTACTTTAGAAATTATTTCTCCTAGTCAGTGTTGTTTAATCTAATTTACGTGTACTATTTATGAAAACCGATAAAATGAACTGATAAGAACCACTAAAACTAACTACTATAAAGAAAAAATAAAAATATAATAAATAATAAAATAATGCAAAAAATAATGCAATAAAATATAAAAATAATGCAAAAAATGTATGGAATCTCTTAAAGGAAATCAATAATAAAAAGCATGACTGCCAAATTAAGGAAATTAAATTTGAAGAGGGTGTATTGATATCAAATGAATATGAAAAAAGAAATTTATTCAACAATTACTATGCAGACGTAGGGAAAAATTTGTCTAAGAATATCGGAAGACAACCGTTTAATATACCCAAACATCCAACACAATTTTAATTTTTTCTGTGCCCTACAAACAAAAAAGAAGTTGTAAATATCATTAATGATCTAAAAATAATAAAACACCGGATATAGATGGCATTAAAGCAGAAGGAATAAAAGTAGTCGCTGAAGATATTGTAGAACAAATAGCATTCTTAATTAATAAAATATTTAACAGTGGCGTATGCCCCAACAAGTGCAAAGAAGGTATAATTAAACCACTTTTTAAAAAAGGTAGTAATGAACTATAGACGATATTACTCATAACAAATTTTACTAAAATATTTGAAAACTATTGAAGGTTAGGGTAAATGACTATATGAAAACAATTTAAGTTATTATCGGATATGCAATTTGGATTTAAATAACAAAAATCTACACAAGATGCCATTGCACAAGTAACTGCAAAAATATATAATGCTTTAGATGAAAGTAAACTAGCCTTATGTGTTTTTCATGACCTCACAAAGGCATAAAATGTAAACGTAAATCAAAATGGTTAGACAAAGTATAATTTTATGAACGCCCAATGGTTTTCTATTTACAAAATTGAAATTATTTTTTACTTTTTGGTGCAATTTGGTTTTAAAATAAAACTATTGTTTTTAAAAAAAAATTTTTAAATTAATTTTTAAGTTATAACGACATGAAAATTGCGATTTTAGCTCGAGAAAACAGATATTTCAAAATGGTTTATATCAAATAACTCGGAAAATATGACATCGAGCGAAAAAATGCTTTAAGCCTAAAAGAAAGCAGGAATGAATTTGTATTTCTTCAAATTTCCGTCAATTTCCTTCAAATTTCCTATTAATAGTATCAGAGATAGAATATATTGAAGTTGATGTCCGAAAGCTTGTGTGACGAAGTATTTAGTTTAAAGGTTATATAATTCAGTAACTGCGGCATTTACGTAAAAAATTTGACAAATCAAAATTAAAGATTATTAATTAAGCTTTCAAATAATTTTTAGTTTGTTTCTGTAGTATAAAAAAATAAAGAATTTATTACAGAAGCAATGCACATGTTCACATTTTTTAAATAAATATTTCACCATTTTCTTAATGTGATTATGGTGCGGGAGCTACTTGGCTTTTTCGGAAACTCACCGTTACAAGTATTTTCTATGCGTTGAATAATTCTATCGAACTTAAATAACGACAAAAAATACTTCTGGCATGTTAGCCCGTTGAGTTGGCCAATTGGCCATGGTTCATGATATAAAAATCAATGAAATTATGTCATCGTTATAAGGCTCATTTTTTTGTGTGTACACATTTTATGTTATATATTAATAAAAGGAAGAAAGAGTGGGCCGTCAGAAGGCGCAGCCAGAAATGTCAAAGTTGTAGAAAAATGGAGTTATATAACGTGATCGTTACAAGCTTTTTTTTTTAGGTTGAGCATATTTATTTCAATATTTTGAACACAAAAAAAATCCCACAAAGAAACTCCTGTCAGTAGGTTAGGTTGATATGTGAGTGGGCTAGTAACAGACGATCCACCACGACCATCTGATCTATTGTGGCTCACTTCTAATTATATTTCACCCAATAGGTTCAGCTTTTTGATAAAGCCGACTACCTTATTGGGTCCACCTTATTGTCCAGGTCCTCTGGCAGCAGTTGCCCTTTGCCAAAAAGTGAGAACCTGGTTCTTTCTGCAGCAGGATAGGTATATAAAACGTGCGCTGCCGTTTCATCTTCCTCCAAACACAGTTGACATTCAGTGTTGTCCGCTATTCCGAGTCTGTGTAGGTGGTGATTACGTCTGCCGTGCCCAGTAGGGTGGCCCATCTCTATAGGGGGTGAATTTTTTTTGCGTATTTTTTAAGTCTCACCCCACGAAAATATACTATTATACTAGGAATAATTTATGTCAAAGTTTCAGATAATTCGGTGAACGGTAACCCGTGCCGCATTCAGGTAGAAATTTGTAGATAAGATTTTATTACGGTAACCCGTGCTGCATTCAGGTAGAAATTTGTAGATAAGATTTTATTACGGTAATACACTTAAATTCTACTTAAAATACAAATATCTACCTCTTTTCTCATAATGTTTTATTGGTGTAATTATTTCCTAGAAATTATTTGTTTTGGAAGTTTGGAAATATAATGCACCTACGGTAGGTTTTTATGTCAGTTTGCAATTGTGTTTTACAGTGGTGACATTATAAGTTCTAGCATACGTTCCTTTTTGAAAAAACATTTAACGATAGCTGATGTTAGATCCTTACGAAAGGATACTTTCATTTACTTAGTTGGACACTATTCGTCACAAATCATTGGCAATAAATTGCCGTCTAATAGACAAGTATTACAAGTGCTCTTTTATAACATTCGTGAAGTGAAGCTAAGTGTACATGAAAGTGCTAAATTAACAATAAAAGAGGTGTCAGTTTTTTGGGATAAAGCTCGCATTCCGACACGTCAGGATTTTCATTGTGTTAAACAACTAGATAAACTTTATGCAGAGTGGAGGAACTTACAAAAATCGGCTAAAAGGGCCAGTGCGGGAGTAGAGAAAAAAATATCGTTGAAAAATTGGACGATCTCTTTGACATTTCTCATGCAAATGTATTGGAGTTGATGAAAATAGATGAAGATAAGCAGTTTTTAATTAACCAAAGAAAAAAGGGACGTCCTGGATTTATGCATGGTATTGATTACCAACTTGCTTCTCAAGAAAAATCAGCTGAGGAGAAATTACAGAAATTATCCGAACGAATGCAACGAAGTCAACAAGAAAAAGCTAGATTAGAGGAAACAGTCACCTGTCCATCACCAAGTAGTAATTCAGCCGACTCCAACGAAAATGAAGATGAAATAATCGAAGCCCAAGAAGAGTTGTTACAAGACCAGCCTGGCCCGTCACAGCCAAAAAAGAGGAGATTGTATGGAACATGTAACATCATCACACCAAAAATAGCCGCTGCATTTGATGCTTGCAAAATAAGCGACAGGTATGGAGTCCATATTTTGACGGCAGTAGCAGAAGCACTAGGACATGACACCACATCTTTGTCCATCAGCAGAACCACACTTAGCGCTCTAGACAACGCATCCGCGAAGAAAGAGCTGAAATATTAAAAACTGCCTTCGGTAATTCTGAATTGCCGGTCCCAGTCATCCATTGGGATGGTAAACTTTTACCTTCTCTCACTGGAATGGGAAATATCGATAGACTTGTTATCTTAGTTACTAGTGGAGATATTGAACAACTACTTGGAGTACCAGCTTTGCCCAATTCAACTGGAAGAGAACAGACTGAAGCAGTTTATGATGTGCTTTGTGAATGGAATTTGGACGAAAAGGTAATAGCTTTGTGTTGTGATACAACAGCATCAAATATGGGTTATATAAATGGGGCAGCCACACTATTGCAATGAAAATTAGAAAGAGATATTCTATATTTTCCTTGTAGACATCATATTTTTGAAGTGGTTTTGAGAAGTGTGTTTGATACAAAAATGCCTTCCTCATCTGGTCCAAATGTGCCACTATTTAAACGTTTTAGGGAATTTTTGCCTAAAATAGATCAAAATAAACTAAAAACTGGATTTCAGGTATCAAAAATTAAACACATTTTACAACCAGTTAAAGCCGAAATTGTAAAGTTTCTAAATGCAGCTTTAACTTTGCAACAGTCTCGTGATGATTATAAAGAATTTTTAATGCTTTCTAAACTTTTTGTTGAAGAAGAGCCCACTCACACGACATTCTATCAACCAGGGGCATTTCATCATGCACGTTGGATGGCCAAAGCCATTTACTGTCTAAAAATATTTTTTTTCCAAGATCAGTTCCAACTAACTAAAAAAGAAAAAATAGGTATTGAAGATATATGTCTCTTTATTGTAAAGGTTTATGTAAAGGCCTGGTTTACAGCGTCATTTGCTAGTAAAGCACCGCTTCATGACTTAGACTTTTGTAAAGAACTCATTAATTATCAAAATATTGACAAAGAAATATCTCAAGCCGCAAGTAGGAAAATAGTGAACCATTTGTGGTACCTTAATTCAGTAAATGTTGGCTTATCTTTCTTTGATGACGATATTTCAGTTACCACTAAAAGAGAAATGGTTAAAGCTTTGAATAGGAAAGCACCAAATCAAGAGGGTATTAAACAACTTATGATTAGTAACATTACTGACGTTGAAAACAAGGAAATTCAGGACTTCATATGCGAGAACACTAAACAGTTTTTTCAAAAATTAGGTTTGTCTATGGAATTTTTGGAAAATGATCCAACAACATGGAGGGAAAATGAAAGTTATACCCGATGTTTCAATATTGTAAACAAAATTAAAGTTGTAAATGGCTGAGAGAGGAATCAAACTTATTACTGACGATAATGACATTTTAACAAAAAATGAAGACCAAAAACAGTTTTTACTCCAAGTTGTAAATGATTATAAATCACAGTTTCCAAATGTAAAAAAGAAACCCTGTCGCATGCGTTGGCCTAGTGCAAAAAATATTGTTTTTATTACTATATGTCTTGTAGATTTAGGATAATATTTGGTACTATGTATGAAAAAAACGTTTCATAATAAAATACACAAAGATAAAACGAGAGTTTCATTTCGAAAACTTCTAGTCTAGTTTTCTTAGACTACGAATTTACAGTAGTATGACACATGTCATAGTCACAACAGATAATGTCTTTGATATTTGTATGACTTGATTAGTCATTCTAAAGGTAAATGTTGCTGATTAAAAAAAAAAAACAATGCATCGACCAAAGAATGTAAATAATTCCATTTATTTTTATTATTGCATAATAATGCATTCTGCGGCACCCCTTGCCTTCAATTTGCCTCAATAATATTTTGAGGGGACTGTTTTTTCTTCAAATGGAACCATTTGCAGGGGTGAGAAATAAAAAATTTCGATTTCGAAAAAGATGGGCCACCCTAGTGCCCAGTGTATAGGCCAACTAGAGTAACTAATAGTAACCTATTGAGCTCTAATAGTCCTGTCAGTAAGGCTGGCCAGAAAGGAAATATTTAGAATTTTTTAAGAAAATTAGATTTTTTTCGCAACATTTTCTATTTGGTTAGCCTTACTGACAGGAGTTTCTTTCTGGGAATTTTTTTCTGTGTTTAAAACATTTAAACACATATAAATATATATATATAAATATCTCAAGTTCATAAAACGATGACGTGCCGAAAAAGCCACCTATCTCTCACTCTATAAGTGATTGAAACAAATAATTCTCAAATACCACTTTTCCTTAATACACAGCTCTACTTAGATGCAAAAAATATTTTGCCTTTTTAAAAATTGCACTTTAAATCATAAAAGTGTTTTCAATAACAAGTAAAATTTTTGAATTCTTTACAAATATCTTAAATAATATTAGTTAGAAAATGATAAAGGCCAGAAAGAATTCGGTATTAATTTTCTTTTTTCTTCTTCTAATTTTTGTAAAATAAAATGTTTCGAAGATATAGAACTTTGAAGATGATGTCCGAACGTTTATGGAATGAAGTATTTAGTTTAAATGTTAAATATTTTAGAAACTATTTCACTTCCGTCAAAAAGGTCGTGCATAAAAATTAAAGGTTATTAATTAAACTTTCATGCGATTTTTCTGTAGAATCAAAAATAAAGAAGTTACGGCCGAAACAATGTGCGTCTTCACACATTCTTAATAAAAATGTCTCCATTTTGTTGTTGTTTTGTTTGTTTTTTTGTTCGTTTGAAGCACTTCTTTTATAAAAAATTTCATCTGCCATATGGTCATTTTGAATTTTTTTTGTTTTGAATTTAGAATCGTAATCAGCAAATCCAAAAATATAAGTATCTTGTCTAAAAGTAAAATTATTGCAGTTACTTTGGATTAATTATTAAGTTACAATTGTTTCCTGAATTTTTCAATAAAATATTAAACACACAAAGATCGTTAAATTATAAATAGTAAACATTTTAACATTTGGTCTTAGCAATAGAATGCAAAAAATGGCATGAAAATTTATTCAACAGTGACCTCGTTCGGCATTTTTTACGCCTAACAACTCTCCACTACACATTAAATCACAATTTTATTTTCTACCCCCTTTAATAATGGGTTGGGGATAATAGTAATGGGGTTGATAGTAGAGGTGGCTCGTGCCAACAAATTTTTAATCTTGGCTTCTCGTACATATACTAAATTCTAATTTTATAGACTTTTACTTGCTGGCTTTACCTATTTACCCCCATTTACCCTCCAACCCCTCAATGGAATGAGATCAAATATAATGTAATTCCTGATCTCGTTATGATACTAAAATTCAATATACTATGATACTAAAATTCAAGTCAATATCATAAATAATACAGGGAAATTAGCCAAAAAAAGGAGGAAACGTGTACAAAATTAATAAAAATCTGAATTTTTACAGCCGTTCTTTGCGGTGTTTTAAACCCAAATCCACAAATGTCCCTTGCTTCCTATACCGTGCGTCCTATTCGGATGCACATGAAACATTATTATTATTATTATGGACAATATTCTCCGAAATGAGGTGGCGGTGAAAGGAATAACAGACATGAGACAATAGACCGGGCCCGGATTTTAAAGAGCAGATATTTTTTGACACGTACGCATATAGGTAGACTTCGTCGCGGTCCAATGCATAGGGAGCGAGATATTCGCGGAAAACCATTTTTTTTTAATTTCGACCTTGAATATCTCGAAAAGGGTGAGGTTTTGGGAAAAGATGCAAAATACCAATCTTGTAGATAATTCAATTCTCTACAACTTTTATGTTAACTGTATTACTCTCCGATTTTTTTGCCGCGAGATATTCGCGAAGAACCATGTTTTTGAAACTTTGACCTTGAATATCTCGAAAAGGGGGGCAGGGGGTTGGGTAAAAATAAAAAACGACTTGTAGATAATTTAGTTCTCTACAACTTTCATATTGACCTCATGGGCATCCGATGCATACGACGCGAGATATTTGCAAAAAATTTTGACCTTCAATATCTTGAGTAGCCATGTTGGGATTTTTGTGTTTTTTCTGGATTTGGGTCTGGAACACCTCAAAGAACGCCTGTGCAAAAATTCAGATTTTAACTAATTTTGTCTAGGTCAAATGCTAATTTTCCTAGACTAAAACTGTTCCAGAGTAATCGTGCGCACAAGAGAAGTTACAAACAGAACGATAAACAAACCGATAGACAGACAGAATTTTTTGCTCAAACTTAAAATCTCGCGTTTCATGATGTTCTAAGCCTATTTAGGCAAAAAATTTTCTATTTCTTTTTACCGTTACTATACTTCCACTCCACTACGTAAATGTGGGGGTAATTAAGGTTCGTAATATACATTTGATTTATAGTGATTAAAATTTATCGCAATGGTTGTGCTAAGTTTAAAATACATTTTGTTTCAGGTTTATTGGCTTTACGAAGTATGTGGTTAGGTACCTATTAACAAAAAGTAGGAGAAAAGTTGAAATAGAACCTCAACTGACCAGACTACATTAACGAAACAAAGCTTTGTGACGAATGAAGATGTCAAAGATATCAATGGCCTAACAAAAGGTAACCGATGGACCGTAACAATTGAAAATTTCCAGAGGGTTGATTCATCTCATTGTCGGTAATAACATTTTTGCTCCTGTCAATAATGTAAAACAGACTGGTGTGAGATTGCCGTTTACCAAGAATACCTTAACCGGAGTAATTTTAATTAAAATTATTTATATCATATTTGATTCTTTAGTGTGCATATAATTAGGTAAGAATGGTGAACCTAAAAAGTAAAAATTGCGGTCGACAATTACCCACTACAAATACTTTCTGCATTGATGTTCCGTTATTAGATAGGGAGCTGGCGCGCTGGCGGAAGTAATATGTAATAAAAGTTTTGTTGATGCGAATAGGAAAATCAAGGTTACGAGCTCGGATGTAGCTGATTTTTCGAAAAAGTGATTTTAAAAATTGCAAAAAAACTCTTTTATATTATTTGTTCCTGTCTAACGTTTATTTATTTTGGTAAATTAACTGCATACATACCAAAACGACCTTAATTGAACGGTAATAAAAATATTTTGTTTGAATATCGGGAAAGTGCATAGCGGTTACATAGGAGACCATCTAATTGCAGTAGTCTACTAGTACGATTTAGATTTGGGTGTAAATTAGAACAAAACCTTATGGTTAATTAATTAATTAATTAAATAATTTATTTTCCAGATAATACAAAATTGTATAGGAATAGTCAATAGCAACTACAAGTAAAAAATACAAGTAAATAAAAGAGAAACACATTACACAAGTAATAAAAAAGGTCAACTGTATTAAATTAGGTGTAAGATAAAAATCCGATAGTGTGTAAAAACATCGTTCTAACAAAAACGACTACTTTTAAATAAATTATCCGGAGACCGAGACCTTCGAAATATGCAAAATAAAAGTGCTCTATGCAACTTGCGAACACATAAAAACTGAAGTCATATTCGAATTCGAAAATGGAGGTCGCGATTTGATTTGGAATTGCGAAATAGGAGAAATTTGCACTTTTCCACTTTTCTCTGAAATTCCGCGAAAATACAATATTTTATATTTCTCATCCCATAGCTTTATTAATAACAATTAACTCGGCTTGAAAATTTGGACACATATATTTCGAAATATGATGAATCGATTGCCATACATAAAATTATACTAAAGATAAATTATTTGGTGGAAGAAGAAATATTTTCGCCCGAGTTCACATGAAATTTCCAGTAGCGACATTGAAAAAGTCTGTATCGAGGAAGATTTTTTATTATTGGAGATAGAATACTAGTATAAACGAGTGAAATGTAGTTTAAGGTATGAATTAATTTTTGAAAAACATAAAATCGTTGTTTACAACAGTTTGGTGGTCATAAAAGTGTAATAAGCTTGAGCGTTGTAAGCTCTGCATTAAATTCTGGGTGCATCACTCACCAGACAGCGTAGATAACATGAAATGACACGGTTCGGTATTCGTTTCCAGATGTACGTAAAGTAATATTGATAATATTATACTGGGTAATAGAATTCTGCAGTAGCACACAATAAATACATTTTTATTCGATATATATACACTTGCCTTCGCATAAACAGCGTATGGAACAAAGTACATTTGCTTTAGCACAGGAACAAGTTGTTTAGAAAATCTGGCTTCACATTAATTGTCTTCGTGATTGACATTATGTTGCTGTCTGTCTTGTGCCATCCAAATTCAAAAAGGTTTGGTATTTTTGGCTGAACGAAATAGGCAGTTTTGTAAAAAAAAATTGTATAACGAATTCGGTATAGTTTTAGAAGCAGATTCTTTAGTAATTTCTATGTTATGAACTGCAGATTTACATAACTAAATATCTGTTTTTAAGACTTTAGCAAGATGGTAGATGTCAGACTGTAAGTGACAAGAAGAATTGGTGTGTTCGGCAACATCCTTCGTATCTGATGACTGAGATGTGCTCTCTTCTGGCACGTTCAACAATTTCATTTTTGCCGTTGAACAAACATAACTAGACAACTTTGAATCCCTTGCAGTTATTAGTAATTTATTTGCAAAATGTTAGTTTAACTTCTTTGAAATCTCATCTGAACTTGGATATGATTCAGTCCAATAGATGTTGTATTTAGTGGCATCTGTATGAAGAAGGTGGCGAATTTGAGTTATTGTTAAAACTTTACCAATAAATTTTTTTCTAATTTTAATAAGACTTGCAAAAACAAGTCTTTAAATTGAAGAATATTAGCTTTGTTTTGTTTCTTTGAAGTATTAGTTTAAAAAAATATCTAACATACATAAATTGTGATATTTCAAATCATTTGCTGTCATGTCTATGCAACTGTCGCCGAATCCTTTAATTCTATATAGTATTTCTTCGTCGTTTAACTCCTTAGCTTTCTGGAAAATTTCATTTTGCCGGTTAAATGACCCTACATACAGTTGCTTTCGGTTACCTTTAATGTCGCGTTCTTAATCGCAAATTTGACATTTTTTTAGTAATGCCTTTATTGTCGGCATTTTTCGTAGGAACATGTATGTCTTGATAAAAAATCCTCATATACGATCTTCTACATTTGGTGTGATAAACGGGATTCTAAGAAATAAAAAATCCTTATTTTCCGAATGAGCTCCCAATGCTACTGATATATTGTCCGATTTAAATGACGCCGAGTGTAATAGTTATGTATAGTTTTCTTCTGTAACATTTTAAACAGTTTCTGAAGTTCGTGCCTGACCCAATACACTGATCAAAGTCAATGTTGACCACAGATAGAGCTAAAAAATTATATTTAAGAATGTGCACGTTTACATTAAAAATTTCTCACCCGATCTCTCCATGTTAAACCAATACGGTGAATCATAAACCACTTGAAATTATATTGAGGGTATTATGTATTTTTTTTTAAACAACAATGTTTACAATAATGTAAAAAATAACAGCAGTGAACTATAACAATCCTTACTCACATAGAACGTATTCAAATGAAAACTATCTGCTGCCCGATACGGTTAGGAATTGCGAGCCAGAGCGCCGCGCATTACACGGCCTTTTTCTCACTTAATATACATTTTATGAAAAAAACGATCCAAATAAAAAAACTTTCTCATTCCATTAGCTACAGCTTACTCGATTACAGTATGCAGTTATTTTGAAAAATAAAAAAGTTACCTCGATCCACACTTTATCGCTGTAAAGTATACAAAAGTACTGTCCCTTTCATTAATAATTATTTATTTTTCAGTCATATCAAAACATATATTGTTTTCGCATACACCATTGGAAAGCGAAAGCTTTGAGTATTGCAGTACCATAATATCAATTTTTTATGACAACGAATAACAGATATAGAGAAGTGGGAACATTAAAAATGCGAAAATAGTGATTTCCGTAAAAAGCATAAAAAAGTGCAATTTTTTCCAATTTCGCAATTCCAAAACAAATCGCGACCTCAAAAATATGTTTTGTGAGGTGTTTTTACATGGGAATCAACTGCCTGTTTTTGTATGTTCGAGAGTTGCATAACATGTGTCGAATTCAGTATGTAAGATTGTGGGTGACATAGTTGAAGGCCATGAAGAAGGTAAACATACTGCAATTACGCTGTGTGATCTCAGCAATGCCTTCAACTGTGTCTCTCATACTCTCATCATCGAAAAGTTTACTTTTTATGGAGTCGGGGGTATACCGTTGTCTCTGTTAAAGTCATATCTGGAGATTAGGCAACAATGCGTCTCACAAAACAATTGACATCTTATTTTGATGAATAAAACATGAAGTGCCTCAGGGATCTGTGCTGGGACCTCTACTGCTTATAATTTATGTAAACGATTTATTGTATTACTTATTCCCTAGCAGTATTGTTATGTCAGCTGATGACGCAACTCTTACAGCTAGTGCCAAGAATATTAACAGTTTACAAAATATCATTGACGAAACTGAAGGTCGAGTAGAACTTTGGTATAATGCTAATGCACTCAAACTAAATCGTGACAAAACAAACAACTATTTTTTTCCACCGGATATGAAGTAACGAGGGGAGAAAGTGTCAATTTACTCTATAGTTCTTGATGATACTTTAAGTTGAAGCAATTATATTGAGCAACTCAGTAATAAGCTATCAAGTTATTTATTTCTTTTACGAAGATTAGGAACTGTTCTACAACTACACTCTTTGATGTTTAATCCACCTCCAAAATAAGCTATGCGGTTATACTCTGGGGAACTCGAGCAGCGCTGTAAAAATATTTAGAGAACAGAAAAGGTAAATAAGAATTATAACAAGAGCAGGTTTCAGAGAACACTGTCAGCCGTTATTTATTAAATATGGCATAATGCCCATTCCTTGCCTATATATTTACTACTCTCTTTTAGAGATTCATAAATATAAGAATGTGTATGTAACTCCCTCTGAGCTACATAACTACAACACGAGGTCGGCCAATTTGTTAAAACCTCCTAAATATCGCCTAAAAAATCAATTAAAAACTCATTAAACTTGAACTTATATAATAAATTACCTGAAAATATAAAACAACAAAATTTTCACAAATTTAATTTATCGTTAGAAACCATATCTTGAAATTTTGTATCTATACAACTGAAGATTTTATGATTACCATGACTACTATGTAATATACTGTGTAACTGACGTCGTAAGTTTTAAGGCAGTTTTTTATTTATTATAGTACAAGATGCGGCATAAGAAGTTAATACTCTCATCTGTTATTCATATAAGAAATAGTTTTTATGAAAAATAACATGTAGGCTAATAGATCGCGACTAGGTTGCCTAGCCATATCTTGACCCCATGACATTTAATTTGAAAAAAATTAATTAATTTTTTCTTTTTTTTTGTCAGGCGAAATCGAAATTTTGTCTTAAACGTATATAGCAGCGAAACCATTAATCCTACAGGAATTTTTCAACAAAGCAAATTTATCATCGTTTTATAATCTTTCTAATAGATCCTTACCAGTTTTTTCCTAGAACCAGCGTTTATCTAGATATTCGCAAGAGATGAGAAAAAATAAGTTTCCTTGAAAAATGTAAATTTCCAGTTGTATCGCTCCTAACGTCCTTATTTTTTGTCGTAGGGCTTATTAAATTCTCTACAAATTCGTTAGGTTATATATTCTTGCCGTAGGAGACACCGTTTAGGAGTTATGGACGTTTTAGCAAAGAAGTACAAGACACCGCAATCTTAAAATGCCCGCCGGGCCCAAACCAAAAATTTAGAACGCGGCAAAACTTTCCTCACAGTATGTAGTTTTCCGTTGGGAGTTTTTATTTTTGAACGATCTCTCACGGATTCCCAGTTACGGGCGAAAAACTATTTTCAGAGATGCGGAATCCGAAGGGAAATTTTCACTTGTAATCTCCCTAGTGCTTGAATTCTTTCGGGAAATTTTTTTGAGGGCCGAATTTTTTGACAATCTTACCGAGGTGTTAGCCGAGGGAAATTTGCTTTAAAAATTCGTGAGCAAGAAAATATTTCCGGATTTTTAATTCAAGAGCGAGGGAGATTCGGTAAGAAAATTTTAGACCAAAATTACTTGACAAACTTTAGAAATGTTTGCAAAATCTTGTAGGCTGGTGCCGGTGTTAGATTAATTTTTTTGGTTTTTATTTTTTTATGTGGTTTCCTCATATCTTAGTAAAATGAAATATTTAATAGTAGATAAAATATGGAATAATGCGAGTGAAGTAAAATTAAAACAAGTTTAGTATACTTATTTCTTATATTCCCTACGCTCTAGTCGCATAAAAATAGCGAATTAATATTGGTCATAATAATTTATTTCTTATGCAATCTTTACACTACAGTAAAGGGAAACCAAGATGAAATGATATTTGCTGTGATTTAAAGTCGTGACAAATAATATCCCCTAAAAAAATCGCTAATAGCCATGGAATCACAAGTCTCTTGGAATATGTCATAAAACTGCTCTGTGCTTTATTTTCTGAGGAAAGAAGATGTTCAAGTGGAATTTTTAAAGCATTTGGAATTAGTTAATGATGTAAGGAAACATAGTAAGCCAGAATTATATTAATTCAATTTAAAATAAATATAAATATATTTTTCATAATATAAACGCCATTGTCTAATCATTGTTGTCAAACCAGGGAAATTTCCACTTATTAATCACATAGGTAGGTGCTCATGGGTAAGTAAGATTTCCAAAAAATGTGATGGTTGTCATAGAAACAATGACAAAATAAACGTGTCCGATTGGCTAATAATGATTGGTATACAGTTTTCGTCGAAATTTCGACATCTAAATATACTCATATTTTCAAAAATACGATACCGCGATGCCCGTACTATGTCGATACCGAAAAAGGAAGACTTATAGTTGATCCGCATCGTAAATCGCACGCCGAAATTCGAAAATTCGGGCCGACACGAACGAATCAAAATTGACATTTTTGACGTTTCTCGATCGCGATTTTGTGTTAGAAGAGTGTCTTTCGCCATCTCTTTCCGTCCCAAAAAAATAGATAGTCGACTTTCCTCCGTTAATAACTGATCAACCATAAATAATACAACAACGAAAGATAACCTAACAGATGTAGAATTCTAAATCGACCTGCACCTGTCCCGATCCCGGCAGATATGTTTTAAAAAAAGCCTTTGTTAATGCAAATTCGCAAAGAGTAAGGAGTACAGACGTGTAGAATTTTACTTCAAAAACCCGTTACCACAGTCGAACTGTCTTTTATTTTTTGCCCTACGACAAAAAATAAGGACACTAGGAGCGATACAACTGGAAATTTACATATTTCAAGGAAACGTGTTTTTTCCTCATCTCTTGCGAATATCTAAATAAACGTTGGTTCTAGGAAAAAACTGGTAGGGATCTACTAGAAAGATTATAAAATGATGATGAATTTGCTTCGTTGAAAAATTCTTGTACGATTAATGGTTTCGCTGCTATATACGTTTAAAAATTTCGATTTCGCCTGACAACAATTTTCAAATTAAATGTCATGGGGTCAAGATATAGCTAGGCAACCTAGTCAAGATCTATTAGCCTACATGTTATCTTTTCTATAAACTATTTCTTAATATCTGAATAACAGATGAGGGTATTAATTTCTTATACCGGATCTTAGACTATTATATTATCCTTGTTTTTTACATTTTATGTCTGTTTTATAAACTTGTATTATGTTTTACATTTCATTTTTAATATTGTATGTATATTATTTATAGATGATGCAAAGTAGTGACTTGCTACAAATGTATTTGTATATGTAAAGTAGTCAAATAAACGTCTATCTATAGATTTGAACTTTGCCTTGTACCCAAAATGTATTAAATTAATATCCGTACAGGGCGAGCGTAGAGGCGACTTCAATGTGAATATCAGTCGATATTCCGTTGAAACAACGTCGAGCGCGGTTAGTACTTGGATGGGCTCCCATCTTGAGAAATACAGCGTTCTCGTCCCACCTTCTAGAGGCTTGTATATCAGTGTATACTCGGAAGTTACGTAATTTCAGACGAGGATTACGTAGTGGATATACCATCCTTCGGAGGGGATGTAAAGCAGGCGGTCCCTTGTCTATTAAATGTTAGGCAAGTAAAAGATCCCTACTCTTCTTAAGGGAAGAGGTTCGGCAAAATTTCCAGGTTGGGGTAGCTCGTCTCCTGGCGTCGGTGATAGGCCCTGGTAGCGGAAATAGGCCGACGTTAAACAGTCAAAAAAAAAAATAATAAAATAATATCCGTAGAAAAACGATAGTTGGCAAATAAAGACGTTCATTATTAGCATTATTACTAAATAGTATGGACAAAACATAAAGAATTCTACTTAAGGCGACCGATCTCACTGATGATAATATTACCAACAATATTAATCAAACTTAATGCTAATTTTATTCATTCTGGTTATTATAGGGCATGATTTTTTTACTACCGACACAACGCACTTGTATATGTAACTTTTATTAATAAAAGGAGAGTTTGTGTTTGACAGGTTATTACGGTTTTGGTTATATTACGTATAAATTAAGTATATGACTGAATTAGTGTGATAAGTAGATTTCATATTTTAGTGGCATTAAATATTATCTTTAAAAGTTATCAAGAAAATTTGAGTGAACATATTTTCATATATACATAAACTTTTGGATATTTTTCAAGTTTTGTAATGATATTACATTTCAGTTTTAAAGCTTCCGCTTATAAACTGCTTTCACATAAAACGAAGTTCGGAATTAATTAGGAACATGAATCGACTGAGAATGCTAATAAGGTAAAATGCTCATATTATATATGAATTAAAAATTTTGTCCTGTCATTATTGTTGTTCCTCCTTATTCATTATCCCACTTTATGTTGATTTCATGATGGACTTGATCTTAAGTTTACCAAATTTATCTTGAAATTATTCATGATGCCAAACAAAGAATTCTAATTTATATTTCATATTTTTTTGATTTTCAAGACATAAAATTGGCATAATGTAATTGATTTTAATCATGAAATATACTTCACCTAACATGGCTTGATAATAGCGTTTAAGAAAGAATACCTAATGTTAAAAAAAGTCGGATTTTTGCCCCTCTGGTAAAAGTAACTCGATAGCATAAAATAGTTGTTTTGGTTCTAAAATAACTTAAATAAATACTTATTTAGTCGAAAACAGTCGGGAACATTTATTAAATGCGCTATATAACCGGTAGGATAAAAAGTCCCGGAACAGTCAAAAAGCTATCCAATGATGTCAAATTCGATCCCCTACCCCCACCCTCTGAGGGTGAGGTGGGGAGCAACTTTGAAATCATAAATGGAAACCCCCGTTTTTTATATTGCAGATTCGGATTCTACGCTACAAAATACGTATTTGTCTGAATATTTTTTTTTTCGCGATTCGCGATAGATGGCGTAATCGCAAAAAATAAGATTTTTCACAATTTTCGCGAAATACACATCGGATTCAATATGATACTCCATTTCACTAGTTCCATTTTACAATGTTCATTTTATTTCCAGTTTTCGAGGAGACTAGAGCTCAATTTGCACTTCCACTTGATTTTAAGATCCATCTGCTGAGTTTACCCACCACTATTTTGTCGTTTTCCGTTCATCCACTAATTATTTTGCAAAATTTGTTGGTGATGCTCTAGCGTTATCGCTATAAATAAAATTAAAATGGAAGTAAATATACTTATATTTGTTTTTAATACATGTTCATATTGGAACAAATTTTAAATTATTAAAATAAATGCGTAATTTGTCAATGAAATAAGGAATATCTGGGGAATTATACGATTCAACGAAAAATTCGCCAGGTAAACGAAGGGTTTGACCATATATGAGTTCAGCAGGTGAACATTGCAGATCTTCCTTGGGAGTTGTTCTAAATGCTAATAAAATGATGGGTAATTCATCTGTCCAATGTGATGTATTGGCTCTAGCTAACAAGGAAGTTTTAAGTGAGCGATGAAATCTTTCAATTAAAGAGTTGCCTTCTGGGTGATATGGAGTTGTACGTATTCTATGAAAACCTAAAAACTTTGCAAATTCATTAAATAATCTTGACTCGAATTGTACTCCTTGATCAGTCGTTACTGACAAGGGAACACCGAATCGACAAACAAAGTTTTGAAATAAAGTACGCGCAACTGTTTCTGCTGTGATGTCGCGAAGAGGGTACGCTTCCGGCCACCTAGTGAATCGTTCAATCACCGTAAGAATGTAAGAGTTACCTTTGGATGGAGGTAATGGTCCTACCAAATCTATGTGGATGTGGTCGAATCTGATTTTCGGAATGGTGAAGTTCCCGAGAGCACTTCGCGTATGTCGACTGACTTTGACAGCTTGACAGTTAATGCACGATTTTGACCATAAATTGCAATCTGTGTTCATTTTCGGCCAAAAATAGTTATTTGAAATCAACAGTCTAGTGGCTTTAATACCAGGATGAGATAAGTTGTGAAAAATATCGAATATCGTTCGTCTGTAAACAAGTGGAACAAAAGGTCTGACTTTTGCACGAGAAACATCACACCAAATAAAATCATTTGAATCTGGAATTTGTATCTTTTTTAAAATGAAATTGGTTTTAGTTAGTGATGATTTATCTGACAATAAATAGTTGAGATTTGAATCTTTCTCCTGAGCTTCACTAAGCAACTTTAGGTCAAAGTTAACATTAAGGAAGGGAGAATTTTTAAGTTGAAGTGGTAAAATATCTTGTTTTAAGGAAGAAGTGTCGTAAATACGTGACAAACTGTCAGCTATTACATTATGTTTTCCTTTAACATGTTGTATTTTACAAGAAAATTGAGCTATGTATTCTAAATGACGTATTTGACGAGGAGATCTTTCTGCTTTTGTGAATAAAGCGTTGATTAAAGGTTTGTGATCTGTAAAACAATTAAACTTTCGACCTTCAAGTATAAACTTAAAATGTTTAATTGCAGTATATAATGATAAAAGTTCTTTGTCAAAAATCGAATAATTGGTTTGTGCTGTGGTTAATTTACGGGAAAAGAATGCTAAAGGAGCAAGAAATCCCTTATTATCTTTTTGCTCTAAAACTGCACCCATGGCAAGGTTAGAACAATCGACTGAGAGAGATAAGATAGTATCGTCATTATTGCAAGGATGAGCTAAAACTACTGCATTACTTATTGCATCTTTGGCTTTCGAAAATGCGTCTAAACATTGATCAGGCCAACTATTTATCTTTGTAATTTTATCATGAGATAAACTGTTACAAAGAGAATATAGGGGAAATAATATTTCAGCAAAATGAGGTATGAAACGATGATAAAAATTCACCATACCTATGAAACGTTGTAGTTGTTTGAGAGTTGTCGGTAAAGGGAAATTATTAATGACTTCGACTCTCTCAGTTGATGGTAAAATACCTGATGAAGAGATGTGATGACCTAAAAAGGTTAAATTGTCAACTCCTAAGATACATTTAGATGGTTTAATGTTAATTCCGTATGTGTCTAATCTCTTGAAAACCTTTTCCAAATGTTCCAAATGTTGCACATCTGATTGACTTGCGACTAATATGTCATCCAAATAGACGAAAACGAAAGGTAAATTGACAAGTACTTCATTCATAAAACGTTGGAAAGTTTGACCGGCATTGCGTAGACCAAAAGGCATGCGGGAAAATTCAAACAGTCCGAATGGAGTTGTTATAGCTGTCTTATAAACGTCATTTTCAGCGACAGGTATCTGATGGTACGCTCGCACTAAATCAATCTTGGAGAAAATAGTGCAGCCGTGCAACTGAGAGCTAAAGTCGTGGATATGAGGTAATGGATATCTGTCTGGAATGGTAATCGTATTTAGTTGTCGATAATCTCCACAAGGTCTCCAGTCATTCTCTTTTTTCGCCACTAGATGGAGTGGAGAGGAAACTTGAGAAGATGATGGTTTGCAGATACCTAATTCTACCATGTTATTAAATTCTGTTTGAGCTATTTTAAATTTAAGATTGTCTAATCTACGAGGTCGTGAAAAAGGTAAATGACCTTCAGTAACTATATGATGTACAATAGAATGTTTAATAGGTAAATTGTAATCTGGGGAACTAATTAAATTAGGAAATTGTAAAAGTAATTTGTTATATTTATCTGTCAAAGGAAATAATTTAAGTGAATCTAATCTACAATTGTCTAAAGGACTATTTTTAATAAAACAATTAACTGACAAATTAGTCTTGTTATCAATTATTCGAGCTCCTTTAAGATCGACAACTAAACCAAAATGAGACAAGAAATCTGCTCCGACTATCGGTATGTCAACGTCTGCTATATTGAAAACGAAAGGAAATAATCTACGTAAGTTTAGATTGACTTTTAACAATTTCTTACCGTATGTAAAAATGGTTGAACCGTTAGCCGCGGTTAATATCGTATCGAAATTCTTTTTTAAATCTGTGAAAGCATTGCGTGGCACCACAGATAAATCGGCACCAGTGTCAATTAGGAAGTTCAGGTTGTTAGATCTATCGTAAATAAAAAGTCGCCGACGTTTGCTGTTAGAAATGTCAAAATCAGACGTCATAGAATTATCAAACTTCAGTCATCTTTGAGAATTATCAGATTTTTTACAATTCTTACTGAATTTGCACCATTCACCTCCACAACGATAGGCATTGGCACCATAAAGTTGATGGTAGTAACAAATAGTATTGTCTGTACGATCAAATTTATTGGAAACATTATTACGGCTGGGTGAACGATTGCGATTAGTGGTACGAGTTTGTGAATTGCTTCTACTTTTACAATTGTTGCAGCATGAAGTAGAAGGTTGAGGCTCGAAGGATTGATTGGAAAGTCTGGATTCTAAAGAGTTTAATCGAGAATTAAAAATTTCTTGTTTTTGTAATACTTGATTAATTGAATCATGGAAAGTGGTTGAAAAATTTTTGATAGTGGTAGTTAAATCTGATAAAGGGGTTGACTCAGATTCAAGAGGATTTTTGGAGTACGATGCAACCATTGAATTTTGACAGGACTCCCAGATCTGATCTGCAATATCTAGAATCTCTTTTGTGTCTGTTTTCCCTGAAGCTGTAATGGCAATATATACTGTTTGAGGTAAACGTCTTTTCCATAGCTTTATCAATAAATCTTGACTAACCATGCCGAATCCTCCAACCATATTCAGCATGGATCTATAGAAATCTGAAGGTTTCAGATCGCCCATTTGGGAACCTGATAACAGATCATTCAGACGTTTTTCCTCACTCGATGATAAACGTGAAATTAAAACTTTCTTTAAATTTATATAGAGATCCGTTTCCGGGGGATTAGATATTATATCGTATATATTATCTATCACATCTAATGGCAAATTAGCTATAACCTGATCATACTTTTTCTTGTCATTGACAATTTTTGCAACAGAAAACTGTGATTCGATCTGGGTAAACCAAATTTCTGGTTTTGATTTCCAGAATGGGGGTAATTTGACAGAGGTGACATAATGGGTTTGAGGAAAATCCTCGTCTGAAGGTTGTCTTTGCATAACTAATCGATTGTGATTGATTGATTGATTGATTACTCTCTTAGATAAAAAAGGGAATGTACTTTAACTCACTCACCGACAGATGACAGTACTTGTAATGTACAACTTCAGTTGATTGAAATAGGAAATTACCATAAATTATAGGAACATCTGTTCAAAATTCATCGGGAAAATTCTTCTCTTCATAAAAATGATCAATTTATAACGGTAGTTGATGTATTGAATCTCTTCTTGTATATATTTATCACGTTGGACATAAAATTTTCACTTCTGGCATATATTTATGACGTTGGACATAAAATTTTCACTTCTGGCATATATTTATCACGTTGGACATAAAATGATCACGTCGGGGTCACCAAATTTATAGCGTTATCGCTATAAATAAAATTAAAATGGAAGTAAATATACTTATATTTGTTTTTAATACATGTTCATATTTTATGTGATTTGAGTATTTTTAAGCATATTGATATTGTATTTTTATATCGAATGTTTTTTATTTTTCTTAGCGACTCCATGGAAACTTCTCCATTATGGATCGAGTTTTCCTTTTTGTTTCTTAGCGACTCCATGGAAACTTCTCGCATTTGGAACTTCTCGATTTCCAGTGAGTGAGTCGCTATAGTCGCTATAGATGTCTCTTTCAGCAAGGGAAAAAATAACAGTCTTTGTGATGCGGGAATATGGAAATAAAGTAAGATCAGGAGATTTAATCAATACCACTAATAGTGACCGTGAACCTATTTCAAAATCTACTGAATTTCGAATAGTTAAGCATTTTCAAGAAACTTGTTCTCATAAAGATGAAGCAAGACCTGGAAGACCTAAAAATGTTACAAATGAAGAGAAGTATTTAGAAATCCCTATTTTGAAGATATTTGTCATACATGGAGTAGAAAAGTAGCTCAACTCGTCGTAATAAGTCAAGTTAGTTTTAGTAAAATAGGTTTAGTTATAGGACTCCTTTATGTTTTATTTTTTCTTTCTAATTTTCTTACTAGATTGTTTAAGGTCGCTTGTCCCTGGGTTGGCCTTTCTTCACCTCGACCTAAAAAGTCTTTTGTGAATTTTCTTACTAAGTCACTCGGCGGGTGTAAACTGGGCACCAAATTTATGAGTTTGCCTTACAAATGGGCCCCTAAATCCTACATGCAATCTAGGTACCATGTACCCTTTGGAGATTTGTTTCGTGGACAGTGACAATGGGAAATGTTTGTTAGTTGTTAACAAGTACATCTTTTCAGAAAAAATCTTTAAATTGTGCTGCAAAAGTGTTACATATACATTTGGATTAACGCATTTGAATCCTGATGAAGTGGGCGACTTGTTTTGCCTTAGATTTGTATGTTGAAAAACCAATTCATGCAGAGGTTGACAAATACGCCGATTATTTGGTGGAAACCTACATAGAAGACAATACTCCTTTTCCTCCATCTATATGGGCTACTGCAGCTCCATCGATCATTAATACCACAAATGCATGCGAATTGTTTCATTCTAAGTTAAATAAATCATTTTATTCAACACATCCATCTATTTATATTTTTATAGAAAATCTTAAGGAATTTCAAATAGACACTTATGTTAAAATTCAAAGCATACACACACCAGCGAAAGTTAAAGACACTCGCACAAAACAAAAATTAAGAACTCTAAGTGAACTGTGTGAAAAATTAAATAACGGAACAATGCCACAATTAGACTTTGTGAAATGTGTATCATTTAATTCGTAAGTTTAATAATATTAGCTTTTTACCTTGTATATTCATATTTTTGTATGATTAAATATTTTTCTAATTTTCAGATTTTTATTTTCTATTTTGAATTAACTTCAAATATATTATTTTGTAGTCTATATATAATATATTGGTTTTATTTATATTTATTTTCAGGAAAATAAAAAGTAGGTATTTCAAAACATTGCCACATTTTTATTTATTTTCACTTTCAGGAAAATTAATCGAATTGTCAGTTGTTTCATAATTCAATTTACGAAAGCTCTTCAAATATAATGACACGAAAAGTATACATTTTTTTTTATTGAACGTCATATTTTTTATTTGCTGGAAAGCTAACAAGATTCTCTACAATTTTATATAAGTAACATGTGGTTAGCGATTAACAGTAGGATTAAAGTTGAAGGTAGTATGGTGCCCAGTTTCTCTCTACCTTTTTCTGGTACAGATTTGACCGGTGCCCAGATTACATGTACGAGACATCTATGTGCTGGAAAGATGACGACTCGCCAAGACGACTGTGAAGTGAGAGGCTCGGTGGCAGTACACACGTAGAACTCACAAGTCTCCATTTTCTCCATTTTAATTAATATACCAGTTTCAAGTGCTCTAAACATTTATACAGTTCACTGCTCTAAGACATACTATTTTGGTGTTACTCAGCAACGCAGGAAAATGGGTAAGTCGATTCTAATTTCCAGACCCGCGCGTTATTTTCGTTCTTAGTAATTCATTTAAATTAATGAGTATCCTCTTTCCTGCGTTGTTCTCGCTTCCAGAGTTGCCATTGCCATATACTACTATAGTCAATAACATGGTAGTATACGAATTAGATCAATATATGATTATGTTTAATAAATTAGTTGCTAAAATTGCAGTACTTCGCGAAAATCAAACAAATGAACCTAGTAGGGATTTACCTTTGATACACACAAATTCACCAATATGTGACAGCGATTTATATATCATGACAAATTTCCGCTGTTACTTTACTATATATTATACGTGAATTCCTTTGTCTCGAAGGTAAATCCCTACTGGCTTCATTTGTTTGATTTTCGCGAATTAGCGTGTCTTGGAATTACAGGTGCAAAGTGTACGTATTTAACTACAGCGCTGCTTAACCTACTCCCTTCAAGCATTTACCTAAAGAAAGGCGCAGATGTCAACGCTTACAGATTACATTCTATATTTTAGCCGGGAAAGGAGGAGAGTAATGAACTGAACTGTCAGTAATGTCAAGCGACACTTGTCATTGTGCAACATTGATCTCTAAAAATTATAATCTACTACAGTGCATATTTAAATCAAGTAAGATCTCACAGATATGTTTTCTAGGTTACAGATGCATGGGTATGGAGAACTGTTAGGAGGGACTACATGAAAATAGTTGCTTTATGCGATACAATAAACAATAAGCTTCCTTTAATTATAGTATTCTTTTCCATAAACTTATATTTCCTCCTGGTGCAATTATTTAGTACTTTAAGACCTATACTAAACGTCATGGAGAAAATTTACTTTTTCTTATCATTTGGATTGATGATATTGAGGTTTTCCAATTTTTAAAACTGAGCGCGTGTGCTGTGCAAACTAAAACCTTAGTGTAATTTTTAAGTGCTTTTAAAACTCATTTTAGTTATAGTTTGCCAAATTGTTAGATTTAAGTTTTTTGTTCCAAAGAACAGGAGTTCTAACCTTATACTTCTCCATTTATCGTTTAAGCCGGAGTTAAACCCGTTTCACCCGACCACCCATCTACCACGACGTTGCGCGCCGTGGTGGTGTGGTCGGTTCTGACTCGGAACTTGACTCAGGCGCACTTTTGTATTATTGATATAATAAAACCTTTTTGAATTGAATTGGTATGGAGAACTGTTAGAACATGAAAATAGTTGCTTTATGCGATACAATAAACAATAAGCTTCCTTTAATTATAGTATGCTTTTCCATAAACTTATATTTCCTCCTGGTGCAATTATTCAGTACTTTAAGACCTATACCAAACGTCATGGAGAAAATTTACTTCTTCATATCATTTGTATTGATGATATTGAGGTTTTCCTGCGACTGCATTTTTGGAAGTGCTACATGATGAATGGAAAAATATTCTTTTTGCTCTTCAGTCTGTTAAATCTTATAATCTAAAGGTATAATACTTCTTTTATTTTAATATAGAATTCTTTAAAATATGTCTGACATACATCTTATATGTCTACAGTTTCATATCTAGGACAGTCAATCTGTCATTTGACTGGTGAGTAATTCCTATAAAGATTTTTTTGTTTGTATGATGTAGGAAGAGTTGCCACAATCATTAATTAACGTTTTTCACAAAACTGTCGTTGCCGGTACGACCGTCATGTTGAAAAAATGACAGAGTTTTTCTCAATTATCTCCTAATTTTACCCTAAAATTAGATATTATCAATATTGTAGAAAATTAAAAAAGACACAACTTTTATCTAAACTACTTTTCTGTATTGTTAATATTTTTCTATTTACAGCCATCAGAATGGTGAAAATTTGTGCTTCTCTGGATATTTCCGCAATTATACTTGTCCCCGTTGCTCCTACGTAGTAATTAAGTAGTTATTATCAATATTGTAAGCTATAAAATTTGCCAAAAATGTTGTGTAAATCATTTTCTTCTGAGGTCAATTCACAGACACACACAAAAAAAAAGTTCTGTGCCTCGGACCAAATCATATGGATATGGTGTATTTTTCTACGCTGAATCCGAATCCATGGTCAAAAAAAAATCAATCGTGTCAATTTTGTTTTGTAGTCAAAAACATCCCTTAAAATGGTGTAAAATCATACAAATAATGTTATAACTTAACGAAGTGTGAAAATGTGTGTTTTGTAGTCGAGAGTAGAGAATATAAATTTGAGACACAGTAAGCTATTTCTATAAATTAAACTGTAATCCGCCCTTATGGGGGAGTGAAAACTACCGCTAAAACTCAAAAGATGCAGGTGAGTGTAAATAACATGCACAAAAGCCAAATTTTCGTATCTCTTAGTGCAAAATATTTGATTCTGGTGTGACAACCAGCCATTACTCTCAAAGGGTAGAGATTTAATACTATGTAGGGTTAAAAGTACCCCTACCTCATAGGTTTCAAAACGGGAAAAAAAAATTCAGGCAGGGTGAACAAATATGGACTAAATTTATTCCAACCATCAATACATGATTAGAGATTACCCTTAAAGAGTAGTAAGAGCTACCCCCATGCTCAAATGTTACATATGGGTGCTATTAAAATTCGGAAATGGTCAAATGCTTGTAGCTCATTGTGCCAAATATATAAATCTGGTATGACAACCACCCAATCTTTTTAATAAGGTTGAAAATTACCCCTATTGGGGTGAGGGTAAAAACTACCCCCACATAAGGACGGAAATAGATAGACGGAAATTTACTTAATTTAGGTATATAGCTTATATAGATAGAAAAAAATGGTCACTGAAGAGATAACATCCTAAACTAAAAAAATAGGAAAAGAGAAGCACGGAAAAGATTATTTTGAAGATAAGAGAGAAAAATCATAAGAAAAGAAAGTATTTGGATTGATGGTCGAAAGTATGATACAAATATGAAAAAGAATAGCTTTACACAGATTAAAAGATAGATAAGTTGATAAATGTTAAAATAAACAGTTGGATAAGCAGATATAGTATAATAAATAAAACACAACTGGTTAATGCTTTAATGTATGAATTTACTCCATTTTTATCTACCTTGCCTAAAACTACAAATGCCTGAATTTTTGTTCCAGGATATTAGAAGTAATGAATTCCGTCTGTCTGTGGGGGTAATTTTTGCCCCTACCCCCAATAGGGGTAATTTTCAACCGTAATAAGATTGGGTGGTTGTCATACCAGATTCGTATATTTGGCACGATGAGCTACAAGTATTTGACCCTTTCTGAATTTCAATAGAACCAATATGCATCATTTGAGCATAGAGGTAGCTCCTACTAAAGGTAGACTCTAGTCATGTGTTGGTGGTTGGAACGAATTCACTTCGTATTTGTTCACCCTGCTTAAAACTACAAAAGCCTCAATTTTTTTCCCGTTTTGAGACCTATGAGGGGTGGGGGTAGTTTTGACCCTCCATAGGGTTGATTTTCTACCCTTTGAGAGTAATGGCTGGTTGTCGCACCAGAGTCAAATATTTTGCACTAAGATATACAAAAATTTGGCCTTTGCACATGTTATTCACACACTTGCGTCTTTTGAGTTTTAGCGGTAGTTTTCACTCCCCATAAGGGCGGATTTCGGTTTAATTTATAGAAATAGCTTACTGTGGCTCGAATTTATATTATCTACTCTTGACTACAAAACATCTACCATTTTTCAAACTGCATTAAGAGTTATTACATTATTTTTCTGATTTTACACCATTTTAAGAGATGTTTGTGACTAAAAAACAAAACTGACACAATAGATTTTTTTTGGACCACGGATTCGTATTCAGCGTCGAAAAATACACCATATCCATATAATTTGGTCCGCTGCACAGAACTTTTTTTTTTGGGTGTGGCTGTGTTATTTTGAATGGGGTATTTTCCATTTTTTTTTTTAAATTCCGTTTTGGTGATAGATATACCAAGTAATGTTATTATTTTAACAATTACTTCATAATCAATTTAAACCAGAACAATAATTTTTTAAATAAAAAAAAAAATAAATAAGAAATAAGAATACGCCCATCTAGATACAGATTTCAAATAATTTTATTTGGCGGGAAATAATTTAACCAATAATAGACAGCTTTCGCTTAGACTGTAACTAACTTGTGCCAAATTATGTATTTACTTTACATTATTCTACCTATAACACATTTATTTGCTCAATATCTTAAAAATCAATAAATATTATATACATATATTTAGAAGGAATTAAAAGGTATTTATGTTTGTTATTATTTAGAAGTTATTTTAAAAATATGTAAACAAAACTCGCGGCGAGGATTATGTGGCAACATTGTATAAAAGCGGCTCTGCGCCTTTTCCAACTTTGCTTGCATGCTGTCAATTGTCACTTCTTGTCACAATACAAGTGAAAGAGGCATATTTGATTAGATTTATTTGTTGTTTGTTTACGTGACATTTGATTTTGTTATTATACTCTTCGCAAATACGAAAACGAAGAGTATATTGCATTTGATCGGCACATTTCTAAAACCGTAAATATCGCTCGCAGACAAAAAATTTTTCATGTCATTGTGTTAGTGAACGAATTCTTAACAACTTTCAAAATGTCCGTCTGTCCGTCCGTCAGGTTTCTTGTAAGCACGATAACTCAAGAAAGAACAATCCAATTGTACTGAAATTTGGACAGTAAGTTAGTGTTAGCTAGAGGAAGAACCCTATTGTTTTTTAACAAAATCGATCAGTAAATAAAAATATTATTAACGATTTAAATTCGAAAAAAAAATTTGATTTTTGTGTTTTTGTAATTGAATAGAAATCTGGTGAAATGATATTTCATTTTAATATATAAATATTTATATATTTTACAAATATACATTTCGTAATGGTATATACAATACATGATTTTAGCTCGTCTCTTATAATGTAAAAATTTGCATTTTTTTACGTATTAGGTGGTGGTGTAGTTCTTACGCTTTTGACTTCGAAACCCAAATGGGGTATGGTATAGTTTTTTTTAATTTTTACTTTATTTTTCACTGAGTCTTTTGCCAACTAAGTTCGTACTAAAATTAAAAATGTCTAAAATTAACATTATTTACAAAAAACTGCGAAGAGTATCCAGAATGTGTAACAATTATATAAAAAGTTCAGTGAACAGGCGAAGAGTAGGTTTTTAGCTTGTTTTATATTTTATCAATAAACTATTAAAATGGAAATGAATTTTGTGAAAGGAGATTCATCCAATTTGCGCAAAGTTGATTATGACATGATATATTCTTTCTATAAACAAAATTTGGTGGAGGATGGTCTGACTAGCAGAAGACGTTGCGTTTACCTGTGACAGTAGAGGATATATAGGTGAAAAAATTACAAAATTATATGACAGTAGCATGATTTTTGGTTACATCATTTTTTTTGTTAACTATTCGTGGGTTCGATCCCTAATAATGCCCCTTTTTTTTTTTAGTAAGTCCTGTTTATTTCAGAGATAACTTGAATTTATAATGGATAAATCAAATTATCACGTTCTTAAATATTTCTTATTATAGATTTCATGGATATTATTGATTTTAAGAGTTAGCGAAATGATATGTGAAAAATTATATGTGCAGATATTAGATATAGATAATTAAAAACACTTTAAAATACAAATGACGTGAGACAGACATAATTCTATAATGTATTCTAACTTGTAGCATGTATAGCTGGGATAAAGGTAGCTACTTTAATGAATTCTATAATTGTATGTTAAAGTCTTTCTATAATGTCTTTACTTAATATTTTTAGTAGTATTTTCAAAATAGAAGTCATTATACTTATTAAAAATGGGTTAAGTAATTTCTTAATAAGTATGAAAAGAATTAATTTACCACACAAATTCCGTGGCTAAATTAATGCCAGACCAATTTAAGTCTGACAGAAAACGAGTGTATTGTAAGAGTATATTCGAAGAGTACTGGCGACAGCAAACTAGCGAAGAACAGAGAAAGGCAAACAACAAAATTAGTTTATTTAGTAGTATTAAAGTACGCCGTAGTTGACACAAAAAATAATATAATATTAGAAATAAACTAACAATAATAGGTAGATTAGGGTGGCCCATCTTTTTCAAAATCGAAATTTTTTATTTCTCATCCCTGCAAATGGTTCCATTTGAAGAAAAAACAGTCCCCTCAAAATATTATTGAGGCAAATTGAAGGCAAGGGGTGCCGCAGAATGCATTATTATGCAATAATAAAAGTAAATGGAATTATTTACATTCTTTGGTTGATGCATTGTTTTTTTTTTTAATCAACAACATTTATCTTTAGAATGACTAATCAAGTCATACAAATATCAAAGACATTATCTGTTGTGACTATGACATGTGTCATACTACTGTAAATTCGTAGTCTAAGAAAACTAGACTAGAAGTTTTTGAAACAAAACTCTCGTTTTATCTTTGTGTATTTTATTATGAAACGTTTTTTTTTATACATAGTACCAAATATTATCCTAAATCTACAAGACATATAGTAATAAAAACAATATTTTTTGCACTAGGCCAAAGCATGCGACAGGGATTCTTTTTTTACATTTGGAAACTGTGATTTATAATCATTTACAACTTGGAGTAAAAACTGTTTTTGGTCCTCATTTCTTGTTAAAATGTCATTATAGTCAGTAATAAGTTTGATTCGTCTCTCAGCGGCATCATTTACAACTTTAATTTTGTTTACAATATTGAAACATCGGGTATAACTTTCATTTTCCCTCCATGTTGTTGGATCATTTTCCAAAAATTCCATAGAAAAACCTAATTTTTGAAAAAACTGTTTAGTGTTCTCGCATATGAAGTCCTGAATTTCCTTGTTTTCAACGTCAGTAATGTTACTAATCATAAGTCGTTTAATACCCTCTTGATTTGGTGCTTTCCTATTAAAAGCTTTAACCATTTCTCTTTTAGTGGTAACTGAAATATCGTCATCAAAGAAAGATAAGCCAACATTTACTGAATTAAGGTACCACAGATGGTTCACTATTTTCCTACTTGCGGCTTGAGATATTTCTTTGTCAATATTTTGATAATTAATGAGTTCTTTACAAAAGTCTGAGTCATGAAGCGGTGCTTTACTAGCAAATGACGCTGTAAACCAGGCCTTTACATAAACCTTTACAATAAAGAGACATATATCTTCAATACCTATTTCTTCTTTTTTAGTTAGTTGGAACTGATCTTGGAAAAAAAATATTTTTAGACAGTAAATGACTTTGGCCATCCAACGTGCATGATGAAATGCCCCTGGTAAAGCTGCATTCAGAAACTTTACAATTTCGGCTTTAACTGGTTGTAAAATGTATTTAATTTTTGATACCTGAAATCCAGTTTTTAGTTTATTTTGATCTATTTTAGGCCAAAATTCCCTAAAACGTTTAAATAATGGCACATTTGGACCAAATGAGGAAGGCATTTTTGTGTCAAACACACTTCTCAAAACCACTTCAAAAATATGATGTCTACAAGGAAAATATAGAATATCTCTTTCTAATTTTTGTTGCAATAGTGTGGCTGCCCCATTTATATAACCCATATTTGATGCTGTTGTATCACAACACAAAGCTATTACCTTTTCGTCCAAATTCCATTCACAAAGCACATCATAAACTGTTTCAGTCTGTTCTCTTCCAGTTGAATTGGGCAAAGCTGGTACTCCAAGTAGTTGTTCAATATCTCCACTAGTAACTAAGATAGCAAGTCTATCGATATTTCCCATTCCAGTGAGAGAAGGTAAAAGTTTTCCATCCCAATGGATGACTGGGGCCGGCAATTCAGAATTACTGAAGGCAGTTTTTAATATTTCAGCTCTTTCTTCGCGGATGCGTTGTCTAGAGCGCTGAAGTGTGGTTCTGCTAATGGACAAAGATGTGGTGTCATGTCCTAGTGCTTCTGCTACTGCCGTCAAAATATGGACTCCATACCTGTCGCTTATTTTGCAAGCATCAAATGCAGCGGTTATTTTTGGTGTGATGATGTTACATGTTCCATATAATCTCCTCTTTTTTGGCTGTGACGGGCCAGGTTGGTCTTGTAACAACTCTTCTTGGGCTTCGATTATTTCATCTTCATTTTCATTGGAGTCGGCTGAATTACTACTTGATGATGGACAGGTGACTGTTTCCTCTAATCTAGCTTTTTCTTGTTGACTTCGTTGCATTCGTTCGGATAATTTCTGTAATTTCTCCTCAGCTGATTTTTCTTGAGAAGCAAGTTGGTAATCAATACCATGCATAAATCCAGGACGTCCCTTTTTTCTTTGCACCTACCGTAGGTGCATTATATTTCCAAACTTCCAAAACAAATAATTTCTAGGAAATAATTACACCAATAAAACATTATGAGAAAAGAGGTAGATATTTGTATTTTAAGTAAAATTTAAGTGTATTATCGTAATAAAATCTTATCTACAAATTTCTACCTGAATGCGGCACGGGTTACCGTTCACCGAATTATCTGAAACTTTGACAGAAATTATTCCTAGTATAATAGTATATTTTCGTGGGGTGAGACTTAAAAAATACGCAAAAAAAATTCACCCCCTATAGAGATGGGCCACCCTAAGGTAGATAGAAAAAGTCAATTCAACGATTTATTTTCAAATGGTATCGCAAAAAAATTCAGCAATATCGTCATCGCTGCTATCATCATTACTTGCACCATTCTTGTTAGTCTAGCTAATATGTAACTTATATTATTAGTTTTTTTTCAAAAATCAACGTTTTCCTTGAACGGTAATATCAACAACTGATGCAGGCAATTGATCACCAAGAAACCAGACGAAATCATATTTATGACCGTCGATGGTCTAACCACTATCGTCTGGTAGTAATGGTGAAGGATCATTTCTCCAAAATTTAGTGATTTAACGGGCTCGTAATAAATGCTGTCGTAATTTTGTTTGAAAAGGCGATAGGTTTGATGAACAGAAATTTTTATATATTTTTTTCAAAATTGTCGTCCAACTTTTTAGATATATATAATATAAGTATTAAATAATACATTATTTTAAGATTTAAGCTAGTACACCTATCATAATTATTAAGAAATTACTTAACCCATTTTTAATAAGTATAATGACTTCTATTTTGAAAATACTTCTACAAATATTAAGTGAAGACATAGAAAGACTTTAAAATATAATTAGAGAATCCATTAAAGTAGCTACCTTTATTCCAGTTATACATGCAACAATTTGGAATATATTATATAATTATGTCTGACATTATTTGTATTTTAAAGTATTTTTAATTATCTATATCTAATATTTGCACATATAGTTTTTCACATATAATTTCGCAACCCCTGCGAAACCTTTGGTTTAAATAATTTTTGCATCGTATTCTATTGATCAAGATATTATTCGGTGCCTCGAACCTTGCCAGTTGGTGATTATTTTGAAGGGTATTTCGAGGGTATATTCTATTAGAAAGGAGAAGCTCCTTAATGGGCCTTGGCCATGAATCTACTGTGGCTCCTGTTCTGGTTTTCCTTAGAGCATAGTATTACTCCAAATCAAATCAAATCAAATAAACTTTATTTCAAATTAAATAACAAATACAAATTTCCTCCCCAAGCACACGCATCGGAGCCAGCCAGACATCCACGGTGCAAGGCGCCGTGGAATTGAAAGGCTGGACGAGACGAGGCCAGTTCAGATTATAAACAACTGAAAATTGAACACAAACTCCTTTCGCAGTAAAACGAATTAAAATGTGTATAAGATTAATTAGTATTACTCCAGATTCCTTAGTATTATCAGCATTTGGCACTTCCTCGCCAAACAGTTGGAACCTCAGTTCACCTAGACCTTCACAGTAGCACAGCGCATGAATTGAGGTATCCTCTTCCTTTTTACAGAATCTGCATGTTGCATCCTCTATTAGACTCATTAGAAGAAAGAAGAATAGAAAATATTTATTAGATATACACAATACACAGGAATTGTTACAAAAAAAAAATTAATTATAATGAATTTTGCTACCTAGTATTATATACTCTAATAGGCAAAGAATCGGCAAAGCCGTTTTTCATTCCTGCCCATTATAGAATTTACAAAGATTTTTTTATAATATGAATCTAGACATAACCTTTATAAAACAGTTAAAATATATTTACAATTTTTTAAAAATAATGTTTTTATTATATTTTTTAATTTTATTCCCAATTTAATTTTTTTTATTTTTCCTTTTCACATAAAGAATCAAACATGACCTAACTAAGAACATTTAAAATTACATTTAGAAAATCATTCAGTATTTAGTGTCTTGGAGGGAAAGTAGATAATTTCTATATTTAAGTTTGAATTGGCTAAAATTAGGTATGCAAAAAAGCTCTTGGAATTTATTGATTGTTGTAGGAGCTATATACTCAAAGCATTTTTGAAACTTGGTTGTATTGTGTTTAGCTATACTATAGTAGTGTGCGTTCCTGACGTTTAGGTTGTGAATGTTAGATCTTGTGACTAAAAAGAGAAATAGATATAGAGGTGTTTGGTTTTTTACAACATTGTAAATAAGTGAGCCAAATAACAGAGCAAATCTAAATTCTATTTTAAGAATATTCAGTTTAACATAATGAGGAGTAACATGTTCACGTCTGCTGATATCAGGATGAGTATCTTAGGCAAGAATTTTGAAGAACCTGTATTTTATTCTTGAACGCTTCCGTCAGAAAACTAAAGTATAAACTACTACCATAATCGAAGTAACTTAAAATTACTGCATTTACTAAGTTCCATTTAGTTTCGTTAGGTAATACATATTTATATCTCCATAAAGATTTAAATTTAGCATAACAAATACCTATCCTACGTATAACATGTTTTTCAAAGGACAAATTTTCGTCTATAATCACACCCAAGTTTTTCGCCTCCGTACTTAAGTTTACAATAGTATTATTTAAAGATATCTGACGGGTTTGTTTTTCTTTAGCTTTAGCTACCTGATATTTAGTTCCTATACACAAAGCCACTGTTTTTGTTGGGTTTATCACTAAGCCGTTATTGGTGGCCCATTCAGAAATAACATGCAAATTAGTGTTTAGTTCATCTATGATTTCATCAACTAGGTCTGGATTGCATGATTTGTACACTTGTGTGTCATCGGCATACAAATGTATCGTCCATTGATATTGTAAAACATTTGGCAGATCAGCTGTAAACACAATAAAAAGAAGTGGGCCCAATATGCTACCTTGGGGAACATCGCACACTACACTTTGTTCGTCTGATAACATATTATCAAGTTTAACACACTGCACACGATCGGATAAGTAATTGTTGAACCACGTTAAAAGGATGCCTGAAAATCTGTAAAATTTAAGTTTGGCTATTAACAGATCATGATTGATAAGGTCGAATGCTTTACTGAAATCCATCAGGGTAAGATAAGTAACCTCTGAGTTGTCCATATTTTTTGTGATATCACTAACAATTTTGATTAAGGCAGTACTTGTGCTATGATATTGTCTGAATCCTGACTGGACAGCTGGAAGAATATTGTTTTGAGATAGATGCGTCTGCACTTCTGAGTGTATTATTTTTTCAAGTAATTTTGACATTGTTGGTAGTACGTTGATAGGACGAAGTTCTTTCAGATCCTCGGCTTTAGCAGTTTTCGGTAATGGTGTGACTATAGCCTTTTTCCATATTGTAGGAATTACTCCGGTTTCCAAAGATCTATTTATTATAGTGGTTAGTGCTTCTGTGCAATATGGAAATACATATTTTAGCATCTTTAAGTTAATATTATCTGCACCGATGGCATTTGTCTTAATTGTGTTTAATTTCTCTTCAACAAGTTCAACTGATACTGGATTAACTTTATCAAAATTTTGAAATTCGCCTACAGAGTTGTTAGAGTAATAATCTAAAAGATTTTTATCTACATTGACATTTTGCACACATTCAACAAAATAATTATTAATCAAGTTAACATCTTGAATTTTAGTTGATATTTTACCGTGAGTTTTGCCATGAATATTCCAAGATGAAAAATCTCTCCAGAGCTTTCTAGAGTTGTTTTTATTGAGTCGTATTTGATGTTGAATGAATGCTGTCCTTTCGTTGCGTATCGCCATAGAGATATAGTTTTTCAGGTCTTTGTAGTAAGCTAAATGACTAGATGATTTCGTCTTTAAGTATTTCTTATAAGCTTTTTGTTTAAGTTTCATCATGCTTTTAATAGTATCAGTGATATAAGGACGGTAATTCTGTCTTAGTTTGATTGTTTTGAATGGAGCATGCATGTTGAACAGAAATTCAATAGATTTATTAACGTAATCTACCTGCTCGTCTATAGAGGTAACGCTCTGTATATAATCCCAATCTATTTCTTTGGCATCAAGAGAGAACTGAGCCTCATCAAAATGAGAGTAATCTCTGATTGTTATAGATTTTGGTTTCGGTTTCTTGATGGTGAAATCTAATATAGAGTATACTACAACATATCCATTGTGCTGCTTTCTATTACACCCATATTTGCTCTTGTACAAATAATATCAATTAAGGTGGAAGAATTTTCGCCTACTCTTGTTGGTTCATTAATATTTTGGTTTAAGTTAAAGCATTTTATTATATTATTGAATTGATGATATTGATGAGTGTCCGTTTTTAAGAAATCAATATTGACATCGCCCATAATCACAATATCATGAGAATCCAAGCAAGCATTTGAAAGTGCTTCTTCCAAATCACTTAAGCAGGTTATTGGTGTATGAGGTGGCTTGTATAATAAACCTATGTATAGTTTAGTGTTGTTTATACTGACTGATATCCAAAATTGTTCCAACTCAGAATTGTAATTATTATTTTTCATAGTTATTTTATATTTAAGACTGCAATGAATGTAGTAGCATAACCCACCACCGCGAGTTGGTCTGTCCAATCTCAATAACTCATATTCTGGTAGTTGTATAAATTCAGAGGGGAACTCTGTTGAGAGCCAGCTTTCGGATATTCCTATTATATGGAAGTTATGTTGGAGTATGAAGTCAGCAAAACTGTCAAAGCAGGAAACAAGAGATCTGATATTAACATGACAAATTCTTAGAAGCTTTTTGAATTTGTTTGAAGATTTAAATTAGAAGTGGGAAGTAAACTAGTGTTAGAGTTCTGAGTATGAGTAGAATTGGATTGTATTGAGATATTATTCATATTTTGTATTTCTGGGTTAATTTTGATGATTTCAGGTCTACCATTAATATATTTGATGGACAGGTCGGTTTCACCAGCTTCGGTTCTTGAATTTAATTCCCTTCGTAAGACTTCTAGATGTTGTCTTTCTTCAGGAGATTTATCATTTTGAAAGGATATATTTTTGTACTCAGTATTAGTTTTTAAAACTGATTTATTTCGTAGAAGAAATTTGTAAATAAGTCCATTATCAAAATATACTTTAATTGGTCTTGGTTTTTCCGACTTAGTATTGGTGCCAAGACGATGAATTTGAATTATACGATATTCAGGATAGCCACTATTCCTGCATGACGTAACAAAATTTATAAGGCTATTTACATTTCTTATATCGTAATTGGCATCATCTTTATCAGGTACACCAAAGATTATTAGGTTTTTTTCACGATTTAAACAGTACTTTATATTTTTTTTGTGCTATTACCCAAAATGTATGATGGTGTTGTAGCTGCAGATAGATCAGATCTTAATGCAGTAACAGCAGCTTCCAGATTAGTGTTTGATTTAAAAAGGAGGTCAATTTTGTTTTGGCATTCCGAAATTTCTGTTTCATGTTTGCTTATGTTAACTGAGTGTGATGATATGGCTTGATGGCATTTTCCTAACTCCGTGTTAAGTTGTTCTTGAGTGTTACGTATTTTATAAATGTCTTCCGCCAGATTATGTTGTGCAAGTGAGACTTTGCCAAGTTCTTCCATTATTTTATCAAAATGTTTGGTTGAAAGCGGTTCTTCGTTATCCGTAGTAGATTGATTAGTTTTAAACATCTTATTTTGCTGGGTATTTGGAGAAGTTTCTGTATATGCTCTATTTCGTTTTGACCCAGTAAAGCAATTTACACAATGCCACTTCGAATTACTTTCCTTGTAATAAGTAATATCTGTAGGTGTTAAGTTTACACAGGATCCATGATAATTCTTTGAGCATAAATCACAAGAAATCTTTGGTTGTTGAGAAGTAACATTTAATGTGCAACTTTGGCAAACAATCGACATAATGGTATTTTAATTTAATATATCTCTTTCACCGCTTGTGTGTTTGAAATGAAATTTCGTATTAAGGAATTATTCAAGTTTGAAAGGAATTTTTAGTTTGAAATATAAAACTCTTGTAGTCTGAGTTATCGTTGAAGTCACTAGTCAGTCATTAGACTCATATTTTTATTAAGATATATGAATCTAATGACTAGAAGATCCTCCATTATCATAATGGCCTTTCTATTCTGGAGTAATAGGTCTTCCTTAAAATTGGGTGGATCGATCGGTGGATCGACCTATAAGTGCCAGAGACATTTATTTTGTACCCATTTATTACTGGATGCTCCTCCGATTAAAGAACTTATACCTAGATACATGAGAGCTATCTCTTCACTATATATCTTGTTTGCTCCTAACATGGTCACATTATATGTGCATTAAAAAGGATAGATAAACATAACATTCCATAAGCAACAGTGGCGGGTATGTATAGAAAGGTAAATATTTTCATTAAAATGAGTTATTGCAATTCCTGCATTACCTGCTCTTTTATAATGTAAGTGTGGCAATCAGTTCACTTACTGGATAAATATAAGTCACACACCAGAAGCTTAAGTAACCAAGGAGGGGAATGAAAAACAAAATACATAGAATAACAATTTTTATCAAAAAATATAACAACATGTTTATTTAAAAATGTTAATTTAAAAACAACTTATTGGAATATATACATATATATATATATACATATATATATATATATATATAAAAATTTTATTGTTGAATTTTAACCCTGCTATAAATTGGTGACCCCGTCAAAAACATAGCAAAAAGCATAATATATACAATCAATTAATCATTCAATCAATTAGATTAGATTAGATTGAAGGGAGGAGCTGGCCGCTTAGCCTTGGCCACCGCGACCCCTTTGGATCTATTGTGGCGCTCCTAATCTAATTCATTTAGAGTTCCTCATCCAGCTTTGTCTTTTGTACCAGACTCCATAGCCTTGATAGGGGCTCCTTAGTATAGCTATCCGCTCTTGGTTTTTCCTCACCAAGTATTTGGAATCTCAGTCTGGCTAGGCCTTCACAATGGCACAGCACATGTACTGAGGTTTCCTCTTCCTCTTGACAGAATCTGCATGTTGCATCATCTGCCAGACCCATTAGACTCATATGCCTATTGAGTCTACAATGTCCAGTTAGAAGACCCACTATTATCCTAATGGCCTTTCTACTTTGGCCTAGTAGATCTTCCGTGAATTTGGCCGACCGTTCTTTAATGAACTCTTTGGCCTGTCTCTGTCGCGGGAAACTCTTCCACCATTCTAGAGATTTGTCTTGTACCCATTTATTAATGGATTCTCGTTTGCATGGCTTAGCCACGCCACAAAAGGGTTCGGGGCCTACCAGGGCATTAGATGCGCCTTCCCGAGCCAGCTCATCAGCCTTTTCATTTCCCCTGTGTCCCTCATGTCCTGGTACCCATGCCACGGTCACTTTGTTCTGACTTCCTAGGTCCATAAGGGCGTTAATACAATCCCATACTAGTCTTGAGTCGACCTGCATGGAATCGATTGCCTTTAGCGCCGCCTGGCTGTCGGAAAAAATGGCAATTGACTGGTTGACAGTTCCTTGCCTCATTATTTCCCTTGCACACCACTGTATAGCGGCCACCTCTGCCTGAAATACTGTGGCATGCATTCCTAGACTTATCGAGATTTCCGTTTTCGACCTTATCCCGTAAATCCCAGCTCCTGCTCCATGTTCTGTCTTGGAGCCGTCCGTGTACCAGACTATTTGTGCTGATATCGGAGGGCCATTCTTCCAGTCCCCTCTGTCTGGTATCTTGCTTTGAAAGTTTTTATAGAAGTTATACTTTGGGACCATGCTGTCCTTGGGCATTCCCAGAATGGGGTCTGCCTTCAGCTCTGAGTATAACTTTTGGTGCTCTGTACCGTGTTGCTGCCTTATGGGCGTTGTGCCTTGCATTAGCCTGTGCAACACCGAACGAGCTTCCCCCTGGATGAAAATGTGTAGTGGTGGCAGATCTAGAAGGACCTCCAAAGCCGCCGTGGGAGCAGATTTTATGGCCCCTGTGGCGCACAGGCAAGCAAGCCTTTGTGCGCCACTTAATAGCCTTACTGCTCCCGGCTGCAATGTCTTGGTCCACCATACCACCGATCCATAGGTTATCATGGGTCTAACGACCCTAGTATATAACCATAGGGACATCTTGGGGTTTAATCCCCAGTTTTTTCCACACATCTGCCTGCACCTTCCCAGGGCAATAGTTGCTTTTTGTGTGACTTTTTGGATGTGGGTATTCCATGTCAGTTTTTGGTCAAAAATGACTCCTAGGTATTTAGCCTCACTGGCAAATGGAATTTCCACTCCATTGAGCCTTAGGGGTTTTAGGCCTCCCAAGGATCTTTTTCGTGTGAAAGTGACCACTGTGGTTTTGTGAGGATTTATGGATAGTCCTTCCTCACTACACCACCTGTCAACAATGTTTATGGCTCTTTGCGAACGCTCTGATATGGTGTTCGCAAATCGCCCCTTGACTACTATTGCTAGGTCGTCAGCGTATCCTAGGCAATAAAAGCCTTCTGCGGAAACTTTCCGGAGGAGTTCGTCAACGAGGGTTGCCCACAGTAGTGGAGATAGTACTCCTCCTTGAGGAGTACTATCTCCTTGAGGGCAGCCTGTACTCACCTTCGCCTCAATGGTAGCCTCGCCCAGATTGGATACTATTACCCTCTTATCTAGGCTGGCCTTAATCCACTGGCAGAGTACTGTTGGGACTCCTCTATTTGACAACGAGTTCGTTAATGATTGCGTTGTCGCGTTGTTGAACGCTCCTTCTATATCAAGAAATGTTGCCACTGCTATTTCTTTGTCATCCAATGACTTTGACAGTAGCCTGTTCAAATCATCCAGCGCGAGGTCTGTTGACTTTCCCGGCTGGTATGCATATTGACGTTCACTAAGGGGGTTTTCCCTTAGTACCTCTTCTCTAATGTACCTGTCCAGTAGTCTTTCCAACGTTTTAAGTAGGAAAGAGGACAGGCTTATGGGTCTGTATGACTTGGGCGTTTGGTCTGATATCCTGCCTACTTTTGGTAGGTAGGTGACCTTCACCTTCCGCCACATGTGTGGTATGTATTTCCAGGCCAGGCAGGCTCTGAATATTTTGCACAGATGTGGTACTATTATATCCTGCCCTTTTTGGAGCAGAATCGGGTAAATTCCATCCATACCAGGAGATTTGTATGGTTGGAATTTGTTAATTGCCCATCTGATTTTGTTGGGTTTCGCTACCTCGTTGGCTAGCCTCCAGTCCTCAGGTCTGGGCCGTTCAGGCCTTTGATCTGGGAATTGCACGGCCTCCGATCCCTTCACTACCAGTGAGCCCGGAAAATGTGCCTCCATGAGCAGTTCAATACTTTCCGTCAGTGTTTCCGTGTAGGTTCCGTCCTCCTTTTTAAGGAGGCCTACTTCATTTGCAGTGCAACCATCCTTGGCCAAGACCCTGTGGATTCTAGAGGCTGCAGGGCCATCATCGACCTCTTCACAGAACCTCCTCCATGAGTCTCTTTTGGCCTTACGGATTTCTTTGTTGTACTGCGTGAGTTTGACTTTGTAGGTATCCCAGTCTTGTCTGGATTTGGCCTTATTGAACAGTTTTCTCACTTCTGTTCTGAGGCCTTCCAGATGTTTGTTCCACCAGACTGTTTTACCCCTGTTTTTCCTTGTTTTCTCTGGACAGTTTTCCTGGTAAGCAGCCATTATGGCCTCGCTTACCTGTTCCACTGCTACCTCAAGGCTCCCTACATCCCTTCCAGATGCTGTCCCTCCCTGCAGGTGCCTTCTGAGGGACTCTAAGTAGCCTTCCCAGTTGGTCTCTCGGGGATTTCTGAACTTTGTCTCTGTCAGGGATGGGGTCGTAATGTCAAATCTTATGTGCATGTGATCGGAACCTGATGGCTCTTCTGACACATGCCAATTTATAATGTTAGCGCTTGTATTACTCGTACATAAGGTTATATCTAAGACTTCTTTACGTACCGAAGTAACGAAAGTAGGTTTTTTGCCTGTATTGGCTATTAGTAACCCTTCACCTAGAATGAACTGTAATAAAGACTCACCCCTTGTGTTGACGTTGGTGCTTCCCCATACCATATGGTGTGCGTTGGCATCACATCCTGTTATCATTGGAAGGTTCTTTTCTCCGCAGTAGGCAACTATGTCGCTCAGGAGTTGCGGAGGGCAGAACCTTTCCTCGCCTGGGAAGTAGGCGGAGCATATAATCCAGCTCTTCATCCCCTCCTCCGTAGACGCTGTTAGGGTAGCTGTAACAAAGTCATCGGTGCAAAGCACTGGAATTAATGTGCAACTTACTCTACTGCTATATACGATACATGCTCTAGGTCTAGTTGAGGATGTATTGTACAGTAACTTACCTTGCAATGGTTTTAAGCCTCCAGGCCTTCCTTTGACAAGCCAGGGTTCCTGCAGTAGGGCAACATCTATGCCTTCTTCCTCGAATCTCCTACATAAAATGGCCGAAGCGGCCTTGGCATGATGGAGATTCGCCTGCAGGACCTTGATTTCTTCTCTTTTTTTGGTGAAGATCCTAGGTTTACTGGTCCTCCCCAGCAAGTTCCTCCACCTCCATGAGCGCCGTCCGCTCTTGGGCTGAAAGCCTCTTAAGCGGACTTAGCCCACTTTGGCTCGAGGAGCTTCCTTCCTGGGAAGGGAGGGCCTTTTCCTTGCCTTCTCCCTTCTCCCTCTGTGTTCCACTACCCGAGGCCGTTTGGCTGCCTTCCGGGATTTGTGATACTTTTTTGGGTCCCTGCTCCTTCGGGCGGAATTTTATCCTTCCCATTCCGAAGTAGGGACTCAAATCAAGTTTATGGAGCTCCTCCATGGACTGTTTGTCCATGGAGAAGGTCCACAGTTGCCCTTTTTCGGACGGTGTTTTCCCAAACACCGTCCAGAGGTTGGTGTTTAGGCCCCTATTACTCACCCGTAATCTGGCGAGTATTCTGTCGGCCTCTAATCTCTGGCCATCCTCATCGGGGACATACACAGAGCACGTTCAATCAATTAGTCATCGATTTATTATTTCTTTGTTTTAAAAATGGCACCACCAACAGATAATATTTTATTACATGACATTCAAATTTCATGAGGTGCAGGGACATCTCATGGTAATTACGTCGCGATCATTAAATTACCACCTTTCTGGGTATCTAAACCAGAAATATTGTTTACTCAAATTGAGTCGCAATTTTCTATTCACAGAATTGTTAGCGATCGTAAAAAATACGATTATGTCATTGCCAATTTACCCCCTGAAATTATTACCACGGTGAATGACGTTGTCACTAATCAGCCAGAAAAAGATCTATATGACAACTTGAAAAATATACTAATTTCTCGATTGACCTCAAGCGAGGAAAAGTGGTTGGAGGACCTACTCTCTGGTTCCCAAATGGGAGACCAAAAACCATCCGATTTTTACCGATCAATGCTATCAACGGTCGGAGGTTCCCATGTGGTGAACCAGGAGCTCCTAGTCAAGTTGTGGAAGCGGCGATTACCCAAAACAATCTTCATTGCAATTACGGCGTCGGGAAAAACTGAGATTAAGGAGTTAATCAACATTGCCGATCGTATATGGGAGTCGTGTCAGAATTCTATGACTTCCCTTACCTCGAATTCGATTTGTAACATCAATTCAACAGTTTCTACATCTAGTTTGATCGCAACATTTCAACACGTTAAATCAAGTCTTACACAAACAAGAAATCTTTACATCTCTCAATTACTTGCTGTTGAATCTAAAGTTTCTTCAATTCCTTCCACTACCCCTACAGTTTCTGGCACTTATTGCAATAGTTGTAGAAGTCGACTCGACTCAAGAAATCGCAGAGGCTCAAGGCCCCGTTCTAATAGTCGAAGTGGTACCAGCGTTAGATATAATCCTTCTAATGCCAAGGTTTGCTATTACCATCAACTTTATGGTCGTAAAGCATTTAAGTGTCTCGGAGATTGGTGCACGTTCGCCAAAGATGTCAAAACCGACAATCAGAGATGACTAAATGTCAATAATATTTTGACAACTGACGTTAAAATTTCGAATAGTAAACCTCGTCTCTTTATATTTGATAATGCTAATAAAATTGAATTCCTCATTGACACGGGCGCTGATTTATCAATTATACCTCGGAATCTATTAACGAATACTAGGAGAAACCCTGATGTAGTACTAACAGCAGCTAATGGTTCAGTTATAGATACCTTCGGGAAGAAATTTTTGAAAATCGATTTAAACTTACGTAGGTTATTTCCTTTCGTTTTTAATATAGCAGATATAAATATCGCCATTATAGGAGCAGACTTTTTAGCTCATTTTGGTTCAGTTGTTGATTTAAAACATAAATGTTTAATCGACAATATGACTAGTTTGTCAACATATTTATTTTCAAACAATGGTCCGTTACATTCTCCTAAGTTACTTAGCGTATCAAATGAATTCACTGCATTACTTTTACAATTTCCTACTTTAATTAGCTCCCCAAATTACAATTTGCCAGTTAAACATTCAATTGAGCATCATATTGTTACAGAAGGTCATTTACCTTTCTCACGCCCACGTAGGTTGGATAGCGTTAAATTCAAGATAGCACAGGACGAATTCAATAATATGGTAGAATTAGGTATTTGTGCACCTTCTTCTTCTTCCGTTTCCTCACCATTGCATATGGTTGAAAAAAAAAGTAAGCTGCGACTGGAGACCTTGTGGGGACTATCGTCGTCTAAATTCAATTACTGTTCCTGACAGATACCCGTTGCCCCGCCTCCATGATTTTAACTGGCAGTTGTATAATTGTGTTATTTTTTCAAAAATAGATTTGGTACGTGCTTATCACCAGATACCTGTCGCAAAAAGCGACATTTTTAAAACAGCGATTACTACTCCTTTCGGTTTGTTTGAATTTGGGCGTATGCCTTTCGGCTTACGTAACGCAGGTCAAACTTTCCAACGTTTCATGAACGAAGTTTTAGTAGGTTTACCCTTTATCTTCGTCTATTTAGATGACATTCTGATTGCAAGTAAATCTAGTTCGGAACATTTAGAGCACTTAAAACTTGTTTTTCAGAGGTTAGAATTGTACGGCATAAATATTAAACCGTCAAAATGCATATTAGGTGTCAGTCATTTGACATTTTTAGGACACAATATTTCTTCAGCCGGCATTTTACCTTCTTCTGAACGTATTGATGTCATAAATAATTTTCCCTTACCTACTACAGTCAAACAACTTCAGCGTTTCATAGGTATGGTTAACTTTTATCATCGTTTCATACCTTCTTTCGCTGAAATATTAATTCCTTTACATGCACTTTGTACTAAATTACTGCATGATAAAGTTAAAATAATAAACGATTGGCCTACCGACTGTCTTGACAGTTTTTCCAAAGCCAAAGCTGCTATAGCTGGTGCAACCTTTTTAGCGCATCCACGTTGTGATGATAGCTCGTTTTTATCGCTGACTGTTGATTGTTCTAATGTCTCTATGGGGGCAGTTCTCGAACAGCGCGATGACGAAGGTATTCTTGCCCCATTAGCCTTCTTTTCACGAAAGCTTACCTTGGCATAGACCAAATATAGTTCCTTTGACAAGGAACTTCTTTCTTTATTTACAGCGATTAAACATTTCAGATTTTTACTTGAAGGTCGCACATTTATTTGCTTTACCGACCATAAACCTTTGGTCAAAGCATTATTCACTAAAACTGAAAGATCTCCCAGGCAAACTAGACATTTAGAATTCATTGCTCAATTTGCCTGCGAAATCAGACATATCAAAGGGAAAAATAACATTGTTGCAGACACTTTATCACGCGAACATGATACGTCTTCTTTGCAACAATTCATTTCCCCAATCGTTACTCAAAAGTCTAACCTAGTTGATACTAACTTTGACTTAAATTTATTGAGCAAGGCTCAAAAAGATGATTCTGACCTTAAATTTTTATTATCAGATACTTCATCGAACACAAAGAGAACTTTTCATTTAAAGAAAATTAAAATTCCATATTCTGACAAGTTTATTTGGTGTGACGTTTCTCGCCCTAAACTTCGTCCTTATGTTCCTATCGTTTATAGATAGAATTTTTGATATATTTCATGGTTTATCTCACCCTGGTATCAAAGCGACTAGAACATTAGTTTCTACACATTATGTTTGGCCTAAAATGACTTCAGATTGTAATCTCTGGGCAAAAACTTGTATTAGTTGTCAAACTAATAAAGTGACAAGACATACGAGGAGCCCGATTACTGACTTCGATATACCAAAAGGACGATACGATCACATACATATAGATTTAATAGGACCATTACCTCCTTCTAAAGGTTGTTCTTATATTCTCACTGTAATCGAACGTTTTACTAGATGGCCCGAGGCTTACCACTGCAGGATATTACTGCGGAAACTGTAGCGCGTACGTTATTTCAGAATTATGTTTGTCGATTCGGTGTCCCTGTCACAGTGACAACCGACCAAGGCGTTCAAATTGAATCAAAACTGTTCAAAGAATTTTCAAAATTTTTGGGATTTCATAGGATTCGTACGACGCCATATCATCCTTCCTCGAATGGAATTATTGAACGGTTTAATAAATCTCTTAACTGCTCTGAGAGCTAAGACTTCTACACCACATTGGGTAGATGAACTTCCTATCATACTATTAGCTCTCAGAACTATCCCTAAAGACGATTTGCAACGTTCTTCCGCAGAACTCGTTTTTGGTCAAACATTACGAATACCTGGTGAATTTTTTATTAAATCATATACTTGTCCGGATATTCCTTATTTTATTACTAAATTACGTACTTCATTTAATAATTTAACGTTCATTCCACCAGTTCACCACGTTAATTACAAATCATTTGTCAGCCCAGACATCTCGAATTGTAGTTTTGTTTTCGTTCGGAAAGAACGTTTTAAAAAATATTTTACTCCGCTGTACGATGGACCTTTTAAAGTGTTACAGATAAATTGGTTACTTTTGTTAAAGGAACTAAAGCCGTCACGGTAAACATTGACAGGATTAAACCAGCATATTTATTATCTGACAAATGTGATGTCACTCCACCTTTGATTAAGAAAGTTCGTTTTGCTATTGACGAATTGAATGACTGACTGATCTTTTTCTTAGCGGGGGAGTAGTGTGGCGATCAGTTCACTTGCTGGATAAATATAAGTCACACACCAGAAGCACAGAAGACCTATACCAGAAACGACTCTCTGGCCTTCCCGCCAATACTGAATTTTATGCGCTTATGTCATATGTCGGTGGTATTATTGTCAACCTATAAATCCGCAGATTTCTAAATTCACCGGTGGAGCGTACCGGTAAGCAATAACATTATATGATTGGCTATTTTGAAAACCAAAGCCAAAATCAGCTTCGAATTTTATCTACCAATGCGTCCAGCGGTGAATTTAGAAAGGTGCGGATTTATAGGTTGACAATACCACCGACAAGATCACCGACAAGATGGCTGAAGGTCACCCCAATTTACCAATGAAAGGGTGTGTTTGCACGCACTCAGTAATTTAGTCGAGTCGCTTAGTAATTTAGTACTCGACCAATGTGGACAGCGTGTTTTAGTCAAGTAATTTAGTGGAAAGCAATTACTAAATTACTGGACCGTCTCTCTACTCGACTAAATTACTGGATGCGTGCAAACACACTCAAACATCGAACGTGCCTCCGACAGTGACGCTTCTGGTATAGGTCTTCTGTGCCAGAAGCTTAAGTAACCAAGGAGGGGAATGAAAAACAAAATACATAGAATAACAATTTTTATCAAAAAATATAATAACAACATGTTTATTTAAAAATGTTAATTTAAAAACAACTTATTGGAATATATATAAAAATTTTATTATTGAATTTTAACCCTACTATAGTAGGCATGCAATATTACAATCAGATAATGCTTGATATATTTCAAATTTAATTAGCCTAAACTTTGAAGTATATCTATTGTTACAAATCTGTAAAATGTCTCAACATTCATAAAAATCACGTTTCTCTATTCTTTCTGAAAGTTTACATATAATAAGAGGGTAAATTATACACATATTTACATGGCTAAATTGATATTTTTTATTTGAATGTTGGTCATTATAAGTTATTATGGTTCTGCACTACTGAATGGCATATTTAATAAACACACCGCAAATTAGACAAGCCTTAAATTCAATGTCAAGATTGTCTAGGTGGGAGTTACATATTTAAAATAATAAGTACTAGTCAACCATCCCAGATTGGCAAGGAGCCGCGCAGAGAAAGAAGAAATATCGTCACTGTTGGACAGAAACAAACAAGCTTCTTAAGCTAGCTAGTTGGTTGACTAGTACATGCTGCCTTCTGAAGGATGTTAGAGGAAATACGTATTGAAAGGATATTAAAATTCAATTGCTATTCACCTTATTACAAGTAAACGTTTATACCTACTTACCTACTTACTTGTGAAACGATCGTTTTTCTTCTTTTCTAAACTGCATTTTGCAAACGGCACAGCACTTCACCATTTTGCATTAAATGTATTGTTACTAAACTGTGACTTCTTCATCACTTCTTGATCGGAGAACGCGAAAATCATTTATTAACATTTACGGCGGACATGTCAAACTAAAATTATGATAATCAAACTGAACCGATTGTGTTCTAAACGGCCGCGAATAGAAGGACTAGCGAATCAGGAACTTGTGGGATGTTTGCAACTGAAGTGCCTTAGACTGCGACTATCTCAGCAAAAAACAAACCAATACACATTGTTCCTAGGTATAAATTCCCTAATCAGAGGGATGCTCGTATGTGACCTGGTAAATTCTAATTGAAATACCATGTCGATGCTTCGTTGAGACTTTTCTTGCAATGTGATATATGTTACCAGGCGATCTAAAATCCCTTTGCCAACGTTTACTGTTGTCAGGTTCGGCTCTAAGCCCAACTCCTGGAAAACGCGGTGAAACGGCTAACGGTTGGGCCTAGGGCCGAATCTGATGACAGGAAATCCTGGCAAGGGTGTTTCTCGACGACTGGTAACATATATATCACGTTGCAAAAGTTAAGTCTCAACAAAATATCGATGTGAAATTTCAATTAAAATTCACCAGGTCACATGACCACTTCCACCGCTCGGACATAGTAAGCCATGTTCATCCCCCTCCCCTGCACCTATACTGGTAAAGAGCGAGCAAACGTCCAGACTGGTCAATTTTTGTAGCGAACGGAATGTCTATCTTTGTTGTAAATTATCATTTTTTAGAACGTGTTTAGATACAGCACCATCATACTGATTAAAAATTCTACAATATAAAATTTAATTATGCTATATTTCTGTAATAAACTGATATTTTTTTGTTAAATTTCAGTCACACTCATTTGAAAGTATCCTAAAAATGTAGTGGCATCGACAGATTAGAGATAAGAAAAATTGCTAATGCTTTTTTTGGATTTTTTGCTTTGAAAAAAATTCGAAGTAAGCTTTGAAATTTTAAATTTCATTCTTAAACTTAACACCAGTAGAGTTATATTGAGGCTCTGTCATTTAGCAAAAAATAGTTTCATTCGTTCAACAAATAAAAATTTTAGAGAGATGTCCCGCTTTCATAATGGGTGTCACTCTGTATCTAGCATATTTTTGTGAAACGGAAAGGTAATATATGTTGATATATATTTTTGTTTTATTTTGTTTCGTTTATTTTAAAATAAAACTTTACTGACTTTATTAATAATTAAGTTGCGTCTTGTTGATTTTTTTATGAAGTCGTTTACAAATAAGGATACAAAATGGAACATAAGTATATAGGAAGACAAGTACTGTTGGGATCATTATTGCCAGGACATCATCATCGTCTGTATATCAACTATCCATAAAACAATATTATCTATCAAATTAATCTATAATTGGTCAATTATATGGAAAAATTGATATATTTTAATATGTAAGGTTATTGATTTCTTAAGTATTGCTGTTTTGTACCATTCCTATCATAGTCTGGAAAGGCTGCCTTTCTGAATGCCAACACATTTAGATCATAACTTAAAGAAATGAGGCTCTACTGGAAAAATCACGAGTACAATGCCTATTTTTTCGAAATTTGTCAATAGACTAGTTTAAGATGTAAATGTTAATATGCTCGTATTTTCAACACCATCACATTTATTATCGTAGAATTGGGGTGATGTAGATAGAGGTGACTTTTCAGAACTTCGATATAAACGGTGCAAGACGATACCTAAAAAATCACTGTTCAGTAAATCTAAATAGCAAAGACTGATCGAAAATTTGCTTTCAAAGTCGGCAGCTTGTACCCTATCATCGTGTGTTCCAAAGAATAGCAAATTGTAAAAATTTTATGCCAAAATAATATTTTTGCTACTATTAAATTAAATGTTCTGGTATAGTTTCAAGTAAACAATACTAACATAATGCTTTCAAGTAGTAAAAATATTATTTTGGCATGAAATGCAAACAGTTTTTTAAGCAATGAATGGCATAGCATAACAAGTTGCTAACATTGTTTAAAAGCAACTTGCAGTCTGGCTATTTAGGTAAACTACGGTCCTATGAAAGCCTACAATGATATCCTAAGGATGGCATAAAACAGATCCTCTAAGGGTCCCAGGCTGATCCTGAGGATATCCAAAAATACCTTTGTGGGATATCCTGAGGACGGTATAAAACATCCTCTAAGGGTCCCAGGTTGATCCTGAGGAGATCCAAAAATACCTTTGTGGGATATCCTGAGGATGGCATAAAACAGATCCTCTAAGGGTCCCAGGTTGACCCTGGGGATATCCGAAGACACCTTTGTGGGATATCCTGAGGATATGGAAAATAGTGTACGTTCTGGATCCCAGGGACGTCTGTGGGCGTCTTTTCGGATATCCTCAGGATATTGCTATGTCCTGCTTTTATATCCCTAGGATGTTAGTAGGACAACCTTGTGCTGTCTGGGTATGTGCATTAAAAAGGATAGATAAACATAAGCAACAGTGGCGGGTATGTGTAGAAAGGTAAATATTTTCATTAAAATGAGTTATTGCAATTCCTGCATTACCTGCTCTTTTATAATGTAGGCATGCAATATTACAATAAGATAATGCTTGATATATTTCAAATTTAATTAGCCTAAACTTTGAAGTATATCTATTGTTACAAATCTGTAAAATGTCTCAACATTCATAAAAATCACATTTCTCTATTCTTTCTGAAAGTTTACATATAATAAGAGGGTAAATTATACACATATTTACATGGCTAAATTGTTAATATTTTTTATTTGAATGTTGGTCATTATAAGTTATTATGTTTCTGCACTACTGAATGGCATATTTAATAAGCACACCGCAAATCAGACAAGCCTTAAATTCAATGTCAAGATTGTCTAGGTGGGAGTTACATATTTAAAATAATAAATACTAGTCAACCATCCTAGATTGGCAAGGAGCCGCGCAGAGAAAGAAGAAATATCGCCACTGTTGGACAGAGACAAACAAGCTTCTTAAGCTAGCTAGCTGGTTGACTAGTACATGCTGCCTTCTGAAGGATGTTAGAGGAAATACGTATTGAAAGGATATTAAAATTCAATTGCTATTCAACTTATTACAAGTAAACTCTATCAAGAACCTCAACATGTTACGACTATGAAGTTTACACCTACTTACTTATGAAACGTTAACTTTTCTTCTTTTCTAAACTGCATTTTGCAAACGGCACAGCACTTCACCATTTTGCACTAAATATATTGTTACTAAACTGTGTAAATATGACTTCTTCATCACTTCTTGATCGGAGAACGCGAAAATCATTTATTAACATTTATGGCGGAGATACCAAACTGAAATTATGATAATCGAACGATTATATTCTAAACGGTCACGAATAGAACGACTAGCGAATCAGGAACTTATGGGATGTTAGCAACTGAAGAAAAATGTTCGGGTCCTACTAGGGCCAGTTCATCGATATTTTCATTTCTCCTGCGACCGTTGTGTTTTGATGCCCCCACTACTACCACTTTGAGACGGATCCGTTTCTGCATATCATAATCCTACATATGATATATCCTTCAGGTAATATCCATAATATTTTCTACACGCAAAAAATTACTGATGTTTGTTTCCTACATACGAAAAACCTGAACATTTTTGGTAATAAGCTTCAGCACTTTGCCAAAATTATAGTTCCTATACATGCTTCGAGATATTCTACATACGAAATTTGTAAGATTGCCGTTTTCTACACATCAGGTTTTCTACACATAGCTATTCTGTTTGAGAAAGTTCTCTTGAAAATCAAAATAATGTATTCTCTAACTGTAAGAGCGCTCACATCATGACACAGAGTGGTGAACTTGCTTCTCGTGGTAAATTATAAGGCACTGAGCTATTCCCGTGTGAGAATTAAAGAATATCCTCACTTTTTGGCGAACTGCCATTTCATTTGTTACTTTTGGTATGTGCTTAGTAATACAGTAACTTTATACATCGCACCTGACGTCAAATCAGGTATTTATGCTTTTTTAATATGTTGTATATGATTAAAAATTAATGTTAAATCCAAGTTTACGACCTCGGCAGACCTCCGAGTCTTGGTCATAAATCCAAAATACTGCGAGATTTTTGTTTTTTTTTCAGTTTTTTTCGATTTTGATACCTAAGGCTTACTTTTTGGCAAAGATTAGTATTTTTTTAAAGTAGACTAAATTTGCTACAAATTGGTACCAGAGCGGACTCTATAGATCAAATAGTATCCGAGATACAGCTGTTCAAAGTTTTGCAAAATTTTAATTTTTCGATATTTTTAACCATTTTTAACTAAAAATCTGTGAAATACAAACTAAAGGGTGTTTTTTTAGAGGAATAGAACTTTAAAATGAAATAAAACACATCAAAATCTTGCTAACGCCCATGGTATTGAATTTATTGGAAACATAATTTTATGCCATTAGTGCTTAAATATGATTTCGGACATGTGGGTGCCGCGGCTGTCTCGAATGTAAGGCAATCTGGAAGTCTAATTTTCGATCATTTTTTCGAGCAGCTGAGGCCGTATATCGGCAACAACTCGTCTAATGTTGGCTTCCAAATGGTCCGGATTATCGGCGTAGACTAGTGACTTCACATATCTCCACAGAAAATAATCCAAGGCGTGATATCACACGACCATGGAGGCCAATTCACAGGTCCACGACGTAATGTTTTTTTATGAAAATGAGGATCAAGAACAATCTTGTTTTCGGCCCATTCACCGAACGTCCGACGCAAATGATGGTCATGCGGCTTTACTTCGTGCACGAGCTGAATCTTGTAAGCTCGTAACCCAAGATCTTTCCTCAAAATCTTCCATAAGGTGGACGACGGCGAATCGACTCAATTGGATCTTCCTCAACACTACACTCTACAGCAACAACAACTTCTTGGATGCGCACTGTACGACGTCTCTGCGGATGTACATTATCAATCAGAGTGTGCGTGGTGCGAAAACGATTCATGGTTGTTCGAATGAGTTGTCTGGATGGACGATTATGTCGACCGTAAAATAGACGTAGCGCACGGTAAGTTTCGCGAACTGAACCATGATTTTCGAAATAAATTTGCACAATCTGCAAGCGTTGTTCTACCGTAAGTCTATTCGAGGTGAAATGGCAAAACATACTGAGCACAAATCAGCTGTCAGCTGTTAAATTAACTGTGTCTATAAATAGTGTCGTCAATTCAAAAAACAAACTTCTAAAAAAACCCTTTACTACTATAACTAGGTTCAGAAAATTCATTTTACCCCGAATCCAAACCGCAAATGGGGACAGAGGGGGCCAAAAAATGCTCCCCCCCCAATATTTAGCACTATTATAGTGAATGGATCGGAAAAGAGGAAGGAATATTTAAAAAAAAATCAGTGATAAACAGATCGTATACTTTTTAAACAACTTTAGCTCTCATGGACGGTCCGGGTGTCGTCCGTTTCATCCTTGTCGTCTGTGTCGCTGTTCTCTGATGTCTCCTTTTCTTCTTCTCCTTGAGCCCAGAAGAAACTATCCAACGCCTCGTCGTCTGATTCTTCTTCGAGGTCTGGGGAGTGTATATTTATACTTAAATCAGAAGCTTTGTCGCATGACTGTCCACTGCAATGCGTGCAAACCGTCGAACATTTAAATCCAGATTTTGTGCAACTACACGCATTGCTACAGCCCCTTTCTTTCGATGTGAATGTTCCGTTCTCTCACACTCAAGAATTAGGGTCCAGTTAGAGAACACGCTATTTTGGTTTTCAAGAAAACTCCACCCACTCTCTCATGTGAACGAGCGTTCACATGATCACAGAATAGCCACTCTGGTGTACTCTGGCTAGAATTTCCTATACATCGTATTTTCCCGAATTTTATTTCCTACTCATTATGTTTATAAAATGGAAGTTTTCTACACACGATATTTTTTATTCAATATTCTACACAAATTTCCCTTTATGACTTACACAAATAATTTTAAGTTTTATATCCAGAGATAAGATGTAATTATGTGTTCTCTTTTAAGAAACTTACTAAAGCTCTATTACAAAGTAAAATGACACCTAATGAGTAGAAAAAAGAAATATTGCAAATCTGGTGTGAACGATATTTCGAGGCGTGTATAAGACTTATAAGCCTGAAATTGGCATCCATCGTGTAGGATATTTATGGTCGGATATTATATGTAGAAAATCTCGTGTGTAATATTATGATGTGTAAAAAGGTTCGTTACCTTTCCCCGCCACTTCATTTTGATTTTTGTAAAGTAACTTCACGTCTAAATCACGTAAGTACCTCAAACAAATGCATACAGTTAAACGCATATTTCTTTTTTTGGTAACACGGTTTACAATTTATTTAATTTGCCTTTTTTATTTTTGCTTCATGAAACTCGTCTGAACGAACTTCCTTTTCTTTGAATGGTTGCATTAAACCAGCTTTTTGACCATTTAAAACTCTGTAAATTTGTATATAGCTCTTCTCTCTTTCCATAGCTTCTCGCTTAAATGCTTTCTTCAATGCTTTCCTGACGTATTTAGCAGCAATATGTGAATAAACAACATAACTGAAATTGCAACGCGTTATTAGATATTATGGAACTATTAGATGTTTTTTAACGTATTACTTACTTTATTCTCGTTGATGCATCACTGTAAATCATTTTCAATTTTCAAACTAACTGAAAATGATGTGAAATGTCACTTCTCCCGAACAAATATGTATAAACAAAAGAGGTACAGACAGAGAACTTATACCACAGAGAAGCGACAGCAAGGCTTCCCGCGTGTACCGTGGCATATGACAAATAGGTTGTGTAGTTGTCAGTTCCACATGTTTACATTGCGTCAAAGATGACCCAACCACCATTGGTCTAATTCTCTGGGTTAGAGAACAGAGCACCAGTGGTGTGTTCCTTGCTCTGAAAGTTATCGTCAATCGGGTATATATCTAGTGATTTCTAAAGATTTTTTTGAATATTTCAAGAACGAATCTGCGTAATTTAAATCTAATTAAGCACATTGATAGAGGTATATTTAGGGAACTTATTTTAATGTAAAAAGTAAGTTAAGGTGAGCAATACGTTTTTTTATTATTTGTTAAATGTGTCCGATATAACCTCTGGTTTGGGGATGTATTTGAAAATTGTATTTTTCCATTTAAAATGTGTATATTTCAATATTTTTTTGATATAGAATTTATTATACACACGAATCGGATAATTTTATTTAAAAAAAATATAGGTAAATGCTTTAAAAATAGACTTGAAGGGGGGGGGGGGGGATTCCTTTAAGAGGAAAGTAAAAAAGTAAAATTTTAAATATATTTTATTTTAACACATGTACAAATAGAAGTAAAAATCGATAAACAAAAAACTTTTATAAATAATACACCATAAAGAAAAAAAAATAAATGTGTTTGTGCCTTCAGGGAATGATTTTGCGGTGTCCGGTATAACCCTAGAGAACCATGAAATCTGCATAATCCATTTTTCTTGGAAAAGCAAGACTTAAAATATAAAAGCCACACGTTTGATTTGTTAATGAGTTATGTACTAACATTTTTTCTCAAAGAACCGAGCCTGTATATCCATGTTTTGGCTTATATGTGGAGATTTTTACAACTAACAAAATTTAGCAAAAATATCGCATTTATAAACCATTTTCTGCAAAAATACTGACCAATGAAAAACGATTTCCTTGCTATGTCTGTATTCTCAATTTGAGGAAATTTGTACTGGATCAGCAGTTTCTAATACGTTATTTAACATAACGAACAACACAGATTTTATTCATCCATGTTTAGAATTCCCAAAACTATATGTTAAAAATTTGTTTATAAGAATGAAGATTTTTATTCCATTAAATACACAAATCGGAATTTAAAAACCGCTGCCCAAGGAATCACTACTTCCACATCCAGATTCTCTATCCAAGTCACTCACAACGAAAAATCTTTGTATGTGAAAATAATTGTTTATGGAACTTTAATACCTAATATAATATTTGAAATTTTCTACCCCAAAAACCCATAAAACGATACCCCACATCGGTAGTGGGGTGGGGGTGGTGATAGGGGGGTGGTAGGGGGGTGGATGAAGTAAAAAAATATTTTGAGGTTTCTGGTTCCTGTACATACACTAAATCACATGTTTTTTCATCTCCTTTAATAAGGGGTGGGGTAATGGGGGTGGCTAATGCCAAAATTTTTTTTGAGACCTTAGCTTCTCTTGTATATACTAAATACCAATTTCGTGGACTCTTACCTGCTTGATTTACCCATTTACCCCAAATTTACCCCAATTTACACCCCAACCCTTCGACGGAACAAGATGAAAATATAATCTAGTTCTAGATCTCGTTAAAGTACATATGTGTACCAAATTTCAAGTCAATATCTTAAACGATTCCAGAGTAAACGTGCGCACAAAAAAAAGTTACAGACAGACAGACCGACAGACAGACCGACAGACAGACCGACAGACAAACAGACAGAGAGACCGACAGACAGACAGAATTTTTTTTTTCACTCAAACTTAAAATCTCGACGTTTCATGACATTTTAAGCCTATTTGGACAATAAAAATTTTTAAAAATTTTTTTGTCGTTACTATACTTCCACTGGACGTGGAAGTAAAACTACTAAAACCGACAAAAAAGTAAACAGAAAAGTTAAAATTTTGTTACATTTACAATTTTTAGTGAATATATCGAGTCAATATCAAGTAGATTATTTGGTTTGTATAAACTAATAGGGTATATGCATCATATAACTAACATAACCTCAAATTTTAAGTTTTTTAAGATTATTCTTATTTTTAATGTTTCTATACGCATTTTTAGCTTGGGGCCACACTGGCTCCAAGCAAATATTTAAAAATTCACGCAAATAAATTTTCAATATTGTTGACTAATAAAAATAGACTGCTAATTATTGGTTATATTTCTAACCTGCAAAAAGTGTCTTATTTTATTGGGATATTTAAAACTTCATAAACATTACACTGAACTAGATTTTGGTTGAAAGTACAGGAATCAGGAAGACATTTTAATAATAGCTACGTAATACATGTAAATCTTAAGAAATATATATTTTTGAGGTTAGTTGTGCCGTCACGTGCACATGCCTTATTGTAGGTTCCAGGTATGGAAGATTGTAGATATATTTTATAGCTTTCTTATTTTCTAATGTTTTTAAAGGTTTCATAACAGAATTATTGGCTGTGGCCCAAATAGAAGTTAAATATTGTAAGTGTGAATATAAGAGGCAATAATATATATTTTTTAAATATTTTCTAGATATAAAAGTTAGTATTCTAAAAAGAATTCCAATAACAGGAGAAATTTTTTTTCTGTAACGCATCAATATGATGACTCTATGACAATTTTTCATCAATACCTAAAAATTTTGTTAATGGCAAATATTTAATTGTATCATTATTAAATGTAATGGATGGAACTGAATTTGGAATTTGATTTTTAGACATAAACATAAATGACGATTTTCTAAAATTGAGCGCGTTAATTTATTAGTCGACAACCAAAAGTGATATTTGCCTCAAGTCGTATTTAATATATTACTAGTTATTTCATCATAATCCTTTCCAAAATATAAAAGTGTTGTAACATGAGCATATAATACGTACTATACTACCCTGTATATTCAACTTAGCAATAGAATTTATGTATATTAGAAATAAAAATCTTTTTTGTAAAACATGTTGTTTTGTTTAATTTTTAGAATTATAAACAAAAAAATATTAAAATAGAATAAATTGTAATATTATGTACAATAAATATATTATTCTAAAATATGTTTCGATAACGTATACCTATACAACACATTCTAATAGTATGTGAATGTAAATATTTGATATTTAATATATTATTTACATTTTTTGTACGTTTTTTTAGCCTTTTTTAGAAACTGATAGTATTTAAAACATCAACTATTATTTAATTATATTTAATATGTGGTATAGTAACATATTATACTGAATTACTTTCAGTGTACATCTAACTTTAAAGTTCTCTCAGTGTAAGAGATTGTGTTGAGTACATATTATACTGAATTACTTTCAGTGTACATCAAACTTTACAGTTCTCTCAGTGTAAGAGGTTGTCTTTCACTCATGTCAATTTCATTATAACCGGGCCATAAAATGTCAAAGGAACCACCGATATTGTCGCTTCTCTGTGGTATAAGTTCTTTAATCGGATGTTCCCTGACTTGCAATGAATTTTGACAAATAACTGACAATGTCACAAAAATTAAAGTTAGATGTACACAACTAGATTTTAGCAAAATTACGTTATAAGATTTGTCCCATTTTTTTTGCGCACAACAGTACCTCGCGGCTTTTGCATCTCATCTAACCACAGAAGACCTACCAGAAGCGTCACTGTCGGCGGAACGTTTGATGTTTCATTGGTAAATTGGGGTGACCTTCGGCCATATCTTGGTGGTATTATTGTCACCCAAATCCGCACTTTTCTAAATTAACCGCTGGACGCATTGGTAGATAAAATTCGAAGCTGATTGGCTATGTTTTTCAAAATAGCCAATCAGATAATGTTATTGCTTACCGGTGCGCTCCACCGGTGAATTTAGAAACCTGCGGAATTATAGGTTGACAATAATACCACCAACATCTGGCTGTCTTGTATAAAAATTCAATATTGGTGGGAAGGCCAGAGAGTCGTTTCTGATATAGGTCTTCTGTGATCTAACCTTTGCAATGCTAAAACGATCATCTCTTTTTCAAAATTCGCTGACCATAAATATATCTATAGAAGGTAAAATATCAGAATTGGTTTTTATAAATCCTGCCTCAGTCATTTTGAAAGAAAATAAATACCAAACGCTAAAAACTTGTCAAATTCAATTTTGATGTTTGAGGTTATTTCCTTTATTGCCAACAATGTCAACTTGTTCCTCTTCTTCTATTCTGCATATAACTTCACATCCAACTGCCGTTATGATGTCACTTCCGTTTTCATGGTACTGTTGTGAGCAAAAAAAATAGGACAACTATTTTTTTCTAATGTAAATCTGTCTCTATTTGAATACGTAATGACAAATAACTGACAATCTCACAAAAGTTAGATGTACACAACTAGATTTTAGCAAAAATATGTTATAAGACTTGTCCCATTTTTTTTGCGCACGACAGTGCATTCAAATAGGCGAATTTTAATATATTTTTTTAATATGTTGCGCTTAGAATTTTTCTTTCAAATTAAACATATAGCTAAATTAACGCCTCCACTACCATGTTTCACCATTTTTGAAAATTCGTCAACAACCCAATTAAGAATATTTTCATATATAATAAGTGATATAATTTTGTCATATTTTGGCTACATTCGATAGGCGGGTTTACCACGGTCGGACCTGTCAAAAGCGTTTGGACTGTATGGTCTGACTTGATCAGCTGAGTGGTCGATGTAGTCACATTTTAAAATCTGACTTGTGTGGTCAGAATCGTTCGACGTGTTTGAATTTCCGTCTTAAAATGGAGACAGTAAATAAGTCTCATAAATAAAGGAACAATATACATTTGTGGAAATTACACATCATACTGGAGTAAAATTTAAAGTCCGATGAAGTGAATATGAAATTCAACGAGCTAATTACTATTCAAATCCATGATAAGTCACTGTTAAAAAAGTCAAAATACCGGTTTTTGAGGTTAGGGTTAACGTTTATGGAGATTGGAAAAATACTTCAAATTCTGACGCGTTCGACCGCAAGTTTGGTTCGACCACAGTGGGCGGACCACATCGGTCAGATGTCGAATGTAGCCATAATATCATAAGTGATATAATTTTGTCGGCAAAATTTAGTGATTATTAAGAGAGTTTGTTGTTTGGCAATATCGCGATTGACATTGATAGATAAAAATAACGAGCCGTCAGGCGAGTTATTTTTGTCAATGTCAAGAGCGAAATTACCAAAGCAACAAACCCGAGTAGAAAAATCATTAAATTTTGCCAGACGAAATTATATCACGAATGATATTCGTCATGACTATTTCTTGAATAGAAATTTAGACAAAGGAAAACAAATTTATTAGATATAGGAAGTAAATTTTGACATATCAAACTATTTAGCATTATTATTCTCGCGCATTTTTTACAACTGACGTGAACTGACGTTTGCAAAAATTTTGGAATGGTCTTTGGGGATTGAGTCCTGCTTGTTGTAAAACTAAAGTATACCAAAAATGACTTGATTTGGTGTTCTACAGGGTGTTATAAGCAAAGTTGTAAAAATAACCACTAATAAAGTACCTTTATTTTTCAAAATATGAAAAAACTCCACCAAGAAAAGTTATTTAGAATGCAATTTTGTACCTCTATACCAAATTTCAGGAATATAAAATTATTTTTTTGAAACTTCTTTCGCTTGGTAATATAAAGAGTGCAAATTGACAGTTTATTATCTGATTAAATCCCGACCGCTTTAGCGGGAGGAATTTAATCTTTGATAATAAACTGCCAATTTGCACGAGTTATATTAACTAGGGGCAACTTAGCTTGAGAAAACATTTTTAGATAAAATTTAAAGCACGAGTGGTATTTGTGGAGAATATTTCACGAATAAATAATTCATTAAGTATATTTTCAATATTATGTTCAGTAATTAATTGCCTTCAGACGTTGCCTTGTTGCTTTTTAGAGATTACTCACCTTTATCTTCAATTTCATCATTTACGTCACATAAAAATGCATTTCCAAAGCGACTCATCTAATAAAAAACAAAGTAGGTTTAAATTATGACAATCAAGAAAAACAATATACGTTAAACCATAGGTACTGTAACTTATAAGACTAGTCATCACAACAAAGTACTCTTCGACCAATCACATTACAGGTGAAATCACACAAATTGCATATTACCAATCTATCCCTTTTACGTTCTAAGGCTGCCGGCTCAGATGGTATGGTACCGCCACTTAGTAACGCTAGCTTAACTTAGTTACTAGCCTAAACAGTGAATTGAATTATTATATTAAAGTGTTTATTAATATATATTTATGTATTTAATCCTTGTTTCTAATTTGAGAAGTTTGATAGTTAAGTTAAGGTTTACTTGTTTAAGTACAACGAATTATAATGTATATAGTGATACTGCAGAGTTTTGATTTTCCAAATAAGTGTTAGCTGCTTTGTAATGATTGATGAATTACCATAAGTAAGTACCTACATTTGTGTATTTATCATGAAATAACTGATTTTTCTGCTTCGTAGATATTCATATTTAATTTTAGTTGGGAAAATTATTTTGTAATTATGTTAGGTATTAAGCCATTGAAAGCTGTGTACCTATAACTTGTCCCGAACCTATATAAGTTCCACACAGCATTGGCTTTTTAGGTTATTAATACAGTACTACAATTTACAATTTACGTTAACAATTAGTAATAAGCTAGAGAAGATATTTATAGATAACATTTAAAAGCACGATTTGTCCTATTTGCTGAAAACATGTCACGACACAAAACGTCAAAAAATTTTCGCAATATTTGCCGCTGCAGCGACCTAAAAAATTAGAGCGATAAATTTTGCATGTTGGTACTGTCAAAAGCCGTCTAGCTTGAATTACCACTAATAATGACGTTTGATTGGTGCAACGTTGTGAAAAAACGGGCTCTCATTGGCTATAGCGTTAATGAGTGAAATAATCGGCAAAACTTACTGATTATTAAGAGTTTGTTGCTGGCAATTTCGCGTTTGACATTGACAGATAAAAATAACGAGCCGTCAGGCGAGTTACTTTGCTAATGTCAAGAACGAAATTGCCAAATAAAAGCAACAAATTCGAGTAGAATAATCATTAAATTTGGCCAGACCAAATTATATCACGAATGGTATTCGTCATGACTATTTCATGCATAAAAATTTGGGCAAATGAAAACAAAATTATTAGATATAGGAAGTAAATTTTGACATATCAAACAAACTATTCAGCATTATTTTTGACGATCTGGAAAGAGTAATTATGATAATGAACACTTTGTCCCTGATTTCTTATAGTTTGTATTCCCTGTAATCTTTGCATTCTCCTTGTTTCGACGAGTCATTACTGTTCTCCTCGCTGTTCCCTCTCAAATTATGAACCAAACTACCATGATGATCTACGTCAATCATCATGGTAGATGGGGTTTCAAAGACTAAAGTACTTTGCGCGTTTTGTTAGCTTAATTAACTGCTGCTCTCCAACCCCATTTTTGGCTAACGTAGATATTGCAGAAGATCGGTGAGAATGATTTGTTATCTTCATCTTCTTAGCATCTACCCAATCTTAATACTGGAGCAGATCTGGCGAGAAAAAGAAGAGTTTTTTTTTTGATAATTCTCTTTTATCATGTTATCAAGTTAGTTCAGCTTAAACACACGAGGTGGAGCAGGAATTGGCATTTAAAATTCGCAAAAACACGTTTTTTCACGATAACTTTGTTATTGACTTGACAAAAAAAAGTTGAATAAAAAATTGAAGACCTCGCGGAAGCGCATAATCCGGTAAAAAATTTTTCCAATCGTACGGTCGCTTTTCGTGAAACTTTTTTTCGAAATACACGTTTTTTTGCTGTAACACTAATATACAGAAAAGTAATTCCTTAATTTTTTCACGAAAAAAAGGAGTTAGAGGGCTGAGATTTTTGCCAATTATTTTATTAACCTTAGGTTTGTAAAAACAGGCGTCTGAAAATAAGGAATACGTCACCTGGTGGTCTATAGTCAAACTAATTATGGACCTTTCTGGCTCTTTAGTGTACGATGATATCAACAATAAGTAAAATAATAAACTGAGATGCTAAGTTATTAAAAAAAACCGCTGCCCAAGGAATCACTACTTCCACATCCAGATTTTCTATCCAAGTCACTCACAACGAAAACATTTTGTATGTGGAAATAATTGCTTATGGAACTTTAATAATATAATATTTGAAATCCTCTACACCTATAAAACGATACCCCACATCGGTAGTGGGGTGGAGGTGGTGCTAGGGGGGTGGTAGTGGGGGTGGATAAGGTAAAAAAATATTTTGAGGTTTCTGGTTCTTGTACACACACACTAAATCACAATTTGTTTTCATCCCGTTTAATAATGAGGTGGGGGTGGTAATGGGGGTGGCTAATGCCAACAATTTTTTTGAGACCTTAGCTTCTCTTTAATATACTAAATACCAATTTTCTGGACTCTTACCTGCTTAATTTACCTATTTACCCCAAATTTACCCCAATTTACCCCCAACCCTTCGATGGAACAAGATGAAAATATAATCTAGTTCCAGATCACGTTAAAATACATACGTGTACCAAATTTCAAGTCAATATCTTAAACGGTTCCAGAGTAAACGTGCGCACAAAAAAAAGTTACAGACCGACAGACCGACAGACCGACAGACAGAAATTTTTTTTTCACTCAAACTTAAAATCTCGACGTTTCATGACATTCTAAGCCTATTTGAACAATAAATATTTTTAAAAATTTTTTTGTCGTTACTATACTTCCACTGGATGTGGAAGTAATATGATAGTATTTAAAGGGGCTATACAAGATACAATTTGTTGGAGCCAACCTAATCGGTATCCATTGTAGAATTGCAGGGACAACTCGTGAAAGTTGAGTTGCACTGCAATGTTCAAAGCATACCCTCTTTAATGTAGATGCCTTTAACCAGGCATTGAGAGGGGAAAAGCTGGTGCAAATAACCGTGGCCCGAGTAGAAATAATAATAACCTGGACTATCACACACTGTTAGTGAAATTTTTGAAATAAGTAAATATATGTAATTTCAGTATATTTATAAAAGTAATATATACTATTGCACCATGCACTATTATGTTTTGCCCCTGAATATTTCTATTTCATATTTTACAAAATACTGTTTCATTTATTTTACTTAAAGAATTAATAAATGTCTGTTCAGTTATATTCAGTACCACTAATTTCATGGTTATTTGAATCTGAGACACTTGTCTGTGAACATAGAGCATACACATTTATTAAGTTTTGTGTTTAATATGGGATGTACCACACAAGATAATATGTCCTGCATTCAAAACATATTCCCTTCATACACACACTTAGAATTTTTACATTTTTAGTGCTTCCCAAATGTTCCATACATTGCAATATGCTTAACTTAAATGTCACTCATGTTTTCTGGAAGAAAAGAGATTTAAACTACAACTGTACATAAATTTAAAGAAATATTTTAGTTTATTAATATTTAACTAGCCAGACACCGTTCATATCGAAGAAACTGTACTTTTCAAGGGAAAAACTAGGTAACCTAAAAAAATATGAATTTTGCTGAATAATGTCATTAACATATTGCAAATGACTTACAACAAAAGCTTGCAAACCTTTAGGTTAGGTATATATTATTAATGTTATTATTTTTAACGGCAAAAATACCAATAAACAGAAACAAATCAATATGAGTATTTGCCACATAAACAAACAAAAAGCCTATAATTAGTTCACGAGTTCTCCACTTTGGCGCTGGCATCTTAAATTCAGACGCCGATTCTTTTATGATAATTACGTGCTAGTTGAGTCATTATAACCAAAAAGTCAATGTCTTCACCAACTATTATAACTTTATTGTCTTTGGTTTTCAAATCAATAGCAGTTTTAACGATTGTAGTATCGGCGTCTTCTCTGCATATTTTAACGTTAAAGTCATTATCTCAATGCAATAATTTTATAAAGCGTTATTTTTACTATTAACTAGAATTTTTTTTCGACTAAAGAGGATTTCATAATATGATTGAAATATCTACGCAAACATTTTTTTCTAAACGACGACATTATTCTTAGTTTATTCTGTTCATCGGCATACCTATCAAAAATAATAAATACTACTCTCGTCTTGACTGCTTGGTTCTGATTATTGATATTATATTCATATATTATTACTATTACCATGCATATGCTTAATTTTCCTTTTCAAATTAATAAAATTACATTTTGTATTAAACTTTTGAAGTTATCTTTCTGTAGTATATTTCATTTTATTTCGATGAAAATTGGGTGAGAAAAAGGAGGAGAGTCAAAGAAAATAAATTTTTGAAAATTTTTACAATGCACTTTTTTTGAAAATAAAAAAACGCACTCTTTTTGAAAACAAAAAAAATAACTTTGTTCCCTAATAGTACATAAAATGGCGTACAATCGAAAAGAAAAAAAAGTGATAATTGACAAAGAATTAAAAATTTTATTTCGTCTGCCACTCCGATTAAAGAACTTATATCTAGATACATAATGGCATTGATTTATTTGTCGCTGAAAGGCTCACAATCTAAGGCACTTCTTCCCATAAGTTGCTGATTGGCCCATCGGCGTATTCGCGGCTGCTCGTGCACGATCGGCTTCAGTTCGATTATCATAATCTCAGTTGACAGTTCGGCCATTAATGTCAATAAATGTTTTTCGTGTTCTCCGACCAAAAACTGGTGAAAAAGTAATTTTATTTTAAGTTGTGATTTGCTTAATACCTAAATAATATTCTCTATTCATATTCACACAGTTTAGTGACAATATATTTTGTGCAAATAAATAATGTAGTGCTGTGCCGTTTGCAGAAAGCAGTTTAGAAAAGAAGAAAATCGATCGTTCCATAGTCGTAACATGATGAAGTTCAGTTTACAGTTATAAAGTAAATAGCAATTAAATTTTAATATCCTTTCAATACATATTTATCTTACTGTTTTATCTCACTGTAATATCGTATGCCTACATCACGTTATATAAAGAGCCGGTAATGCAGGAATTGCAATAATTCATTTTAATGAAAATATTTACCATTCTACACATTTTCTACACACACAACGCCACTGTTACCTATGGAATGTGATGTTCATCTATCCATTTTAATGGACATATAATGTGACTATGTTAGGAGCAAACAAGGTATATAGTGAAAAGATAGCCTGTTATGAATCTAGATATAAGTTCTTTAATCGGACGTCTGCCATCTTTGACATACGGTGTTCGGGATTGGTGCATTATATTTGACCATGAATGAGTTTTATTTTTGCCAACTTTGGTAAACTGACTCCTTCTTATAGGAAAGATATTGAATTTCTGTTCTTTCGGCCATTTTTGGTGTTTTCTATTTTTTTCCAAGAGGGCGAATTGACAAATAGATATCGAACAAATCTATATTTTTTAAAGAATTTTATTCCAAAGAAGCCAGTATTTTTAAAATTCCCATCCGATTACTAGTACAAGATATATTAAGCAGATATAAAATCCGTGAAAGCGCGTCAAAAAGTGCATATAACTTTTGACGCACAAGGAATTTTTGGGCACAAATATCTTTTCTTAATCAGGAGGTCATAATACATAAGAAACAATAATAATATTTCAGGTGGAATGTTGTCGCCGAAAAAAATAAATTCAACTGCACTATTAATCTAGAGAGAATAAAAAAATTTATTATAATCCATAAATTTTTTAATAGTTGCCCTAAAATTTGTCAAGAAGGCTTAGTCCAATAAAAGGCATGGTATCACCTACTTTATTTGAAATATATGCATCATATTTCTTGAATTAAACAAAAAGGGCAATGTTTACGGTTATTATTTTTTTACAATTTAACAAATTATCAGAAAGTTTATTTATTGATAATTCATACAAGCGAAAGTTCTGCTGGAAGGGCTTTCAGAAGTACTTTTGTACACGGATCCTCAGATCTCTAAGTCTTGCAGGGGGAACGCGATTTTCAAGCGTTTTCACCACAGCCGGTCCTTCTAGCAATACTGGTTACTACCAGCAGTATGCACTATATTTGTGCGTAAATATAAATGAAAACTAGTGGAAGCATTTATACTCTTCGCCGATTCACTGAGCTTTTTATATAATTGTTACACATTCTATAGGATACTCTTCGCATTTTTCTTGTAAATAATGTTAGTTTTTGGACATTCTAAATTTTGTGATACTAACTTTGTTGTGAAAAAAAAATATATGAAAAAAAAATCGCCATGTGAGGGATCGAACACGAGACCTTTGGATTGAAAGGCAAATCAAATCAAATCAAATCAAAGATATTTATTAAAGTTTAAAGACATGAATGCGCCTCAGCTGGGTCCAGTCTAGAGCCGATCACCCCACCGCGGCGTGCAACGTCGCGGTAAGTAGGTGATTGGGTGGAGGGGTTTAGCTTCGGCTGTAACGACAGATGCAATTGGGGCGTTAGGGCTCCTGTTTAACATATATAAAAAACTTAAACCTAATAATTTCGTTGAACAATAATCCGGGAAGATATTAAAATACTTAGAAATAGCTAGAACTACGAAGAAACAATTGCATTTTTAACACACGCGCACTGTCGCATGCGCGCATTAAATTTATGAAGAAAATCTTGTTGTCCATACGGGAAAACTTAGTGAAAAAACCCGTTCGAGAGTCACGGATTTATCCAGTGGTCTACCTGCCTCTGGAAGGATGGGGTGAGGGGAGATTATGATTTTAAAAGTTGGGGTTTACTAGCAGTTATTGGTCTAAAGGGAATTTGGAAGAAGAACAAAAAGGGACAAAGAACAAAAATTGACAAAAATAATAAAAATGCAACTAATGGGGGAATAGAGGGGATACAAGTAAAAGGTGGTGAAAATAAAAGATGGTGAAAGTAAATTGTGGTATAGGAAAGATGTGGCTAGGGAGGTTGCCGAAAGATAGGCAACGCCTGGTATGGTAATGGGTGTTTCAGGTTGAAATGTATGGCATTATGCTGTCTGATTCGTGTGATGTCTCAGGTTAGCGGACTTTCGCCCAGTTTGAATTGGTAGAATTTTTGGGAAGTTTCCCGGACGAAGTCCGCTAGTGGGGTTATGTCGTAGCAACGTGCATAGAGATCTCTGAGGGAGGTGTACTTACCGGAGTCTGAAATGAGGCGCATATATTTATGTTCTAAAACTCTAAGTTTCCGCATTGTCGTGGCTGGGATGCTGCACCACACCGGCGCCGCGTATGTGATGGCCGGTCTGATCACCATCGTATACAATAATTTTTTATTAGTCCTGTTTAGTCCGCTGCCCCGCGCCAAGAGCGGATACAGACTCCTGGACATGGAGTAGACCTTACGTACAGTCGCGTTTATATGCGTGTTGAATGTCGGTCTCCTGTCCACGTTGACCCCCAGATACTTCACGCACCGTTTGATTGGAATTTCTCTACCCCCGATCGAAAGTGGCGTTAAAATCCGATTTTCGGTAAATCGGCGCGTGAAGAGTATGGACTCCGACTTCTCGGCGTTAATCCGAATCTTCCACTTGTCGTAATACGCCGTGGCACGAGCCATGGGCGCCTTGAGTAGCATGTTCGCCGCTTATGCGTTATGCGAATGCACGTACATGGCCGTGCCGTCGGCGTACTTGGCAAGATTCGTATTCGGGAACTCCGGGAAGTCGGAGACGTATAGATTGTATAACTTTGGTGACAGATATGACCCCTGGGGGACGCCCGCACGAATATCGAGTTGAAAGTTTATTATTGAAAGACAAATGCTTTAGCCATTGGGCTATCTCATCTTACCACAAAACTTGAATGAATATCGTTCAAAAATTATATTTCAACGGATACATTATTATGAAATATATATATTGTTAAAATATAAAAACAAAAAAAATTATAGGGCATAACATTTCACAAGATTTCTGTTTAAATACAAATGACAGAAATTATGAAAAAAAAATTTTTTTTATTTAAATGATTAATAACTTTTTTATTTACTGATTGATTTTTTGCAAAAATAATAGGGTTCTTCCTCTGGCTAACGCTAACTTACTTTCCAAATTTCAATACAATCGAACTTTTCTTTCTTAAGTTATCGTGCTTACAAGAAACGTGACGGACGGACGGACGGACAGACGGACATTTTGAAAGTTGTTCAGAATTCGTTCACTAACATAATGATAAAATTTTTTCTCTACAAGCGATATTTACTGATTTAGAAATGTGCCGATCAAATACAATATACTCTTCGTTTTTGCGAAGAGTATAATAATAGATAGGCATTAAGCGCCCAGAGAAAATATGTGTTTTGGAAAATACTAGTACACAAATTTGTTAACACCTCCGATTATAGAATATATGGCATATAGGTATGTAATAAAAAAAACAGAGTATAAAAAATTAAAATAATGGAACGTAAGAGCTTTTCTTCATCAAATATAAAAAAAAGGTAATTTTACTTTAGTAAAAATAATTGGAATTATATTATGAATGTGATACGAAAATCAGTCCCCGCTTGTTTGTGGGCTACTCAAAACCGCACAGGGTCCATAGTTCACGCCAGTGGCGCAGCCACAAAATTCATCTGGGGGGGTGGGGGCAATAGAACCGGCCTCTCCAAAGGATGAGGAAAACTTTTCAGAAACGTGTTGTAAACGGATGTGTATAGATTCCTCTACTAGAAAATATTGGCATTAATTACAAAATATTTATTTCAAGGGATAGTTTAAATACTGCTTTGTACTGATAGAGATTATGCGTCTTTATTTTTGGTGGTTCATGGAGGACGGCTTGGGGGGGTATGGCTCCCCCTGGCTGCGCCCCTGGTTCACGCAGAAGTAGCTTGACTTCTTCTGGATTTGTCTTAACGTAGAGCAGACAATGCATTTCTTCTGAACTCGCTACCTATTTTGATTGTCGTGTGTTTATAGGGCCTCCTGAGTAAGACTTCCCCGTAAGATAACTTCTGGTGGTCATTCTTGAGGTTGCTCATTACCAATATTATCATCAAATTTGTTTCTGATCACGAGCGTTATTTTCTCGATCTATAAGCTGTAAATTTTCCAGAATAGCACCTTCTTTTGTGCATTTTGCAAGTGAATTACCCTGACTAAACTCCGGCGATATGTTTGAGTCGTAAGTTTTATAATTACTTCCACATCCAGTGTAAGTACAGTAACGACAAAAAAAATTTTAAAATTTTTTATTTTTCAAATAGGCTTAGAATGTCAAGAAACGTCGAGATTTTAAGTTTGAGCTAAAACAAATTCTGTCTGTCTGTCTCTCTGCCTGTCTATTTGTCGGTCTGTCTGTAACTTTTTTTGTTCGCACGTTTACTCTGGAACCGTTTGAGATATTGACTTGAAATTTGGTATACATATGTACCTTAACGAGATCTAGAACTAGATTATATTTTCATTTTGTTCCGTAGAAGGGTTGGGGGTAAATTGGGGTAAATTTGGGGTAAATAGGTAAATCAAGCAGGTAAGAGTCCATAAAATTGGTATTTAGCATATACAAGAGAAGCTAAGGTCTCAAAAAATATTTTTGCATTAGTCACCCCCATTACCACCCCCGCCCCATTATTAAAGGGGATGAAAAAAAAATTGATTTAGTGTGTGTACAAGAACCAGTAACCTCAAAATATTTTTTTATTTCATCATAATAATTTGTTTGTATAATACGTAAATCTTCCAGTCTAACAAGACTAACCTGTTTATCAATGTACCACTTAACACTTGCGGAACAGAAGGAAACTGATCTGACAATACCCTTACATATTGCACGTTTATAATTTTTGTCTTACTCCACATGCTTTTACCGTGTGGCACGTAAAAATACATTGCTAGAACGTACGGCTCACAGCCAGTAACTACTCTGCACGCCATTTTAATACTGACAGAGCTACTAACGTTGTTTTTGTTAGTGATAAATCGTAAAAAAATTCTCCATCAAAGGAAGTGGGTCTCAGTTCTACTGGCAGAACGTAAAATACTCGAAAATATAGGTAATATAGGTAGGAATGAGTAGTACGCCATGTACTGTCAGAAGGACTTTGTACGAATCATCATTATAGGTATAGGTTTATTCAAAATTTTATTACGAAAATTTTGTTATTTCTATTTTTGCGATGTTAGTATATATGGAGATAATATGGATATATAGAGATAATATGGAAAATAACAGAGCATTTCAGTTTTGCAGTAAAAACTGTTTATATAGTCGGAGCAATGGATCCTTAAACTAACGTCATTAATGCAGGTAGCAATCAAAGGCTATCGTTTGTATATTGGCGTTTCACTCCTTACAATCGAACTTCCTGGAATGGATATTAGTGAGGTGGCTTAGAGTTGTATTTCCGTTTTATCCGCCGTTATCTGGCGGATAAAAGCACAAAATTTGGTATGAAGGTACCTTAGAGTATGAGTATACTAGTAAATGTTAGCCTAGGAACCCTCTGGAATTTCTAAAAATTTTTATGTACAGCACTAAAACCCAAAATGGCTGAAAAATACGATAAAGTATCATCTAACACAATCTATTATACTGTTAATTTTGAATTAAAGCTTTGAGCCAAGTAAGTACAGTACACACCAAATTCAGGGTAGTCTAGATATTAAATAAAATACAATAAAATATATCATTTATTACAGTGATATATAAGTCCAAATATAACGTTAATAAGAGTTCCCAATAACAAAAATATATTTATAGTTATTCATTCGATGGAATTCAGTATGCAACCGTTATAAATAAATTACACTTGCAAAATACACTTACACTTGCAAAGTGGTGAGCAGTCCAGATATTGGCTTTCCCACATTTGCAGTTTTTGCAGGAACATTTGATCAATTCTCTGCATGATCGGGAAACCTCTGGAATTGTCATCCAAACTGGTACCCATGACTCTGAAACCTTATTCCAAGCAAAATCCTGTGGAGAAGGAATCACTTGCTGTGTTTGAGTGCTGGTCGTCCAAATATCTGTTTGATAAACTGCCCTGCTGGTATGTTGAAGAAGTTTGTCCATTGCTCGATTCTTGTGACAGAAAAGCTCCTTTCTTATCTGGTTGATACTGCTGAAAGGAGTGGTTTTATCATATAGAACAATCAGTCGCTCCAGCTTCTTGAAATGTTCAGAGTCGGCTTTCGGCAGTTGGAATTGATGAGTGACCAAGTACACAAATGTATCAGTGACGTCTTGAAATGCTTGCCATGCTTCTCAAATGGACTTCTTACTCTACTTTTGAAGGCGGAGGTTGTGTCGCAACCAGAGAATGAGTGAAACGCGGGTAGTGCTCGTGATTTTGGCTCCTATAGGCTTGCATGGATGGCATTGATGTGGTAAAACCTGCAATGCTTGCCCATGCCAAAGGCCACCCAGATATCGGCCAAAGATTGAGTCACTATTAGATCATAGAATATGCCAGAAAGGATGACAATCACAACTGTGTCTACAGTACTCACAAGGATACTCTTTGCCCCTTGCTGCAGTGAATGGAGTACATGAACCACAAGCCTCTTCATGATTGCAGTTTCCTATGGGTGTGTTCCAACCGATTTGTCAAAAAGTTGAACAATTTCTTCTTTTTCATTGAGTCACGGATGAAGTCCATCCAATTTCGTGGCAGTTTGATGTTGCCAGATACTTTCCTTCTAATCTTTGGGCATTCTTCAGCTGCTTATGAAAGTAAGGTAGAAATATCTTATCAGCATACTGATTGAAGGTGTCGATACTAGTTGCGGGTAGGCAGTGGACGATGACTTCACCGTCTAGAAATTTGGAGCCATAGGTTGAAGGGGGATCTGATTGACGTGGCTGCTCAAGACATTGCAGTATTCCAGCCTTGTTGGTTGGCAAAGTCTGAAATGGAAAGGGAATGACGTATCTCATGCGCAAAAAACTAATAAAAATCAGATTCCCGGTTCTGCATAGATACATATAGTTGGCTAAATAGTTCCACATTATTCTGAAGCACTTTCAGCTTCTTCCCTTGCTGAGATGTTGCTTTATGCTTTGGTTTCTTGAAGAGTGCAAGAGAATTCCATTTGTTATGGTTTTTGCAGCAGCGGTGCCTCGAAAAGGAAAACTCACATGTGATATTTTGTCGTATTTGTCGGCCATTTTGGATTTTAGTGCTGTACATAAAAATTTTTAGAAATTCCAGAGGGCTCCTATTTATTAGTATACCTTAAGGTACCTTCATACCAAATTTGGTGCTTTTATCCGCCAGGTAGTGATAATTTCAATAAGCCACCTCAATATATAAGGATGTATGGCTTTCACAGTCTACGACCTACGAGCGCTCGTCCTGCGCATTAGATTTGAGAGTATTGGTAACTGGTACATCTAGACCACATAGAAGCGCATCGCCATTTTGATTCGTGGGTGGTGCACGTATTGTTTTTCCTTCGTAATGCAATTAGTTCATTATACCTGAATTCGCAGCTAGAAATCTGGTTTTTTATTCTAATTGAGTCTACTGCCAATGCCAATCTGATTCTTTATGTCTAGTCTAGTCCAATTGATTATTATGAATCATTATTAATTAATAATTAATAATAAATTTGCTCCGCCTATGGTACGAAATGATTGCCATTCTTTAACAAATTAGTTCAAGCTAAATAGGATGATGGCCTCAGTTCTAAGATCCATTGCTCCGATTATATTTTATAGGAAGCAATGGATAGATTTAATCCAAAACTTGCACTTGTCACACCTAAAACAAATTAAAACCATAAAATCGCTGCAATTGAACAATTCCATTGGAAGTTTATTTCGACTCCACTCTAAATAAACAGAAAATATAATATAGCGACTAATTTTACTCATTATTTTTGTGTTTCAAAATATACAGAAATCATACATTACTCCTGAATGATTCGTTTTACTGAGGTCTTGTATTGAAGCACAAAATTGTTGCCTAAAGTAGTACCCAATGATTATGTTTTATATGTTGCCTGATTAGCTGTAAAAGCCGTATCTTGACTTTATTATTTACTTTAAAGGAATGTATAGTATCCTTATCCTGCAAGTTAATTGGTTGTTTTTGGCTGATTGGCTGATATAATAAAAAACTGTAATTCAGCACGAAAATTTCACATTTTAAATGAGCAAAATAAAATATTTGTTGCGTAAAATTTCGTACATTGCCAATTTCCATGAACAAGCAACAGGTTAAGTCCGTAATCAGCAACTGATCACTAATGAAGACACAATTTGCATTTTGCGCGCACGCTAAGGCAAATGACCGGTCTTTTTGGCCTTCAAAGCTTTTGCAAAACGATGCAGATGCAGTGTAGTGTTGTAGTGTTAAAAACGAGGGTTTCAGCTTACCCACATGAATACTGTCCAATTAACAAGAACCCAAACTGCAATAAAACTAATAATAAAACACACCAACATTTACAAGTTTCTTGGCGCTGTTGACAGAATTCAATTTACATTATTTTAACAAGTCCGAGGAAAACTACAACACCTCTCTCGTCTTATAGAAATAAATGATTATTTTAATCAAGTGCGTCGTTCCCACGACAGAAAGTTTTTCTACTTATTTACTTTTTTAACATAAAATGGTTACGTCTTCCAACGAGATAACGTCTTAACATTTAAAATCGTGTGTAAGTGTATTAACCAATTTCTTGATAATATTGAAGTTGACAATGCGATAACGAAATTGCAGTATTATTTTTAAATTTTAGTTCCGTATGTCCCAGAACTCGAAATCAGTTAGTAAATAAATTTACATTAACGACATATTCAAATACCTTTTTTCCTGATCTTTGTCTATTCCCATATGACGCAACTCTAACAATAAATAGGGAATTAAGGCCGAGAAATGGTTCTCTGTTTTCTTAAATTTAAATACTACTAAGACGCTAGCGGCTCGTCTTTTATACTACCTGTCAAAATGCTGAAAATGCAGTGGGACTGCTGGGGGTTCGCCGACAATTTAAATTGGTCAGGTTATTATGTAAAGGCAACTAAAAAAAGTTTTAAATTATGAGGTATTAATGACTTCTTGTTTCACATTTTTGGACACATACGGTCTAATTTTATGGGGAGCAGATACACATCTAAATAAATTCCCTACAGGAAAATCCTTTGAAATACTTTCGTTAAAGTGATAGATAATTCTTAAATTTCATGTTAGCATTTAGTATTTTTCGGTTCCACTCCTTACACAGAAATGCTTTCACTAAAAGGTTGGTAAAAAATCATTGCTTTTTCAATGTAATTTAAGGCACGCCGGTGCGGATGGGTGAACGTATCTCAATCTCACCGTCCTGGTAGCTACACTCCGCCAGGACGTTAATATAGATAAGGCACTTAAAAAAAACAACATGTTTGGGAATGCAATTCTCTGCAAGATGGAAAGATTTTCAAACGAATTCTGAGGCCATGACAATGAAAAAATAAAATATAAAAATGGAAGAAGAATGTCTTTAATATTTTAAAGTGTCTAGTTATGGGTCAACTTTTCGGAAAAGATGACTGGATATTAAAATTTTGAAATTGTCGATTTTTGGTGTCGAGAAGTCTTAGCGAAAGTCGTAAGAACCGCTTTCTTGGCTCGCGATGCTTGGACAGCCAATTGGCAAAAATTACCTACCTGTCTGAAATTTAATAATGTATAAAAGTAGTTATGCGCAGTCGTTTTAATGTACCCAATAACGATAACGATAGCATTGGTGAAATTATAAAAGAATCAATTTCGGTGATGCTACGGCCGCCATGTTAGAAAAATGACGATGAAGATAGGTTTTTCTCGATTATTTTCTTTCCTGTTCTACTCTAAAATTATGAATTATGAATATTGTATAAAATAAGAAAGGCTACAACTTGTATTTAAACTTTTGTTCTCTATTGTTAATATTTTACGATTTACAGGCGTCAGAATGGTAAAAATTTGTACTACGCTGCAGATTTTTGTAGTTAGTGCTGCCACCGTTGCTCCTATGTAATAAAATAGTTGTTATCAGTATTGTAGACTATACAATTTCCCAAAACTTTTGTTTAAACAATTTTCTTATACGGTCAACTGTTTTAAGATTACAGCAGCTCGAAATTAGAAAAATAATGATTCTTTTCGAGCCGCTGTAATTTGTAAACAATTGATAGTGAGAGCAAATTGGGGAGTTCGTCTAGAGATCTTACGGTGAATAGACGCTCTAGAAATGGTCCCAGTAAATCGAAAAAAAAAAGGTAATAAGTTGGCCCAAATAGGTCAAAATTACCCTCGACGTTAAGTGAATAATTCTGCATAGAGTAGTACATGTTAGAATAACAACATCGCTCACGATTTTTTAGTTTTCATGAGTAAATTCTGAAATATAGCATGCATATTATTCGATTTACTTTGAAATTTTTGACGTTAGTTGTAAGTGTCTATCTGTTACGGTTTGTAAAAAAATTGACGTCCACTATAGTGGACGCTGTGACTCAACGGTAGTTCTACGAATGTCACACTTTCATAAATAAGTAGATATAATTGAATAAATTATTAAACATACAGAAAATAAATTATTATAACGTTTATTTATTATCGAAAGTATAATAATTATCATGATTAATTAATAAAAAAAAAGAATCATTTATTTAGTATGGTATAACATGGTATGGTATGGTATAACTCCAGGTCTTTCTCGGGCTCTGATGCAGTCGTAGCTTCTTCAAGATATAAAGAGCAATGTATTAGCTGATGATTTAAGCAAAAAATTAGAATAAGGATACCTTTTGGAGGAAGAAAGTGGCCACTCTCCCAACCCTCCCCCCTCCTCACTAAGAAGCTTTTGATCCGACTTATCGTTTTGAAGTAATTCAAAAAGCTCCTGGTCCTTTTGCCATCTCCTATGAGCCATTTTGACATAAATCTTTTACAAAATAGTGTAAATATAGCAAAAATTTAAAAAAAGTAGGTTAGATTCACCTATGGAATTTATGTCGTTGACTCACAGTGTCCACTGTGGTGTACATACTTCAAATGACAAAAAACATAGCCCAGTTGATTCAAAACGAAACGAAAATTCCAGGATATCAAAAAATAAACACTTATAAACACGCAGAAAAATTAAAAAGAGTGACCAACTAAAATTACTTGCTTGAAATAAAATTATCTAGGAGACTACAGTGCGCACTAATAATTTACGTGAGTAAGAACCTCCTGCATAAAAGTGAACTTTTATTATTCACATCTAGATGGCAGAACTTGTCATTTTATTTTAACAATAGGCGTCTGAATTTAAGATGCCAGCGCCAAAGTGGAGAACTCGTGAACTAATTATAGGCTTTTTGTTTGTTTATATGGCGAATACTTATATTGGTTTTGTTCTGTTTATTGTTGTTTTTGGCGTTAAAAATAATAACATTAATAATATATGACCTAAAGGTTTGCAAGATTTTGTTGTAAGTGATTTGCAAGATGTTAATGGCATTATTCAGCAAAATTCATATTTTTTTAGGTTATCTAGTTTTTCCCTTGAAAAGTACAGTTTCTTCGACATAAACGGTGTCTGGCTAGTTAAATATTAATAAACTTAAATATTTCTCTAAATTTATATACAGTTGTAGTTTAAATCACTTTTTTTTTCAGGAAACGAATGACATTTAGGTTAAGCATATTGCAATGTATGGAACATTTGTGAAGCACTAAAAATGTAAAAATTCTAAGTGTGTGTATGAAGGGGAATATATTTTAAATGCAGGACATATTATTTTGTGTGGTACAACCCATATTCAACACAAAACTGAAAAATGTGTATGCTCTATGTTTACATACAGTGCCTCAGATTCAAATACCCATGAAATTAGTGGTACATTGAATATAAGTGAAAAGATATTTATTAATTCTTTAAGTAAAATAAATGAAACAGTATTTTGTAAAATATGAAACAGAAATATTCAGGGGTCTTGTGCAATAGTATATATTACTTTTAAATATACTGGAATTACATATATTTACTTATTTCAAAAATTTCACTTACAATGTGTGATTGTCTAGGACATTATTATTGCTACTCGGGCCACGATTATTTGCACCAGCTTTTCCCCTCTCAATGTCTGGTTAAAGGTGTCTACATTAAAGAGGGTATGCTTTGAACATTGCAATGCAACTCAACTTTCACGAGTTGTCCCTGCAATCTACAAAGGATATCGACTGGGTTGGCTCCTGCCAATTGTAGCCCCTTTAAACGCTATCACATTTTTAATAACTTAGCATCTCAGTTTATCATTTACTTATTGTTGATATCATCGTACACTAAAGAGACAATGACAGAAAAGCCCATAATTAGTTTGACTATAGACCACCAGGTGGCGTACTCCTTATTTTCAGACGCCTATTGTATCAACTGAATAGGGAACTTGACAGATTGCTGAAATTATGGCGCGTAAATTTAAAAAAAAATCACAAAGGTTATGTCCACTGTAGTGGACACCATGAGCGAAAAGGTTAAGTGATATAGCTGTTATTTAATTAATACGGGTGATTAAATTTCTCAGTGCAGTGAAAGAAGTGAAAACAGTTGACAAAGATTGAACACCCGACCGAACGACCCATAAAGGATAAAGGGGAAAGTACTTGCAGACAACTTAAAGAATTTCATAAACAGACCTGTATTGAAAAGAGTGTGTTTTTGTGGTGTTGCATATTGTTTGTGTTATAAATGCTGCAATAAACTGCTGAGAGGCTGATTCAAACAACGCTCTTAGAAAATTTGAGAAGTGATTATACATCCAAACCCTTGAAAATATTGACCGCTGTCACCATAAATGGCAAGGCAAATGGATTGTTGAAGTGTGGCCATATTATTCCTTAATATAAACGGGGTTCCTTGGATAAACAAGCGGTGACTTGGATAAGAAATGTACAACCCGATCAGTGGCGTACTATTAGTATAATGCGCCAGGGGATGGATCTTTTGCAGCTCAATGGAAATGCACAGATTTTCCCAGGAAATGGTATCTATATACAAGAATGATGGATCGAATACAGGACATAGGAATGAAAGATCACATCCTGGTAGGCACAGAAACGGGGGGACGAGTCAGGGGCTTTAAAGCGGGAGAGGGGGGGCGGTACAAAAGAAATGATAACACATACATGAGAAGAGGCATACCACGGCAACAGTGGATATAAATTGGAGGAAGAAGAGAAAGCAAAAAATTAACGAAATAAATTAATACAAGAAGGCCCTTTAATAAGCCACCATCCAAGGAATTCCAAGGAATAACTGCTAGAAATCACGGCAGAGCAAGAAGAAATGCTGCACATGGAACAGGAAAAATAAACAATGGATTAATTCACTATGGAGCCAAAAGGACAAAGGAGCAACCCTCAGAACTCATCACTCATCAATGTTGGAAATGTTCATATGGTTTTTCCCAAGGAAATGGTATCTTCACACAAGAAAAATGGACCGAATACTGAATCTAGGAACGTAAGATCAGATCACATCCTAGTAGGCAGGGAAGCGGGCCAGGAGCGTTAAAGCGCGGGGGGGGGGGTAGAGGTAACTGGGAAAGGAAATCGAGGGGAAAATGAATTGCACAAAGAAATCGCAGCGATATATGCTCTATCAGAATCAGACACGCAGGAATCAGAAGAAGAAGATTTGTAGAAGCAGAAATACAAAAAGAGGAACATAAACAATCCATATCACGACACAACACATATTTCACAAGAAGACTCAGAAGAGGCAGAAGTCCAGAACCAAAAGCACAAAAAAGGGAGCTTAAATGCTCCCTCGCGACATAATGCTGTAACGCATCTCGCAAATACCTACACCTCCCGTCCCACATTCCTTTACCATGCGTCATGTGGCTCTCGCTGCTGGCAACAAGCATGACCTCAGTCCAACCTAGCGTGGACGTAGCAGGCCCAGCTGTATAGCCTGGGGGTGGCAGCAATGCGTACCGTACGCTTGTAAATCAATCAATCAGTTGATAGTGAAAACAAATTGTTTAAATAAAGCGTTATAAAATTTTATAATTTACAATATTGATAATAACTAATTAATACATAGGAGCAAAGGGGTAAAGAGAATAAAGCGATAATTGCAAGAACCTGCAGTGAAGTATAAATTTTCAAAATTTTGGGCGGAAGTAATGAGTATTAATAACGTCGAACAATGGGGCAGACATTTTTCTTGAATTCAAGAAACTTGTTCAGAATTCGAGTTGATATAATTTTAAAACAGTTGACCGTAGAAAAAAATGATTTAAACAAAAGTTTTGGGAAATATACCACCGTGCTTTTGCCCTATAGACTGTATTATACAGGCAACGTCGTACTATTATGGAAATTTCGATGCCGTCAATTAGTACTACAGTTTGTAATTGTATTCGAAAACCGAATAAGGAAAACAAACATTTGCGGTCAGGCCACGAGCCTCACCATTTTTATTTATTTTAAATAATTTCGTTAACCTTTGAAGATATTCATAAAAATAATTTGCAGGATTATTACTTGAACAACCGTATCTCGGAAACTAAGCACTTTTTTCTTATTTTGAAAAATTATATCACTTGGTAAAGTTTGGCCTATGAAATTCTAGGTAACCTGTATAGTGATGCCCGCTATTTCTTCGTCATCTGGTATACAGATACACTATTTCCAAATTTTTGTTTCAATCAATTGTGTAGTTTAATTTTTCTTCTGCAGTTTGACATTTGAAAACAATTTGTTGCAGCCTGTTTCATATATTATAATATGTATTATAAAAGAATTTCGGGATATTGATTGATTACCTGAGCTACATTCAAAATAACAAGGTGAAAGACAACTTAAAAAACTAATCCTGTCACAACAATACGACCTACAGTGTCCTTAGGAGACAGACGAAGAAAAATTACCGAAGCAATTTTGTCACATTATTGTCATTCAAATGAATGAAAATTCATTCGATCCAGCTACAGACCATTTGACGCCCAGTGGGTTGTTATGAATGTATTTATTATCAACACATTCGTCCCACGAGAAATTGATTTTTTCAGTGCATTATTAGGTTACACGGTAACATTTGGCGGCGAATGTGCAAATGGATGTGGTTATTAAATTATAATGGAAGGAACGACTCAGCAGATAGAGACCGTACCTCGAAGTAAGAAATATAAACAGACACCTACACTCATACACTTATATTAATATCATTTCTGTTAACTTAGTGAGCATATCAATAGTTCAGTAACCAAAGACAAACAGTTCCATAGTAATTGCGCGCACAAAAAAAGTTACAGACAGACTGAAACTTTTTTGCTAAAATTTAAAATCTCGACGTTTCATGACATTCAAACCTACTTGAACACATTTTTTTTACCGTTATTATACTTCCACGATGTGAAAGTAATCAATTATAAATTTTTAAAATTCGATATTTCCTAAACATCGAGAAATATTGAAGGGACAAAAAAGTTTAATTATTTTTTTTAAAAGGGGAAATTTAGAAATGAAAGATCAGTATTTTTTGTAGAATATTGGTTCTACAAAAAATACTGATCTTTGGTTTTTGAGTAAAATGGGATTTAAAAAGGCACAAAAATAAAAGTTGTTTAATTTTCTATTTTTTTATATTTTAATGTTTAGAACCATTTAATATATGTAAGCTGGTAAATTTTATCATGTTATATATGATGGGTACTGTCGATCAGGATATCGTTCTGCATGTACCGGGTGGCCACGAGAACCGGCCCAGGCCTATAGCTCCTTTGTTTATGAACCTACTGTTTTGAAATTTGGAACATGTATATAAGACTTATTTTCCCATTTAGCGACATGTGTAGTGAAAATGGCCGACTTCCGGTTTCGACGGACGTAGCAACAAATTTAATTTTTTTTATAGAACACCCTGTATGTTTTGGTATTTTTGGAATCTACGGACCAAATTCTATCTGAGAGAGCTCGGTCACACATATATGAAGTATGATTGATCATTTGGACTTGTTAAAAAAAGCAACAGAAAATTTCCTCAAATATTTGTCCCACGTGATTTCATCAGTAAAACAATCAGTTTCTAAACGTTTTTAGGTTAATAATATGACCAAAGAATCATTTTATTTATTTTCACTTCTAAATGTAATAATCAATCATCCAAAAAGACGTTGAGCAAGAAAAATTGCCTTTAGACAAATTTTTCTTTGCAAATATGCAAAAAAAAATCAGATATATATTCAATCGAATTTAAATTAACATTTGAATAAGAGTTTCATTTTTCTACTTTCAAATGTTTTTTTTGCGCAAAGGTAACCAATATTCAATAATTTGCAAATGATATCTTATGTTAAGTAAAATGACTATCCTGTAATAGTATATTACGTAATGAGTGATGTAAGAAGCATATTACGCACGAATGGAAAAGTTACGCACGATGCCGCGTAGCGGCGAGTGCATATTTCCATGAGTGCGTAATTGCCTTACAACTCGAATTATGTACTATACTTTACCTACGATCATATTTATTTAGTTATTTAGTAAAATCTGGATTTAGTTTACTAGTCAACAATATTATTCAACAAATATTATGTCAGTTTTGACAGCGTTTGAAAATTAAGTAGGCGCATTTGTTCTTTGAAACCCCGTGTCAGCGATATAAGCCACCTATAATTGCGTGTCCCGTGCGTTTTGTTTACCGTGCGATTTGTTTACAGTGCGTTTTGTTTACAATACGTAAACTTACATAGATGGCAGGTGGTGTGTTTTTTACTAATTACAGTAGTGGTCGTAGGTAAAAATAATTACCTCAGAAATATCGAAAAATTTGCAATCCTTGTTGAAATACTCAGATGCCCTAACTTTTATAATGAACTCAGACACAAAAGCAACAAAAAAGAAAACCTCAACAAATCCTACCAAAGATAATGTTACTCAAGGAAAAGAAAACTTACTAAGAAAACAAATATTACCAAAGTAAAGAAGAAAAAAAATGGGTTTTTATGTGACTACTGCTTTCAAGTCGAAAGATAATGTAATGAAAACTTCGAATTCTGACATGGATGATGGGATAATGATTTCAGATTATGAAAATATTGAGTAATGATATGTTCGTTTTCTATGCTTTTAGTGTTTTTATATATTTTTTACCAAAGTAAATAATGTAACTGGTATCAAAAGAGCACAAGTGCATTTTTTTATTAAAAAACTATTTGCATAATTGTTGTTGCTATACAGGGTGCCTTTTGAAAGGAGAAAGTTGAAAGTTGTTTCTTGGGGGTTACAAGAGGCAACACGGACGGAATATTTCATGCCTTTTGCAGGCTTTTTTATTTATATTTTTATCTTTTCAAATAACGGAGATATCTGTTAAAGTAATTCTGGGACACCCGGTTTTTCTAGTGATCGTGTTCCTGGTTTAATTTTTGAGAAACTCCTTCACTCAGCTGACATTTTTCAACGGTATTATGGCATTAATCTTCCTTTTCCAACCACACCCTGAAGTATTAGTAGAACGTTTGGAATAAACTGCAGTTTCACCTTAAGATGCGCGTACATTTACATATTTATTTATTTATTTATTTATTTATTTATTTATTTATTTATTTATTTATTTATTTATTTATTTATTTATTTATTTATTTATTTATTTATTTATTTATTTATTTATTTATTTATTTATTTATTTATTTATTTATTTATTTATTTATTTATTTATTTATTTATTTATTTATTTATTTATTTATTTATTTATTTATTTATTTATTTATTTATTTATTTATTTATTTATTTATTTATTTATTTATTTATTTATTTATTTATTTATTTATTTATTTATTTATTTATTTATTTATTTATTTATTTATTTATTTATTTATTTATTTATTTTTAAACGCTCTTTTTTATTTCATATTTTGGTGCCCCCTAAATGTGGCACCTGTAAGTAGAATACGCAATTTCCTTCCGATACAAACGGCTCATAAGAAAAACGTCTCTAAACAAAGGAGTGAAATGAAAATATATGTAGAATTTCGTTTATATTTACTTTCTTTTATCTTATTTCTACAAATTGCACTTTTGCAATAATAAATGATTTTAAAAAAAAAACACTCTCTTTATCAATCAACTCTCATATTATATTTTAACCGTATTAACTGAATTTATAATGACTAATGACAAATTTCGCACAATTTGTTTCTTAATTTATCGAATATCGCATGAGTTTAGTCCTAAATTTGATCATTTTAGTTTAGTACTCAAAAGTATTACAAACATCTACGCTATAATATTTGAACTTTGACAAAATCATTTATTAATACTTATATTTTGAAAGATTTTGGTTTTATATTCGGCCATTTTGGTGTCGCCATTTTATCTATTAATTTTTTAAATATCAGATTCGTAATCAGCGATCTCGATAACCCTCGGGTCAATATTTTCAGACCAAAATAATCGAATTTTTTGAGTTATGGCAATTTCAAGTTACTTTATACAAAATAACATTAGTGTAATAAAATTGTTAAAATATTTTTATTTGTGTTACTAAACTACATGTTGAAATTGTTGATATTTTTACAGCGTCCTTCACCGAATAAATTGAATCAGATATATTATAATTTATTAATGCGTAGGTTTGACACTTTCTAAGATTTATTATTTTTTTACAATCTGTCACTTCAATGTGTAGATCATACTCTAAACTGGAGAATGAATATGTCCTAACAAATTGACTACGTATTATTAATGGTTACAGTTAAAAATATAATAAGGTGAAAGCTGAGTGGGTAAGTTACTTTTTAGAAGCTGTTACATTTTAATTAACACTAAAAAAGAACTTTATGATCTCTTGTTGTAGGTGTCGCATTAGGTTTACAATCCTGTATCGAGTCGGGTTCTCATAAATTTAGTAATTTTTCAGAATAATAAAAAAGGTAATAACCACGGAAATGTACACGACATACAGTTTTATATTAACCCACACGCTACAATTTAATTATTGGATTGTATGACAACAAAAGCTATAAAAAATGTAAGAAAGTAACTATATTACAAGACGGGGTGTGTTCCTGTAGAGGGATATATTAATTGCACAGAGCTCGAACAAAAATTGGCAAAACAAAGAAATGCGTCAAATCAGAAATTTGACAAAATTGTTTTTCTGGATTCCTCTTATACATGCTTAAGGCATTCAGAAATCAATTATGGAAAGAGAGAGTGCATCGTATTTAGAATATGGTAGTAATTTTTCTGTACATAGAATGTTTAAGACTACCGTGCATATTCAAGAAGGGCCAATGGAAAGGCTACAAACCTTAGAAATTATCAGCAGAGCGTGGATGGAAATCTCACCTTTACCTACGAATGGAACACAACCATACAAACACCCCTTCCTAAAATCAACGCACCACAGAGTGTAGATGATTTCAGAAGAACAACACTCAACAAAGCAGGATACAAATATTACGCAAAATTTCTACTCGAGTAACTAGAAAAACACATCGGAATACTATCAGACAACATTAATTGAAGAAAAGTCAACGTATGACCATATATACTCCACCAGAAGAATCTTGGAAAAAAAATGGAGAGAAGGGACAAAACCAAGGAACAATACAACACGTAGTCGCGATAGATCTCCAGAAGGTATTGGATGCTATCAGCCACTGAGCCATAATTAACACCCTACGTAGTAAAGGAGTACCGCACTAACTAATAAACAGGTTTGGACAGACTACGGAAATAAATAAATAAATATAGAAGTCAAAGGTGCCCCCGATCTCCCAACTATTCACCACGGTTCTAAACCAAGTGGTACAAAACGTAATAGAGAAAACGTCAAATTTTAAAGACAACACAGAAACTTTGACAATCTCAATCCCATCGCCAATGATCTTCTGTCCATCGCGGAAAAAGAGCAGGACATTCTGATTATTATTATTCACTTTATTCTTAAAAGAAGGCTTGTCAAGTATCTAGACACTAATAATATTTTAAATTGTTGCCAATTTGGTTTTCGTAACAAATGCTCTACCACCGATGCTGTTTTTAAAATAGTATCTGACATTGTGGAAGGCCTTGAAGACGGTAAGTATGTAGTTATTAGCTTATGTGACTTATCCAAGGCCTTCGACTGCGTCTCGCATGATATACTTGTGGAAATATTGAGTTTTTACGGTATTAGAAGTTTACCTTTGAATCTGTTTTCGTCTTATCTGAACAACAGACAACAATGCGTCTCTATTAATAACGCTAATTCGGAGTCAGTCAAATACGGGGCCCAGGGTTCTCTACTGGGGCCTCTACTTTTATCTTATATGTAAATGATCTTTTTCACTATTTGTGTCCTGTTAAATGCATTGCCTCTGCCGATGACACTTCCATGCTAAATTTTGATTATGACATTAACAATGTAAACATCACCTCCGCTGGTTCTATTCGGCACGCTAAGGTATGGCTTTCTGTCAGTTTAATGCTACATGAAGACAAAACTCAAAAATTTTTATTTTCACTAGAAATGCACTGGTAAACGGTGTCAGTGTCAAGATACTTGGCGTTCTTGTAGACAACAAACTAAGCTGGTGTAAACACGTGGAGGTACTTTCAAGCAAATTATCCAGTATAATTTTTTTTACTACGTAGACTAAAAAATGTTGTGTTCCAACACTTTAAAGTCTTCCTATTTCTCCTTATTTTACTCTCACATTACCTATGAAATACTCCTTTGGGGTGGCTCATGCCACGCAACAAACATTTTTAAGTTCACTGCCAGGGATCACTGCCAGCAAATTTTTAAAAAACTGGGCATACTGCATATACCTTCTTTATTTATGTATATTTCATTATTGGAAATTCATAAAAATAAAAGCAATTTTTTCACCAATTCAGATTTTCATAATTATTCAACCAGATCCGCTCCTTAGCTTAGACAACCTCGACATAGACTTGTTAAATCTTCAAGAAACTCATTAAACCTTCAGCTATATAATTACTTACCAAATTCTATAAAAATCCTTAATTTTAATATATTCAAACGCAAGTTAAAAATGCATTTCTTGAATTTCTGTTTTTACTCAGTGGAAGAGTATTTTAACACTGAAGTCTGCTACCCTATTTTTATGTTCTTTTACTCTTGTAATGTATAATGTTTTTTTACTCTTTCTGTGCTAGTAGCTAAGTATTTGCTATTGTTGTTGGTTAGTTGTTTATTTGATTTTATCAGTTATTGTATTTTAGGGTGCCCCTTATTTTTGAAGTTTTAGTTTTTAGGGAGTGCCGGGCGGAATTTTGTTCCATTATGTTTAAAAAAAACCTCCACCAATTTTTAGCTTAATGGAATATAAGTAACACGTCGCGCTCGTGGCCTAAAATTTTCAAAAATCAAAAATTAATTTTTTATCGATTTTATTTTACTTTTGGCACTACATCGTCTTTTAAAATGATTAACTTTTTGGAAGTCATATATACATGTTAAGTTATTAATTTATTTATTGTTTGATATGAGAATACAAAGTTTTAAAACTAGTCCATAATCTAAGGTTCTACATTTCGAAAGTTTTCTGCAATACTTCTTTGGTTGCCTGCGGTAATCTTAGACAGTCCAAAAAGAAAACCAAAGGGATAAATATATTAAGAAAACGAATCTTGTAGAAAGTTTGAAAATATCAATGAAAGAATGACCCACCTGCAATAAAAATTGTTTTTGATCTTCGGATTTTGTAACTTGTTCGTTAAAATCTTGAATTAATTTTATTCCCCGTTCGACGGAGTCATTTACTAATTTTAATTCTCCAATGATTATCTGTCCTTGTTTATACTCATTATAATTTTTCTATTCGGATGGATGCAAATGTAAAAAATTGTCTATTTTAAATCTGTGATATAAATTTATTAACTTATTACTGTTAAGTAATTTTATTAAAATCTCTTCATCAGAGAGTTTTAAGAATTCAAAAATATCTTCTTTTCTCATTGGCAATTTCTTAGGATTATTTTCTGTTTCATCTTCAATTTCATTTTCATCTACATTTACTGCTTCTTTTAAGAGTTTTTGTGCCATCTTTAATTTTGTATTTTCGGTAACCGAGTCATCAAATAGTGCGAAGGCCACACATTCATCAGTCAAATAATACAATTGGTTTACAAATTTCCCAATAGCTACTTCGGCGATATTTTTATCAATTTCTTTATACTAATCCTATTCTCGCAGGAATTTGATATCCATTAGTGGAGCAGATATTGCTTTTGATGCATAAATTCAGTATTTTACGTAGCATTTTACAATGGAGCATGTTGTTTGGCGAAGAGATTTTTCCTCGCTTTTTGTTAAATCGAATTCTGTTTGAAATAAAATGATTTATATTCCTTATATGGCTTTGCCATCCTCCCATATGGTAAGCATCCGGCTTTCTAAATTTTATTCCACCTAGAAGAACGCCTCCTAGGAATATTATTACGAGAGTCAATAGTTCACCATAGTCTTCTCGTGGAAACTTTTTAGAAATTGCATCATTTATACTTTCTAGAATAGTTTTAATATGATCGCTAAAAATTTATTTGATTTCAGGGTTTACCACAGGTGGAACGAAATTTTGAACGTTGATTCAAAACTAATAATTTTTAAATCTTTTAAATAATGCAATATCTGGTCCTAAGATAGTAAATTTGCTTTTTCAAAAACTGCTGCCAAAATAATTTCGAAAACATGGTTACGGCAACCAAAAAATAATATATTTCTTTCAAGTTTTTGTTCTAACAGCGTACAAGCGCCTTTAATTCTACCCGTATTTGAAGCAGTGATGTCAAAACTAAATGCTTGTACCTTTTATATTAAATTCCAAAATGCGTATTGAGGGTAAGTGGGACAAATATTTTTTTAAATTATTTTTCACAGTGATTATTATTTGTCTAAATCTTACTGAATATAAGTGGGAATAATTATTTTAAGAAATACGTAGTCACATGAATACATACATAATCGATGCCATTTATTAATTACTTGTTTAATTTCAACTAATAAAATTCTGTAATCGTTTTCTCCAGTCACTAGCCACCCGGGTGATGTCATTTGTCGGCTTTCATTGATAATTTTGTATGCCCCTTTTATTCCTTCGATATACTACAAGATCATAGCTAATTAGAAGGTTTTGTGGATTCTGCGATAGAAAAGCATTGCGAATACACTTGCGCATAGATTCTCATTACGTTAGACGCCAAGCGCGATGGTTAACAGTGTTCGATTGAGCTAAAATTTGGTAGGACCTATCTTTAGATCCATTGGAAGAAATTATGCCCGGCACTCCCCAAAATGTTAGATAATGATAAGGGGCACCCCATTGTATTTGTTTGTTTATATTTCCATGTTTTTTTTTATAATTTTTGACTTGCCAAAAACTTTTTGTAACTTGGTCAAATAAACTGTCTTTCTTTCTTTCTATGAAACCTCATCTGGACACAACTGGACAGAATATATAAACCTCTAGACAGGTCTAATAATGGTGCGAGATCCGTCAGTAAAAGAGAGCCTGATCAGCAGAGAAGAATACAAAATAAGCGACTCCTACCTAAGAACAACGAACAAATTGAAATATCAAGGAACATACCTGACGAAAGAACTAATAAGAAAACAAACTGTTAAGGGCAGCATTAAAACGGTATACATAGTAACACGAGCGATTATATTTAATCAAGAGGATATTTATAACTATCATACTACCAACGCTGACAAACGAGGTCAAAAACGAGGTCGTACGCAGTTAAATACTAGGGACATGTTCAAAGAAGTGATCTGACATATTTACTGAAGAAAGTGGATTGAACCAAATAATAGTTGGAATATGGAATGTATCTGTCTCTTCTTTTGGTATTGGACTGTTGATTGATATTAAACAAATTGAATCGGAGAAATTGTATATATTGAAAATTGATAGAAAAATTGACATTCTTTTTAAAATTATGGTTGCTAACAACATGTTCTTTTTTTATCGATGTTCAATATATACGATTTCTCCGATTCAATTAGTTTAATATCAATCAGCAATCCAATACCAAAAGAAGAGAGAGATACATTCCATATTCCAACTATTATTAGGTTCAATCCAAAACATTCTAAAAATAGATCATGCTACACGTGAATAACAATAATTGAGAGATCAATAACAAACTAGGAAATGACCAAGCATACTGGGAAAGAACAGCAAGAGAAAAAGGAATACGAGAAAGAAATCGCGGGAACATGTGCTCTTTCGGAATCAGAAACGGAAAAATAAACTCAGAAAAAGTAACACATAACATAACATAAAAATGGAGTGTAAACACTTCTCCGCGACACAATGCGGCAATGTGCCTCACAAATACCATATTTACCATCTCATATTCCTGTACCATGCGTCATATAGCTCTTGCTTTTGGCAACAAGCATGACCCTAATCCAACTCAAGGTAGATGTAGCCGGCCCAGTTGTACGTGCCTGAGAGCCTACTGTACGGTGGTAAATCAATCAATCAACTATTTTTTCTTTCAAATACTTTAGAAATGCTGGAGTAGACTTATAATAGGAAAAAATGATGAAAGTTCATTTAATAAATTTTCATTAAAAGTAAATATGGTTCAAAAATTTATGTCTAGTAATTTTACAAAAAAATTAATATTGCTAAATGAAACTTCAAAATTTTAATATAATTGTTGGAAGGATATGGAATTTTGTGGAATTATATTGAATTCCCTTTTGGTAACTGAATTTATTTACAGTCAGATTGACATACAAAATTAATAGACAAGTATAATCTAAATAATTTACACAAATATACAATTAGTGCAAAGTAGAATGTTATTAATATTAATAATCCAACAATAATCATATACCGAAAAAGAAGAATCAACAGAAGACTTTATTGCTAACAGTGGCTAACTACTCTCTTGCTCTGAAAAATAAGGTCATACTCTGTGAAACTCTAATTTCATGCTTTATTAATTTTGCAGATTTGTTTATATTATTGACCTAGCCTCCTAGCCTTAATGCACTCTATACCCGTGAAAACTATAAAACTAATATCTTTGATTTATATCTGGAATACGTAAAACTCAAATACTACGCGAATTACGTGAAATAGAATGGCTTAAAATGCAAAATAGAATTCTTATATCTTGTATATTAACACATAGATGATAATCCACCAATTACACAGCCACACAAAAAAAAAGTTCTATGCAGCGGACCAAAGTATATGGATATGGTGTATTTTTCGTCGCTGAATCCGAATCCGTGGTCAAAAAAAATCTATCGTGTCAGTTTTGTTTTTTAGTCAAAAACATCCCTTAAAATGGTGTAAAATCATAGAAATAATCTAATAACACTTAATTAAGTGTCAAAATGGTAGATGTTTTGTAGCCACAGTAAGCTATTTCTATAAATTAAACCAAAATCCGCCCTTACGGGGCGTGAAAACTACCGCTAAAACTCAAAAGATGCAGGCCAGTGTGAATAACATGTGCAAAGATCAAATTTTTGTATATCTTAGTGCAAAATATTTGACCTTGGTGCGACAACCAGCCATTACTCTCAAAGGGTAGAGAATCAACCCTTTGGAGGGTGAAAACTACACCCTCATGGTTTCAAAACGGGAAAAAAAATTGAGGCTTTTGTATTTTTAAGCAGGGAGAACAAATATGGAGTGAATTCGTTCCAACCACCGACACGTGACTAGAGTCTACCCTTAGTAAGAGCTACCCCTATGCTCAAATGATGTATATAGGTGCTATTGAAATTCGGAAAAGGTCAAATACTTGTAGCTCATCGTGCCAAATATACAAATCTAGTACGACAACCACCACCCAATCTTAATAAGGTTGAAAATTACCCCCACAGACGGACGGATTTCATTACTTTTAATATTCTGGAACAAAAATTCAGGCATTTGTAGTTTTAGGCAGGGTAGATAAAAATGGAGTAAACTCATACATTAAGCATTAACCTATTGTGTTTTATTTATTATACCATACCTGCTTATTCAACTGTTGTAAAATTTATCAACTCATCTACCTTTTAATCTGTGTAAAGCTATTATTTTTCCTATTTAAATCATACTTTCGACCATCAATCCAAATACTTTCATTTCTTATGATTTTTCTCTCTTATCTTCAAAATATCTTTTCAGTGGTCATAGATATAGGATGTTATCTCTTCAGTGACCATTTTTTTATATCCATGTAAGCTATATACCTAAATTAGGTAACTAAATTTCCGTCTATCTATTTCCGTTCGTATGTGGGGGTAGTTTTTACCCCCACCTCAACAGGGGTGATTTTCAACCTTATTAAAAAGATTTGGTGGTTGTCGTACCAGATTTATATATTTGGCACAATGATCTACAAGTATTTGACCCTTTTCGAATTTTAATATAACATGTAACATTTGAGCATAACTCTTACCACCCTTTAAGGGTAGTCTCTAGTCATGTATTGGTGGTTGGAATGAATTTACTCCATATTTGTTCACCCTGCCTGAATTTTTTTTCCCGTTTTGAAACTTATGAGAGGTGGGAGTAGTTTTAACCCTCCATAGGATTGAGTCTCTACCCTTTGAGAGTAATGGCTGGTTGTCGCACCAGAATCAAATATTTTGCACTAAGAGATACAAAAATTTGGCCTTTGTACATGTTATTTACACTCACCTGCGTCTTTTCAGTTTTAGCGGTAGTTTTCACTCCCCCATAAGGGCGGATTTCGGTTTAATTTATAGAAATAGCTTACTGCGGCTCAAATTTATATTCTCTACTCTCAATTACAAATTATCTACCATTTTTCACACTTCATTAAGAGTTATGACCTTATCTGTAAGATTTTACACCATTTTAAGGGATGTTTTTGACTAAAAAACAAAACTGACACGATAGATTTTTTTTGGCCACTGATTCTGATTCAGTGTCGAAAAATACACCATATCCATATAATTTAGTCCTCTGCACAGAACTTTTTTTCTTTTGTGTGTGGCTGTGTTATTTGTCGATATTGGTCATGACTTCATCATATTTTTTAGGGAATTCACAGCGGACGTACAATGTACATAATCTGAATGCTTCATCCAAATGAGCAATATTAAAAATAAACTTTTATTTTAGTGTCAGTTCTTTAATTAATATCCTAACATATAAATAACTTAATTTCCTTTTATTTATTTTTTTAACGCCGTTTTATTAAAAATCTAGCTAAAATTCCAGAAAAAACTTCCAAAGATTTGCTCACCATCAGTTCTAAAATTGGTGTATTTAAAAAAAATACAAATTTCAGTTATTAGAAATGTGAAATGAGTACATTTATATGTATCAACGCCAATACATTATGTTTTTCGCAGAAGTTGCGTGCTTAACAAATACATTTTTTGCACGCATGTACAATAATGGTTTAGGAATACATGAGTTATAATCATCCGGTATAATATTTTCTATAAATTATAAGTTATGTTAAGTAAAATATGAATATGAACATTAACGTAAAACATAAACGTACTGTAATAATTTTCAGATATGGTTTTAAAAATATTTCTGGAACATCTCAAATCCTATGACAATAAAAAAAATAGAATGTGACAACAGCAAAACGCTTAAAGTTAGAGAAAGGAATGAATTCAGTTAAAAAGTTCACTAATGTTCATACTTTTGTGGTCAAGGTTGATTACATTTGCACATTATGATTATTTACATTTACATGATCACAGATTTTTCATTATCATCATAAGAATTAAAAAAATTAAAGACCATTATCATTATATTTCATATATTCGTCGGCGTGTAGCAGAGTTTGTTACTAAATAGTCCACGCAAATTAGATATTTTAGAAGAAATAATTTATAAAGTAATAATCTTTGAGATGCGTACTCTAGATAGGGTTAGAAATAGGTAGCACCCCATTTAGGGGTGGAACGTCCCTTTTTTACAAAAAAACACTCCTAACGGGAACTTAAAGCTGGTTTTTCACCTTTATCTTGTAAACCGTTCGTCAGAAGAGAAAAAAGCATAGGAAATAAAAAATTTATCATCAAATTCTGCACAAAAAATGTCCTATTAACATTGTAGCTTATCCTCACCTATTTCGCGCTAACAGCCTCCGAACAGGAGGGCAATGCTCAGGAATGAATTTATAGAGTGGAATTCTCTCTATAAGATGAATGTCTAGACGCAAGTGATTTTTATTTATTTTCCCTTTTTTACCACAAAGCTGTATTTTTTAATTTGAACTCGTTTCCACATCACCCTCGAGGTAGAACTCTCGGTGCGTTTTTTTTAAGTGATTTCCCTTGTATGCCTATTCTACTAAAATTTTGTCCCATTTTACTCATTAGGGGTTCTTGATCGAAGATCATGATTCAAAGATATCTCTTTTTTTGGGGATTTGTATAATGCAAGCGCGAATTGCTCTCCAGCACTTGTAATTTCTTGTTTCGTTGAACTACGGTTCTGAATATATCTACAACCTCCTCGAGATCTTTTCTTTTATTGACCCATTCCACCGTTTAGCAAAAAACTGAAGTGGTATCGCATCTGAACGCGGGGACAAACAAAATTGTCTAATTATAGCTTTTTAAAACTTTCGGGGACTGCAAGTCACGAGAACTGTACGCTTTATTTTCTATTTTCCCTGAGCCTCTCTTAAGAAACGGATATCGTTAACTTCAGGTGCGAGAGCGATAATCAATGCCAGAAGATCAATATCTTGTCCGACAATGATCACGGTATTATTTTCATGAGATTCATTTAAGGCAGTTTGAACTTATGAGTACGTCAGCGTCGTCTACAGCAGTAATTGTTCTAATTTCCTCGTTTTTAAATCTCTCCACGAATGGCGAAATAAACCGGTCCTTATTTGTGAGAATAGATTAGTGAGTTTATCATTTTATTTTGCCTTTCATTAAGTGGCGTGTTCTCATTGAAAATAATTTCTGGTGAAATGCGTTTCAAAATTCGTTGCTGTCTCTCGATGCCCTTCGTACTGCAGACATTGTCAGCATACCCGTCAAACACTACAGTTGCTTTTTTGCTGTAATGATTACGAATAAAGTGAACGTAGACTGTATAAATGTCGTCAAAGGTACCCTGCTTTGGCCATACTACTCGATAAATCAAATTGCCGCCATCAACAATGAACTTGCAATCAGAAAAATCTATTGCCCTCCCTCGTACAGCATTGAAAACATCATGCAGAGACGAATTCTTGATTTTTCTCATTAACCTTTTCTCATCGAAGAGAGGAAGGGGGGACTGAAGCAGGTTCAAAGTTGAAACATGACTCCAAAAATTTTAAATACCTGATTGTTTATTTAATTATATTTAATTTTCAGAGTATCAGGATCTGAGAGAGAAGTAAATAAAATGATACAGAAAATGAAATATAATTTTAAGTATATTATACATACGTTTAAGGTAATTATTCATGTCTGAAGTTTTTATTGCCGTAGTCCTTCCGGGTATACCCTGAGGCTGTCTTAATATCTACGTCGGTACTATACATATTTTACGAATAATTATAAACGCATCTGTGTGAAAAAAGGTAAAATAAATAAAAATCACTTGCGTTAAAACCCGCTTTACATGCATCTTATAGAGAGAATTCCGCTCTATAAATTAATTTTTGAGTATTCTTCTCATTAAAGTAACTGGTTTTGATATATTCGCTGTGAAATTTCGAATAGGATCGATTTTTACCTGTGCGCTCCAAACTACCCCCTGTTCGGAGGCTGTTAGCGCGAAATAGGTGAGGATAAGCTACAAGGTTAATAGGACATTTTTTATGCAGACTTTAACGACAAATTTTTATTTCCTGTACTTTTTTCTCTTCCGATGAACGGTTTACAAGATAAACGTGAAAAACCAGCTTTAAGTCCCCGTTAGGGGAGGTTTTTTGCAAAAAAAGGGACGTTCCACCCCCAAATGGGGACTTTTCGGGTATCTATTTCTAACCCCATCTAGAGTCCACATCTCAAATATTATTACTTTATAAATTATTTCTGTTTTTTTAATTTGCGTGTACTATAAAGGATACTTTAGGAATATAAAAATTTCGTCGTTTTCTGTATCGTTTTGACAGTCAGTTTTGTTAATATCTATACAAAATACTTTGAACAGGCTCCAGAGTTTAGTTATACATTGAAATGATAATTGAGGATACCACACAGTTCACTCAAATATTGAGCTTATATTTCACAACAATTGTTTTTTTATATAGAACAAGTAATATACACACTTAATGTTCTGTTTACGATTAAAACTTATTTAATTGATTCCAGAAGATCCCCTCCAGGATTATAATTTCTTATGTATTTGTATGTTCGGAAAAAAAATGGATTGGAGAGAGGATATAACAGGCTTTGAGGTTTGCTGATTTTGCTAGGAAGATTGTTGCAATTTTTGTAGACTCCTTTACAGTTCTGAGGGCTCTTACAATCACTGACACGACTGTGGTCTTGGCATTCCACATTCTGCTAACTTCTATTTGGAGATCTTTGTTCTTGTTCAATTTTCGGTTTCCTTGAGGGTCATTTTGGTGGATACATCGATGAGTAAACATAATTTTTTCTTTCTATTATCTACGACAATAACTGTTCAATTCCCGAATATTTCTCTATCCATATATGTATGACGTCGTTGGTTTTTTTTTTATTTATTTATTTAACGTCGGCCTATTTCCGCTACCAGGGCCTATTACCGACGCCGGGAGACGAGCTACCCCCAACTTGGAAATTTTACTGAACCTCTTCCCTTAAGAAGATTGGGGATCTTTTACTTGCCTAACATTTAATAGACAAGGGACCGCCTGCTTTACATCCCCTCCGAAGGATGGTATATCCACTACGTAATCCTCGTCTGAAATTACGTTGCTTCCGCGTATACACTGATGTACAAGCCGCTAGAAGGTGGGACGAGAACGCTGTATTTCCCAAGATGGGTCACCCATCCAAGTACTAAGCGCGCTCGACGTTGCTTCAACGGAATATCGACTGACATTCACATTGAAGTCGCCTCTACGTTCGCCCCAACGTCGTTGGTGTTAACAACTTCTCAGAGAAATATTCATAATATAGCTGGCCGCATATTTTACACTTGCTGCCAAGAGGCTGTTTCCTCTGGTGGTATATAGTATTTAGCGCTTAGTTCCGCGTTACTATTATTAAGCTTTCCGCTTTCCCATTTAGGCCAAAATCATTTAACCACTTCGTAGACGCCTTTTTGTCTACTGCTGGTCTGTCAAGGACGCGAAAAAATTGTTCATGCATTAGATTTGCTATCTTCCGTTTTCGATGCTGGTTTTAATTCCTTTCTTGGCGTCCTCGTCCGTGCATTCGGTTCCCAGATATTCTTACAGGATTTTGGTTTTAATAAATTTTTTTGTCCTTATAATACTCTTTAGTTAGCCTTGTGAATTTGTCTTTCCCCTGTTGAATATACGCGTTCTGTCTCACGATCGATGAATCATTCGCAGATTCAAGTTCTATTAATCCACGGTCGTCGTCCTTCCTCTTAAGATGTACACATTTACTTTTGGATGATGAATTCTGTTCGTTGATATGATTTTTCTCGTTTTTCTGTCCATTTTTGCAATGTCGCTTCGAAGCCAATCGACAATTCCAATTATTCCATATTATTATTATTATTATTATTATTATTATTATTATTATTATTATTATTATTATTATTATTTTCCTTCTTTATGTCGCCAATCTTATCATCTGTCGTAAAAATGGCAATAACGAGCCTCAAAAACTCGTCTTGCCTGGACTACTTAATAGTGCCATTCTTAATGCCTCCCTTGAATCTCTGGTTGAACCACTTACAATTTTGTTTAATAAATGTGTTGAGAAAGGTAATTGGCCAGAATCTCTGAAAATAACGAAAATACCGCCAACCTTTAAAAAATTGATTTGGAAGACATAGAGAACTATCGACCTATAGCCATTGTACCGGTAATTGGGAAAGTATTTGAAATAATCCTGAAAGTTAATTTAGTTTCATATATTGAAAATAAAGCACTTTTTAATGCCTCTCAATACGGTTTTAGGAAAAATAAATCCACAGTTAAGACAGTAACTTCTTTGATTGATGACGCAGTCGAGGGCCTTAATGAGGGTCTAAGCACATTTGTAACAATGTGCGATCTTACTTCGCACTTCGACTGTGTCGTAATCGAAGTATTACTGCTGAAACTAGAGTATCATGGTGTTAGAGGCAATATTCTGCAATTGCTTTCCTCATACCCGTCTAACAGGAAACAATATGTTGCTGTAACAACAAGGAATCGGATATGTTGTCGGTCAGTAATGGTGTTCCCCAGGACTCAAGGCTGGGACCCATTCTATTTCTTTATTACATAAATGATTTGCCATCAGCACTAAATGGATATAACAAGTGCATCTTATTTGCAGATGACACGACACTGTTAAATAAAGAGCAAAAACATGGTTTACTGCCAACAAACTAAAACTTAATAAGGCAAAAACCTACCATTCACAAATCTGTTCAGATAGATCGGTAAATAAATCAGAGCCAGTTAAACTTTTAGGCATTGTCTTGGATACATTTTTGAATTGGATATCGCACATTGACTATCTTAAGCAAGAAATTTGAACTATAGTCAATTTGTCAATCGAGTTAAGAGCTTTTTGAAGCAGCAATGTTTTTACACTGTACAAAAATATATGGACTATTCTCAGCAGTGAAAATAGAATTGTAATTTGTAACTGTGACATCAAGTTTATCAATCGGTGAATAGTTTCCGGCTCTGGCTGAGAAAGTTACCGTTTGTTAAGTCTATAATAATATTTTACCATTTACCATTTATTTATTGACAACATTTATGTACATATACACTTGATGTCACAGATACAAATTACAATTCTATTTTCACTGCTGAGAATAGTTCATATATTCTTGTACAGTGTAAGACATTGCTGCTTCAAAGAGCTCTTAGCCCAATTGACAAATTGATTATAGTTCAAATGTATGTGTACATAAATGTTGTCAATAAATAAATGGTAAGTGGTAAAATGGTATTATAGACTTAAAAACGGTACACTTTGTCAGCCACAGTTGGAAACTATTCACCGATCGATAATTGTGTCGTCTTTGGTGTTGACAAACTTCTCAGAGGTATATTCATAATATTTTGGCGGTACTGGTATATCGAGGTTCTTCCACATGAGCTAGGGGAGATATCTGACCACTCTGTTGTGTTGGTGAGTTTTACATGGCGATTATCAATATACTTTTGAGACTACTTTTGATATTTTATTGCGGTTGCTCATATATTTTATTAAGTCACAGTAATCCTTGGCTATCTCTTTACCTGGTTTCTTTCTTGTTGGACACTAGTTGTATTTTTTAAAATGTTTTCTATTATGGGCCATAGTTCATCATGATTATCATTTATACTATAAAATTCTATCCAATTGTGCTTTTATAAATTTGATTTTAGTTACTTTTGACTAACTTTTTTAAATAAAATTCTCGTGCTTCCCGTGTCTTATTTTAACATTTAAAATAATTATTATTGTGGCATGATGATCGGTAATGTAAGTTAAATAAACTTTTATTATTCAAACCTGATAGGGTATCTGCATTACTGCATTTACGAACTTCTTGCACGCGAAGGAAGTCGACATAGGAGACCCTAAGACTTTGGCGTGTTTTCCTCTGGTATTATATTTATCAAGTCGTTATTTGCAGTGCCAAATCGTAATTGTGACTGTCAAAAAAATAAATATTAAATTATTGAACTGTCAAACTTGATAACATAAGTGATAATTGCCCTAGGGAGATTCTCAGCTATAATATCCCAAGGACGTTGATAGTACGAAATAATTTTATCAAAGTTTCCAAAAGCACTTGCTTGGTAATATTACCTAAAAGCAACGTGCTTGAGAAAGTTGTGATAAAATTATGAGCTATTTATCAACGTTCGATGGGTATTCGCATAGAAAATTTTTTGCAATATATTTTATTTATTTGTTCAAAAGTATTTATTAAAAATACAATTATTAAAAGGGCAATTTGTAAAATTAAATGTAGATTATGTATTATGTATTATTTTATGTGTTTTCCTCCATTATTATATTCATTAAATCATTATTTGCTGTTCCAAATCGACATGGTCAAAAAATAAATTTTAAATTATTGAACTGTCATTACTGTCAAACTGGATGACATAAGTGAAAAGATCCCTAAGGGATCTTATCAGTGTAATTCTGTTCTGATTGGTTGTTTCAGCACACGTGATTAGAAATGGACGAATTTAATAGGATTGATATTTGAGCTAAAAATTTTCAGCTATAATATCCCTAGGACACTGATAATGTACGAGATAATTTTATGACAATCGAAAGCACGTTGTTTGGTAATAGCCCGACGCCGAAGACGGAGAACTATTACCAAGCAACGTGCTTGAGATTGTCATAAAATTATGAAGCATTTTTTAATGTCAGAGGGATATTCGGTCAGAAAATTTTTTGAAAAAATAAAATCAAAAAGTCTCAACACAACAAAACAATTATTTATAGATTGAGAATTGGTATTGCCAAAATGTGACATTTTGAAATTTATTTGGCAGTTATTATGAAGTTGTCAAAGTTAAATAATTTTATTGTCATAGTGATTGAAAATTTCCTTGAATGGTGTTATCAGTGTAATGTTCTTCTGATTGGTTGTCTCAGCTGGTACCACTGAATAGCGCTCACATCCCTAATGAACTCCTAATTTGATACACGAACTGCGCACACTTCGGTTCAGTGTTATAGATTTCACATTTTTAAGACATGTAAATTTTCATTTTTAGTTAAGATAACACAATTTTTCCTTTATCTCATAGGTAAAACAACAATTCGTATAATTATTGTTTATTGGTTGGATATATTTAAAAAAAAGTAAACATTAGACAGTCTTAACAACATGAAAATATTAAATTTTATTGAGATCGTACGCTTAATAAGCAACCACGATAAAACACATGATGCTGTTAGACGTACCATGAAGCAAAGGGAGACCGAGCAAAACATATAGTAATGTCTATTATGACTTGTGGTATCTATTCTCAAATGTAAAACAACGCTTTTTATAATGATTGTTTATCTCACATAGTTAGACATGGGTGATAGGTAGGGTTCAAATTGCATCCACCATGTTGGGTCCGCCATATTAGATGCACCATGTTAGATCCGCCATATTGGATACGCCATATTGATTAGGTTAGGTCCGGTTAACTTTTAAATTTTGAATGAAATGATTAACATGCATTTGTGGTCCTTAAAATACTTGCTGTTTTTGCAGCCTATATTGTCGGTGGAAATAGAGAGTCACTTTCGATATAATTTTCCACCAAAAAATGTATAAACTGACCCACTCGACTGTCTTGTGGTTTTTCGCTCGTAAAATCTTCGTTAGTTACTTAGTTTGTTGGACTGTTAGACTGTTAGTCTGTTAGTCTGTTAAGTTATAATTACTGAAGACTTATAAATATAAAAAGAAACTTCATGTTTCCTAATATTTATTGGAGGTGGGGAAAAACATACTTTTTTAAAGAGAAATTCAGTCGGCCTAAAAAAACTGACAGGTTTGAAGGTGGACGACAAAAATATTAAAAATGTACGTAGTTTTAGCTCTAATCCCTTTTGGTCGGCCAGCGTTATCCTACAATATATCATACAGCCGACCAATTTATTCCCTTTATACTCATTGAGATCTACAAATTAATAAAAGAAAAAAAATCGAAACTCGATCATGTAATAGTATAGTTCCAAAAACTACCGGAACTCTACTACCACGCATAACCCGACAGGAAATGCCGTGGACGACAATTGCCTCGTAAAAGTACTAAGGATGAAACACCTCTACATAAACAATTCAACTCGAAACTTGATGACGAGGCGGTTTTGACGTGGCCGCCCGGTCTATTAGTTTGTTAATTATTCCTTAATTTTTCTGTATCCCAATAACAAACAAAACTTGAGAAATGCCACAACCAACATTTAGACAATATTTAGTTGTTCCTACTACCTGGGAGCAGTGAGCGCAGTTCAGTATGGGAATAAAGTACCTGATTTTAATGTGTGCGCAATTCGAGTGTCCCCATCTCAGCATACGTGATTAGAAATGGGAGAATTTAATAGGATTTCTATTTGTGCAAAAAAAATTCTATGCGAATGCCCCTCGAACGTTGATAATTTTATCACAACTTCCTCAAGCACGTTGCTTTTAGGTAATACCCCTAGGGCATCGGGATATTACACAAAGTGCTTTTAGAAACTGTGATAAAATTATTTTGTATTATCAACGTATTTGGGACATTATAGCTGATATTTCACTGAATCTTATTTTAACGTATATATTTATAAAAGTTTTAAAAACATTAAAAAAATACCATCCTCTTTTTTAGTGTATATACTATACAAAACTCTCGACAATACTTAATTACTACTGTAATGAGAAAATACACTACGAGTAATTACATCAGTCAGACAAAACATCTAACTAAAAACAGGAATTTCAGGAATTAATCAATAAATTGAGTTAACGGTGTCTTGCAATAATGATCTTCACCTTTGTCTACATACCATCGAGTAATTAACAAACTATGTCGATGTCTTTATTAGGCAGACATAGATAAAACAAGTTGGATGTAATTGAGTAATTAAAAGAAAATTTAATATCCTTTTAGTATTACTTCATAAACACTTTTTCGAAACGCTAGTCGCAGTCAACTGGCATATAATATTTCTTCTTATTTCTTCCTATCTATGCATGGAAACTAAGTTAATTTGAAGTACCTATGTAAAACAATAAAATACTTCCTTATAAGAGTTTTAAATTGTATTAAAAATAATAAAATCCTAATAGTCCACAGTATAGCGCCCTTCTTTTTAATGATTGGTAACAGGCTGAATTTTCGTGAGTAGCTTCGTTTTGACGAAACGAACAACTTTTCTCTCTGCGAAAATTCTCGGTAGCTGGTAGCTAATAACTGCGCTTGGGTTATATATGTTGATTAGGTGATTGTTCAAATTTTTTTAGTAACAGTTAGTTTTTTAGTTATATCTTGAGATAATTTGATAAAAAACACGAAAAAACGTTTGTCCTACAAAATCGACGATTTAACCGAAGCATCCCCACCCCCAACATGTCGAAATAACGAGGTTAAAAAAAAATGATTAGTAACCAGCTGTGGTGTGTAGGGCAATGAAAGAGCAGACCTTTTGGCGGAAGAAGGAGCAAAAATTCCTTTCCCTGGTCTTGAGTCAGCCCCAAAATGAGGCAGTTAAGGTTTCATGTAAAAAGAGGTTTTCAACTTACTCCACTACAAGAGGGTTGCTTGGGCCGAATAGAGAAAGAATGGGATGGACTGTTAAATATTTTCATTTATACCTACCTTATAGGATATCAATATTATGTATTTTTATGTATTATAATATGGGGTGGAGTGCTTGGTACCAAGCTATCTATATATATAAAAGAATACCCTGACTGACTGTCTCACTCACAACGCACAGCTCAAACCGCTGGGTCTAGAAACTTCAATTTTGCATAGAGATTTCTCGAAAATGGGGTTGAAATTTTAGGCCTTTTCGGAAACAGTTAGACCTAGAAGCATGAAATTTGACAGAAATACTACTTATTGGAATCTATTAGACACGAGTAAGACAAAATTTCGATTTTCAATTTTTGAAGGGGTAAAAAGGGGGGTGATGGATGTATCTCTGAAATTGCGTAACTCAGAAACGTGATATTCCAGAGACGAGCTCTTCTGAAGAAATATAAGGAGACACGTATTTGACGGTTTTCACCCAGAACGGGTGAACAAGGATAGAGATGTTTTTAAGCATGAAAGACACATACCCGCCATGTGTTTTATTGTCGGTTAAAATAATTATTTTTTAACACAAAAATAGAATTAATTAATAGAATAATGAAATTGCGATGCGCAGTGGGTTTCACCGAGTACTATGAATGCGCACTGTTTTTCTTCGAGTACAGTGGATGCGCAGTAGGTTTCCCCAAGTGCTGTGGATGCGTAGTGGGTTTTCCCGAGTACTATGGATGCGCAGTGGGTTTCCCCGAGTATCATGGATGAGCAGTAGGTTTTCTCGAGGCACTAGTTAGTAAGTCAATGTTCTTAATTCCACGCGCAAGAAGTCTTCTACGTGAACGAAGTCGCGGGCACCAGCTACTCGATAATAAAATGTTTTATTGAAATAACGGAGCAAGCCAACATGATTCCGTTTAAAAAAGAGAGATAGTTATTCTGGAAAAACGACTTCCAAAATGTTTAGGAGCCTATGTCATACGACAATTGTGTTTTTTGATTATTTATTGAAACAAAACAAAACATTTTTTTGGGGTCATGGCCGCCTAAATGAAAAATTAAATTTGCTCATAAAAATGTCAGTCATTAATATTTTTATTTCAATATGCTATAGTTGTATGCAATATGACCTACAGAATAAAAAAAATAAAAAATATACAGGGCGTTTTATTTAAAAATCTAAAGTTACCGTCCTTTCCGGTGAAACCGGAAGCGAGATAAAATGGTAAATCAGTCGAATTAATCCATATCCAGCCGTTATTTGACACGTCCAAATGTGAAATTCATGTCTTGTAAAATCAAGAACATATCGAGGCGAGCGTCATTTCTTGGTCACCCGGTATAACTATAAAAAAACATATTTATATATGTATCAACAAATCAAACAGTTACAGTTTTTTTCCATGGTATGCTTATTCTCCAAGGCATCCACAATATAATTCTGAATTACTAATAAATTAGCCATTAAGAAATCCAAGGAAATATAAAGCAATCATAATAGCTCGGGCAGTTCTACCAGCAATTACCCTGATTACGTTAAAATGCAAATATGCAATTATACGAAGCAGCTGTGATAATTACTATGATAGTAATAATAATGATAAAACAGTGTTTATGATGTGTTAATGTTAATTGTCATTCTTTTGTTAATTCCCCAAGCGGCGTAACTGGTTCGTTACGGTTTGACTTCAGATAACATAATTAAAATACAATGACGACAGACTGAAAAATTTACACGTCTAAAGTGTCTGATTGTAACAGATTAGGCTACAAACTTAGCGATGTGTATGCAAAATTACCGTATGCTAATAACTTTTAACTAATTTTTAAAGTTTTCAAAACTAGGTGCTCACAATGCTTTTCCATTTCGGAATATTTGTCAGCATTTATTATTTTTTAAATTTGTCGTAAATTAATCGTTATAAAAAATGTACCAACAGTGAAGGAGTAGTACAGTAATTTGGAGCACTCACGTCGGACTAATTCTATAGCAGTTTTAAATTCAAATATTTTTGAACCAGAGTAATCCGTAACTTGTATTATTTTTCTTTTGCTGATCTGGCGCCAGTGATATTTATTCTGGCGTGGACCTCTCAACCAGGGTGCTTTAATTGTAATTAATCATACATTCTTTCAGGCCAGGAATTGCAGAAAGTATTTAACTAATCATTTGTATGATTAGTTGTATGTACTGCGTATTAGCCAAGTCTGAAACCTAGAGTTAGTATTTTATTTTTACATTATTTGTTGTTTTTGCTTTCTTATTCCTGGTATCCAAACCCCATTTGTAACATAACTGACTTCACCTCTTTCACCGTTTTCCCGCTAATCCACCGCACCTATCGCTTTATTCGCTGTACATCAGTATCATTCGGCCCTAGATGACGTCATAATACCGCTTGCTTTCGCCTGTTGTAGTTAAACCATAGCTTAAAACACCGCATCACTGTAGTTTAACCACAGCCTGAGGTAACTACTAGAGTAAGGTAAAACTGTATATAGTATTTTGGGAAGTGTAGAATAGGAATAAAGATTTATTGTATTCCGAACTGTATGTTTTAATGCTGTGTATGTGAAAGTCTAATTTCCCTATTTGATTCACTGGAAATCGCTCTACTGTAGTTACTCCAGCCCTACTTTACAGGTTGTTTGAGGAATGTGGTGTTTCCCCACGTACCAAATTAAATTGGCGCCCGAGCAATCGATCCGTAAATACCGCCATTGCTAAGGTGCCAAAAGTGACGCTTTCAGGCCTCACGGGAAGTACAATAGTACAATTTTAAAACGTATTGAACTTAAATAAAATTGGTTTAAGGCAAATAACTGAATAGGCAACGAGTTGTTATTTTCTTATTCATAATTACAAAATAATTTATTTCGCAGGTGAAAATAATCGTCTGTAATTAGTTTACTCGATGATAGATATTCCTTTATAATTACATATTACATAATATATATTTATATTGCTGTTTAGAAGATTATCATTTTCTAACACATTTAACTGAATTTGTGGTTGGTGTGTAACATTTTATGCCAGTGTATTCTTATGTATTTTAACCCCCTGAATCCGAATCGGAAGTCAGAGCTGTCAGATTGGTTCATTTTTCACCTCTAACCCCAGAAAAACACCCCCCTCCTCCAAAAAATGGTCTGTCCGGAGAACCATACCAGCGCATCCTTACGTATTTGGACTCGCTGAAACCGAATCCGAAGTCAGAATTGTAAGATTTGACGTGTCACTCCCAATCGCAAAAAGCACCCCCAAAATAAAAAAAAGTGGTTTGTCCGGCGGATCATACCAGTGTATCCTTACCAAATACATGAGGATGGTATAGCCCGCGGGGCAGAGCATTTGGGGGGTGTTTTTGGGGATTAGGGATGAAAACGAGCTAATCTGACAGTTTTAACTTCGGATTCGATTTCAGCGGGTTCAAATATCTAGGGATACACTGATATGGTCCGCCGGACAGACCACTTTCTTCGTTTTGGGGGTGTTTTTTGGAGTTAGGTGTGATATATGAGCAAATCTGACAATTCTGACTTCGAATTCGGATTCATTAGGTCAAAATGCATAAGGATACACTGGTATAGTCCGCCGGACAGACCACTTTCTTTTTGTTTTGGGGCTGTTTTCTGGGGTTGGGGGGGGAAAACGAGCCAATCTGACAATTCTGACTTCGGATTCGGTTTAAGCGGATCTAAGTACATAAAGATACACTGGTGTGGTCTGCCGGACAGATCATTTTTTAAGGGGGTGTGTTTTTTGAGGTTGGGGATGAAAAACAAGCCAATCTGTCAATTCGAATTTCGAATCCGGATTTAGTAGGTCAAAATACATAAGGATTAGGGCGGTCCTTATTTATACTTGAGGAAAAAAATATTATCGAATTTAGTTTTGGCTACACCCCACAACGGTTTCAATTGCTAAAAAAATAATGTGGGTGAAATCTGAGCGAAATCGGATACGAGGAAAACGTGCCACCCACCACCCCTAGATTTAATATTTCTTGAAATTCCCCACGTTATATTTGGTTTTTATAAGTAAACAATAGGTATAACTGACACCCTGAAGATAATTTATAATAGTTTAGGAAAAGGAAAGCGAATTATTTGATAAAACTGCTTAAGGTTTTTTGTTATTATTACTTCAATGTTATATGAGTTTAATGTATTTATTTAATCTTAGAGCAAATCATCCAAATGACGACATCTTCAAGCAGCAGTGAAAGTCCTCGTGTTTCGAGTTCAACACAAGAAACTCAAGATGATGCTTCAAAATATATGACGCAATCGGAACCTGAACCTGGGCCATCGCAACCCAAGAGGAAGAGAGCACGCCGTGAAATAATCACCCCAAAATTGGTTGCAGTGTTCGATAAATGTAGAATTAGTAATGGAGACGCGGTTCATATTTTATTCGCGGCTGCGGAGGCCTTTGGGCAAGATGTGAAAAATTTAGTAATAAACAAATCCTCTATTCGGCACTGTAGAGAAAAACTGCGTAAAAAGCGGGCTGGCATTCTTAAAACTCAATTCAATCAATCTGAATTACAAGCGGTTGTGGTCCATTGGGATGGAAAAATGCTTCCCGCAATGACGGGTAAGGAGACTGTTGATAGACTTCCTGTTATTGTTACGAGTGGAGATTCTGAGCAAATACTCGGAGTACCTGCATTACAAGCTGGAACCGAAAAGCAGGCGTCCGCTGTTTATGAGGTGCTTGATGATTGGGGCCTTTTAAAAACTGTTAAGGCGCTATGCTTCGACACAATTGCGTCAAATACAGTACGATTAAAAGGAACCTGCATTTTATTGGAGCAGCTTATGGATAGGGAACTTTTGTACCTCCCTTGTAGACACCATATCTACGAGCTAGTTCTCAGAGGAGTCTTCGAAGAAAAAATGGGTAAAACCGACTGTCCAAATCTTTAAACGCTTTCAAGAGTATTGGGCTAAGATTAACAAACATTATTTTAAGTCCGGATTTAAAGACGGATATGTTCTTTCATTTTTAGATGATACAAAAGAGGTAGTCACATTTGTGACATCTGCTCTGGAAAATCCGCAAAAGCAGCCTCGAGAAGATTATAGAGAATTTTTGGAGTTGTCCTTAATATTCTTGGGTGAAATTCCTCTTCGTGGAATATCTTTTCGGATTCCTGGGGCCATTCACCACGCGAGATGGATGGCAAATGCTATTTATCGCTTAAAGATTTTCTTGTTCCGCGATGAATTCCCATTGACAGATGAAGATAGAAGAGGTCTTTCAGATATATGTATTTTTGTCGTGAAAGTTTATATTGAAGCCTGGTTTTGCGCGCCACATGCCACCGAAGCGCCTTATCAGGACCTCCGCTTTTTAAATAAGCTTTATGACTATAAGGCCGTCGATCCCGAGATATCCAGTGTTGCGTTAAAAAAATTTCATAAGCATTTATGGTACCTAAGTCCAGAAGCAGTTGCCTTCGCATTCTTCGATTTAAAATTGTCAGAGGAATCCAAAGTGAAAATGGTTGAGGCCTTAGGTGAGAAAGAGGAGCTGGAAGAAGAAACATTGGATGTGGAAGAAAAGTCATTAGATATAGAAGAAGAATCATCATATGGTAAAAGTATCAAGCGAATAGAGATAGGGGAAAATGAAATTTCAAAGTTTGTGGAGAACACATTTGTTGAAAAATTTTGTTACTATCGAAACCCGAAAGTTTTTCAAACGATTTCACATAAATGATGACTTTCTTGAAATTTGGTCTAAAAATGATAGTTTTAACAAAGGGTTGGATATTGTTAAAAAAATCAAAGTTGTTAATGATACAGCAGAGCGGGGTGTTAAGTTATTGACAGATTACAATAATGTAATAACAAAAGATGAGGAACAAAAACAATTCGTCTTGCAAGTTGTAAAAGATTACAGAACTCGATTTCCCGATTTTAAAAAGGAGACCTTATCCCAAAAATTATAATCAAATTAATGACTTTTCATAAATAAAATGTATATTATTTATTTTCAGTCACTACTAACTCGATTGTCAGTAGCAAGCTTTGAAAAAATAAATATCGAAATTTATTAGAATTTATTTGAATCTCCTGAAGGGTTGGGTGGCACGTTTTCTCGTTATCCAATTGAGTTCAGATTTTGCACAGAACATTTTTTTCAGTATTGAAACCAATCTAGGGGGTGGCCCGCAAAAGAACATAAAGTCGAAAAATAAGGACCGCGATAATAAGGATACACTGGCGTAGTCTGCCGGACAGACCACTTTCTTTTTGTTTTGGGGTGTTTCTTGGGGTCAGGGGTGAACAACGAGCCAATCTGACAATTTTGACTTCGAATTCGATTTCTGCAGGTCCAAATACACAAGGATACACTGGCCTGGTCCGCCGGACAGACCATTTTTTTAGGAGGTGTTTTTTGAGGTATGGGGTGAGAAACGATCTGACAATTCTGACTTCGGATTCGGTTTCAGCGAGTCCAAATACGGATACACTGGTCTCGTCCATCGGACAGACCACTTTTGTTGTGAGGCTGTGTAATAAAACATTTTGATTTCTAATAATATAACAATTATGTGATGTGACACTGTTGCTCTTCAGTACATAAGTGTCAATGAATCGAAATGTATAATCATACATCATTTATACGAGTTTCTCATTTGTCATGTATAATCAAACAGGTTGTACGAACAGCTATAAGAAATATTGGCACGGTTGTCACATATAAGCTTTTATACACTTATTATAAAATAGTTAATAACGTAAATTGTTTTATAAAATGTTGTCCATTTCGCATTTATAACGAGTTTTTTAATGATCCTTAAAACAAAATTATTAGCTGTTACTCTTAAAACATTTGGCTACATTAACATTCTTGCAACGCTTATCTAAAGCAACCGTGCGTTAGTTGGCACATTGAGACACTGGGGAGGAAAACTAAAAAAAAACAATAATTGTTGTGTTGAATATAAAACAACGCCATTACTCAAGGTGTGATGTATTCAGGTGGGTCAAGATTGCTGTGTTATGCAATGCTATATACAAGCTACATAAAAGCCCATACTGAAGGACTAAATAGTCCAATAATAACCAATTTTCTAACCGGATAACACTCCTTCTCATGCGACAAGGCATATGAGACATTTCTTACAAGCTAATGAATTAGTGTTTTCATGATCAAATATGTGTGGAATATGTCAGATAGAGAGCCAGATAAAGACAGGCTGGTACTGTTTATCTCATTGGCAGCATGCCTAGGTTGGGTTAGGTTAGGTTGTAAGTGGGTCTATATTCAGATCCTCCACTACGACCATTTGATATGTTTCTCACTCCTAATTATATTTCACCCAGTAAGTTAAACTTTTTAATAAACCGATAATCTTATTAGGTGAAAGAGTCCAGACAGCATTTGCCATTTGCCAATAGTGAGAACCTAATTCTTTCTGCGAGGGACAGGTACATACATAAAACATACTCCACTATTTCATCCTTTTCCAAATACAAACTGATTCAATGTGATCCGCTAATTTAAATCTGTAATAGGTGATGATTTAGTCTGCGCCGTCCAATATATAGGCCAATTAGATTGTTTACACCCAATAACTGGTTCGAACCACTATAAATTCTAGGGCTTCGTCTCTCTTTACCTAACCCAAAATCCAGGATTTTCAAGGTGACCTAAAAAGACGTTAATAGACATTCCGCCTCCAAAATTTTTAAAATTTCAGTTCAATTTAATTTTAAAAAAAGCAGTATGAGTATCTTTCAACCTAGTAGTTTTGTGTTATTTAATTGGAGCATATTATATCTGTTTAGAAGAGGAGCACAATTTAATGCCACCCTGTGTAACGGCTTCAATAAGTTAATCGTATATACCAAAGTTTAATTCCATAAAATCTTAAATATAAAATGTCATGAGTATTATATACGACCATCTGATGAACTTTTATTATAGTGTGCCTGCAACCACTTTGGCAGCGAGATACTCCATCTAAAGTATTTTATGATTTAATAAATTCAACTTAATTATAACTATTCTCATATGAACAACCAAACAATGTTGTGTTCGATATATATCTTTATTATTTTATGATTAATAAATTTGGTATAATTATGCATATGGGTATAATAAATTTGAATATTTTTGTTCGGCAGATAAAGTTACTATCCTTACCTACCGTTGGTATCTCCGATTTTTTTCTTGTATTCTCTGATCAGTGGTATATCTTTTGAAATCATTTGGTTCATATTCTTTCTTACTCTTATTTTTGCATTAATTGGAAACTCTGCGAAAAAGAAAACGAGTCATTTACAGAAAAACTATTTGGAATAACACAGGGCAACAATCTACGGTGACAATCTTATAAAAACTACATTGTAATTTGAAGATTTTAAACTTCTTTTTACATTATATAATTGTTTCTACTAAAACAGTTGCCTATAATGTCCTGTTGGATGGATTTTAGCTACTGAATTATTCATTTCTACCTAATTCTAACTGGTTATTTCTTTATTAAATGAATTGATAGAAAATATCCAATAGTTAAAAACAAAATTCTATAACTTCTCTAAACTTACAAAACGTAAAACTTGATTATTTATTTTAGATTAGATACAATCTACTTGTGTCCTGTTCTTTGCGAGTTAATCCATCTACCGCTGACTATATTGCAATGAACAAAAAGTCGCCTTGAATGGTACCTCGGCGCAAAGTATGTGTTACTTGTTTTTTCTAATACTGCCTAATTTTTTCGTCATGTTCATTAAATTAGGAAAGGTGGAACTTATTAAATTCATGTTCGTGCCTCAATCGGTTAAGTGCAAAGCCAATTTGTAATGATAAAAGAATTTACGCTCCATTGAATTTTTATTCATATAGCAATATACTGGACTAGAATATTTAACTGTCTGTGTTTCTCAATGGATGCTGATGGAGTGGAGTGGAGTTACTTATACGGTTCCTAAAAAGGTTACGTTTTGAAGTTTCGTAAAGTATAATTATTATTCTGAAAATCATCGCTGTAACATTACTAGATTGATCTATTAATTTCATGGAAATACTAACAAGTAAAGGAAAGCGGATATTGCTCATTAACTGATTCCTTATATATTCTGAAAAAAAGTGTGTGCAATTACTAACGTAATTGGGTAATACTATGAAAACCTACCCATATGGAACAAAAACAAGTGCATTTGAATATGTAATCGGTTTCCATAACTTAATGATTTAGAACAAGAATTATGTAATTATACGTGCAAATTAAAAGAAGAGATAATTTATTGCAGTTGTATTTAAATTAAAATGTAATGATTCAAATATATTATGAACATTTAATTAAATCCCCATATAGCCCAGGAGTTTTAGTCAATTTATCGCTTCTACCCGGAACTAATTATTATAAAGCTAAAAATTTGCAGGATTGTACTTTTGGTCCAGGATAACACGTACCAATAAATCCCCTATTCTCCCCTATCGGTTTCCCTGTTGTTGCGGAGCAACAAGTTGTCTCTTGAAGATGGAAATATTGTTGTGGTTCAGGGTGGGCTATCAACTTTGCTTCGGGCTATTGTGTACAGAGGAGACACTGAAAGAGATCTCGTAAAGGAAAATTCATCTATCACCGTACATGAGACATGCAGGTAAGTCCTACGATACTCGCTAGTTCTAGAAAAATGTTGTGAGTGGCCCAGGACGCTGGTGTCTTAGTCACATACGTAGTATTACAGTGCCATTTTTCTTTGCAAGAAAAATTACTTTAGGCCTTCCACTATAAAGGACTGGGGGTGTAAATCAGGACTGCAGGGCCTGGTTCCAGTTCCTACCATAAGACAGCCAGCTCCTGATAGCTTGCTACGGTTTATTTCCTGTGCTTGCAAAGCGGACTGCGGTGTCCAGTGCGAGTGCAGGAACTCTGGTCTGAACTGCAGCATCATGTTTAGGAGCTATAGAGGTTCTAGCTGCACAAACACACAGTCAGTGGATATGGATGATGATCCGGATGGCCCTATTTCCCAGTAGGTCAATGTTAATTGTCTTGCCGAATAAAAGTCATTTTCTGAGTCTGAAAAATTAAATTTCATTCAATAAGTCTTATAAAACACCAATAATATATAAACAGGAGTTCTCAACAAGTATCATCAGCGCAGCCAGGGCAGTTCCACCGGGAACATGATGGGCGCGGCGAGACTCGGAGTGACATAGTTTTGTAACGGGTGATGCTACAGAGAAAGTAGGCATACCAATGGAAAGCCCAAAGTATGAAAAGAAATGTTTATTTGGGTACGTTTTCCCCTCCGAGTCTTCATTTATCTGCAATGACGCCATTTCGAAATATTTTTGAAATTTTGACAGCACTTGAACGGGAAATTATGAATAAAATATGCATGGAACATCTTAAATACCAACGAATATTCTTCCTCGCTATTATGGTCATTTGACTCAAATTGGACCAGTAAGAACTTTTCTGTTGCACTTTATAGCAAGATCTGCAATTTCTGCGACTTAGGCTTTTGTGGCTCCGGAGAAACAGGGAAGCCGACGAGGGAGAGTAGGAGATTTTTTGGTACGTGTTTGTCCTGGACCAAAACTACAATCTTGCAAATTTTCAGCTTTACAATAATTAATTCAGGTCAAAAACTAAAACTCCTGGGCTAATATTATTAATTATTATTTATTGTGAAATGTTCGTATTTTCATACTTTTTCTTTGATATTTCGCCACTGCGGTGAGAAAAATATTTAAAAAATTTCAACAATCAAAGCTTTGCTAATGAAGAATAAGATAGAAATTGGTTTTTGAATATTTCTTACTACAAAGTTCCTGCTTGTCATTGAAATAGTTAGGCAGATAATAGATGATTGCTCTAACACGGAAATATCGACAACATTGACTGGAAGGAACTTTTATAAAATCTTGCCATTTTCTAGTGTCCTTCCTCGGCGACTAGATGAGCGAGGATTCTTTGACCTGGAGTATAAGGTATGTATAAGAGAGTAGTTCTAAATATATTAACATCCTCAGAAATACTCCCACGTTTAATGAAACACCATCAAGATGTGGTAGGTAGGCCTAATATTATTCAAGACAGCAAAATGGCCCACAGCATATAAATATACCATACTTTATCAACTATCCTCAAATCCAAAATCAAGGCTGTCCGGAAAGTGGTTATACATTTGAAGAACGCAGACCACAACCATTAACCACCGACATTGCCAGAATGAGAGCTGTGGATCGAAGCTAGTACTCGATAGACTGTGTAGCCAAGTGTATTCTCCGCACAACACGCTTTAGCCTGCTGAGCTACCGTGCAAATAGCGTCGGTAGATGCACTCGGTCTTGCCCCTCGAATTCAGATGAGGAGGTCAACGAGGTATTGGCATAGATAGTAATAGAGCTTCCACCAAAGCATCTGACAGTTCAAATAAAAGTTGCCGAATAAAAAAATGGTTCAAGCAGTACATCGACATACTCATTGTTCTACAATAGCACGAAAATATTGGATATACAAAGGTGACCTTAGAATTCTTGAGGTCAGCTGTGTTTAAGTCGGAAGTAAAAGACTAATTGTGGTCAACTAGTATGGTGCAATCAATACCTCAGTCTACCCTATATGTGCCATGTCATAGGTGTAGTGGTTCCCAACACTAAATTATATTTTACACTGATATTAGGCACCAGATTAGCTTATGCATTTACTTTCTGATGTTCTATTTGACTATTTCAATCTACATTCATCAACATGGCAATATTAAGAGTGCATCTACAGCACTCCCGTGAAAAAAAAACAGATTTAAACTCTGCCACTGCCACGTGCCTCTAGAGATATTGAGTCGGTTAATATGAATGGACAATACTGAATTAATTGCAACTTCTCAGGGAAATTCAAACCAGTAAGACTGTTATGGCTTCAACGTTCAGGGCTATGCTGATGACCTGGTCATTACTGTCAATAGTAGGCTTGAGCTGATGATCTCAAACCACATGCAAATTGCATTAAACATAATATCTAAATGGTGTTCGTCAGAAAGTCTTAGTGTCAATCCAAGCAAAACAATTATTGTTTCATTCACCAAAAGGAGAAAACTTAATTTGAGAGCTCCTATGTTAAATGGAACCGTACTGAATTTTTCCAGTGAAGCCAAGTATCTAGGAGTAATCCTGGACCAAAAACTTACCTGGAACTCACATTTAGAAAGGGCACTTACCAAAGCAACGACGGTTATTTGGACGTGCCGTAAGCTGTTCGGTAAGACTTGAGGTCTGAAGCCAAAAATGATACATTGGTCCTACCTTTCGGTTGTCAGACCCATGGTTACCTACGCATCATGTGTATGGTGGCCAAAAACAGAAGAGAAAATAGCACGAGGAAAGTTGCAGAAATTGCAATGCCTGACCTGTCTAGGGACTGCAGGAACAATGCGCTCCTGTCCCACAGCTGCCATGGAGGTAATGCTGGACTTACTTTCTCTGCATTTGCATGTAAGGAATGAGGCAGCATTTAGTGCCCCAAGGCTGCACCAGGCACTTAAATTCAGACCAGGCGACCTGGTTGATCACAAGGATTCTGAATCCATGACCAAACCCACTGACTCAATGCCAATCAAGCATGACTTTGACTGCCCGTTTGATATACTGATTGAAAGCCGTCAGGTGAGTAGGGTCGCAGTACTGCGGTTGGAGAAAGAGTCACACATCTGGTACACAGATGGATCCAAGATGGACGAAGAGGTTGGTGTGGGCGTAGCAGCCCTTGGTAACACCCCAACCATCTTCCAGGCAGAAATCTGTGCTTAAATAGAGGCCAAAGATCTATGTACTTTCAGATGGCCAGGCAGCATTAAAGGCTCTCAGGACCTTTGAGTCAAAAATTGACTGGGAATGCAGACAATCCCTGAAGCAACTGGCAAGAAACAACAAGGTTACCTTGATGTGGATGCCAGGGCATGAGGGAATAGAAGGCAACAAATTGGCTGATAGTCTAGTAAGAAAAGGGGCTGAAGCTTCATTTCTTGGACCCGAATCGTTCTGTGGCTTATCTAAGGGACACATAATGGAGGAAATGGGAAAAGGAACAAAAGAAGTCCTACTAGAGGAATACCCAGGCCAAAGACAAGAGAAAAGGTTTATAACCTGTTCAACAAAAAATGTCACAAGGCTTCTCGAACTTGAAAAGTCCGACCTAGGCTGATCACGGACCTTCTAACTGGCCATTGCCTCTTGAGATATCATCTCAAGACAATGGGAATGGCAGAAGATGACAATCACAGATACTGTGAAGCTGCAACTAAAACTGTGGAACATATACTTTGTGAATGCTAAGGTATCAATCCGCATTAGGCTAAAGTACCTAGAACAGGCGGAATTAACGCCTGAAGACATAGGGAAATTAGCTCCCAGGAAAATCATAAGCTTTGCAAAAAGTCTTGGAATCCTGGACAACAACTAGTTGTAGGATAACTCACAAAAGACCGTTTAGGTCGAAATAAAGAAAGGCCAACTCAGGGTCAAGCGACCTCTTAAACAATCTACAATCTACAATATGGTCCTTTTGGAATCCTGGACAACAACTAGTTGTAGGGTAACTCACAAAAGACCTTTTAGGTCGAAGTGACGAAAGGCCAACTCAGGGTCAAGCGACCTCTTAAATCTACAATCTACAACATGGTCATTATAATTGGGTAGCCAGTGTACTTGTGTACTTTAAGTCAACACATGATGCGACGTGTGCTGAAGGACTAGTAGAGTGCAGTAGCTATAGGCCGAATTACAATATGCAGATAATATGAAATATGTAAATGATGCGAAATGATACCAGCATGATGTAGCAAGTGAGGATGGGCTCATAAACGCACTGGACAACCTTCAAAAAATAAGCTATGAGTACGGTTTAAATATAAACTACAACAAAACAAAACTGGATGAGGTCGAAGAGAATGTTTTCAAAAACGTTGAGCTGATGTTACCAAGAAACTGACAGGAGAGAACTTTCCTGAGGGTGTATGTTTGACTAATAACTGCACCGAATGACGTAATGCTGTCAGATGTGCTATACAGCAAAGAAAGACCAACAAGAAAATGCATGGATCACAAAACATCTGTGCAGAAATTGTGAATAACACGAAGAAGTGTATTCGAAGATTTGAAATCTTCAAAATAATTGTAGAGAATTAAATTTTCTACAAAAAGTAAGTAGATGCATATGTTTTACGGTATTTTCAAAGGAAGCCTGCAAAGTGTGGCATCGCACCGATTCATCAAATTGAAATACATATATCGCCCAAACAACGTAACAGTGCCTGCTAGAAATATTACTTTTTTGGCCCACCCTGTTATCATACTAAAGTCAACTGAAATAGACCAAGAGAATTTTTAGGTTGACTTTAAAGCCACATTTTTTTGAGAACGAGAATAGACATAAATGTGCGGTTTTCAGGATTTAAGAGACAACTTATTTGCGAAACAGCGAATTTTGCCCAAATATTTTATTTTGAAGCGCGTTACTATCTACAGGGTGTCAAAGAAAACTGTTTTTTTTAACCAAAGTTTATAACTCCCGAGATTCCACAAAAATTATTTTATATTTTTCTGATGTACATTTTTTCAGTCATCGATTTAGTGGAAAAAATCATTTTCTCAAATTTTTGATATTTCTCTTATTTTATAATACACCAATTATTTTCTAAAAACCTGTCAATTTTTCCAATTGGCCAGTAGTTTAGTTTAATTTCGTGGGTTTTAAATAACGATTGGGAACTTTCTTTGATAGAAATTGCACTCTATATTTAAATGTTTATTGTTAACTTTCTATTTTCATTCGTTAGTTTTCATATCTGATATTATTCCTATATTACGAATCATTATCTTCTGTGACAAAATTTCATATCTCAGGTTGCTTTTTACATATGTTTAAAATTATTGATAAATTATGAAGCCATTTAAAAATATTTGTTAGTAATTATTTAAATTTTTTTCTGAACTTGGTGGCAGGAAGGGAATTAATTTGTAAACTATTCCTAGATATTTGCTGTCCCACTAAAACATGATGTTTATGGTTATGTTTTCATAATATAGTATAATTTATGTCTTAATACAATGAGAATAAAACCCACTGTTAGTAATAAAACAGTTGGGTTAGAAAAAGTCATGCTGTGATAGGTAAGAAAATAAATTATCTTACAGAGGAATCAAATATTCATCGCAATATGTTTACTTATGAGTTAAATATAATACATTTAAATAACAAATAAGTTCTAGAACAATTACTATTATTGATTACCTGTTCACAAAATATCTTCTGTGTTTGTAAACATTTTAAGAGAATTTCTGATGTTTGTGATAATTGTGTAATAAGTGAACGCTTGCCTTTTATTAATTGTCAACTTTTATACTTTGATGGTCGATGTAAATTTTATATTTTAATAAAACAAAGCGAACCAGTGGAAAGATATTTGTATAACTTACCTGTAACTCTGTTAGATGTATTTTCAACATGATGAAAGTTCTGATAAACTAAAATTAGAAGCACAGGCGTATGGCATAATTTCTTAATGAAAGTAAATATTAAAGTCTTGTGTATTCTTTAAGAGTATAGTCATTTGTTAATTTTTTATTTTTTTCTTTAATTAATTCATTCTTTCTTTCATTGGTTCATTCGTTCATTCATTTATTCATTCATTAATTCATTAAGTCACTATTTCACCCATTCTTTCATCCACAGATTCCTTCATCCATTCATTCACTCATTGTTGTAACTGTACTAACAATTGGTGACTATAAATGATCAGAGAATGCTTTTGTAAATTGTAGTTTAGGCAGAAGGAGAAATGGACACACTATACCAATTGGATCAAAGACTTTCTGAGTTACAGAAAGGATAACTCTCTTAGTGATTAACTCTGACAATGATTCTTTTAGATGATTAAAGTTTAACATTAGAGAATCTTCTTGCTTGTCCCACCTGAGGCCTAGAATAGAGGTCTGATTATTTGAGGATTCTATTCCAATGCTCCCACCATCTTAAATTAAATCCACCAGTCTTCATAATATTCGTGGATTGTTTTATGAAATGATTCAATTCGACTGAAATATCCACGCTGGTCATACAATTATCTACATAAAATGATTTTAATAATTGTTGAATGGATTTACGGTGTACGTCAGTCGATGCCTCTTTAAATGTTCATTTTAAGTGTAATTCAATAGCAGTACCCAACCTGAAAGGACTACTTGAAACTCCAAATACAACCTGACAATGTCTGTAAACCTTAACTTCGCCTGGATGCGTCTTATTCCACCACAAAAAACGTAAAACATTGCTGTCTTTGGGTGAAACACTGATTTGAAGAAATACCTTTTCAACATCTGGTATTACTCCAATCTTCTTTTCTCTAATTCTCATGAGCATGGTAGGGATGAGCTCGATTAAGTTAGGCCCGGTTTTCAAACATTGATTTAGCGATGGCGAGTCTTTTCCTCTTGCAGATGCATCGAAAACTAGTCTAATGGAAGTCGTACTATTCTCTTTAATAACATGTCTGTGAGGGAGATAGTAGCCATATTCTTTTATCTCACACTCTGGTGCTTCTTCTATGATGCCTTCAGCTAACCAATACTTCAAAATCGATTGGTAACTGTTATGGAGATTTTGAGCCTCTAATTTCTTTGTGGTATTTATTCTCTAATCTCTTCTCAGCAATTTCTTTATTACAGGCAGCACCGGGTGATTCTCTTTTCATGGCAATAGCGACCTATTGACGTTTATCATTTACCTTGATTGTTTGACAAAACTTTTCCTTTACCTCAGCTTGATGAACTAATTTCGATTTTGTTTGTGCTGGGTCAGTTATCTGAAGAAGTCTAGACTGCATGAATCAGATATATTATCTTCTTGCACGAACCTCGACATGACTAAATGCGCAGAACAACTCGCGAGATTTTTTCACTCAAATTTTTACCCATTAGAATCCATCAAAGTTTGGTTTCCATGGCAGTAAGTCCACATTCCAAGTTTATGAGGTTACCAGTTGATAGTTTACCAATCATATCTGCACCAAGTAATAATGAGACTGGTTCTTCATACGTTGAATATCTGTTAGGAATATCTTCTTCTGCTGCAACTCCTGTGGCCAAGGACCGTTGCTAATACTCGGAATGTCTTGACAAATTTTCTCCTGACTTAAAACCATGAAATTGCAAGCATAAGTTCCGTCTAGATTGATCAGATGTACTTGATAGCCATTGTGATCTTGAGACTGAGTCCTTGCATCAGCAAACAACATATGGACAATTTTTTGGTGAGATATCGCTTCAAGAAATTATTTCAGCAGAGTCTGCTTTGATGAGACTTACTCAACAGGATACATTTGTTAGTGTAACAGATTTCAGAATAAATTGCCTAGGTGCATACATGGATGAAAGTAGACTCATTCGCCTAAAAATTTTTATCTCTAAACGTAAAGATGAACTGAGTTTTCGAAATTTCATAGTGTTGGATCCTCGACATCCTTTGGTCATTAAATTAATTGAATACAAACACCAAAAATTGGATCATGCTGGTGTTCAAATAGTTATGAACTGTTTTTCTTTACGAGAACAAGTGTGAATTCTCACCAGTAGACGTGCCATACGCTCTGTTATCCAGAGGTGAAATACATGTAAACGGCATAACGCTTCTCATTTAGAAGCAGTTTCAGCTTCCCTACCAGAAGCAAAAACCAGAGATGCAGCGGTCTTCAAGGTAACAGGAATTGAGCACGTGACCATCTTTTCCTAGGATGGTTTCTGTAATAAGTCCCAATGGCCAATCGATTCGTTTTTGGTTATCGTTACCTATGAGAACAACATCGCCCTTCTGAATACCTCTCTTAACCTCTTTTACGTGATAATTGTCCCAAATATTCCGCTTTGAATCTCTTACGTAAGTTTTCTCGAATCTTGTGTCGATATCTAATTCTTCTATGAAGATTATTTGTCTATATAATCGAAATCAGATACTCCAACTTCAACGTTTTCTTGGACAAACATAGCCGGAGTCAGTGGCGATAGTTGTGGAGGATCCTCTGATAAATAAGTGATTGGACGACTATTTATAATACTTTCACGGACGCATAAAATAGTTGCTATCTCCTCATACGTTAAACTGGCTCTCTTTAATACTTTCTAAGTAACTCTTTAACAGTACGAATTAGATACACCCACCATCCTCTCCACCAAGCTGCAGTTAGGGTATTGAAACCCCACTCAATTTTTTGTAATATACCATATTTGTTTACTTCATTCCAATCGGTTTTCTTTAAAAGATTGCTTGTACTACAAAAATTCGTACCTTTGTCACTATATATGATTCTGGGCCTGCCTCTTCTGGCTGTGAATTTTCTCCTGACTGAAAGCCATAAAATTGCAAGCATAAGTTCCGTCTAGACTGATCAAATGTACCTGATAGCCATTCTGATCTTGGGGCTGAGTCCTTGCATCACCAAACAACATATGGACAATTTTTTGTTGACCAATTGTTTCATAGCTTAAATCACGTCCTGCTTTTGATAAAATGTATGATCGGTGAGACCCTGTATCTACTACTGCTCGAACGATTTGCTCCTTGTTCTGGTTTCGTAACTTAACGCAAAGTGTCTATAGGAATACTTCTGTATTGACTGAGCTGGGTTACTCTCTGTCACAGGTGTAGCAGAATTTGATGCCGGCTTCGTTATCCCGCCAAAGTCTAGACACATCAAAAGTACATGTTTTCCTCCACACCATGCACACTTTTTCTTAGATTTGCACCATCTACTATTATTGTGTCATGGTTTGAGGCAACTGAAACATATATTCTTCCTTTTGACAGCTTCTTGTCTTTCGTCCAAGGACAATTTCTTGGCCATTCCACATTGAGAACTGTCATGGTTACTACTACAGAATATATACTCGAACATTTTATTCTCTTTTGCAATGAGAAGAACTGTAGCTGTAGGAACATTTTGTCGAAATTCAATGTTATTCTCATACTTTTGCTTTTTCTTATTTTTGAAGATTAATTGAGATGTAAACCAAATCCGGACATTGCCATAGAAATTCTTTGCTCATTTTCTACTTCTGCTCTTAGAAAATTCATTAACCTAACTAAACGATCTTTGGAAGTGGGAAGTGTTATCGCATTATTTACTTCAGCTACAGTAGGAGTAGGAGCACCAGTCAAAGTGCTACTCATACTTGATTGTTTCTGTCAACTACGAAGAATGTCTTCAGGTAACGACGACTCAACTAATGGATATAGTATAGCTGAACAGGTATCCGTATTAACTACTAATGATTCCAATGACCGAATATGTGTCTCAAGTTGATCAGATAGCTTGTTTTTTCACTTGACTTCACAGCATTCGTTAAAACCAATTTCAGAAGATCGCGTACGTAAAACTCCACTAATAGCTCACCTGGTCATTCATAGCACTTAATTGTGGGAAACTACCAACCAGTTCACTTGCTTTTGAATCTGGGAGTATGTGTTGGGAAAGCTAATATAATTTGTCGCTTTTACTCAAATTAGCGCTCTCGTGAATCTTCTTAAATTGATCCCAGAAGTGAAACCACTCTTTCAAGTCTCCATATTTTTGAAACTGAATCTTCGGTAATGCATAATTTCGTTTAGGTCCCAGTTGATTAACACAATTACCTTGAGTAACTATCACTTAATGCTGCTGTGTCCACCTTCAGCCTGTATAAATCTTGTTTTATATTCATCGACATTCTCAATCTCTAGGTTAACTTCTGCCTCAGCTGTATCTACCTCAATCGTTAGATCAAATATTTTTTCATTAAGCACTTCGAGTTATCTAGCCTTATCGTTTAATAAATTGAAAGCAATACAATCTCTTCCTTGTTGCATTCGTTAACGAATTGAGTGTGTGCCCTCGTAAACGCTGAACGCGTGTCAGGGATTTCTTCAATTTTTCCATTTTTAGGTTGGGATTTGTATATTTTAATAATCACCAGCGTGTTTTCAATAATTGTCCTGTCACGGTCGCCAAATGTTGTAACTGTACTAACGATTGGTGACTATAAATGATTAGAGGATGCTTTTGTACCTTGTATTGGTGTTTTCTTTATTATAAATTCGTCTACTACAAAATACGTTATTCATACATCAAAATGTGAAAAATATATCTGACAGATTTCAATGCTGTCAACTGGAGGATCATTAAATGTTTACCTATTTGCAACACTCATCATCCATTCATCTACACCTTCATCCATATATCTTTTATTCATTCTTTCCTTCATTATCTTACCCATTCATTCATTCGCCACCACCTATTCACTTATTCACTTATTCACTCACTGTCCTACTTACCTACTGAAATGTTTTTTTATTACTTGCTTGTCGGAAGGTAATTTCAAAGGGGTTTCTGGCAGAGGTTTATACAGAAAACACAGGAATATATTCTGTATTTTGGATTTGATAATAATATAAAACTGAAACTGCCAAAGAACACAACTAATAACTGGTATAGCGTATAATTCGCAGTTTTTTGATCGACAGCCGTACAACAACTACCTTATTCCGGTAACTCTCGCAAGTTGCTCTCCTTACTACAGTATCATGGACCTGCAGCAACTTTCTACTTAACGACTGCAACTCGTATATTTCTATAAGGCTACGAATGACTCAGCACTCCACAAAAAGTATATCTCTACTTTTCATCTGTAATTAACTCCATTACACTCATTAACATCTCCAAAATACCATTTCGGGTATCCGTCAATGTCAATTACCGCTCGCCGCCTACTTACTACCACTACTTACTAAACTTGTAACTAAGTAATAAACGATAAATATGTAGGCCGTAAGGCATCATGCTACACTACTCCCCTACTCACTTACTCACTTATTCACTTATTCACCTATTTAGTTATTAACGTATTTATATACCCATTACTATTTACCCATTTACCAATTTACCCATTTACCCATTTACCTAATTACCCATTTATCCATTTACCTATTTACCCATTTACTCATTTACATATTTATCTGATTACTAATTTATTCACTTCACCGTTTATCTATTTACCTATTTACTCATTTATTTATTTATCTAATTACCTATTTACATCTATCCATTATATATTTACTCATTTACCAAATTTTATTTCAGGTTATGCAGAATTTATATTTGAAACTATTTATTTTCTTACTAATTTATGTGACAATTGATAGTTTTAAGAAAAACGCAAATTATATAACTTGGGAGTGGTGCTTAAGAAAATGATTTCGTAATTTGACAATTTCTCCTCTATGCCTGAACCGATTGAAAAAATTATTTAATAGGCTTTTAAAGAAAACTTGACAAAATGACCAGACTATTGAAATTAACAAAAAAAAAAATTTTTTTTCATTCTTTAGTTTTCAGTAGCTTAGTACCAGTCTATAAAATTGTCTCTAAAAGCCCATCAAATTTTTTTTTGAATCGGTTCAGGGATGTAGGAGAAATTGTGGAATTACGTCCACGCCCACCTTAAGCAAGAATTTGTATTTATTTTTTGCACGAAGTAATTAATACCGAGCGTTTTCCTCCAAAACTGTCAAATTTCATTCCTAAGCAAAAAAGTTTTAAAATTAATTCTGCAATAACTGAAAATAAACTTTTACGAATTAATATGTGGAATAAAAACTTATTACCCCAGTCAAATTGGAAAAAAATTTGACGTTTGACGGAAAAAACTGATACAGTTTTGAAACTTGGCAGGGATGTTCATTAAGGCTCACTGTTAAACAAAGTTCCCAATTCTATTTCTGACGCTCGCACCACCATCTTGAAAAATGGCGCTCCGCTTTAGTTTTTGGCTTATATCTCTCTAACCATCAGCGATATCGAAATTATGCTTATATAAAAAATAAAGCTTAAAAAACACTCTACAAAAAATGTTAACGAATTTTCTTGGTATCTATTACTATACTTTTTGGAAATACGAAAGCAGAGTATATTGCATCTCATGTCACATTTCAAAAATTGTAAATATCGCACGTAGAGAAATTGTGCTGTCATGGAATTCGCAACAACTTTTAAAATATCCGTCTTTCTGTTGGTCTGTCCGTCTGCCTCTCCATCCGTCATGTATCTTTTAAGCTAAATAACTTAAAAGAGAAAAGTCCGGTTTTATTGAAATTTGGACAATAAATTAGTGTTAGCTAGAGAAAGAACCCCACCGTTTTTGAAAAAAAAAAAACCGTTCAGTAAAAAAGTTTATGAAACATTTTATGAAAAAAATACACGTGAAGAGTGTTGTAATCTTTGATAAGATTGTAGGTTTAAATGCCATAATTGCAATTTTAATTATCTCCCGATGATACTGTCTTGACTGTCGAAACGTTAGTCAGTATAATATGCAGTATCTTTGTGTTTATAGAATATTATCAAAGGTGACATTTTAAAAGTTGTTGCTATGACAACGTAATGATATGATTTTTTTTTCTCTACGATCGATGTTTACAATTTTTGAAATATGTCGATGAAACGCAACATACTCTTTGCTTTCGTATTTCCAAAGAGTATAATAATAGACACGAAAAAAATGCATATAACATTTTTTTGTAGAGAATTTTACAAGCTTTATTTTTTATGTAAACATAATTTCGATGTCGCTAATGATTTTTTTTTACTCGGGAGCCGTCTAACTTTCGTTTCTGGAATCACTGTAGCCTCTTGGGCTTATTGTGATATTCTCCCATTTACTTTATGATAACCAATCTAGTACTCTGGACCCTTGCACTACCTTGTACAACCCCATCGCTGGTTTGGTTTCATATTCTTCTGGACTCAGTTTTGGTTGTCCATATATTGCCTGCCTTCTGTGATCCAGAGCCTCACAGTCGCACAGGATGTGGTTGGATGTCTCTGTTGCATTATTGCATTGTCTGCATCTTAGGTCACTAATGATTAGAGAGATATAAGCAAAAACTGAAACATAGCTCCATTTTTATAAGATGGCGGTGCGAGCGCAGGAGATAGAATTGGGGACTTTTAGTATTTAAAAATGGGCCTTAATGTACATCTCTGTCGAGTTTCAAAACTTGATCAGTTTTTTCCCTCTAATTTTCCCCATTTGACTGGAATATGTATGAAATTTTAGAAGTCAATCACATTCATTCAATTTTTACTGAGTTCCTCAAGAATGTAACTTGATCTAGACGTTAGGTTAAATCATAATGGAACTTAATCAACACGTAGTTGGACTAGGTCCAGTTACTTACAAGACACTCTGTATAAAACTATTGTTGTCGGTAATTTTATGGTGTTTTTATATTTCTCACTTATCTCATAAAGATGTTGATTTGAAACATGCTCAGGCATTTTATAATTAATAATAATAATAATAAGAATATTTTTTTCCCATATTTGAACTTTAACAGTTTTTACAATAGTTATTCAACACACATACATATACTATGGCATCCTCCGTCGATCTGCCCTGCCTGAAACCGAACTGGTTATTCGAAAGCACATTATAGTTATTTAGGTAGTTAGTAAGAGGCTTTTTTAGTAACATTTCGAATAATTTTGCCAAATTTGATATCAAAGAGATGGGTCTGTAATTAGCCACGTCCATCTCGTCTCCATTTTAACCTCCCCACAATAAAATTGTGGGAGGTTACTACAATTAGTCCAAAATCGAAAATTGAGATAACATCAAATCTTTACGTTTTGAGGTCCCAGGAACCCAAAAAAGTTGTTTTTGAAAAATGTCTGTGTGTGTATGTGTGTGTGTGTGTGTGTGTGTGTGTGTGTGTGTGTGTGTATGTCTGTTAGCACGATAGCGGCGAAGCCACTAAACGGATTTGGATGAAACTTTGCATGAGGGTTTCTTTAGTGCTCCAGAAGATCTGAAAAGGTTTTGGTTGAGATCGGATTATGTTTGTTGCTGTTTTGGCACAACAAGTTGTTTATTTTATGATTACTTACAATTTGTAATCGAACCATTGAAAAGCAGTAAAAATTTCGATTTCAACGATATATAACACTTGCACTCTTTAGCTTTGGTTTCCGTGAAAAAAATTAAAAACGAAATAACACGCTTCTTGTGTAAAATATATTTTATAGTGGAACCACAGAATACAGTAACTGCACAGAGGCGAAGTCTTTGGCGGTTCCTTTCAGTTTTGATGGCTCGTTTTCTGTGACCTTGCGTACCAGTTGCGTCTACACCACGGTGTATTAAATAGGTGGTCCGGCACTTTCCTATTATAATAATGGCTTCGTAAGTGCATGGTTTCTATTTACTTTAATAGATGGCGCGAGCAATACGGTCCTACAATTACCTGAGCATGTGCATCGCATAACTAACATAACCTCAAATTTTAAGGTGTTTTCGTTTATTCTCATATTTAATGTTTGTAACCGAAATTTGAAACGTAGGTATAAATATTGTAGATGGACGGATTACGAGTGAATTAATAATACACCTACGTCACATTACGTCACAAATAAGAAAAATTCTTATAAACTGGTGCAGATATCGACTTAACTATTGGAAACATCCAATTAAAGTTTGAAACGTAGATGGAAATATTGTAGATGGATGGAATACGAGTGAATTAAAAATACACCTACGTTCTGATGACGTCGTAAAAGCATAAAATTCTTATAACAGGTGAACTGATGATGATATCAAAAAAATATTTCTACAAGACGTCACGAAATTTTTTTTTTTTAATTTCCAAGAAATATCAAATTTTCGGAGAAATGTCACTTTTCAGAAAAATGTCAGATTTTTAAAAAATGCCAAATTTTCAGGAAAACGTCAAATTTTCGGAGAAATGTCACTTTTCAGAAAAATGTCAAATTTTCGAAAAAATGTTGAATTTTCAGGGAAATGTCACTTTTCAGAAAAATGTCAAATTTTCAAAAAACGTCAAATTTTCGAAGAAATGTCACATTTCGGAAAAATTCCAAATGTTTGAAAATTGTCAAATTTTCGGAGTAGTCATTTCAGAAAAATGTCAAATTTTCGAAAAAATGTCAAATTTTCGGAGAAATGTCACTTTTCAGAAAAATGTCAAATTTTCGAAAAAATGTTAAATTTTCAGGGAAATGTCACTTTTTAGAATTATGCCAAATTTTCAAAAAAAATGTCAAATTTTCGAAAAAACGTCAAATTTTCGAAGAAATGTCACCTTTCAGAAAAATACCAAATGTTTGAAAATTGTCAAATTTTCGGAGTAATGTCATTTCAGGAAAATGTCAAATTTTCGAAAAAATGTCAAATTTTCGGAGAAATGTCACTTTTCAGAAAAATGTCAAATTTTCGAAAAAATGTTAAATTTTCAGGGAAATGTCACTTTTTAGAATTATGCCAAATTTTCAAAAAAAATGTCAAATTTTCGAAAAAACGTCAAATTTTCGAAGAAATGTCACCTTTCAGAAAAATACCAAATGTTTGAAAATTGTCAAATTTTCGGAGTAATGTCATTTCAGGAAAATGTCAAATTTTCGAAAAATGTAAAATTTTCAGAGAAATGTCACTTTTCAGAAAAATGTCAAAAATTCAGGAAAATGTCAAATTTTCGAAAAAACGTCAAATTTTCGAAGAAATGTCACCTTTCAGAAAAACGTCAACGGAGTAATGTCACTTCAGAAAAATGTCAAATTTTCAGAAAAATGTCAAATTTTCAGAAAAATGTCAAATTTTATTAAATGGACTCAAAGGAAAATTCCCAAAAAACTACGGGTCCATTTGTGGTATAAGTTCTCTGCTAGTGTGCAGACTGTATGCTGAGTATTTTTGACGTGTCAGATGTATCGAGAGATTACAAGTTTTTTCGACGTTTATAAAGCCCACGGATGGTGTGAGAGTCCATCCTGAACCGCTTACAAGCTCTACAAGTGTAAGCAATCCCACCGGAACGCTTTCGGTGAGTTTTTTTCAATAAAACTTTAAAAGTGACAGTGACATATTTTAAAAACTATTTCCGCTGCTTCCGGCATACCGCCGGAAATTCTTCCGGCATCATAACCTAAAAATAGTACTACATAACCTAAAAACAATTTAAGACATTGGTACCAACCTAAACATTTTTCAAAAACCAAATTCCCCAGAGAAACATTGGAACCAAAAATTTGACAGCTATCACTTCCCCGACCGATTTAGTGAAAAATTGGTCGAGGCCAAAAGATAAAACAAAATATACCAACTCAAACTTAAACGATCCACCATGAACACTACCCTGGCTACATCTGGCAGGGAAGCTGTCCACCAAGAGTTATATGGTTTTTTCCAAAGATGGCCATCCCTGCCATCCATCCCATTACCAACGAACAGGTTTTTTCGTTTAGTTGTTTCCCGTATCAATAATCAAAATTATTAAGTGCTCTTGCCTACGAACGTTTTTATAGAATTGTGTTTATTTTCATATTAATTTTAGGTCCATGTGGACACATTATAATTTTAACCTAGTCTTTAAGCCTGCCTACAGAAGACAGGAGCTACTTTTCTATTTTTCTCCAAGCCAAACCGGACCTACCCCGTCCAGCTTCACACTCGCCACGGCGGTGTTCACCGTGGTTGTCTGGCTGGCCCCGGGCTAGGATCCGATGAAGCATATATTTGTATTAAAAACATTGAATAAAATATTAATGTTGTGCAGACTATAAATTTAACACTCAAGTTCTTAGGTCCAAATCCCACCGAACGCAAGACTTTTTTTCCCGTTGTAATACGAAAAAAATATTTCAACTTAATAAATATAATTAAATGAAATCGTTCATATTGTTTAGTGCTCTTTTCGGCTTCAAAGAATCACCGGGTGGGGAGGTTCCAGCCGCTTCCAGTAGCTGCCGATTTTTTATGTATAGGTTATGCCACGGCAAATTTAAATGCAGAAGGGCATTTGCCTTTTTCGAAGGCTAAGTTAATTATAAATACCAAAGGTTTTGCAATAAACTGAGCTACATCTTTTAGAGTTTCGGTTCTTATGTTATCAATGCCAGGAGATTTTTTATTTTTTAATTTACTTATAGTTTCCATTACTTCATTCTCATCCGTGAGGGTGAGAAAAAGTGAATTTGGCACGTTATCTTGGTTATTGTCTGTAGGTACAGTTTGTCCGGTTTCCTTTATTTTATTTGCAAGTTTTTCTCAAATTTCGGTAAAATAATTGACAAAGGCATTAGCCACTTGCTTCTTATCTGTGCAAATATTGCCTTCCGTACACCTAATTTCCTAGAAGTCCTTTTTTTTATTTTTGTGTGAAATTTCCTTTTGGCAGTTCCACAGATTTGTTACAAGCAAAAACAATTTAATTTGATCACCCTGTATAGTTAAGAAATAAAACATAAATAATCAAGATAAAAATTAACATCAGATACTTGGACAATTTTGTGCTACCCCATCTACATGTCTTAGCTAGCACCTCTACACAGAATTCAAGCCTTTAACTTAAATTGTCCAACTTGCCCAATACCGATCGGTCTCGGCCGCCGGTTACAGGTACTCGTTCTGGGAATGAAACCAGCTGTGGCTGCGGCGGTGCAGATGAAGATCTCGGACGGTGGGAGGACCGGCCGCTGTTTGTTGAGGACGTTATATATTACACCCTGTCATGGGCGCGACCCTGCCAGCCTCTTACTAACGGGCTCACACGCATTCCTTGTGTGGTAGGTACTATGGCCAGCGCCGAAGGTAACGCTGCCGCCTGCTAGCTCGACCTGCCTGCCGCTCCAGCTCGCGCGCCGCAGGATAATATTCACCTGTGGTTATCGATGCGGCGATGCCTTTTCACTGTTCATTGATGTTGGCGATGGGTTCGTCGTTTCATGGTTATTAATTGTTCGGGAGTATGAGATACTTAACTGTGGGAGATGTAAAATTACCAATATGTAATTGGTAGAAGGATCCAAGGTTGGATTATTTTATAACTAACAATATTAACTGTTAAATACAAGATGTCTCAGCCTCGCGTCCTCCAAATATCCTGGCTCTCCTATAAAATGTATCGAAAATTTTCAAAAACGGCGTAGTAGGAGATACAAAGATGTATATTTAAAAATTATTTTGAAGTTTACAGGGTAATCAATTTAATGGTGACGCCATAAACTTTTATTTTTTTTAAATGGAGCACCCATATTACATATTTGAATTGTCCTTTTAAAGATCATTCAAACGATATACCATTGGATGGGTTTAGTTTATGCCAAAAATTTTTCTCTGGTTGTCAGGCATAACGAAATCGCCAATTTTATACCGGGTGATAAATGAAACTTCAAACCTATTTTGCCTCATTTTTTTTTTTTTCAAATGGAACCCTCTGTCTGCTATAGTACCAAATAAAAGTCCCTTCAAATAGTTTTCTACCGACATGGGGTATCATGGGTTTATCTATTAGGGGTACAAAGATATTTAATGACAAAATGACATAATTAGATTGTTGCACAAGTTAAAAATTTAGTAGAATCTGTCTTAAACATAAACCTCATAAAAAATCATTAGAAATATGTAAAAAATTGAAATTAAAGTCTTATAATATTACAGTATTAATTATAAAAATACATGCATTTAAAACGGAGATAAAATCGTAATGGCAGACTGCAGAGAGTTAGTTATGAAACGACGAAAAAGAGGTATTAGTTTAGAAATTCGTTGATGACGATGGAGAAAAAGAGAATAACCTCAGTTGAATCTGACATATATTTAACTTCAAATTCAATTGACGTTCGTATAGTACGGGAGGCAGCGCTGATTTGAACAAGTCATTTCATATACCGACTGAAAATCATAACAATAATAGTTTTCCCCTAATACATCAGCAATCTGAACGTCAGCTACTCTGATAGCGGTGGAGCTAATGGTGAGAGTATGTTAAAGTTGTTAAAAAATCGTTTTCCATCGGTTTCTTTGAATATCTCGAAATCTATAAGTTCTATGGAAAACAACAAAAAGAAAGAAAATGTTCGTTATGAGCTGTACCATAAAAGTACATAAACTGTAATTCATTCCAATCGTTATTATTATTATTTAAAAAAAAAAAATAAATAAATCACCAAGTATGTCTACATGTCATATTATGTTCTTACAAACCGGGCCTCAGTCGCCAGATAGCGGAGTGGGTAAGGCGACTGACACTATTTTTTCAGTGTACGGACGTCTCGGATTCAAATCCTGCTCGCGAAATATTTTTTTTATTGTATCAGTGATGTTAAAAGTTTTACAAAGCTGTATGTATGAACATAAGGGTAGTTGTTCAAATTAGTTTGGTTTTTCGAGTATGAAAACACTCGTAGCATAATTTTTTTTTTCAACTTTAACATGTTGTCACCTCTAGCTCCACCGCGGGTGCGGCGCCTGACGCTCATTTTGCTGATTACTGAATATTGATCAACTGATAAAAATGAAATAGATTCGGTATAAAATTCATTGAAAAAATGCAGCGCTGCCTCCCATACTAATAGCTTAAATGATTCAGTTTAGTTTAACAGCATTCAGTTGCGGATAAATATATGCACAGGTGATGTTTTCTGCCTTGCTGTGTTAATATTACCACCAATTCGCCAGAAAAACTTCCAATAATGGACGATGAACGTAAAAATTAAAGATTCAAAGCCACCAGACAAAGACCAAGTCTTATTGTTGTGAATACGATGTAAATGTAAGTAGGACAATTATCTCCATTATAGTTCTAAAAAAATATATTTTAGCCTGAAAAAGATATGATAAACTAACTACCAGCAATATAAGCTAACGAATTTTCTTAAAACTTGTTGTATTATCACACATATCTAATTAGCCCAAGCAATTAATAGGAATGATTTTACAGGGATGTTCCGAGCATTTTATTAGTGCTAAGTTGTATTTTCGTGTAAGACTTGATCTTTAACATGGGTTTCTGTTGCCGGAAAAACGGCCGTATTACAAGATTACGACGGTTCATAAATTTAGAAAGAAAATTTAGAAACACTTTGTTGGATGGTTTAACATTGAGTTTTGAAACTAAAACTGTGAAGTGGTCCAAAGTCAGGAAACACATAAACAGAGCCCAAACGGGCTACGAAGGAAGCGTTTTTTTTATCTATTTATTTAACGTCGGCCTATTTCCGCTACCAGGGCCCATCACCGATAGTGATGCAGATATTCGGATGATTTCAGTACTCGAATTACACGGAATCGGATGACAATAATATTCGGATTAATCATTCGATGTCGAATTAACGACAAATTTTTTGAAGAGCGGGGGGAGAAAACCGAAAAAAAATTTTTTAGCACAAACTTTTTACTTTCCAGAGCAGCAAGATTGACATTTGCTTTTTATATTGTACTTAAAATTAATCCGAGTATATTATTCGGATGAAATTTTAATACTTGGATTAATAGAGTACTTTAATTCGAATTCGTCCAACACTAATCACCGACGCCAGGAGACGAGCTACCCCCAACCTGGAAATTTTGCCGAACCTCTTCTCGTAAGAAAAGTAGGGATCTTTTACTTGCCTAAGGGCCTGGCCCCAGGGCTCTGTATTGGGACCACTCCTCTTTATTATATATTTTATTTTATGTTGCCCCATAGGTGTATTGCTTACGCTGATGACACCACATTGTTAACTTCCCATAGTAACCTTCACGTTTTACATCAACAGACTTCTTTAATTTCTGATCAAGCCAAAACCTGGTTCATTACTAATAAAATGAAAATGAATGAGAAAAAAATTCAGAACCTTGTCTTTTCCACGAGTAACACAGTGACAGTCTGAAACTCCTAAGTGTCACACTGGACGATAAACTAAACTGGTTTAGTCGTACTGATCAGCTAAGCCACAAACTTGCCCGCACAATATTTTTGCTCCGCCAGCTAAGAAGGCATTTGGTTTTGGAAACCTTAAAAGCGAGTTATTTTTCACTTTTTATTCACACATTAGTTATGGCATCACTTTATGGGGTAATTCTTGTCATACTATAAAAATATTTCGTCTACAAAAGAAAGAAATTAGAATCATTGCCAATGCAGGGTATAGAGACCACTGTAGGCCTCTATTTATTTCACTGGGCAGTATGTCGGTACCTTCTTTATATATTTATCTTAGTTTACTGGATATACACAAAAACTTAAATTATTTTGAAAGGAATTCAAATTTTCATAATTACAGCACTAGACAAGCCGATTTACTAAGGCCAGCTAGGCATCGACTGACAAGATCGTCTAAAAATTCGCCGCACCTCAGGCTATATAATTTTCTTCCAAATCCATTAAAATTATTGACCTATAGTCATTTTAAGGGCATATTAAAAAAAATAGTTTTAATCCACGGTTTTTACTCTACTGACGAGTTCGTGGCGTTTTTGACAAACCCCGAAAACATTGCTGGATTAGTGGCATCCATTTGACGTGGTACGCACTTCCTTGCTCCTTCAGTTTCTTGCTCTTGTTTGAACATGCAACAATAATGTTGCACGGCCACTTATTTTTATTTTGTATTTCGTTACGTATTTCTCTGTTCTCTTTCATTATTTTGTTTTGTATTGTAAAGGATACAAAAACATAACATAATGTCTTGATGTTTTTTTACTTTTGTTCATGTTTGTTCACTTATAGGTTTATGCCTATATTTTATATATTATTTTTTATATTTTTTAATTAACGTGCCATATATATATGTTTTGTATTTTAATTGGTGAAATAAATGATGATGATGATGATGATGACATTTAATAGACAAGAGACCGCCTGCTTTACATCCCCTCCAAAGGATGGTATATCCACTACGTAATCCTCATCTAGAAATTACATAGCTTCCGCGTATACACTGATATACAAGCCGCTAGAAGGTGGGACGAGATCGCTATGTTTCCCAAGTACTAACCGCGCTGCACGTTGCTGCACTGGAGTATCGGGGATACATACACAGTGAAGGCGCGTCTACGCTCGCCCCAAAGAAGCGCTGAATCTTAGCTATAAATATTCTTTGAATTATGTACATTATAAATGTTACTTATTGCCTAGATATATATCAATATAAAGTATAAAGTAGTAAAGTAGTATAAAGTATATATTAATAATCATTTAGTTTTTGTTACAATATAGACCTTTCTTCATAGCACTTGTAGGTTCATGTTGGTTTTTCTTAAGAGCACCAGTGGAACTTTGAATAATAAATAATTTATTTAATAGATCTATTTTGCTTTTTTCAGTTAGATGGATGTATATTCAAGTTCAACGTAATTGACTGTTTCAATTTACTGCTAGCCATATTAGTAGAAGTAATAAATAAAACCTAATAAAAAGGCAATATTTAATAAAATACAAAGCCTAGTCAACAATTGATCTATATGAAATAATAAAATATATATTAAACTTATTATATAACATTAATAAAATGCGAAGAAAAGTTCTTACAGTTCCTAGACGAGGGGTTAACCGCTCGAAGAAATTGCTTACATCTTATATGCTTCAAACAGCTTAAGCCCTTGAGTCTTGCATTGTTTAATTTATAGGTGTTTATGTGTTTATGATGTTCTTTTACAAAATTTACAGTGGATAGATTGTAGCCATGTGTACTGCTAAAAAACCAAAAGCAAAGATTTGTGTGTCACTGAATAGTGAATGTTTTTCCTAGACTAGCAAAAAAATCACAATGAGCATTGAGGAACCTTCTAAATCTATAATAGTCCAAGGAGTCAATGGCCTTTATTGATACCACTGAGATTTAATAACCTGAAAAATGTATTTGCACGTCAGTAATTATTCATAAAGCAACATTTAATTACGTAAAGATGTATCAAAAAAGTTGATCATTGATAAACAATTCTTCACAATAAACTTTTATCCCGTAAATTTCTTGGAGAGTACTTCTTTCACCCAACCACAAATAGCTTCAAGACTTTTGAATGCCTTGAACCCATCTCTTTGTCTATGCACTCTCAAAAAAGAAGCAACTCACAAACTCCCCATGTGTAATATTTGGAAATACATCAATATTATCGATAGCATTATCGCTATAAGATTCTCGAACTGCATCTAAGAACTAGTAAAAATATTTGATGGTTCGTGTAACTGTTTTCTCACGAGGCGCTGCACAGAGGAACGATAGCGATAATGTGCGCGTAGTAGTCATTTGAGGAACTAAAACGTTTACACGTTCAGCGCGCGCATACGCAAATTCAATAATATTTGTTATGATCAAGTTTTACACATTTTGAGTCAGGCACCGCAGAGCTCAGTATGTATTATCCCGGATTCAAATAAGAGGTAACCAAATTCCTGAAAGGGAGTGCGTAAAGTACTTGAGGAGACAAACGACTGACGTTTAACAAACACATTAACCAAACTATACGGACAGTTTATTCTATGTCCAGGAGTCTGTACCCGCTCCTGGTCAGGAATAGCAGACTTAGCAGACAAAATAAAAAATTGTTATATACCGTTATTGTGAGGTCGGCTCTTACATACGCGGTGTCGGCGTGGTGCAGCGCGTCGGCCACGACAATAAAAAACTTACTGTTTTAGAAAACAAATTTCTACACTTCATCTCAAATTCTTCTAGGTACACTTCCATCAGAGATTTACATGAACGTTGCAACGACATAATCCACTAGTGGATTACATCAAAGCTATATCGCAGAAATTCTATCAATTCAAACTTGGTGATAGTCCGTTTACAAACAACATCACACAAATTAGAGAGCATAATGTACCTTTTCGCATTAAACATAAATTATCACACCAAGCGTTGCCCATCTTTCGGTAACAATTATAGCCAAAATTCTTTTTCTTCTACTTTAATTGCTATCTGACACAATTCAGTCCTCATTCTTTCATATTCCTTTCTTTTCTTTTCGTAATTTTTGTCTTTTATTTTTCGAAATTTTGTACTTCCTAACTAAATGTTTGAATATAATCATAATATTTAATAAACCGTAAACAATAAATTAAGTGGTCTAACATAGTCGCTTGCTCTTGCTGCATTTCCTAAAATGGGTTTTTTGGTTAATAATTTTCCCACAAAACTAATTTTATACATTTTTTGTGCCTTTTAATTATATTACATATACATTTATACAAATTATTTTAAATTTACATCGTTAGATAAGTATTTATTTTAATTGCTTTTAATTTACTTTTTGTAAAAGGAGTTGGCCACTTGTTTACTATTGTTCCATAATCCTTCCCGGCCTCACTCCGTCCAGCTTTTCAATTAATACAGCGATGCTTCGCACGGTAGATGTCAGGCTGGCTCCGGACATGCTTGCTCGGGTGGGACAGATGTAAAATTATTAATTTTTAATAAATTCGTTTTGATTTGATTTGATTGTACTAATATCCCGGGTTCAAATCCTGTTGGCTAAATTATTTTCATGCCTGAATGTGCAAATTAGGTTAGGATAGTTTAAGGTTGTATTATGTTCTTTTTTTTTATTACTGAAAAGCAACATATACATATGTTAGTATTAAACATCAGTCTGCACTTGTTAAATTATTATTTTTATGTAGTTTTTTTTAAATGTATTTATTCCTTGTCCTAAAATGCTAAAAATAAGAAATGAGATAAAAATTTTGTAGTTCTCCAAATGACTACTACGCGCGCATTATCGCTATCGTTCCTCTCTGCAGCAGCTCGTGTTTTCTCTACTATTTAGAATACAAATTTTGGCTGTAACGTGCGGCTTTTGTATTCCTAACCACTGCATTGCTAAAACAATCGTTCCTTTTCAAGAATTTGCTGACTATAAATATATCTACCGTATATAGAATGTCAGAATTAGCTTTTATCAATCCTGGCCTTGATCTGAACAAGTGAATTGATTTTTTTTTAATGTTTTTTAAATAAAATTCTACATATGCCATGTAGTACACTGCAAGATATATGGTACTTGTTTGCATGCAAAGCAAATATATTTTTTTAATCATCACGATGAAAAGTAACAAAAAACTAAATATGACATTAATTTGACAACAAAACAAAGGTAATTTAATCAACAAAAATAAGGCATTTATATAATGTTAATAAATTCAAATATGAATATTTCTTAATCTAAAATGCACTAAAATAAAAAAATAAAATGTATCTGGCTTATATATTTGATATATATGTAAATTTAAGCAATCATATTCTAATATCTTAAATTCTTAAAGGATATAACTTGATCTTCGTGATAATTTACGACACATATGGCTTCCATTTTCAGATGTAGAGTCATAATATTTCATCTCGAATTACTTTCTTCCAAGCTGTGGGGTGCTTTTTTGTATTAGCAATATGAATACTGATGACAGTTTACCTGAATCTGAAAATAATCGAAAACGCCCATTATGTTAATTCTGTCGTTGAAATTGAGATTTCACAGCGTCACATTCAGTTCTCAGAATTTAGAGTTAAGGTCTTCTTGTGAATAAAGTGGTATGAAAATGAAGGGATCTCGCTTTGGCTTTCCGTGAAACGTTTTGAAATTTTATATATTGTAGCGCTTATGTTCCTGATGAAATGTCTCAATGGGCAAGAGATCCAAAAAATTAATATTTTTTGAGATACAGCTTGTCAAAACTAGATAATTTCCATTATTTACGGCATTCATTAACTTTTTACTATTAAACAATAATTAACTTTAGGCAAAAAAATGTAACATTTAATTTTTTTTTAAATTAAGGTTCATTAAAGTTCAGGGAATTTTTTTCAGAATGTTTTGTCCACTTTCATTAATGTGTGTTAGTATGTCATATATGTACAAATGTAGAGTTTGTCCCACTTTTAATAGTCCTCCCTCGATAACTCGTTATTTCAATTAAGCTTATTAGGAAAAAAGGGTTGATTTTTCAAGAAATTCTATTAGGCCTTTTTTTTACTGTAATTTACAGTAATCTCAAAATATTAGAAAAAAAACGTTTTTTTAATAATGGTAATGAACTGTCAACGGCCACTAAGATATATTGATATATAAGACAATAACCACATAGACACAGAATTTAACTTTTCATTGTTTTACCACAGTGTACATGAAAGTGAAAATAAAATGGTTCAAAACAAATATATGTGAAAAATATTGAAATGCGACAGACATACATCAGTGCAGTTAATGTTACATACACTTTAAATTTTCAACTCTAGTTCAATTTTTTTGGGAGATTCATTCTCTGAGCGCATATAACAAAGACAACGTTTATATGGAAACCAGGAAAACAGCCTGTGGACAAAAGTAACAAAAAAGCTTAGCTGAATATAATATTGTTAGTAAACACCCTGTAACGTGGGTTCATCCTTGCTTTCTATGTGGGTTCCTTTTTCTTTCGCTCGTAATATAGGCCCCCAATTTCTGTATCACTCATATGCTCTTATCTTAAAACTTCTTTTGTCCAATCATCTGGAATCTCTATCTCGGCACTAATTTTTACTATGTTCTGTAATTTTTCCACACGATGGTAGTGCTTGTAATCTTCCCTCTACAGTCTTCTGGATAGAGCAGGAATTTTGACTGTCTACGTTCCTAGTAGCCTTGTTTTCTGCAACTGGTCGTCTATTGTCGACAAAATAAATTCTTCATTCCCAATCCTTAAGATTTCCTTTCTGCAACTGGTCGTCTATTGTCGACAGAATAAATTCTTTCATTTTTTACATCAATAATAAATCCATACTGTTCCATAATGTCCAGTCCCAAAATGAAGTCATTCGTAATGTCAGCCACAACGACCCTAGGGTCAAACCTTAAACGTCTGCAAATCCACATCTACTTCTCCATAAACCGTAGCTCTGTCACCCGTAGCTGTCCGGACGATCATTTCATTTTGTCTCTTGTTAATTTTTATGACCGACATAAATTCTGGTCGCAGTGTCGAAGGTAAACACATATTTCATTTCGTTTACATAGCTTTATAACAGTAGACTATTCGGAATTCTTCGAAGCTGGAAAATCTTTATTTCTCTAGCCAGCACCGCCCCAGTAGAATTTACTCTCTCGGGGCTCCACTGTCGACAATTTCGTCTTACATGGTCTAGTTTTTCGTAGCTAGAACATCGGGTACTCCCACTTGGTTTTCTTCTATTTGTTGTTTGTCCTGCTTCTCTGAAGAATTCCTCAGTAGTTGATTCATCATCTTGTGTATGCCTGACAGTATAGTCTGCATATTCTTTTTGTTCGAATGTGACTCTTCGACGATTATCGCTCGCACTCTTGACTTCGAAGTATCCTTAAAGGCAGCCTCTATTTCAGGGGCGTGCATCAATGCTTTACTGTTACTTTGATGCCGAGGTAATCTAAGAACTTGCCGGACCTCTTCGTCCCTTATGCAATCCAAAAAGGTCCCCGCCAATTGTTCCTGAAACTCTCTTGCTGCATTTTGGTATGCCAGGTATGTCAGTCTGCCCACAGTAGATTCGAATTCTTGTAACGTTTCTCCAGGGTTTTGTGTTTTTGATTTCAGCTGGGCCTAGTATACGTGAGCGAAGTGCTGGTCACCATATCTCAAATTTAATGCAGCTCACAAAACTCTAAAATCTCGTTGTTGTGACACTGAAATCATTTAGATGCTTGACTCCTTGCGCTAGAACTAATTCCATAGCTCTTTCTTTATTGTCCTAGTACTTACGCATGCTGCTGCCTTAAACTGCCTTTTACGTTGACCAGGAGCTTTGGCCGTCAAAAGAGGGTGGTTTTAACCGGGGACCTGATGATGCCACTAGCTTTTTCCTTCAACTGCCGCCTAAGTCGCTCTACTTCTCCTTCAATCTTACTTACTTTTTCTTCTACCTTATCTACTTTTTCTTCTACCTTACTGACTTCAGCTTTTACAACTCCCATATCCTCCTTGACTTCACTTTTGACTTTGTCAGTGATTGAATATATAGCGTCTTGTTGTATTTTCGTTTGTTCATTCAAAATTTTAGGTAATTCTTCCTGGCATATTTATTGCTCCTCTTTCTCTTCTTAATGTCGTCTTTTTGTTCTTCTTTCTCCTTTTGACGTATTTTCAGGTACTCCATCATTCTTCTTAATTCGGTTTTTTCTTCTTGATCTTTATTGTTGTTCTTTCTTTTCTTGTCGTCTTATTTCCAGTTCCTCCATCATTCTTCTCAGTTCGGGTTTTTCCTCATGACGTTGTCTTTCTTGTTGTTCTTTCTCTTCTTGCCGTCTTATTTCTAGATCTTCCATCATTTTATTAAATTCATATAACTTCTTTAATCAGTTTATTACACTAACCTCAAAGAAATCTTCTTTTATAACCCCACCTCTGACACCAATTGTTTACACCCCTTAGTAAACACCCTGTACCTCTGACTGATGGAACCCATCCAAGGCCAAAAATTGGAAGAAAAAAAATAAACACCCTGTATCATATAACATAAAATTAACACTAAACACCTATTTATTAACTTAAGAAACTAACTACAGTAGATACTACTTCACTAAGAGGACTATAATTCGATCATTTTATCACTTTGTTTATTTCTCCTTGATCTGATCTGAACAGAACCGAACTGTTCTGTCCTGTGTGGCCACTCGCCCTCTATTTATGCAGCTAAGTAAGTGGTTCTGGAATTCTCTACAACTTTCTACAATGATCTAGTAGACGTCAGGATCTTCTAGATGCAGATGTCGAAGCCGCACCATATTTGAAACAATTGTCGAACTACTGACAATGCGTAGTATTCTGTTATTCACACAAGATTTATACAGTTGGTTCTAAATGGGGGTATAAAGCTATAACAACATTGAAACTCATTGAAAAATCAACGATTCGAATGAGCACGCGACAAAGTTTCAAAAATGTACATTTGACTTCAATTTGTAATGATATTTTTTTCTACGAATGTCAGTAAAAAAAATTGTACGATTACAATAAACCTATTTAATTAAATCAAATAGTTATACAAATATTGAAACAAGTTTTTAAATGAACAATTTTCCAGTTTAAAAACCAGTGGTGCTTTTAATTGTTTCATATGTTCGATTTCAAAGGTTGCATATATTATTTCCAGTGTTAGACATAAATGTCAATTATTATCAGAAATTAAAATCTAGAAAATAAATGAGGTTCCACGTTTGCGCCCTGATTATACCGTGACGTTGTAAATGACCTGTTAGCGTTTTACCAACATTTAAACGGTGGTCGAAAGGCTTACAAGTTCTTTAAGTAACCGAATCTTTTAAATAAGGATCAAATTCCACCTGTCGAATTAATTCAGCGAAAATACGGCATTTAACCAGTCCGCTGTTTTACCAGGTAAGTCGATTACAAATTTTGTCACTCGCTTTAATCACAAATAAAAACATTAATCTGGTTTTACTACCTAATAGTCCAGGCAATCTGCAGACGGTCATTGTCATTAATCATAGGCGTACATACACTCATTTGCTTAACACCTGCTTATACTCTGTTTTATCCAACTTGCACTCTAATATGTTTGGATCAGGTTATCAAACCCTATAAACTAAAAGCTACCGGTCAATTCGAGTAAGGTGTTTTAACAAAGTTAAGCATTTGTAGAGTGATTATTGAGTACTAGTTAATTAAATAAGAAATCAACGACCTGGCGGACCTTCCAGGGTTGTGACAAATTTGTAAATTTTTGAAAATGTAAAAAAAATGTAATTAAAGTGCGGTAACAAATTTTTGATATCTTTCATTTGATATGCATTGAAATATGAAAAAAATTCAGGCGATTTTATTGTCTGTGGCAGTGCCGATGATTGGAAGTACTCACCAGAAGAAAATAAAAATGTTACCAGAGTGCACGGAATCAGAACCATCTTTATGCCAGAATTTGACAGGCTTCCATGTACTGACAGGTTGTAATTTTAATCCCTCAAAAGAACAAAGAACAAAGAAAATACCAAATCAAATAAGTATATTAAAAAAAAGGCTGGATTGAGAGTTAAATTACAGCATTTTAATATTAAAGATAAATGGAGAGAATTAAATAAATTGAATATTGGTGAAAACAAAAATTTTAATTTACCAAAACACTTAACAAGCTAAAGTCATTCCTCTACCGAAAGTTAGTAATCCAACTGAATTCGGTCATCTTAGATCGATAACTGTCTTACCTGTTTTGTCCAAAGTATTTGAAAAAATTATAGGGTTACGAATAATTTTAATTAGCTGTATATTGTTTGTTGTATGATGTTGTGTTAGTAGCATTTAATACATAATGTGTCTAACTTAGTCCCGGTTGTAAAATCCAAGTTCACCTCCGGTTCAAGATTAAACTAACCTCAAATTTAAGGTTGAGTTGTACATGTACAAGCCAAGTTCAGCTTTAAACCTGGTTCATTTCCTGTCATTTCAAAGGTTCATGTAAGCTGTCGAATTTCTGGGTTTAAACCTGGTTCAAGATAATAATTATAAACTAGAAATATTTTCTATCTTGATTTTTCTACACACCTATTTTATTTCTGTTCTGGTTCTGTTAAAAATTAGCCAGAAATTGCAGAACAATTTTACGAAAATATGGAGGAATTAACGGATGATGAAAACTTCATTGAAATTTTGCAAGTGTTGAGAAATGCTCGCTGACGTCCTCAAAAATGTAGGGGAAAAAAACTAATGTGCAAAATGATTTTCTTGCGTATGTATACTATTTGTTCAGCTAAAAGAAAATTCGAATGTAAACGACAAACATAGTGGCTACACCTAGTTTAATCTGAATTGGGCACAAATAACGACAGTGTAATTCAGGTTCCAATGTTCCATGTATGAAATTTGACAACATTGAAATGAAAAGTATCAAAATAAACAAACTATTTGGGATTAAATCAATCCGTCAAACTTCAAAACATACCATTTGACAAAAATAGCCAGCTTGCGCATGTGCGAGCTATACCAACCTAACAACTTTTTCATTGAACTTAGTTCTATTGATAGCCCCGTCAGTGAACGTTCAATAAGAGGGTCTAGAGGGAAATGCCGAGATCACAATTTTTGACTGTGGCTGTGTTTGGACTATTTAGGAGGTAAACATACCAAAAGTCCCCGAACATAGGAGACGGAGGAGGATGCAGGCGGGGCACGAAAAAAGACCCGGTTTTTGGTTTTTCGCTCATATCTCGAAAACGGTTAGCTATAATAAAAAAGTGGCTATATGCAAAATTAAAGCTGACTAAATTTTCTACAATACTGTTTCTATTAATTTTTTTCGTATCTGTTATGGTTCAGTAATGAATTGTATATCGTATTGGTTGATTTGATTGATTTGATTGATTGATTTACCAGCGTGCGGTAGGCATTACTGCCACTCCCAGGTTATACAGCTGGGCTTGCTACGTCCACGCTGGGTTGGACTAAGGTCATGCTTGTTGCCAGCAGCGAGAGCCACATGGCGCATGGTAAAGGAATGTGGGATGGGAGGTGTAGGTATTTGTGAGATGCGTTACCGCATTGTATCGTGAGGGAGCGTTTAAGCTCCCTTTTTTTTTGTATTTTTGGTTCTGGACTTCTGCCTATTCTGGGTCTTCTTGTGAGATATGTTGCCGCGTTGTGTCGCTGCTGTTTGTGCTTCTATTTTTGTACTTCTGCTTCTACAAGCCTTCTTCTTCTTCTTCTGAGACTTCTGATTCCTCCGTTTCTGATTCTGGTAGAGTATATATCGCTCCGATTTCATTGTGGAAATTCATTTTTCCCCTCGCTTTTCTTTCCCAGTATGTTTGGTCCTTTCCCAGTTTGTTCATGATCCTCTCGATTGTTGTTTTCCACATGTAACATGGTCTCCCTATTTTTAGTTTGCTGTTTGATTGATTGATTGATTGATTGATTTACCAGCATGCGGTAGGCACTTCTGCCACTCCGAAGGATTATATAGCTGGACCTGCTACGTCCACGCTGGGTTGGACTAGGGTCATGCTTGTTGCCAGCAGCGAGTGACACATGGCACACGGTAAAGGAATGTGGGATGGGAGGTGTAGGTATTTGTGAGATGCGTTACCACGTTCTAACATTTATTATAAATTTATTATAAATTGAAAATAAATTTTAATAATCATCGTAGAAACAAAATTCTTGTACAGATATCTGTTTGACAGTAGACTGAACTTAAATATCGAATAAAAATGTCTTTGCGTCTGTAAGTGTGTGTGTGCGTGCATATGTATGTGTGCGTGTATACCATTTCTTGTAAATACGATAACTTCTGTTAGACTTAAAATAATTAATTATATAATATTACAATAATCCCTACTGAAATTGAGCCATATCTGTAATACATGGTGATAACCTACAAACTGTCATACGTAAAATAGGTTTTATATTAATTTCAGAGCAAAATATTACTAAGCATACAAAAATGAGAACATGTATAAGATTTTAAACCGCAATATACCGGGTGTATGTTTGGCAAACCAATTTTATTTAAATTACATGATATATCAATGTTATCCTAAAATATGGAACATGGTATTTTTAATAAAATTATTATGAAGTGGAATTTATAGGCCTCTGATTATCACCATGTATTACAGATATGGCCCAATTTCAGTAGGGAATATTGTAATATGCTGTTTTACATATATTCCAAATTATAACTAAATATTTTAAGTCTATCAGAAGTTATAGTATTTACAAGAAACGGTATACACGCACACATACACACACATACACACACATACATGTCTTCCGTAAGGTCTGAAGACGTGTGCAAAATACTCAGTTGTGGGGACTTGGGAACTACGACCGCTACGTGATTAACCATTTTTTGGTGATCACGGGGCTCTAATCGGTTTACTGATGCACTCGCTCATAATCGAATACACTCCATGCAAACGTTCTGGACCTATATTCTGTAATTATGGGGAGAGTGAGCATTTATCGTGCGAAGCGAGAGCTCCCATCACACGCATCTCACCCGACCGTCCTACACTGCATTCCGAAAGTGCAGTGAATAAGTGATAAACGTGAAGCGATTCATCGAGAATAGCCGAATTTACAATCAATTAGGTTGACGCAAAAGCATCAGTTGTTCAGTGGTCGATTAATGATGCAAAGGGTTAATCTTATGAAGAACTTGCCGTTCCCCTTCCAAATCCTCCTCGGCATCACGAAGATGTCGTAAAACCTAGAATTTAATTATTGACCAAAAATTCCGTAAGGCATTACCCTCGTTATTGGTAATGTATATTTAAAAAAATATGAGTATAATAAACTAAAAGAGTAATTGTAATACTTGCTAAGAATTATATTATTACTACCACATTGGCGATGAGCAACTCCGCAATGTCCATTCTGGTTCACAGATTTAACAACAGTAATTTTTGGTTGACGCAAACTGTCATAAAATTACGGTTAGAATCGCCGTTCTCCCGGGGAAATGACTGATTCCCTTACGATGTACCAGGACCTCTATTCCGTAATTATGGGGAGAGTGAGCATTCATCGTGCGAAGCGGGAGCTCCCATCACACGCATCTCACCCGACCGTCCTAGATTGTATTCCGTAAGTGCACTGAATAGGTGGTGAACGTGAAGTGATTCAGCGAGAATAGCCGAATTTACAACCAATTAGGTTAGCGCAAATGCATCAGCTATTCAGTGTTCCGTTGTTATTTTATTGGGTCCACCTTTGGAGAAACTTAGTGATAGTATTTACTTTATGCTCGATGGTGATTCCTGAACGACGTATGTGGGCTTGCATGAAAGGATTATACCACGGGCAAGTTCTTTGCCGATCCTCCGTATAAATACTCGGTCGGTTAATGATCAAAAGGGTTAATCTTATGAAGTACAACTTGCCGTTCCCCTTCCAAATACACCTCATCGGCATTAGGAAGATCTCGTAATACCTAGAATTTATTTATTGACCAAAAATTCTTGTTATTAGTAACATTTAAAAAGATATGACTATAATAAAATAAAAGAGAAATTGTAATATTTGCTAAGAATTATATTATTGTTAACTCATTGACGATGAACAACTCCGCAATGTCTATTCTGAGTCACAGATTTAACAACAATAAATTTTGGCCGACGCAAACTGTCATAAAAGTAGGGTTAGGATAGCCGTTCTGCCGGGGAGCTGACGGATTCCCTCACGATTTACCAGTAGAAGTAAGTTCACGCATTTTTCGCACGAGGTGATCACTCCCTTAGTTACAGAATAGACTTTTATTCATTTTCAAGTGAACTCCGCCCACTTCTCACGGGAATGTGCTTTCACGCTTTTACAGAATAGAGGTCCAGTAGAAGTAAGTTCGCGCATTTTTCGTACGAGGTGACTACTCCCGTAGTTACAGAATAGAGGTTTATTCATTTTTAAGTGAACTCCGCCCACTTTTCACGGGAATGTGCTTTCACGCTTTTACAGAATTGAGGTCCTGGGGACTGTCCTCATAGTGAACTCTACCATTGAAATGTCTATAAATGACCTCACAATTAATGTAAAGTAGCTAGTGTGTATGCAATGTCCCCAAACTTAATGAAGCCATTGTAATGTGTATAAATTACATCCCAGTTAATCTGAAGTAGTTGTTGTGTCTACACATTTTCTGGAATATATAATACGTGTAAACATATCTTTAAAATTCATTTCCTTATGTACTTCTTAATAATAACCAATTACACACTCACAACTGTCATGAGGACTGTCCTTACAATTAATTAGATCATAGAAATGTGTATAAATAACTCAACATTTAAAGTAGTTATTGCATAACTCCTAAAAAATGTATGTATTGTAAATAATGTATTGTCTATAAACATTGTTATGAATGACATCTAGTTGCATTTAAGGTATTTTTGTAGCCCTGAAGAATTAAAACCGATAAACCCAAGAATAAACTAAACATATAAATACAACATAGCGTATTATTATATCACGAGTCCCATACAGAACTTTTTAACCAAGTCGACGCGGTCCAATTTTGTATTCTACTAGTCGCACACGGTCTACAAGATCGGTTCTATTATAAACATATTTATGTGTTATATTTAATTTTAGTAAAAACTGCATCAAAATCGGATCTTCCGTTGAAGAGATATAAAGCCACAGACAGACAGACAGACGGACGGACGGATGGACGGACAGACAGACAGACCGACAGACATACAAACATACGAGTCAGACTTATAACATCTCTCTTTTTGGGTCGGGGGTTAAAAAATTGAAAATTTTTAAAAACTCCCGATCAATGTATCTAATCGTATAAGTTACACACACACTTACAGACACAAATACATTTTTTATTCGATATTTGAGTTCAGTCTGCTGTGAAACGGATATATGTACAAATTTTTTTCTTCTACGATGATTATTACAATTTTTTTTCAATTTATAACATTTATAATAAAGTTAGAATACAGCTAAAATATATTCAATCCATTACTGAACCATAATAGATACGAAAAAAATTAATAGAAACAGTATTGTAGAAAATTGATTCAGCTTTAATTTTTCATGCAGCCACTTTTTGATTAGGGCTAACCATTTTCGAGATATGAGCGAAAACCCAAATACCGGGACCTTCTTTGTGCCCCCTGCACCTCCCGCACCTCCAATATTTGGGGACTTTGGGATGTTTACCTCTTAAATAGTCCAAACACAGATCTCAAATAAAAAAATGGGATCTCGGCGTTTCCCTCTAGACCCCCTTATTGAACGTTCATTGACAGAGCTATGGCAATTTTACCATAAAATGTTATTAAGTTATATTTAATAAGGCTATTACCAATACGAATGGAATTTGCAGTCGGGCGTTACCGCATTTCTAATAAACATAATTTCTGACAGAAATTTAGGTTTAAGTAGCAGTTAGGCGTTGTCGACTTCTAATAACTATTTCAGAAACAAAATAAAATATATATGGACTGTGTACTTAAACTCAGTGGTACCTTTCAAAAGTGAATTGTCCGTGTTTGCGCAATATATGAACCAAATAGGTATTCGCAGTCGGCAACGGCCGACTGCAACGTCTACGTGTTATTTTATAATAACTTATTTAAATAAGAACAGATATTGACTTTCTGCGTGAAGACGCTTCTATAAATGAATTTTGAAAATTTAAATGATAATATTGACACCCTGTATATTTACATTTCAATCACTTTTCTGCTGAATTCCCCAGCCGTTGAACATAGTCATAAATCCGGTAAGAAGGTAAGCCAATTAGGAGTTTTGTCACTTTGTTCAATCAAAAAGAAAAACACTAATGTGGCTTTACTACCTAATGTTCAAAGCTAAAGTGATTTAAAACAGATATAAAGTCTTAATCAGTTTGAAATTAATCAACACAAAAAGTAAATTAGCTGGCGCCAACTGTGTGAAGTGGTAAAAAGGACTTGTGATCTTTCACAGTGTTTCTTTGTTGAAAGACACGCTATTCTAAATTACCAATCTCATCCAGTTGTAATCTTGACACAATAACCTTTTTTAGTAGCCATGAAATTACTTAAAAACAACAAGAATACCTTTTGTGGGAAGCGAGAACCTATTTCTAGATTTAAGGAAAAAATTTCTGATTGTAAGAAAAATGGAACATGTAACCTTGTAGAGATGTAAATTTTTGCTTTTTATGATGTTGCTGGCGGCAAAATATGTTTGTGGCTGTGCTCTTGTGTGGTAAAGAAATTGATTGAGATGTTATTTATCTTATAATTAAAATAACAAAGCATGGAGGTTATGGTCAAAATATTATATTTATAGGTATCTTCAGTAATTGACTTTTTCTCTTATTATAAAGGAAGTTTATTAAATAATATTTGAGAGCTACAATATCTGCAGAGTGAAAAAATAGTTTTAAAGGATCATTTCCAAATGTTAGTCTCTTTTATGTGTTCGAATTAACATTTTACTCGTATTTTTTGAGTAAAATAGCCTTATATTTTATTTCTGAATTATTTTTACTTTTCCCTCGCTTACCGGAGGGAAGTATTGTAATCGTGAAAAAATCACTATCCAAGATTTTTTTCGAATTCTCACGTTAAGACTATGTAGATTTTGAAAATCAAAGTTTTTTAACTCAGTCTATGAGTCTGTCGGTCTGACTGTTGGCGCTATATCTGTAAAAATATTTGACGGAGAAAAATAATAGTTGGTAGATAATTCAGGGTTGCCACAGACCTGGAAAGTCAGGAGAAGTCAGGGGAGACTTGAGATTTAGGCCGAAAGTCAGGGGAAACAGCAAAAAATCTAAGAAAGTCAGGGAAAAATTATTTTATAGACATCCGCGCGCAATGAAACGTTGTGCAACTGTGATGATTCTTTAGTTTAAAAGTTTGGTATTTTGTTTTATTATTAAAAGTTAAATTAATAACTTGCGTTTTTTAGTTTTGGCATTTAGTTCTATATAGTACCATATATAGGATTTTGTTTTTTAGGTTAGTAATTTTGATTTGTATGTTATTCTAATTTTGAAACAAAAAAAATAAAAACCGCTGCCCAAGGAATCACTACTTCCACATCCAGATTCTCTATCCAAGTCACTCACAACGAAAAAACTTTGTATGTGAAAATAATTGTTTATGGAACTTTAATAATATAATATTTGAAATCCTCTATCCCAAAACGATACCCCACATCGGTAGTTGGGTGGGGGTGGTGATAGGGGGGTGGTAGTGGGGGGGTGGATGAAGTAAAAAAATATTTTGAGGTTTCTGGTTCCTGTACATAAACTAAATCACATTTTTTTTCCATCCCCTTTAATAAGGAGGTGGGGGTGGTAATGGGGGTGGCTAATGCCAAAAATTTTTTTGAGACCTTAGCTTCTCTTGTATATACTAAATACCAATTTCATGGACTCTTACCTGCTTGATTTACCCATTTACCCCAAATTTACCCCGATTTACCCCCCAACCCTTCGACGGAACAAGATGAAAATATAATCTAGTTCTAGATCTCGTTAAAGTACATATGTGTACCAAATTTCAAGTCAATATCTTAAACGGTTCCAGAGTAAACGTGCGCACAAAAAAAGTTACAGACAGACAGACCGATAGACAGACCGACAGACAGACAGACTGACAGACAGACAGAAAATTTTTTTTCGCTCAAACTTAAAATCTCGACGTTTCATGACATTTTAAGCCTATTTGGACAATAAAAATTTTCAAATTTTTTTTTGTCGTTACTATACTTCCACTGGACGTGGAAGTAAAATAAAAAGAAGGGTAAGGACGACTATGGGGATGGCGGAGGCCGTATTAAAAAAAACTTCAATTTTTTTTCCTGGTACCTTTTTAAGTCGAGACTCAGGGAAATTTTTGAAAATTGGTCAGGGAAGGTTAGGGAAAGTCAGGGAAATCGAAACTGAAATTTCTGTGGCAACCCTGTAGTTGACGCTCTTGCCAACAAAGAATATATGGGATATACTTTTAGTGAAAAACATACAGATTGTACTAGCAAAAATAATAATTAACGAAAAATATGCGGACAATAATATTTGGCATGTAGTTAACACAACTATATCAAGAAAGAAATTATTTTTAGTGACGAACATACGAACATGTTGGGTGGTCACTCTATAAAATAATTAATTAAGAATCGATGGTCGAAAATAATATTTGGAATGCAATTGACATTATTACCGAGGATGAAACATGATATACTTTTAGTGAAAATATGCAGGACAGTCACTTTAAAAAATAATTAATGAAGAAAGAACGGAGGAAAATAATATTAGATCTACCTATTTCCAGGAAGAAAACTTGATATACTGTTTGTTACTATACTTCCACTGGATGTGGAAGTAAAAGAAGTGCGAGGTGTGTTTTCCTATATATTTTTTAATGTTGAACACGAGTCCGGTGTTAAAAAAAGGTTCTCCAAATGGCAACAAAAACTCAATTTTATTGAAAAATGAAGCGCGAGATGTATTTTTCCTATGTATTTTTTAATGTTGAACACGTATCCGATGTAAAAAAAAGGCAATCTGCCCGCCAAAGGGCAATATAGGATAAAAAGGTAAAAAAAGTGCAAAAACCCAATTATATTGAAAACAGAAGTGCGAGGTGTGTTTTCCTATGTATTCTTTAATGTTGATTACGAATCTGATGTTGAAAAAGGGCACACAGCTCTCCAAAGGGCAATAAAGGGCCAAATATTAATTGTTTATTCTCGAAGGTGTAGTATTTTTTAAGACTGGCCTAACCTGACCTAACTAGTGTAAATCCAAGCATGCGACAAACCTTTGGAAGCGTTTTAACCATTGGTAAGTGTCCTATCAAGTTTTTACCCCTTCTGTGGTCAGCTACAAACCTTGGTTGACACCAGTTGGGTCAGGTTAGAGTAGTCTTAAAAAACACTACTCATTCGAGCAATAAACAATTAATATTTGGCCCTTTTTAGCCCTTTATTGCACTTTGAAGAGTGGAGTGCCCTTTCTTAACATCGGATTCTTGTTCAACTTAAAAAAAAACGGCAGCTACTGGAAGCAGCTGTAACCTCCTCACCCGGTGAATCTTTGAAGCCGAAAAGAGCACTAAACAATATGAACGATCTCATTTAATTATATTTATTAACTTGTGATATTTTTTTCATATTAAATCAGAAAAAAAAGTTTTACGTTCGGTGGGATTTGAACCTAAGAACTTGTGTGTTAAATTTATAGTCTGCACAACATTAATGTTTTATTTAATGTTTTAATACAAATATATGCTTCATCAGATCCTAGCCCGGAGCCAGCCAGACAACCACGGTGAACACCGCCGGGTGTGAGGCTGGGCGTGGTAGGTCTGGTTTGGCTTGGAGAAAAATAGAAAAGCAGCTCCTGTCTTCTGTAGACAGGCTTAAAAACTAGGTTAAAATTATAATGTGTCCACATGGACCTAAAATTAATATAAAAATAAACACAACACTATAAAAACGTTCGTAGGCAAGAGCACTTAATAATTTTGATTATTGATACGGGAAACAACTAAACGAAAAAACCTGTTCGTTGGTAATGTTCGTTGGGATGTATAGCTGGGATGGCCATCTTTGGAAAAAAACATATAACTCTTGGTGGACAGCTTCCCTGTCAGATGTGGCCAGGGTGGTGTTCATGGTGGATCGTTTAAGTTTGCGTTGATATATTTTGTTTTATCTTTTGGCCTCGACCGATTTTTCACTAAATCGGTCGGGGAAGTGATAGCTGTCAAATTTTTGGTTCCAATGTTTCTCTGGGGAATTTGGTTTTTGAAAAATATTTAGGTTGGTATCAATGTCTTAAATTGTTTTTAGGTTATGTAGCACTATTTTTAGGTTATGTTGCCGGAAGAATTTCCGGCGGGATGCCGGAAGTAGCAGAAATAGTTTTTAAAATATAATGTCACTGTCACTTTTAAAGTTTTATTGGCAAAACTCACCGAAAGCGTTCCGGTGGGGTTGCTTACACTTGTAGAGCTTGTGAGCGGTTCGGGAAGGCCTCTCACACCATCCGAGGGCTTTATAAACGTCGAAAAAACTTGTAATCTCTCGATGCCCTTGACATGTCAAAAATACTCAGCATACAGTCTGCACGCTTTAACACACTAGCATAGAACTTATACCACAGATGGACCCGTAGTATTTCTTGGGAATTTTCCTTTGAGTCCATTTAATAAAATTTGACATTTTTCTGAAAATTTGACATTTTCCTGAAAAGTGACATTTCTCCGAAAATTTTACATTTTCCTGAATTTTTGACATTTTCCTGAAAAGTGACATTTCTCCGAAAATTTGAATTTTTTTCGAAAATTTGACGTTTTTCTGAAAAGTGACTACTCCGAAAATTTGACAATATTCAAACATTTGACATTTTTCTGAAAGGTGACATTTCTTCGAAAATTTGACGGTTTTTGGAAAATTTGACATTTTCCTAAATTTCTAACATTTTTCTAAAAAGTTACATTTTTCTGAAAATTTGACATTTTTCTGAAGACATTTCTCCAAAAATTTGACATTTTTTAAAAATTTGACATTTTTCTGAAAAGTGACATTTCTCCGAAAATTTGACATTTTTTGGAAATTAAAAAAAAAATTTCGTGACTCATGTACAAATATTTTTTTGATATCATCAGTTCACCTGTTATAAGAATTTTATTTTTTGATGACGTCACGTAGGTGTATTTTTAATTCACTCGTATTCCATCCATCTATAATATTTCCACCTACGTTTCAAATTTTAATTGGATGTTTCCAATTGTTAAATCGATATCTGCATCAGTTCGCCCTTTGTAAGAATTTTTCTTACTTGTGATGTCATGTGACGTAGAAGTATTATACCTACGTTTCAAATTTAAATTCGATACCTCCAACCGTAAAGTCGATATTTGTACCAGTTCGTCTACTGTAAAATTTTTTTCTTATTCGTGATGTTATGTGACGTAGGTGTATTTTTAATTCACTCGTATTGCGCCTATCTATAATATTTTCACCTACGTTTCAAACTTTAATTGGATGTTTCCAATAGTTAAGTCGATATCTGCACCAGTTTGTAAGAATATTTCTTATTTGTGACGTCATGTGGACGTAGATGTATTGTTAATTCACTTTTATTCCATCAGTCTACAATATTTCCACTCATATTTCAAATTTTAATTGGATGTTTCCAATCTTTAAGTCAATATCTGTACCCGTTCGCATGTTGTAAGAATTTGTCTTACTTGTGACGTCATGTAGACGTAGGTGTATTATTAATTCACTTTTATTCCGTCCATTTATAATATTTCCACCTATGTTTCAAATTTAAATTCAATAACTCCAACCGTTAAGTCTATATCTGTACCAGTTCGTCTGTTGTAATAATTTTTCATTTTTGTGACATCATGTGACGTAGGTGTATTATTAATTCACTCGTAATCCGTCCGTCTACAAGATTTATACCTACGTTTCAAATATCAGTTCGATATCTTCAACCGTTCCCGAGTTATCAGCCGAAATCAGTGAACACCTCTGTCATTATTAGAATATCACCCTGTACATTGCACTGCTTTGAGGGCAAAAAACTATAAATTTCACTTGGCGGAGATTTTAAAAATCAGTATCAAATATAATTTGGGCATATGGGAAAATCGAAATTTTGTGTTGAAGCGTATATAGCAGCGAAACCATCATCGTTTTATTACCTTTCTAATATATCCCTACTATTTTTTTGCTAAAACCAATATTTATCCAGATATTCGCAAGAGAAGAGAAAAAACGCGTTTCCTTGGAAAATGTAAATTTCCACTTGCATCGCTCGTAGCGGCCTTATTTTTTGTATTACGGCAAAAAGTAAAAAATAGTTTATTGTAGATTATTAAATTCTCTACAAAATATTTTGGCCTAGGGTGCACCGTTTAAGAGTTATGGAGGTTTAAAGAGAAAAAAATCGAGATTTTGGGCTAATTTCAAAAAAGTCTCTAGTTTGGCAGACCGCATCTCGGTAATTTTTGGAGTAGCATAAAAATCCAAAAAAATACTTTTAGGTGATTCAATTCTCTACAATTTCGTTAGGTTAAAGTTTTTTGCCGTAGGAGTCGCCGTTTAGAAGTTACGAACGATTTAATGAAAAAAGTGCATGACACCGTCATCTTGAAAGGCCCGCCGGGCCCAAACGAAAAGTCCCATTAAAATTTCGAGTGCGGCAAAGCGTTCCTGACATTATGTAGGAGTTTTTATTTTTGAGCTATCTCTAACAGTTTCCAGATGAAACACCGTTTTCAGAGTTCAGGGTAAATTTTGGTCGAAAACACATCTAAATTTACTCGTATTTTAAAAAATACGATACCGCGACGACCGTACTATATAGCGATGGAAAGAGGAAGACTTGTAGTTGATCCGCATCGTAAATTGCATGTCGAAATTCGAAAATTCAGCTCGGCACGAACGAATCAAAAGTGACATTTTTGGAATTTTTCGTTTGACGTTTCTCGATCGCGAATTTGTGTTAGAAGGAACACTCTGCTAACACAAATTCGCGATCGAGAAACGTCATACGAAAAATTCTTCCATCTCGTCCCGCTGCAAAAAAAGAGATAGACAGTCTTTGCGCGTTGATAACTAATTAACCGTAGATAATTAGTTGTTCGGAATGTCGCCTTGAGATGTAGAATTTCACTCTCGACAGATCAGTACAGTCCCGATTCCGTCAATAGTCTCTAAAAAAAGACTTTGCGGCTGCAAATTTGCAAAGAGTAAGGCCTGTATTATTTTGTGGTATAAGTTTTTTGACACTAGTCTATCGAACGTTAGGTTAGACTGTAAAATTTATCTTACACAAGAAGCGTGTTATTTTGTTTTTTAATTTTTTTCACGGAAACCAAATCGAAAAAGTGCAGGTGTGATATATCGTTGAAAACGGAATTTTTACTGCTTTTCAATCGTTCCATTACAAATTGTAAGTAATCATAAAATAAACAACTTGTTGTGCCAAAACGGCACTAACGTAATCCGATCTCAACCAAAACCTTTTCAGATCTTCTGGAGCACTAAAGAAACCCTCATGCAAAGTTTCATTCAAATCCGTTTAGTAACTTCGCCGCTATCGTGCTAACACATATACACGCACACACACAGACATTTTTCAAAAACCACTTTTTTGAGTTCCTGGGACCTCAAAACGTAAAGATTTGATGTTATCTCAATTTTCGATTTTGGACTAATTGTAGTAACCTTCCACAATTTTATTGTGGGGAGGTTAAAATACATAGGAAAACACACCTCCATTTCTTTCTTCAATAAAATTGAGTGTTTGCCCTTTTTGGCCCCTTATTGCCCCTTGGAGGGCAGAATGTCCTTCTTTAACATCGGATTCGTGTTCAGCATTAAAAAATGTATAGGAAAACACATCTCGCACTTCTTTTTCCAATAAAATTGGGTTTTTGCCCTTTATTGCCTTCTAGAGGACAGAGCGCCCTTTTTTGAGAACGGATTCATAATCATCGCCCAAAAAAACATAGGAAATAAGAATACTTAGAAACACATTTTACGTCAAAATTTGGCAAAAAACCGTATTGTGACAATAAAAACCGAGATTTACTCGAAATCTACACGGTAGAAAGTTTTCAGAATTGAAAATTCGGTTTCAGCACACAAAATATATAAAGTGAGCTTTTTGATATTTAAAAACAGGAATTCCATACAAACTGCATCTGATATACACAATTACGATACAAGAAATAATCAAGAGCTTCTATTACCAAACTACAAATATAACAAAATTAGACAAGGTCCGTTGTATTCTGGTATACAATTTTTGAATCACTTACCGTCCAATGTAAGAAATGCCAAAAGCATATCTTTATTCAAAAAACACTTAAAAGCGTTACTTCACGTGAACGTTTTCTATAGTATTTCTGAATTCCTAGAAACGCAGGTTTCATAGTCCTTTTCCACCATCTATTTCCATTTCATGCATTTTCACCTGCTATTCGATATTCGATAACATATTTATATGTCAGCTTTGTTTAATTTGGCTGTTCAAGCGGTTGGAGCTGTATTGCACATGCGTAATATTATAACATTTCTAGCATTTTAAAAGTTACGCTGAGCTGTCAAATGGAACAAAGCCATTGCGCTTGTGTGCAATATGCATTTACGTATGTGCGTATATGCAGCACACTGACGCAGTTCCCTTTTCTCTACATCTTTATATAGGTTCTATTGTACTTGTCGATATAATAAGGTAAAAATTGATATAAGATTTTATATAAAAATGCGAGTTTATATATATATATATATATATATATATATTTTCTTTTTTGTACTATTCACCTTGTTATACAAGTGTATTTCAGAAATAAATGTTATTATTATTATTATTATTATTAAAAATATTTAAGGCATGATAGGTTGGAGCAGAACATTTTTTTTATTTCTAGACCTGTGTTACTGAATGGGTTGAAAAAAATAATATTGTGATTTAGTGTGTGAACAAGAACCAAAGGCCCCAATTTTTTTTTTATAGGCCAAGATTAAATTCAAGATTTAAAAAAATAGAAAATAAATTTTTTAAATAATGTTTATGAATGTCGGTGTGATGATGCCTAGGTAGTTTCCACAAATATAAAAATCCTTGAGCACTATTCTCGAATATTATCATTATGTGCGCGTTTCGTCAATCATCTTGGCATCATCTTGAAAAATTATTTTTATGCACATTTACTGATAATATTCGAGAATAGTGTTCAAATATTACGTGTAAAAAAAGAAAAATATTTTATTTGCACAGAAAACCACTTCATAAACATGTTCTGCGTTGTTCAAAAATGTTTATAATACAAAAGTACATTGACCTTGTTCAATTTTGAGCGAATTGTAATATTCGTTGAATATAAATACTTATTCTTCTATTTGATGCATGTGTCAAAAAAATGTTCTTTGCTTTTAATTCTGGGTATTTCAGTTTAGTTTTCGCGAAGTCGGTTGTAGAAATTTGCGTGAAGGAAATGAAGAGTTTGGCAACGATTTGTGCTACAAGATTTTGATTTGTTACTGCTTTCTGATCCTTTATGACTTCATTAATATACCCTATTTAGCGATAACAATCTATTATCTCCTAGCTCGAAATCTTATCTACATATATCACACTTTAGTTTCTCCTAAAACCGCATATTTTTTAAACGAACAGGAATTTGGTTGAAATATGTTCACGTTATTCACCACTTAAATACTTATTTTTACCGAAATATTTTAAGAAATCGATTTGCTCTTGAATATTTAAAGATACAATTCATATGCATGGGTAGTAATACTTAATTAGGGCATAAAACCGCAATGTGAATTTTATGTAAAAATAATAGCACGGCAAGACGTTACTAAACTTATTAATATGGTTATTAAAATAATAGGTATAATATTAAGTCATTTCTAAACCTAATAAATAATGTTAACGACATAATGATCGTTGGAAAAAAAAATTTCATATTTGCAATGTCGCGATGTTCATAAATAAGGATATTAATTATATATATGGTAAACAGGGTGTTCATATTATTGAATTAAATAGTACTTTATACTAGAGTGGTTAATAATAATTGAATTGTAGAGAAATATATTTTTTTGTGGCTTTGGTTTTGCCATTAGCCAATTAGGGAAATCATTACAGCTGCTCGAAATTACCTCCCATCACGTGTAAACATAACCTCGCTCAACACTAGTCTAAGAAAAATAAGTAATGTATCGACGATAATAAGAGAGTGATTAACAAAAATGGTAACGTTCAGAGTTTCAGATTTTATTGAATAAAAAAAAATGAAAGCACCAAAAAAAAAGGTACACTGCAGGCGTTGATAGAACCGTATCAATGCGTCAAAATGTTATATAACCAAAGTTTCGCAGGATAAAATTGCCTAAATATCACTATTCTACAGCCTACATGTATTGGAAGTAAAAATAGCAAATTCTTAGTAACTTCGTCATGCTAAATAACAATATAAAAAGCAAAAGTTCAAGTTGGCTCTGGTTTTCCCAATACAGGTAATAAAGTAAAACGCAGGTATAGGGGTCTACAGACGACCCAGCTGCTGGGACCCGACATTGTCGGTACGCTTTGAAGATAATTGGAATTCCAGCGGACCAGTTCACTTTTACGAATGAGTTCAAAGCATGCCGACAAGGCTGGCTCCCTGCTGCTGGATAGTATGTAGACCCCTTATAAACCTAGTTTATAAGCTGTCCTATCACAAATAACAGGTAGAATTAGAATGCTAACTACCTACCTCTTTATTTGTCACTAAAACTAATATTCATTCTTAGGTAGTCGTATTTGTACCTTGTGCATGATAAGCCTTCATTTTCGAAAGTAAATAGTGCTATTTTGAAAATATACCACGAGATTGTGTAAATACACCCAACAACTTTTGTTATATTTGTGGTGAAGTGACTTTGGCGCATCAAAAACGTAATTTTACTCCCAAAATTAAGAAGACGTACCAGTTGTATTTTGGTTTTACAATTGGAGATGAAGACAAAAAATGGGCACCTCATATATGTTGCAGCAATTGTCCGAACAATCTTTGCAGTTGGCTAAGTGGAAGAGGACGTTCAATGGCTTTTGCTGTGCCCATGATCTGGCGAGAACCTACAGATCATGTTACCGATTGGTATTTTTGCGTGATACCTCCTATTAGACAGGGTATTAACAAAATAAAAAGGATGGTAATACAATGCCCCAATTTACCATCTGCCATTCGCCGGTTCTCCATAGTGATGAACTACCTATTCCTAATCCACCTCAAGAATACAGCCTTGATTCTGACGAAGAATCGAATGATAATGTAGATGATGACTTAGTCCAGCCATCAACATCACAAGATCCCGATTTCTCTGCCGAAGTGTCCGGTGGTGAACCACACAAAATTAATCAACGCGAATAAAGTGATCTTATAAGAGACCTTGATCTGTCCAAAGCAAAAGCGGAGCTTTTAGTATCTCGATTACAACAATGGAATTTACTACAAGAAAAAGTTAAAGTTTTCGACAAAAAGATCTTATACCTTTTTTCAAAATGGAAAATGACGTGGTTGCCTGCAAGGACATTGACGGTTTAATGAGTGCTTTGCACATTCCCCATGATCCTAGTGACTGGAGACGTTTTATTGACGCCTCGAAAATTAGTCTAAAAGGTGTGTTACTCCACAATGGAAATAAATTGCCATCAATTTCAATCGCCACATGAAGGAAAATTACAGTAACATGAATGTATTGCTACAAACTATAGAATATAACAAGTATAAGTGGCAGATTTGTGCAGACTTAAAAGTGATAGCTATCTTACTTGGTATGCAGCAAGGGTATACCAAATATTGCTGTTTTCTTTGTGAGTGGGACAGTCGAGCGCGATGAGAACATTTTGAAAGAAAAATTTGGCCGCCAAGACTGGGTTTTGAACCAGAAGAAGAAAATGTTGCTAACATTCCATTAATTGATTCACAAAAGGTAATACTGCTACCACTACACATAAAAGTGGGGCTTATGAAAAACTTGGTAAAAGCTATGGACAAAGAAGGACGTCCTTTCAGTTATTTAAAACAAAAATTTCCCAGACTTAGTAATGCGAAAATTAAAGAGGGAATTTTTGTGGGTCTTCAAATCATGAACCTTTTCAAAGATGCTGAATTTGACATGAAAAAGCTGCTTGGAATTCCTTTAAAATGGTAGCAACACACTTTCTCGGTAACAAAAGAGCAGAGACCTTGTTGGGAATCTTCTTTCTTGCTACCAGAAATTAGGATGCAATATGTCATTAAAAGTCCACTTTCTACATTCACACCTAGATTACTTCCCAGAAAACTGTGGTGTAGGACGTGATGAGCATGGAGAGAGATTCCACCAGGATATTCAAAATATGGAAAAAAGATATCAGGGCAAATGGACTTCTGCGATGTTGGCAGACTACTTACTGTTGGACATGCATAAGAGACGCTCCAGAAGTAACTTATAAGAGACGGGCTAAGAAGCGCAAGAAGAATAATTAATTTTCTGATTAAAGGGCTTATATTCTAATTAAATATAGAGTATATACCTAACATGTATTTGAAATATTTATCAAAATATGTGAGTTAGGTCAGTTATTACAATTTTTAGGCCAATAAATTTTTTTTATGACTATATTAGACGTAGCTGGGACCAAAACAATGCAGTTAAATGGTTTTGGTTAACGATACAAAATAAAAGTTAAAATTTGTAGATGTGTGAATTGCTCGGCGATATACATTTATCTTTTATAATTTAGTCACAAGCCGCAATCAAGCTTGGGTAGAAAAAAATGGTAACAAGCTGATCTTAGCGGGAATATTTAGCCAATAACGTCATTTTAACCTTCCAGAACTTCAATTCGCAGTAGGACAAATTTGAAAAAAAAAACGGCCGCCATATTGTTTTTTCTTGTTTTTTTTTAAATGTCATGGATTTTATGAAAAAAATTCAAGAGATCCTTTTTATAGGGAATTGAAGAACAAATAAATGTTTTTTATTAAAATTTTTTTTCCTAAAATGAAAAATAGAAGAAATGCATTGAAAAAAATATGGCCGTCATCTTGTTTTTTTGTGTATTTCAAATATATCGTTAAAATACTATTTTTACGCAAAAAACTGAAATATACCTTTATTATTCAGAGCATAAGATTCTATGTTTTGGTATAAGATTTATATTTCTAGTTCTAAAAGGACATAATTATAAATATATTTGTTTCTATAAAAAAATAAATATCTATTTTCAAATATACAGGGGGAGTACCATTAATCATAGGCCATAGTTCAAGGGTAGATTCTTTGGATCAAAATATGAGGACATAACCAAACATGCTTTAGTAAATTGTTGCCGTGGAGAAAGATACAGGGTAGTTTTTTTTTCCTTTTTTTTGCAATATCTCTTGACCGATCTTCTCCCAGTTTGGTAAGTAAGAAAACATTTTTTAGGCTAAGAAACAATAATTTATGTATTACATCACGCTATCCCATAGACGGCGCCTCATGAGCTATACCTGATGATGAATATTTTTTCTCCCTTTTTTTTACGAAACGTAGTGGCACTTTTGACTAGAAAATCTCATGCACGAGTCATTTCTACGTAAAAAAGCTACACGTGATAGAACTTGATAATTCCAACCGTTTTAGAGAAAACTGCCGCATAGATCTCAAAAATTCATTGAAAATAAACCCAATTTGAAAAGGAAAAATTGTATTTATTGAAAAATGTGATTTGGTGACGTCTTAGTTCTGTCAAAATGTCAAACTAATGAAACTGTATGTAAGTGACAGAACTAAGTCTTTCTAGACAAAAGTGCCGCTACGTTTCGTAAAAAAAAGAGAAAAAATATTCATTATCAGGTATAGCTCATGAGGCACCCTCCACGGACTAGCGTGATGTAATACACTAGTCTTAGCTTAAAAAATGTTTCCTTACCAAATTGGGAGAAGGTTGGTCAAGTGGTAATTGAGATATTGTAATAAAAAAGAAAAAAGAATTACAATTTGACACCCCTGTATCTTTTCCACAGCAAAAATTTACTAAAGCATGTTGAGTTATATCCTCATATTTTGGACCAAAGAATCTACCCTTCAACTATGGCCTATTATTAATGGTCCACCCTGTATGTTGACTGTTTCACATTCGGTTAAGGTGCATGTAATAAAACTTGCATAATAGCACAGCCACACAAAAGACAATTTTTTTTTGGGGGGGGGGGGTGTTTTTTTGTGATTAGAGTTGAAAAACGAGCCAATCTGACAATTCTGACTTTCGGATTCGATTTCAGAGGGTCCAAATACATAAGGATACACTGGTATGTTCCGCCGGACAGACCATTTTTTGAGGGGGGTGTTTTTTGGGGGTAAGGAGTGAAAAACAAGCCAATCTGACAATTCTTATTTCGGATTCGGTTTCAGCGGGTCCAAATACATAAGGATACACTGATCTGGTCTGTGGGCACAACCACTTTTTAGGGTTAGAGTTAGGGGCGAAAAAGGCGAAGAAGAAGGTCATCCTGATCAGATTAGACTCTGCTCAGGATGAACTTGACATCGACGATGAGTGCCAGTTCGGCTTCAGGCGGAGCAGGGGCACTGTGCAGCAGGTCGTCAGGATCGTGAATGACGTCAAGGTGCAATGCAACCTCGGGAAGAGCACCGTCATGGTGCTCCTCGATATTGAGAAAGCTTTCGATACCGTATGGATCCCGGGCCTTCTACACAAACTGAACGCACTGGACTTTCCCATACACATAACGAAACTCATTCACTCTTTCCTGACAGGTAGATCGCTGCAGGTCATGGTGAATAATAATCTATCGACGCGGCGGGATATTCGCGCGAGCGTCCCCCAGTCCTGCCTGTGCCTGTCACCTAAACTGTATAACCTATACGTCTCCGACTTTTCGGAGTTTCCGAATACGAAACTTGCCAAGTATGCCGACGACACAGCCATGTACGCGCACTCGCACAACGCTCAGGCAGCGAATATGCTGCTGAAAGCGTACTTGGCTCATGCCACGGCGTATTACGACAAGTGGAAGATTCGGATCAACCCAGAAAAATCGGAATCTATACTGTTCACGCGCCGGTTCACTGAGAACCGCATTCTAACGCCTATTTCGGTGGGGGGTCGCCAAATTCCTATTAAACGGTGCGTGAAGTACCTTGGGGTTAATTTAGACAAGAGACTGATGTACAACACTCATATCAACGAGACCATACGAAAAGTCTACTCCATGTCCAGGAGTCTGTATCCACTCCTAGCCAGGGGTAGCGGACTAAACAGGACGAATAAAAAATTACTATATACGATGGTGATCAGGCCGGCCATCACATATGCGGCGCCGGTGTGGTGCAGTATCCCGGCCACGACAATGAAAAAACTCCGTGTTCTAGAACACAAATTTATGCGCCTCATTTCTGATTCAGGCAGATACACCTCACTCAGAGATCTGTACGCCCTCTGTAACGACATAATCCCACTAGCGGAGTACGTCCAACAGATTTCGCAAAAATTCTATGAATTCAAACTGGGCGATAGTCCGCTAACCCGCAACATAACACACATCAGACAGCATAATGCAATTCTATATAATCTGAACACCCATTTCCATACCAGACGTTGCCTATTTTCAGGCAACTTCTACCTTAGCCAACTTCTTCCCTACTATAACCTATCTTTACTATATCTTTATTTTTACCTACCAACTTTACAATTTTAACCCCCTTCTATTCGTTTTCTGTTTGTTCATTGTTTTACCCGTTTTTATTCTTTTGTCCTCTTTTTGTGCCAAAATTTACCTCTCGGCCGATAACCTTTTAGAAATCATAACTTTTAAAACCATAACTTTTATTCTTCCCCTATTTTCCTGGAGGCAGGAAGACCACCAGGGTGGAGATTACTTCGAACGGGTTTTTTCATTGTGTTCTGTTTTCCCGTGACAATAATCAAAATTTTTCAGTGATCTGTGAATTAAAGGACATATAAATGTTTGTGTATTTGTTTCTATAAAAAAATAAAGTATCTGTTTTGGAATATATGTTGACTGTTTCACATTGGGTTAAAGTGCATGTAATAAAGTTTTTCTAAAAAATTTCATTTTATTAAAAATGTACATTATTAAAAAGAAATTATAAATGTCTGCTACACAAATTTTTTAAGAATAATGAATACCTTGTGCCAAAAATGTTTTTGGTGCCTTCGGCTTCTTTCACGAAACAACAATTCATTGGCTTCATTTCGGAGAACAGATTCATTTTTTCCTACGTGAACAATTTTTGACACAATGACTTTATTTGCAACTGCAAAAAATTAATTTCAATGCACTATTACACTTTTGTAACCAAACTTTCCCATCGGTATAGCTCGTCTCATCCCCATTTCAGTTGTTTATATAGGCGTTTAGATGTTCAGATTGATCATTCCCTCAGAGTGCAAATTAATGAATTATACCTCTAACCTATTTCTTGGAGAGTGGAGCTATCAGGGCGATGGACTTTCCAGGAAATTTGTAACAAATATATCTAAAGCATCAATACCCTATCTGTCTGCTTCCCTAACGTCTATGTCTCAGAGGCGTAAAGAAAGATGGAGAAAACTAGGGCACTAGCAAAGCTGATCTTTGTCCGTCTTGTAATATTTCCGTCTCGCCAAATTTTGCTGATCTTGCCATATATATTCTTTGCCGAGTCTTATATTCGCAGTTGCCAATATTGTCCACAAGGGCTCCAAGGCATATCATCTTGTTTAGTACCTCACAGTCACCTATCCTTAATGTGTCTGGGTAGTTCTCATTTTCCCGGCCTATAATCATAATTTTGGTTTCATTATAATTGGCATTCACACCATAATCAGAACTTGTTGTTTAAAGCTTGCCCAGCTGGCATATGAGCTCATCCTCGTTTGCTGCAACTAAGCTCGTATCAACTTGTTTCACTAATGATTATTTTTGTAAAGAACGAGTACGATAGTGATGAAAGAAATGCTGTGTAAATTGAAAATGTGTATTAAAAAGATTATTCGCTATGGACAATGATCGACAAGAAGATGGCTTCATTTTCACCCTGAGGTCTCGAGTTCGATTCCCGGCCGCTACACGGGGATACTTTCGGTAAAAGAAAATTAATCCTAGTATATGCTGAATATGTAATTCTTGTCTTGAAATGTTTAACCCCCTCCCGAACAAAGGGCCTTGTATTACTTGTGGAATTAAAAAATTGGAAAGTTCTTGAATTTAATACAAGTTTTTGTTAACCCGCAATCTAAATGTTGAGCGCAAATAACTTTTGTTCATATTTTCGTTAAGTTCAATTTTTTAGCTGTGGCTTCTACACAGGGGGCAATTATTGATTAATGGAGTTGAATTGTTCTACACTATTGTTCAAAATCGTAGCACGTTTTTATTGTTAAGAAACTGCCTTCTCTACGGTTTTATTGACTTTTATAAATATTAAATTTCAATGATTTATCGACTGCTTTCCATTTATGTTTACAATCAAGTCATGTCATACCTCTTTAATATTTTACATAAATTAGAGGATAACATAAATATCATGATTAGAATTGAAAAAAAAACTAGCATTTTAAAAAACTTCAACCAATATACAGTTTTATGATTTATGTTTATGTAATTAATTGAAACGTGTACATTTATATCTGTCGCTTCAGAAATACTAGCAAAAGAACAATGGAGTGTGTTTAAGAATTTTGACAGAATACTTCTACCTTAATGTTTGATATTTTTGTAATCCGTACATTGAATGAATGTGAAAAAATTGAAAGATATATTTATATCAATGTCAATCCTTAGAACTGTCGTGCGCAAAAAAATCAGACAAATCTTATAACGTATTTTTGCTAAAATCTTGTTGTGTACATCTAACTTTAATTTTTGTGACACTGTCAGTTATTTGTCAAAATTCATTTCAAGTGTGCAAATAGAGACAGATTTACATTAGAAAAACATAGTTGTCCTATTTTTTTAATAGTTGTCCTATTTTTTTTGCTCACGACAGACAACATAGTTATGATTGTTCCATTAGGAAACAGTATCTATAATATTAATGATAATGACAATGATAACGACAACAATAGGAATAGAGATAACGATAACGATCACGATAACGATCACGATCACGATAACAATGGCGATGACGATAAAGATTATAATTATTTTGGATAACGACACGACACCTTTGTAATCATTTTCTAGTAACTTTAGAAAAACCAGGCGTTTCCCCTTTAGAAAAGCGATTTGTATTTTACAACGCCCGAAATAGAGCTTGGGTCAAAAATTTAAGTTATCCATGTATGGGGTCCTTCAAACCGTTTTTCATTTACTTTTCACGAAAATATGTTGGTCTCGAGATATTTTGTTGTGTGAACTTAAATGGTACACATGTAAATTTTGATAAGAGGTTATGGTCATTTTAATGTCATTATTTATGACGTCATTCGTTAGTCATTCTGGAATTGTATAGCTCTATAATTTCGTTTAAATTCAAGTCAACTTCAACAGAATGTAATAATGTTTAAATATCTGACCCAGGTTGTCTATGTGAATGAATATTGGACCTTTATTCCAACAGAACATTTACTTTTGATAACAATGTTTACAAAAGGTGCTGAAAGTGTTCAAAGCCTTACTCCATGCTTTTCTGAGTTTCCTTTCTACTGATATCAACATTTCGAAATAGAATGGGATTGCCGTTAATTCCTTCGATTTCTTCTGCAATTTTGGCTTGTACTCAAAATTGCAGAAACAAAAACTGGAAAATTTAATCGTTTGAAGAAAGGCCACAAAAAATAATGTCACATGATCTTGGAGGAAATCCATCTACAGGATCATAAAAATCTTTAGTTGTTTTAAGGTACGGTATTATAATACCAAATTTTAGTGTCGGACATGTTAACTAAAAGAAATCTTAGAGCAATAGAAAAATATAGAGTAACGAATTAGTGAATAATATTGATGATTGACTATTAGCATATATTAATATCTGTTGGTTCGGTTCAACTCCCAATAGGCAATTTGTGTAGATTATAAATAAAAAGATGGTCTAATAATGATTTTTGTGGTACACCGTTTTGTGTATGTGACAATTGTCCTTCATAAATATTTTCTACAGTATACTGATTCATTTCATGCGGATATAAAATTATTAACATATTAGCTACCTCCGTATCGCATATCATGCAAGTTTAACTGTCATGATTTGATAACCAACACTATCGGAAGCCCTAGGTCTAGAAATATTGCTGTTGATTTTCTTTTTTAATTAATGTTTCCAAGGTTTTACTTAATCGTTGGTAAATTGCTTTCATAGTTGACATTCCTCTCCTGAAACAATTTTGTTGACCTGTTAGTATCTTGAATTTAATTTGGAAATTTATTAGACATACATATGTGACTTTTTTAAAAACTTTGGAATATTTTGGTAGTAATGAGATGGCGCGGTAGTTAGGTATATATTTTTATCTCCTTTTTTATACAGGTTTAGCTATTGATACTTTCAGGTCATCGGAAAATATGCAGTTGCCAAACAGATTTATAATATACTTCAATAGTTTTACAATTTTATCTGCAGAGTGGTTTTGTTGGTATTTCAGTGGCAAATCTACGAGTTTTGGAGCCAGAAGGAAAGCCATTTTGTTGAGAAAAAATAATCGAATAAGGTTCGGTGCGATAGAATGAATTTTAAAAATTTATTTAAAAAAAAATACAAAAAGAAATATCCAAATAAATTAAACATATAAAAATGAAACATAAATAAGAAAATATCTCTCAACTAAGAACAACAAGATAAAGAATAGCTTTATAGGTTCGCACGCATCTGGTGATCATTTCCACAGGATGTATTATACCATACCATTTTACATGTTTTCCAAATTTAGAATAATAGTTTTTAGTCTAACACAAGTTACCCTGTTTAGATATTCGGAATCAGCAACATCCGACTACAACTTTCATTCATTTTGTAATGGTCTTATTAAAAATACCTTAACAAGATTTTAAAGTGAAATTGCAATTTCGATATCTTGCACATATTGCTTTAAAATTGTGGAAAAAATATAGTTTATCTGAAATATGATAATTTACAAGCCTCTGGAGATCGGCTTACATCACAGACATGGTCCAATTTAAATACGGGGTATTCTCCGCTAATTTACATGTGTTCCAAATTTAAAATAAAAATTTTAAGTATAACAGAAGTTATCGTGTTTACAAAAAATGGTCTACACTATGGTTGGTCTTCATATATGTGTTATTTGAGTTAAGCATGTTAAGCAATTTTTTTTCCGATTATTAGCACAAATGTTTATTATAATACATCTACTTGATTAATTTATATGCGTTTAATAAATTCTATCCCCGATTAATAGATTTTAGATAATGTTTTACATTAATGTCTACCTAATGTAACGCCGTTAGGCAGATACTCGTTTGCTAAATGTATAAAACTCTTCGTACAAAAAGTTGTAGTTTTTAAAACGTTCTTAGAAACAACCTTTAAATTATTGTTCCACGCCACAATGACTCAACTGTATTAACACTTCATAAGTAATAATACAAAACAATACGTTACCAACTGGTTCCTTTTCTTCGAAAATTTCAACAAATTTTCAAACAATAGAACGTTGACGGCTCACTTGGCACCAGCAATGGAACAAAGAATGCCACATCGATTCACGAGGTTATAAATAAAAACCGATAAACTTGTAAGAAATATCACCGACGTTATTATCGCACCATTCAACTAAGAAAGAAGGTGTAGTGGATCCGTAATAAAATAAAATTCAAAGGTTAGAGAGTCTGGAAAATATTTCATTTTCACTTAAATAAATAAATGTATTCAAGTATCTCCTATCTTTTAAAATTTCTAAAAAGTACTTAGACCATGGAATTTAGCCAACCCCCAAAACCAAATCCAGAGCTATCCTAATGGGAGTAATAATGTTTAAAAAACGCAGACATACAACTATTCTTTCCGACACTGCCATCTTCAAACTAGCAAGGGTTAAAAAATACGAGTAGAAACAGACAGTAGTCTAGCTACAAAACGCTGTCTAACCTACTGCGCTACCATCGTGTAAATATATGTACAGTGTGTCCCAGGATAGATGTAACAAAAATTTTGGAATTTTGGAACGGTATTTGGGGATTGAGTCCTGGGTCATTCTACAATCAGGATACATTTTGCCATCCCAGACCTTTTACATTTTTTAAAACCAATATCTTAAAAATAAAAAAATGAATAACAATGCATTAATAACACCCGTTGTTTTGTGAGTATATTGACATTTTTTATTTGGTATTATATGTAGTAATTGGCAAGAAAATTTTAAATTCAGCTGTTGGTGTATTTCAAACATAATTGTCCCAAGTACATACCTCTAACAATTTCTTTGTGTTTTATGATATACAGTAGCATAATAACACTTAATTTAAATATATTCTCAAATGCCTTTATTTTTATAAATAGCATTACAAGATTGGATTATAAAGTTTAATTCATATTTCTGTATTATAATGTTGCTATACTGTGTTCCACAATGTTGTCCACTGCGTTACTTCCACTATGTTACCATAATAAATTACAAATATTTTTATGTAGATGGCGTTCTGATAAATTATATGCTAAAAAAAAACAGTCTAGTTTACCATAAACAGTTAAAAGTTTGAATTAGTTGTTAGTACTGCACGTTTTAAATGTTAAGCCTATTCATGTGGGTGGGTGTGTTTATTGCAGTTCTACTGTGTTACCTGTATTATATGAGGTAAAATTTAATTATATTTATATTTGCATGTTGTTATTCAGCAATAACAAAGAATAAATAAGTAGTAGTCCATAAATAGTTAAAGTATTGTATGTTCACCATGTGTTTGAGCAAATTTAGGTTATGTTTTCCACTGTGTTACTAGTTCACTAAGTTACTTACCAAGGCATTGGTAACGCAGTGGACAGCTAGTAACACAAGGGAAAATTTTAACTCCCGCCGAAAAACAACGCCGATAAAGAGAAAAAATAAAACAAGATGCTGATAGAGAAAATGAGAGTAAAAGAAAAGCAAGAGTTAGATATCATGCTAAAAAGATTTTGATAAAGGATAAGTCGGCCAGAGAGCAGAGATTAACAAGAAGAAAGAGGCGTTCCTATAAACAACAAAGAATGCAAAACTCTAACAGATTATTTAAAAAATATACTGTTGCTTCTAATGTCTCCTGCGTTACCCTCGTTCCACCGCGTTACCAGAAGATTTTCTTACAACTGAGCAGAGGGAATTTCTTCTTTTCCTTTTTTTTTAATCGTGTAAATAATTCGTCTATTCAATTTACGAAACTTGAAAAAAGTTTGAATCAAAGGAAACCTTTTATTTTGCAAAATTTGAATAAGTTTACTATTAGCAAGTAGAAAAAGTAGGAGACTGACATTGCCACCCAAAATTTTTTAGTGTTAGAAATTTTTTTAATAAAAACTAATCATTGATGGTCTCTCTCTGTTCACTCAAGGTTAATTATATTAATGATAAAAAGCAAAATCAACTGAGTATATTTTGAAATATATGTGTTTTATAACTGGTAACACAGTGGACACATTTCAAGATGTTAGTTGCATTTATTACTTCAAAAAAAAATGCATTTCCTTAAAAAACTGCGCTGCTGATGCATTTATATTGTTCCTAGATGATGGTTCTAAATAAATAAATTCACCAAAATTTATTAAATTATTATCATTTAATTTTTTCAAATTAGGATTTTCAGAATGGTACGTTATTTGTAGAATGACCCTCCTGCTTGTTGTAAAACTAAGGTATACCAAAAATGACTTGATTTGGTGTTCTACGGGGTGTTTTATAAGCAAAGTTGTAAAAATCACCACCAATAAAGTACCTTTATTTTTCAAAATATGAAAAAATTCCACTAAGAAAAGTTATTTAGAATGCAATTTTACACCTCTATACCAAATTTCAGGAATATAAAATTATTTCTTTGAAACTTCCCATTTTTTCAATAAATTAGTATTTTATTTTGAACCATTCAATTAAAACTGCATAGAAATTATTTTTTGTGAATTAATATTTAAAGTTATGTAGAAGCTAAAAGTAGGCTATGAGAAAAGCAGTGGATACACATTTATCATTTATTATTAACAACTCTAAATATGAATTCAACTCTTTATTCGCAAAAAATGGGAAGTTTCAAAAATATAATTTTATATTACTGAAATTTGGTATGGAGATACAAAATTGCATTCTAAATAACTTTTCTTAGTGGAATTTTTTGATATTTTGAAAAATAAAGGTACTTTATTAGTGGTGATTTTTACAACTTTGCTTATAAAACACCCTGTAGAACACCAAATCAAGTCATTTTTGGTATACTTTAGTTTTACAACAAGCAGGACTCAATCCCCAAATACTATTCCAAAATTTCAAAATTATTGGTCCATTACACCTCTCGTTACATCTATCCTGGGACACACTGTATAATTAAATTTGTTAGCACTTTCAAATCATGATGAATTAAATTTGTATACATTTTGGGCTCCAGGTTTTCCTTCACTTTTCAATTTAATACGGTTTTTATACAGTGAGTTGCTTCATCTTTTAAATGTTTGAATGCTAACTCATAAAACTATGTACTACTCATGTAATAATAATAATATTAATTTTCGGAGACATAAATTAATATATGTACGCATAGAATAAAACCAATAATAGAAGTAAAACTAATCAGTACCGTCATATAACAATCAATACATTCATATAACACAAAATAATTCAGTATGTCTAATAAAAAACTAACAATTAACTAGATAAAAACGTTATACCCTTTGTAGGATTATTGATTTTTTTACATAATTTTTGCACATTCTGTGGTATACTTTCTCAGTGTTCCGTCCTCAGTCATTATTTAGTTTTTTTTTTATTATTTAATTTTTAACTGTTCATTATTTAATATAAATATATCTCTAACTATTTACCGCTAACTTTAAGTAAGAAATAAAATATACTCCGCTGTTATTCATTTTGGCTCACTCTGTAGCTTTCCGCGTTAACAAAAAAAGAGATTTTTTGTGATACCAAAAACCTTAATTCGCTGTTAAAACCTCGTGTCACCGCAGACAAGTGTCTTTTACGGCAAAAATAATAATTAATAACTTTCCGCTTTGTGTTACACTTAACTGGAATTGAACAAGGGTCATTTTGATTCTGGATTGCATCAATTTGGATTCCCTATCTGGAGGCCTCCGGAAGCTGACCACTGGATTCGGGGAGGATTAAAGGTAGGATCCATTACAATCTCTTTTTTCTTTTTACCGCGACAGTCCACATATCTCTCGCTCTCATTATTATAATTTGTCTTTTAATAAACATAAACTATTTTTTTACCACCGCCCAAGTTAGCGGATTGGTTCCAGTTCGCTAACATTTTTTTTGGTCCTTCTAACCAAGGATTACGTTTTTTTGGCTCTTCTAGCATTTTTATTTCAGGCATATATTGTTTTTTGCATTATTAAACTAACGTCAACATTCAAATTTAGTTTTTTCATTTTATTTCAAATTATATTACATTAAAATTCTTCACATTTATTATCATTATCAGTTCCACGTTATTTGCTGTATTTTTTTTAAGAAAACCTTTTTTGATCATAAGTGTATTTTGTTTCGGCTTAAAGTTACTTTATTAAATTAGCATAATTTCCTTAACATCGAATCTCGTCATTTTATTTCTATTTAAGTACGATTTAGAATTATCAAGGCATCGCGTAAAGTATAAAATTTATATCGATAGCGGCTCGAACGAATTCCCGGGCTCTATCAGTCGGGTCAGTTTTTGTGACGCTACAAATAATAAATACATTTTATTTCGTATTTACCTTTGAATATATTTTATCACGTAAATTTCTTATTATGGAGGACAAATTAAAGAAACTGCGCGCTTTTCGACAAAATGAGATAACCAAAATGCATGAATTGTATAATATTGCACAAATGGCAATTGATAGTCAGGCTTCACGTCGATCCTTTAAGGTTCGTTACGAAGTTATAGGGCAGATTAAAAAAGAGTTTGATAAAAATCATAATTCCATTCTCTCACTGTTAGCTGTTAAAGACGGATCTGATTTGGGAGTTGAGGCCCAAACTCGTGAATCATTTGACAGTGAATATTTTGATATTAAAGTAATTTATTCCGATTTATTTGAAAATACAGAAAATTCTGTAAACAATGACGCTCAAGCGGCCGTTATTAACAATGTTTCGCATGTTCATTTACCTCGAGTTGAATTGCCTAAATTTAAGGGGGATTTGAAAAATTTTCCACCATTCATAGATATGTACAATTCTATGGTACATAATAATAAAAATTTAAATGACGTTGATAAATTCAACTACTTACTTTCCGCTTTAACTGGCCCTCCGCTTAATATCGTAAAATGCGTTCCTATGACTGCCGAGAATTATACAATTGCTTATGACCGTTTGGTGCAACGCTATTCGAATAAACGTTTACTCACTACTGCCCATTGGGCAGAAATTGAAAATACTAAAAAATTACATTTGGAAAATTCCCGGGCTTTGAGATATTTGTTAGACATTTTTCAAGAAAATTTATCCGCTTTAAAAAATTTAGGACTCCCCGTAGAACACTGGGATTTTATTTTGGTGCATATGCTCTTGAACCGACTTGATACATCAACCATATCACGTTTTGAATTACATTATAGTTCTAATGAACTACCCACTTTTAAAAATTTGATGGACTTCTTAGAAAGTCATTGTAATGCTCTAGAAACTTTGAATTTTTCTGCTCCGCATAATAAAACAACAAAGGCATTAGCCCCATCCATTCGGACATCTAGTTCGTCATTTTTTGCCAATACTAATAATAATGTAGTTTGCCCTTTATGCAAAAAAGGTCACTTATTATATAAATGTCAGGAATTTCATAAAAAATCCCCTCTGGATAGATATCATTTTTCAAAACAGAATCGATTGTGTGTAAATTGTTTAAGTTCATCGCATACTTTTAAAACTTGCAATTCTACATCTACCTGTCGCAAATGTCAACAGAGACATCATACTTTGTTGCATTTTGAAAATACCGATACTCATATTCCGGCTGTCCCAGTTGACACGCCTACACAACAGATAGCTAGTACCTCAGTTAATGATGGGACACCAGTTCCCGCTGCTTCAACACACTCTTTCTCAGGTTTTACACCCCAAACTACCCCCGTCTTACTTTCAACCGCTTTAATAGAAATATCCGATAAATATGGTAATTTTCATAAATGTAGGGCACTTATAGACTCAGGTTCCCAAACAAGTTTTATTTCTCAAAAGTGTGTTTATCGATTAGGCATAACACATTTTAATACATCCTTATCAATTCAAGGCTTGGGTCCGATGCATACCTTCACTAGTTCTAGTGGAGTGTCTCTTAAAATCCGCCCGGTTGGGAAGTTAACGCCTTGTTTAGATTTGTTAGCTATAGTACTTCCGAAAATTTGTAATGAGTTGCCCACTATTAGTTTTCCTTACGAGACTTGGTCTCATACTAAACATTTGCAATTAGCTGATCCTACTTTTAATATACCGGGGGCGATTGATATTTTACTTGGAGCTGACGTCTTTCCTAGTATCCTTGAAACTGGTCGAATCGTTGGAAATGTCGATCATCCTATAGCTTTGAATACAATATTTGGTTATGTTTTAATGGGAAGATTACCTATCACAGCTTTAACAGTGATTAAATCTTTTTTCTGTTCTCTTTCTGCACCCCCTGTAGAAGATGTTCTAAAAAAATTTTGGGAGGTTGAAACTGTCCCGGAAGTCAATTCTCTGTCTCCAGACGATACACTCTGCGAACAAAAATTTGTGACAACCTTTTCTCGAAATGAAACGGGTAGATTTATTGTCTCCCTTCCTTTTCGTAGTGATGAACCCATTTTTCCCAATTCTCGTAATTTAGCTCTAAAATATTTTCTTTCCCTAGAGCGTAGACTACGTACGGATCCCGCTTTATATAAACAGTATTCAGATTTTATGCAAGGATATTTAGATCTTGGTCACATGGAGCTTCTGGTATCTCCTTCCGATTCTCAAAAAAGTTTTTATATCCCGCATCATTGTGTTCTTAAACCTTCAAGCAGTACTACGAAACTACGAGTAGTATTTAATGCTTCCGCTAAAATTCCACCTTATTCTTCACTTAATGACACTCTTTTAACCGGTCCCAAGTTACAAAGAGATATCGTCACCATTTTGTTAAATTTTCGACTTCATAGAATTGTATTCACCGCAGATATAAAACAAATGTACAGACAGATTTTAATTAATTCCGCTCATACAGATTATCAGAGAATATTGTGGCGCTTCACGTCTGATGGTCCTGTACAAGATTTTCGTTTGAAAACCGTTACTTACGGTATTTCCTCGGCCCCTTACCTTGCTATACGTACTCTATTGCAGTTAGCCGAGGAGGGAAAGTCTGATTTTCCTTCAGCTGCTAACATTCTTCAGTTTGACACTTATATCGATGATGTAGTGACTGGAAGCCCATCGCTGGAAAATGCTCGTCATTTAAAAAATGAACTAGTCGAACTTTTAAAGAGTGGTGGTTTCGAGCTAAGAAAGTGGGCTAGTAATGACCCTAATTTATTGAGTGATTTGCCTGCCTCTCACTTGTCTAGTAGTCCCCTTTCTTTGGACGACGAGTGTATTTTAAAAATCTTAGGTTTACACTGGTATCCAGCTTTGGATATATTTTCATACAACGTAGAACCTGTAGAAAGATCCTGTACTAAACGTCATATCTTATCAGAGTTGGCTAGAATCTTCGACCCACTAGGTTTTTTAGCTCCCATTACATTCTTTACTAAATATCTTATTCAGTTATTGTGGTCTTTAGGTGTGGATTGGGATGAAACACCGCCAGATGATGTGCTCTCTCTTTGGTCACGATTTAAATCTGAACTTCCTCTGTTGTCTCGTATTACTATTCCTCGTCATTTACGCATACTTGACAGCTCATCTTGTGAAGCACATGGCTTTTCTGATGCGTCCATGAAAGGCTACGGTGCAGTAGTGTATTTTAAACTACGTGATGAAAACGGCGGGATTACTACCCTTTTAGTTTGTGCGAAGTCTAAGATAGCCCCGCTGCGCCGCATTTCAATACCGCGTCTTGAACTTTGCGGTGCTGTACTCCTTGCCGATCTGTTTTCTTTTGCTTTACGTACGTATCACGGTAAGATACATTTTAGTAAGATTTGTGCCTGGACTGATTCCACTATTACTTTATCATGGATAAAGTCCTCTCCACACAGGTGGAAAACATTTGTCAGTAATCGTGTTACTTTTATACAAGACAAAATCGCACCCGAAAATTGGTTTCACATTTCGTCTAATGATAATCCTGCAGATCTCGCATCTCGAGGTTTATTTCCATCCGAGTTACTTAATAATACCTTATGGTGGGCGGGTTCCCCTTTTCTGCTTGACCCACAAGCCTCCTGGCCTCCTCATGTTTCCGACGCTGTGTTGCCTTCTGAAGCACTCGCGGAGGAAAGGAAAATTGCATTACATTCTGCAGTTTCTCTAGATATTTTTGACCCGCTTTTAAATAAATACTCTTCCCTTAATAAACTACAACACGTGGTCGCGTATGTTCAACGCTTTCTGTTCAATCTAAAAAATCCCGCTATTAAAAAAAATTCTGCTTTGTCATTTCATGAACTACATCAAGCTCTATTAACTTTAGTTAAACGTACCCAACATTTGGCATTTTCTGATATTTTAAATCAAATCAAAGTTGGGAAACCGCCTTCTAAACCTTTTCGAAAATTAAGTGTTTTTCTTGATGATCACGGTATTATAAGAGTAGGAGGTCGATTACACCATTCGACATTGTCTTACGACAAAAAACACCCTGTTTTGTTGCCACGTTCTGGTCGTCTTACGGAATTAATAATTGAATATTTTCATAAAAAATATTTACACGCTGGTTTACAATCTGTTCAATTTTTGATTATGCAACAGTTTTGGATAATGTCCTCAAAAAGAGCGATACGCGGCGTTTTATCTAAGTGCCATACTTGTTGGCGACTTAACCCTCTCCCCTGTCAACCTGTAATGGGAAATTTGCCTTCCGCACGTATCTCACAAGTCAAACCATTTTTACACACTGGTCTGGACTTTGGTGGTCCATTTCAGATTACTTTGGGAAAACGACGGGGTATTAAGTCCCAGAAGGCCTACTTATGTCTATTTGTTTGCTACGCCACAAAGGCTTTGCACCTAGAGCTTGTATCCGACTTGACAACTAATGCATTTATTGCTGCATTACGACGGTTTATTGCTCGTCGGGGACGATGCAATCATCTTTATAGCGACTGTGGCACTAATTTTGTAGGTGCTTATAATCAGCTTTCCCCACTTTTAAAATCCGCTGCGGAATCTGAGGCCATTGAATGGCATTTTAACCCGGCTTCCGCTCCGCATTTCGGGGGACTTTGGGAAGCGGGAATTAAGTCAGTTAAGACACATTTAAACCGAGTTGTTGGTCAGCAAATTCTGACTTACGAGGAATTATATACAGTGCTTGTTCAAATTGAAGCATTTTTAAATTCGCGTCCCTTAACCCCATTAAGCTCAGATCCCAATGATCTATCCGTTTTAACGCCTGGACATTTTTTAACGCTTGAGCCGCTAACTGCCCTACCTGAAACTGACTTGACTGAGGTGCCCGTGGGACGTTTAACTCGCTGGCAAATGCTACAACGTTTGCACCAGGATTTTTGGTCGCGGTGGCATTCCGAGTATCTACATACACTGCTTCAAAGAAGTAAGTGGACTTCTTCCTCTGAATCTGTTATACCGGGATCCATGGTTTTGATAAAAAACTCCCAAGCTCGCCCTTTACAATGGCAACTGGGTCGCATTGATTCTATACATCCTGGTGCAGACGGAGTTGTTCGCGTTGCCACTGTGCGTACAGCTAATGGGCTCTTAAAGCGTCCTGTTGTTAAATTGTGCTTATTGCCTTATTCTAAATCGTAAAATACGTTGTATTTTAGGTGGGCGGTATGTTCCGTCCTCAGTCATTATTTAGTTTTTTTTTTATTATTTAATTTTTAACTGTTCATTATTTAATATAAATATATCTCTAACTATTTACCGCTAACTTTAAGTAAGAAATAAAATATACTCCGCTGTTATTCATTTTGGCTCACTCTGTAGCTTTCCGCGTTAACAAAAAAAGAGATTTTTTGTGATACCAAAAACCTTAATTCGCTGTTAAAACCTCGTGTCACCGCAGACAAGTGTCTTTTACGGCAAAAATAATAATTAATAACTTTCCGCTTTGTGTTACACTTAACTGGAATTGAACAAGGGTCATTTTGATTCTGGATTGCATCAATTTGGATTCCCTATCTGGAGGCCTCCGGAAGCTGACCACTGGATTCGGGGAGGATTAAAGGTAGGATCCATTACAATCTCTTTTTTCTTTTTACCGCGACAGTCCACATATCTCTCGCTCTCATTATTATAATTTGTCTTTTAATAAACATAAACTATTTTTTTTACCACCGCCCAAGTTAGCGGATTGGTTCCAGTTCGCTAACACTCAGTTTCTTTAAATAATTTAATTTTGTAGGTGTCACTAGTTATTGAAAATTACACCTTTCATGTACATTTTATTTTCTCTTTCATTCAGCACGTCAACAGAAATACGTGCGATATACATTTTCTCAAGAAATAATAACTCCCTAGAAAGCACAAAAATAGTATATCTATTACAGAATGTGGAAAGAAAGACACACCAGACTAATGGTGTAAAAAATGACGGCGACGGGAACTGTCTATATAGAACACTAAGCCATCAGTTAGAAGGAGAAAACATAACAACCCTGGCACACACCAACGCTATGAAAAACCTATGAAAATAAGTAGCGGATGTCCAAAGAAGGAACCTAACATATCTACTGAAGAAAGCGCTAATACTGAACAGCAACAAACTGAAAATAGGGCGAATATGTTACCCGTGGAGAACAGCAACCGAGAGGATCATGAACAAACTAAGAAATGACCAAGCATACTGGGAAAGAAAAGCGAGGGAAAAAATGAATACGACAAAGAAATTGCAACAACATATACTCTACCAGAATGAAAAACGGAGGAATCAGAAGATTCAGAAAAAGAGGAAGATTAGGAGAAGCCGAAATACAAAAAGAGGAGCTCCATATCACGACACAATGCGGCGATTCATTTCACAAACACTTATAGATATACCTATGCTCTACCAGAATCAGAGACGGAGGAATCAGAAGACTCAGAAGAAGAAAAAGAAAATCTGTAAAAGCAGAAACACAAAAGGGAGCATAAATATCACGGCACAATGCGGCCTCGCATTTTACAAACACCTACACTGCTGACAACAAGCATTGACTAAGTCAAACCCAGGCAGCGTGGACGTAGCTGGCCCAGAGGTATATCCTGGAAGTGACAGCAATGCCTACCGCACGCTGGGTAATCAGTTAATCAACAATCGATCAATCAAAGTGTTTCATAACTTTTATATTTACGGTTCAACGGTTTCTTTCAAATACAAATAGGTTCCTCTCTTTAGCTAACATAAATTTAGTATCAAAATTTCAATACAATCGGATTTTTCTTTCTTGAATAAAAAAATAAATTCCTTATTAAACATGCATGATGTGATGGACAAAGATATGATATTGCGTAGATTTATATTTCTCTTTACCTAACACAAATTCATTATGGATTTTCAAGGAGTTATTTCGGTGACTTGAGAAGCGGTTAAGAAAACAAAACAAAACAAAACCCGTCACCATCTTTGCTCATTTGCTTACGTCACGCGGTTGGTAAAAAATGTCATAGAAGCATAGAAGTTGTGTCAATTATTTTAACCTCACTTTTGTTTTTTTTTTCATTTCCTCTTTTTTTTTTAATTGTTTTTATAATAATGTGACATGCAGTGTATTGGTATAATATAGATAATCATGCCACACAGTTTAAAAAGAATAATGTTATGTTTGTGTTGTAAATAGGTTCTTAACCCAGTAAATGCAAGAGTGTGTTCAGAGTATTTTAAAGAAAGAAAGCGATATGATTTCAAAGTTATTACATAAAATCTTTAATCGAATAATATTAATATTAAAAAGCACACTAATTGCCTAATTATCAAAAAACTTTAACTAATTAAACCAACAAATTAAATCAAAATCATTAAACCTACAATAAAATGACAACTCGATGCATGCTCACCTATCTTATAAAATATTGGAATTAGGAATATTAGTCTATTGTCCATGTACTGTAGAAAGGAACTAAAACGTTAAAGGGTTTTTATTGTTTCTTATGTTCAATTGACCCCACGATATGAAAAAACAGCGGAGTGCTACCATTTAAAGTGGTGCGTTTTTGAGATCGAAGTAAAAAGGTCCACTTTTCATATTTTTTTTGCTCGAAAACTATGAATTTTTTCTATAAACACGTCAATAGAAAAGTGTGTAGAGATTTAAATTTCCAATCGAAATGGCACCTTCAGAAGTCAAAAAATTTTTTTTTTACAAAAATACGTCCAAAAAACAAAACAAAAAAAAACGAAAAAATGCAATTTTTTATTTTTTTTTATTTTAGCCTGTAACTATTTGTCGGGTACATTTAGGCATAGACATTGCTGCATAACAAAAAAAGCTGGCGTTTTACCCGTTAAAATGAGATTTTGTAAACAGTTTTACGATTAATAGTGACCGAGATATAGCGTTTCAAAGTTTGCAACTTTTAACTTTTTTTGCTAATTTTTACTATTTTTTTTAAAATTTCGTCCTGTAACTTTTTTCTGAGTGAATTTAGGTGTGTAGACATTATTATATTAAAGTGAAAGCTGACTTTACGCCCGTTGAAATGGTGGCTGGTAAAAGTCTCTACGACAAATAGAAACCTAGATACAGCGTTTCGAAGAGTGTTACTTTTATTAACTTTCTTCCAATTTTTACGTTCTTTTTTAAATTTCGGCCTATAACGTATTTGTCAAATACAGATATTGCTACATGGAATGTACTCGCACACTCTTGTTTAAATGGTCTGCAATAGAAGTTTATGTGATCAATAGTAACCAAGATACAGTCTAGATATAGCAGATTATTGTACTTAAAAAATAACTTTTTACATTTTTCCACTTCTGTTTTTTTTGTTCAAATAACTTAGATTAATAACTTACATTATGAAATTATTCAAATGCTGGATTTAACATATTGTCAAAATCAAAGTCGATTTCTTCATCGGCATCTATGTAAACATCGTCTTCCGTTATTTGAGGTACATCAGCGTTTTCACAGTTCATATATTCTTTGCAAAAAAGGAGCAATTCATTCCCAATTTCCTGCAACCACAGTTTCCTCTGCATCCTTTGGTGCATTTACAGGCTATTTTTTCCAGCAAAACTTGTGGTGCGGGAGGTTTATTTGTTAAAATTGGTACTAGTCCATTTTCTGAACTTTTCCAACCCCAGATGAGAGGATTTACAATATTTCCTTTCCAATGTTGCATTTGCAAGTAAGTTCTTAAACCACGATGTTTAGCAGCATCAGTTGTTGGAGGCAATCGGGACAATGAGAATTTCGCACCTGTTGAGTACTTCTGAAATAACTTATAGCGACAAGTGCTTTGGCCATCAATTTTCATACCGTATAGTAATGTTACAATACATTCAGAAGCAGAACCAATGGCTGCTGGACTTGCATTGTCACACAAAAATTCATTTAAATACTTTTACAAAAGCAAAATATTCTTATTAATGAAACTCAAGAATTTCTTTTTACCAATACGAAAAAAGGAAGAGGTTGTATCACAGCCACTGAATGCATGGACGAAGCCAAGTTATTTTTGTTGATGATTAAATTTGAAACTATTATGGTTATATAATTTGGCAGTTACATTTCCTATACTAGGTTCAAAAAAATATATATTTTCATTTTCTTCTGGTAATAATGATAGGATAATAAGAAGATCGATATCTTGACCAACTATAACAACATTTTCTGATTGGGATGCCTTATCTTTTGCAGTATTTACAATTAGTACGTCTGCATCCTCTTGGAAGAAAGTTAATAAAAGTAACACTCTTCGAAACGCTGTATCTAGGTTTCTACTTGTCGTAGAGACTTTTACCAGCCACCATTTCAACGGGCGTAAAGTCAGCTTTCACTTTAATATAATAATGTCTACACCTAAATTCACTCAGAAAAAAGTTACAGGACGAAATTTGAAAAAAAAATAGTAAAAATTAGCAAAAAAAAGTTAAAAGTTGCAAACTTTGAAACGCTATATCTCGGTCACTATTAATCGTAAAATGGTTTACAAAATCTCATTTTAACGGGTAAAACGCCAGCTTTTGTGTTATGCAGCAATGTCTTTGCCTAAATGTACCCGAAAAATAGTTACAGGCTAAAATAAAAAAAAATTAAAAATTGCATTTTTTCGTTTTTTTTTGTTTTGTTTTTTAGACGTATTTTTGTAAAAATAAAAATTTTTGACTTGAAGGTGCCATTTCGATTGGAAATTTAATTCTCTACACACTTTTCTCTTGACGTGTTTATAGAAAAAATTCAAAGTTTTCGAGCAAAAAAAAAAAATATGAAAAGTGGACCTTTTTAATTCGATCTCAAAAACGCACCACTTTAAATGGTAGCACTCCGCGGTTTTTTCATATCTTGGTGTCAATTGAACATAATAAACAATAAAAACCCTTTAACGTTTTAGTTCCTTTCAACCCTCTTTTTTTGTACATAGACAATAGCCTATTTAAAAGCTATATCAATAATAGAAGGCAATATGTCAAACTAAATGGTATATACACAATATACAGTAACTACAAAAATATAGAATCCTATGTTCAACAGGGTACCGTATTGGGATCTATATTATTCAATATATACTCCATTGGCTTGTTTCTCGTCCAGAGCTGTGGCTCAACTTTGACAATTGTCACTTATGTGGACAATACAACCATATTTTACACGGGCGATACTTGGAATTCCTTAACACGTTGACTGCCATCTCGGTCTATATGACCGAGGTTTTTATTGTTTATGAGGCCAACTCGGTCCATAAGACCGAGTACTTATATTTGTCCTGTCGGGATCTCGGAATCTCCCAGCGACTCGGTCCAGCACACTTCTATCGTTATAAATAGACCGAGATGGTGTGATAAAGGACCGGGACCTTTTTTTTGACCTTTTTTTTTGCCGTTTTTTTTTTCTTCAAAATATTGTGTGTCAATTCATAATGTATTAGCAGATGATATTCATGGCCTAGGGGGATATTTTATTTGGTTAAACCGTTGCTACCTGTTGGCGCTTTATGAGAAATTTGTCTTAACCCGTATGGCAGTCAACGTGTTAAAAACTAAAGCAGAATTAGATAAAAAATAAATAAAAACTCCAACTGAAAATCCACATAGAAAATGTAGATACCTGTACAATATTCAATTCATTAAGGATATTATTATCCATATATTACTACATTATATTACATACATTACATTTTGTTTCATTTACCGCAGACCTCGTTTGAGTAAAGTGACGTCAAACGAAAATTCGATCATCTAGTATTCCTATCTCGTTAGGTGTATACTAATTTAACAGGATTGGTGTTATTTTGACCAAAACTGATGTAACATAGAGCATAAAAATGTTCATAGCTTAACTTTAGAAAATGTTAAACATATATTTGCAATATCTATGTGGTATAAAAATGGTATTTTTAAAATGTATTAAGGAAATTGACAATCAATTTATTTTCTCTAGTCGATATATTATTTTTCCTTCCAACTAGTTTGATTATAAAAAGACGTGTTAATAGTCTAGGTTAATGGCAAGTCATGATTTAATATTACACTTTAAATTATTTAATAGTAATCATATTATATATCTATTTCCCACAAGCATAAAAACCATATATCTAAATTAGATGTTATTTAAACGTGAAAAATTAAACCAACATTTCAATTTAATAAAATCTAAACTTAATCTCTCAAATATGGGAAAGTAAAATTTTGTAACACCTATATCTAATGCACGAAGAAGTTATATCTACACGAAGTTATAATGAGGCAGCAAATGTAATCCCGGTGCTGCTTAGTGTTACAAGCAAATAGTCAATTTTGTTTTATTTTCTGGACCCTCTGGAACGTGAAATAAGTTGATGAACACCTAGAATCGACTGATTGGTCACAGTAGGCTAGAACCACCTTTAAATGAAATATGCATGCACTCTCTCAATTCCTACGGGAAATTGTAGCTTTATCTGTCCTGAAACAATTCCCGTAAAATCTGAAATCATTCCCTTGGCCGTTTTCTAAAAAATTGACTTTTAATTTTTTTTTTTTTGAAAACTGATTTTTTGCATTGATAAGCTTGTTAATATGTCAATCAAGAAAGTAAAATTAAACATTCCAATACAAATTTAAACTTAAGGCAAGTTGGGGAAATAACATACAAGAAATCTTTTTGCTCGACTCCAGACTTGTCATAATTATCGGATTATATCTCCGATTAAAGAACTTATATCTAGATACATAATGGCATTGATTTATTTGTCGCTGAAAGACTCCCATTCTAAGGCACTTCTTCCCATAAGTTGCTGATTGGCCCATCGGCGTATTCGCGGCCGCTCGTGCACGATTGGCTTCAGTTCGATTATCATAATTTCAGTTGACAGTTCGGCCATTAATGTCAATAAACGTTTTTCGTGTTCTCCGACCAAAAACTGGTGAAAAAGTAATTTTATTTTAAGTTGTGATTTGCTTAATACCTAAATAATATTCTCTATTCATATTTACACAGTTTAGTGACAATATATTTTGTGCAAATAAATAGTGAAGTGCTCTGCCGTTTGCAGAAAGCAGTTTAGAAAAGAAGAAAATCGATCGTTCCATAGTCGTAACATGATGAAGTTCAGTTTACAGTTATAAAGTAAATAGCAATTAAATTTTAATATCCTTTCAATACTTAGTTATCTTACTGTTTTATCTCACTGTAATATCGTATGACTACATCACGTTATATAAAGAGCTGGTAATGCAGGAATTGCAATAATTCATTTTAATGAAAATATTTACCATTCTACACATTTTCTACACACACAACGCCACTGTTGCCTATGGGATGTGATGTTCATCTATCCATTTTAATGGACATATAATGTGACTATGTTAGGAGCAAACAAGGTATATAGTGAAAAGATAGCCTGTTATGTATCTAGATATAAGTTCTTTAATCGGAGGATTATATAAACTTTCCAAGTAGTCAATTTATACAAAATCATTAGATCTATTCCTATGTTATTTTGAATGACAGCAATTTTTGCCTACCAATATATCCGTAACCAATGAATAACATTACTATTTGCGTAACTGGATTTGCTAGGGAAATCCGAGCGCCTCTACTGGCCGTCTGAGTAAACTTTCCATTCGCTCAGTGAGATAACGGGTGAATATGAGAACCATACCACCGCCGATGAAGACAACCCACAGAAGAGACATGACGATAACCCAACCACCCACCCACTACCCTGCAGGTACCGGACGAAACGCTGTCCAGTACCTGTAGTCACCTAGAACCGTGCAGACCGAAAGTGCTACCAAAGCACTTAGGTCTGCACTTCCCCGAGCTACATAGCTCATCCCTACCTAACCGATGATCCGGATGGCAGGATGTCAATTGACATTCTGCATACCGGCAGTCAATCCCAGCCAAAAATACCCCGAGTTTCCGAGCAGACAGATGACCTGGGGGGTGACAAGCTGGCGAAGAAAGATCATCAAGACAGAAGAGCGCCAGAAGATAAAGACCTTAGCCAGCATGGCCCAAAAAGTCAGGACCAGGGGAGGTGGGCCGAAATCATCCGCACCGCTCACATTTGTGAGTGGGGTTAATGTAAAGTAAGTGTAAAGTAAGCTCGCCCACCCCGCACGAGGCCGGTCCAGGTCTACAGCGATGTACTAGGGTAGATTGTAGATTGTTCAAGGGGTTGTTCGGCTCCTTTCAGCCCTACTTCATCTCGACATGAAAAGATCTTTTGCGATTTACCCTACAATTAGTTGTTGCCCAGGGCTCCCAAGCTTGTGATTTTCCTGGGGGTTAATTTCCCTATATCTTCAGGTGTTAGTTCCACCTTTTCTAGGTACTTTAGCCTATTGCGGACTAGCATCTTGCATTTGCAAAGAATATGTTCCGCAGTTTCTACTGCAGAATCACAGTATCTGCACTATAACTTCGCCTTTTTGCTACATTAAATATAGACAAAAAAACACAAGCTATTTAAGAATGCCCCGCTTTGAAGCTAAATTATAACGCCCTGTCTCTCTTGGGGTTATTTAAAATGAATTCTAAATAAATAAAAATACGAAATTAACAATAACTAATTTATTCACAAAATGGTAGAGCAATGAGAACAATCCAGGGTATGGGCGAATAAATTTGTGCTATCGAATACAAAAAGTACAAACAAATAATCAAACAAATGTATAGATGTACAGAGAGACAGACATAACTGTACACAAATAAATTATATACACATTTAAAAGGTAAAAAAATACTAAAAGCAATATAGTAGATATTGGCCAATTCAGTAATTATTCAAAAGAAAAACAGTTATAAAATTGTTCACTAATTTACTAAAAGAAAATTTAAAACAAACCGTTTTCGAATGAATAATAAAATATTTATCAAATGATGAATCCAAAGATAGTACAATACAACTTAACTAAAAAACAAATATGGTGTATATACACCAGTGATTAGTTACATATTTTCTTTAGGAATAAACAAATATTTATATCAAGCAGCAACAGACGTAAAAGGTAGTTTTCACAATGTCGCGTAAAAAGTTAAGTGCAACCCAAAAACACTGCACTAACGTTAATTGTTGAATCGTTGGACGGGAAATAAATTGTTGTTAATTCTACTTACGAAACTCCCGATGAACAGAAAACACTTTCTTTCACTGGATTGCAGCACATCTCTGTAGTTGGGCACCAAAGTGTACATAGGGTTACAACACTATTAAATCATTTTTACGTAGTTTTTACATAAACAAGAATATTTTTATATTCTATTTCTCGAAAAAAACAAACATAACCAAACACTTGACTAATTCTTGTTAACAAGATATGGTTAAATTCTCGGGACAAAAGACAATAAACGTAGTATAATAAAAGTTGAGAAAGACTAAACATTTTAATACTGCAACTATTACTTTAGTTCCTCAAATTCAAGTTAAAATGTGATGACTGTGGGCACGCTTAAAGCGGCCGTGGAAGTGTCATGGTCGACTCTTTTCGCGATATTTATAAGGGTGGGTGGGGAGCAACATTATGACATAGCATAACATTTGAAAGGACCAATCATTTGTCTAGTTTTCAAAATGCTACCTTATATGGAAGCAGACGTCGCGCTATTTATGACATCATCCTCACATAACGGCTAAAATAAGATTAACAAATATCCGACAGTAGCGGCGGTAATTTATTTTTTAAAGGGTAACAAAATAGGTAATTTATGCACGAAAAATATAAAATAACGTAATTTGAGGGCTTTTATGACTATAAATAAAAATGACCGTTACAGCACATATCGTTATCTGCCTTGCCCATGTCCTTAAGTTGGTATCTTAAGGAGCAATGACCTGTTAAAAGGCCTGTCATCAGCCTTAGAGTCGAACTTTTCGAGTTCGAGAAGCCTTGTGGCATTCTTTGACGAATAAGTGATGAACTTTTTCGCTTGTCTTTGGCCCGGAGTATTCCTCCAGCAGGACTCTTCCTGTCCTTGTTCCCATTTTTGGACCTCCTCCGTTATGTGTCCCTTAGATAAGCCACAAAACGGTTCGGGTCCAAAAAATGGGGCATCAGCCCTTTTTTTTGAAAGGGCGTCGGCTAATTAATTTCCTTCTATTCCCTCATGCCCTGGTACCAACGTCAAGGTAACCTTGTTGTTTTTGCCAGTTGCTTCAGAGATTGTCTGCACTCTCAGGCAATTTTAGACTCAAAGGTGAAGGACCTGAGAGCTTTTAGCGCTGTCTGAGAGTATATAGATCTTTGCTCTTCGAATGCCTTTATTTATGCATTCCTGGGCACATAGGTTTATAGCATAGATTTCTGCTTGGAAGATGGATGGGATTTTGCTTGGGGCTCTGGATAGCCTACAATTAAGCTCCGCCACGCCCGCACCAACCCCTTCAGCCATCTTCGGTCCATCTGTGTACCAGATGAGTGACTTCTTCTCCAGTTGCAGGACTTCGACTTTGCTCACTTGGCGGCTCTCGATTAGCACATCAAACGGGCAGTCAAAGTCCCTTAATTGGCATAGAGTCAGTGGGTTTGGTCACGGATTCCAGTTTAATTATTTCTAGAATCCTTAGGTGACCAGTCTCCTGGTTCGAAATAAAATACCTGTTGCAGCCTTAAGGCACTAAGTGCTGCCTCCTTCCTTACATACAAATGTAGAGGAAGCAGGTCTAGCATTGCCTCCATAGCTGCTGTGGGACAGAAGCACATTGCTCCTGTAATCCCTAAGCAGGCAAGGCGTTGCAACTTCTGCAACTTTCCTGTACTAGGGTAAAGAGCAGTAGTCCTGCTCGACCTTAGATATGAGACCGTCATCATTGCCAAAGAATATTGGTGTCGCTCGGTCAGTTACTCTTTAGAGTTCACTAGACAAACAATCCAAGACTCCAAGAGTGAAAATTTTTTGTGACCATGATTAAAATCAAAGCAATCATGCAAAAACGCACGATGAAAATAGATATTGTCTTTGTCTATTGTATAAACGTAAGAATCACGAATTGAAGAAGATAACTGATACTTAACTGATAGGTTGTTTGAAATATGTCCGAGTATTCAGAGACTTCAAAAACGTAGTAGATTCTTGTTTTTATCAATGCAAAAAATCAGTTTTCAAAAAAAAAAAATTAAAAGTGAATTTTCTAGAAAACGGCCAAGGGAATGATTTCAAATTTTACGTAAATTGTTTCGGGACAGATATAGCTACCATTTCCCGTAGGAATTGAGAGAGTGCATGCATATTTCATTTAGAGGTGGTTCTAGCCTACTGTGTGGTGAAATGCCCAACCATCAATATCATTTAATCATAAAATGGGTAGAGAAGATTCCAAAACTACCAAAATTACATTACAAAGAGCAGAAAACACGAATTAGTCGCCAGAAAGAGAGCTGGGAGGGGATGTCAAATTTTCCGAATTTCTATTAAAATACGACAGCAAATTGGGATGGGTTTGTAATTTCTCATTTTGTTAGGTGTTTTGCCACTGTAAAAATATTAAAAAAAATTGATGAAAGAAACCCTGCGCCAAAAGGATCAGACTGAGGTTGGTTTTTTATTCTTTTTAAAAATATTTTTTAAATATTTTTACAATAGCACTATACGCAACAAAATAAGAAATCATGAATATGCCACAAATTATTATTATTAAGTATAGACAATATCTTGTGTGGTGTATAATACAACTGCCAAATAAACTCCTAAAATAGCTTTTCAAGTGCTAACAATACGTCATCCGATAGTTGACAAAAATATCTTCCAGCAAAACATTTATCTCTTTGCAGGGCCGGATTATCCATAAGGCTAAATAGGCTATAGCCTAGGGGCGCCGAAGCGCGAGGGGGCGTTTCGGCAACTCAAAACTAACTAATTTTATCTCCTGTCGGCCGACGGATGACGGATGACATTTACTGTTTACCATTGATCTTTTGAAAATAAAATGTATTGTAGCGTCGTATAATGCATAAGAGCTGGCGAAAAAAACAGCCACAAAATCGAGTTGGGATAATGAGCGTAAAAAATTGTTTGTTTAAGGAAAGACAAGCATAAAAAGCTTTTGTACCCGCCGTCTTATCTGGGATGAAATTAGAAAATTTGTATAAGCCTATGTATACCTATTTTATGTAACTATTTTGGTTACATTTTGTAATTATCTCCATATTAAGAAGTATAAATACCAAAATATCTAACTAAAGTAATTGTCCATATCTGAAGTTTTTATTGCCGTAATCCTTCCGGGTATAGCCTGAGGTTTTCCTTATATAGTTGACCACAGATTTAACAGTTACTCAAATAATGTCGGCGCTTTTGACCCGTCAAAGACGCTGCAGCGCAAAGCCAAAGATGCCGACATTTTTTGAGTGTCTGTTAAATCTGTCTGTTAAATCTTACTATATCTACGTCGGTACTTTTTTTGTTTTTTTTTATACAAGAAAATTTTTTATTTGTTATTGGATTATTTTATTTTGATAAAATTGTCGAATTTATTACAATACCGACCTGTATTGTATAGTTCAGCGAAGAGAAGTTTACCTAAACCCATGGATACCCTAATAGCACACGATGTCCGCTGGACGTCTGTTTTATGCCCATTTAATGTACTGACGTCCATGAACATACTTTGGACGTCTACCGGACGACTATCATCGGATTTATTTTGAAATTGTACGGAAAGGACGTCCTCTGAATGTCCATTTTATGTGCGGAAAGTATGTACATTTTATGTCCCTATAGGGACAGAAGATGGACGTCCATTTTGTGTTCGTTGATTTAAATATTATATTTTTGCAATAATCTCCATATCGCTTTATCTCCAACACGTTTCCGAGATATGTATACATACCAGCGAATACCAGACTGGCACACTGAACGTCCAACATATATACCGCAATAGACGTCCTTATGTTCGGCAAATACACACATTTTAGATCCCTATGGAGACAGCAGCAGGACGTCTATTTAATAGAAAAACAAAAAAAAACTGGTTTTTCAATTTTAAAATGTTTTTGCTTATATTTGACCGTTATTTATGTAAAATTTGTAGTTCATTTTTTATATTAATTTGTAATTTGTAATTAATAATTTAATTTTAACCTTTTTTTGTAAATTATTGATGATATTATTTGATACTAAACATTTATTAAATATTCAAATACTTTCTACATTTTGAAGTAAATAGCTATATTAGTCTAAGATCTACTTTCAACTATACAGTCTTTAAGTAAGTACTAGTAAACGAGGTTAGTGGTCGAGTGAACTACAAATCATGAGATCGGCGGCGGTTCGATCCCTACTCATTCCCATTTTTTTTTTCTGTTAAAATAATTGGGATGTACAAATATTGTTCAAAGTTGTGACATTTGGACGTCCCTCGGCTGCCCGTCGGATGTACTTTGAACCAAAAACGAACGCCCATCGAATGACCTGTATGTCCGTCGAGGACGTCCTTCAGATATTCATAGGACAATGTTGTGCTATTAGGGTAGTACAAAAAAACACCCGACCTGCGCTCCACTTTATATAGGCTACAGACGATTCAACCAACCAATCGACCTCCTCGGTACACTTTAAATATTGCCATGCGAACTCGTAAAAGTGAGCTGGCCTGCTGGAGCCAACATTGTCGGTACGCTTTGAAGACGCTGGAATTCCAGCAGACCAGCTCACTTTTACGAGTTGTCATGGCAATTTTCAAAGTGTACCGAGAAGGTTGGTTGGATCGTCTGTACACCTCTTTATGCCTTCCGCACCGGTCTTATTGTTCGTCCGAAAGCTCGGAAGCAAAAAATTCTGCAATTTGACCGAATGCGTCAGCTCAACTTTTTGTGCCAATTAAGGAAATGTATACGTCTCTTATATATTCCTTTCCAACTATACCAACATTTTACAGGATTATTTATAGGAAAATAGGAACGAAAAGAGATAGATATTATATCTTTCCGCTCCTATAGTAATGGCGCTGCTCTTTATTGTGGCCACCAAGGCCAACTAGGCTATAGCCTGAAGGGGCGCGCACTAGGCATGAGGGCATCGCGAGTTCTTTGCGCATTCTGCTTATTAAAAAAAATTGTTTTCGTTTTTGAGAAAAATAATTTCGGTTGGTTAGTTAAAAAATTTTTTTTAGATTTCTCCGCCCGCTCATCAATTCTGAAACTGGGACAAACATTTTTTTTCATATATCTCCGCCCCCCCGCTCGTCAATTTTGAATCTGAACAAAAAATAATTTCTTCAGATTTAACCTTCCCGCTAATTAATGTTCTTCCATTATGAATTAGAGGGCGCAAATACATGATTAGCCTAGGGGCGCGCCAATCCTTAACCCGGCCCTGTCTCTTTGCAAAACTGTCTATTATTGCATGAAATCTAAGAAGAGCACGAGATACCTGTTTTTTAAATTTATTGATGAGATAGATGAGATTAATGGAAAGGTACTTGCCAGCATATCCAGAAACCCATATAATTGAGGTATCGTGGCAATGTTGTGGAAATATTCTGGTGCGGTAATATCCGTGTCGAGATAATATTAAAAATTTGAGTAGCTCCGAGAACTCCAGCAACAACAGCATGGAACATTTTCGTGCCTACGTCTTCATGTTAGCTTGAGGGATAGTCAATATCAATATTTATGTGGATGAAAACATTTAAACAGTTTTTGTAACTCTTCTTTCTTCCTCAGCCGTTGCTCATCTACTCCTGGACATAGGCCTTTCCTTATTCTTTCCACAAACTTCTGTCTTCGGCTTTTCGATGACAATTTCTACACTATCGGCTAGGAAACTCTCCCTAACAATTGATCCTAAAGTGGAGAGGATACTAAGGCCCAGTTTTTCAATGCGAGGTTAAGCACTCTATCCTAAAGATAAACTAACTAGAAGTTTAGAATGTGAAGATGCTTATTAAAATCTTTAATATTTGAAGCACATTCTACGTTAGTTTGTCTGTAGGATAGAGTGCTTAAACTTGCATTGAAAAATTGGCCCTAAATGTAATAGAGAAAGTCGGTGCTTTGTTTAAATATGATTTTTTTGAAAAGCTAACATCATATTTTCACAATAAAAAACGGCATATTGAAAGAGCTTTACGATATGAACTAATTAATTGTTGCTAAGAGTGTCATCAATTGTAGTTTGTTTCAAGTTATTGTGTTAATAATTTAAATTGTACAATATTATACTCTAAAAATAAAAAGTGCAACGCTGTTTAAACTGAAGAGTCTTTGTTATTAAATACCTACTTTAAGAGCCTATGCACACAAACTCCTTTTTTTATCACAAGTATTGGGTTGCAGTGATATTTATCATGTTAATGTTTTAACAGTTTATACATATAAACCTAAAAGCTATCAAGCTTTTATTAAAACATTTATGGTTTAAATTTTTACTGCACACATCACAAACAAACTTGAAATTTTCACTATTTCTGTATGTTGACGGCACAGTTCCAAATTTTCCTGGGTGAAATTTCTTCATGTTTCTTTAAATTACTACCGGTGCTAAAACATTTAAAACCTTTACAGCATTTATTTTCTTAACTGGAATTGCCTCATGTTGAAATTAATGATGAGTCTCGCGATCTCAATTGAACTATGATCTTTAAATAAAAAGTATTTTACTAATTACCTACTTTATTTTTAGAATAAAAAAGTCTTCATGTAAATACTTACATGCTTTTCTGTACTTTATGGTTTACATGTATAAACAGTTAAAATGATAAATAATCACTGCAACCCAACAAGTTAAAATTGTCTGTTCTAACCTATAAACTATAAATGTGACAACACACAGAATTTCGAATACAACGCTTGCCCCTGACGGGATCAATTGTTAGGGGGTATTACCTAGACGCCTACCCGCTCTCTGTCTTATATTATCTATTCATCGTAATGGGGGTCTGCCTATATACCTATATGCCACCATTGTACAATCTTTGGTGTCCATCGCGCTGTCTTGCTATCCTTGCCATTCACCGCCACTTCAACGCTGCAATCCTCTCAACCACGTCTTTGACTTCAGTTCTTCTCCGAATTTCCATGTTCCTAATTTTGTCATTTAAATTCACACCAAGCATTAATCTCACCATTGCTCTTTCCATCACTCGAAATTTAGTGGCATTTCTTTGGGTAATGGCATTTCTTTGGGTAGTGGCAACTGTTTCCATTCCATACGTAGTGACAGTGACGTTACCTCTCAAATTTATTGGGATGGCACTATTTCGTAATATGTGAGGCAGTTTTCCGAAGGCCGCCCAAGAAAGTTTTATTCGTCTTGTTATTTCCTTTGATTTGTTCTCTTTTCCCAACGTTACAATATGCAATTTGTAGCTCTATGGATCTACAAAAACATGAAACAATAATAATAAAGTATTCTTATTTAGGGCAATTTGAAAATGTGCTTTGAATATGTTAAAGTTCTCACAATAAAGTACCTTTAATCAGAACATTATTCCTTTCATTCCAACGGTTCTTGACATAAAGATAATTGAAGAATTTCCGTCAAAAGAGAAATTTGTAATGACATACCGAAAAAGGATTTAAATTTGATTCATTTCAGTCCAGCTGAGTAAGGAGAGGATTCTCATGCATTCCAGGAGAAATCTCAAATTTATGCATTGAAAGCAATAAGCTCAATATGAACATATATGAATTAAATTTCCACATATTATTCGGTTTTGGAATTTTATTTTATTTTATGATACAAAATTCCTCTTATTAAAGATCACATAGGATCACAATTTTAAAGGTATTTAGAAGAAAAAAACGATGTCAGATATAATTCCTGAAAGAATAGTAATATTCCAAGTAGATACTGGGATACTCAATAAATACATAGGTAACTGTAGAAAAACGTTTTATCAAAATGAAAATTGAAATAATTTAAAATTATATGAAGACAACTTGGGGACGTAATTATCATATCAACATCAATGGTGTCAAAACTGATCTTGAAGGTTATGTGTCATTGTGATTACGTCATTGCAAGCTCATTTCAACAGCCGCAACGCTTTAGTGACTTCTTCTACTTACTCTACTTTGTGACTCGTGATTGGCAATAGATCTTTGGCAATCTTAAAAGACCAATTATGTATCACTGTACTTAAAATGATCGTTGGTTCATCAAATGGTGTCAATTCGTCGGTATGCCATGTTAAGAATTTGAAATTTTTTTCTAATTTTTTACGATCTTCTGCTGCGTTTGGGAGATAAATAAAAAAAACACGTCCTTTATTTTTTCACTTAGTATTCGAATATGATATCGTGCATATTTGTGTGAATACCCATTTTATAGTTGTAACAGATTATTGTTAATTCTATTACCGTTACAATATCAATCGGTAACATTTGTGTTAAGAAAACTTTACTAAAACAAAAATCATTTAGCGCTGACTAAGGAACTTACGGAATATTAATTTTGACCATTGTGCTGCTGCACTATTATTCTGAAACCAATTAGTAGTCGAAACAGAGCCTTTTAAGCTATCCACTCATCACCCTGCTTCATGCTTATTCTGCCTGTGTAATGTTATAAATGTTATAGTAATGGTCGTGTTAAGATACAAAAGATGTAATCAAGCTGAAGGCTGAATCAGTAAAATTGAATATTGCTATAAAAAAGTTTCAATTGCTGTGACAGAGTTTAATATTTTTTGCTGGCATAACAGAAATATTTTTCAATATTACTTTTTCTAAAGTCCGACAATAATTGACTGAGATTCATCCGGTTGACTTTCTTTGTGTAAATGCAGTGTCGGACTGGACAGGGTTACGGAGTCCAGAGACTCCGGGGCCAAACCTCGAAATTTTAAAAACAAACTATTTTTAATTTTACAAATTTAAAATTGTAATCATATTTTTTTATAGAAAAGACTGTCACTCACCGGGAACCCGGATGTTAAAGAATTTACTTGTTCCTGGGCTTCTTGGTTTATCTGTAGACTGTAGTGGTTCAAGCACAATAACCTTGGTTTAACTTTTCATTTAATCAATCTTCGAGAATTTAATTTAATTATTATTTTTAAGATTAAAAGTGTTAACACAGTTTTTACTCAGCATCTGCTGGCTCGGCGATTCCTCAAGACACTCTCTGTCTTCGTGCATGCAGAATGGGGTTTGTGCCAGGTTAAGACGCGGAAATCAATTCGTTAATATAAAATATAAATTGACATTATGTAATTATTCATTTTTTTATACGTTGTCTCAATTTGGATTGCAAATAGGCGTGGTTAAGTACCTCACTATGCTATAAATGTACGTCAAGCCGTAATGTAGGAGGGGCCGACTGTTTATAGTATTTATCAATTGTCTGTCGACATTCAGTAACCGTCGACGAAAGGGTTAATGTCTAATGTACTTTGCTCAATCTTTCTCTGTCGTTATTTATTTACAATTTCTATTGTTCTGTGATAAAACCCCTAATTAACACTACCCAACACAGCTTACATAAAGTAATATCGACGATGCTGTGTAATGTCGGGTCAATTTGATTTTATTTTTAGTCATTTTAAGATGATAAAACGAAATACAGCAAAAACGAATTTTATTATTATTATTATTATTATTTGAGTTATTTACGCCTAGTTTTCAAGTTTCAAGTACCTGTTACCTGTCTTTTACTTCCACGTCCAATGGAAGTATAGTAACGACAAAAAAATTTTTAAAAATTTTTATTGTCCAAATAGGCTTAAAATGTCATGAAACGTCGAGATTTTAAGTTTGAGCGAAAAAAAAATTTCTGTCTGTCTGTCTGTCTGTAACTTTTTTTTGTGCGCACGTTTACTCTGGAACCGTTTAAGATATTGAAATTTGGTACACATATGTACTTTAACGAGATCTAGAACTAGATTATATTTTCATCTTGTTCCGTCGAAGGGTTGGGGGGTAAATTGGGGTAAATTGGGGTAAATTTGGGGTAAATAGATCAATCAAGCAGGTAATAGTCCATAAAATTGGTATTTAGTATATACAAGAGAAGCTAAGGTCTCAAAAAATTTTTGGCATTACCACTCCCACCCCCTTATTAAAGGGGACGAAAAAAAATTGTGATTTAGTGTACCTATGTACAGAAACCAGAAACCTCAAAGTATTTTTTTACTTCATCCACCCCCACTACCACCCCCCCCTATCACCAGCCCCCACCCCACTACCGATGTGGGGTATCGTTTTATGGGTTTTTGGGGTAGAGGATTTCAAATATTATATTATTAATGTTCCATAAACAGTTATTTTCACATACAAAGTTTTTTTCGTTGTGAGTCACTTAGATAGAGAATCTGGATGTGGAAGTAGTGATTCCTTGGGCAGCGGTTTTTTTGTATGTTAAACCACTAGCAATGTATGTAAATTGCTAATGGAATATTTTTTTATTTTTATTTTTCTTTTTATTTACCTATGAAGTGAAAATTTGATCTGAACGCAAAGTTAAATTTTAATGATTTTTGGCAGTGTATTTTTTTTACCAATTTCTAGTTCCTTTGTCCCTTATAAGTGTTTTGTAGTTCCTATTTTTTTTAAGGATACAAGTTTTGTTTAAAGCTTTTATTTGCCTAATTAACGTTTGCAACGTATATTTGGTTTCTGTTTATCTTACCCTTCTTGTTGTTTTATGTAGATATATGATATTTTTTAGTGCCTGATAAAAACATATATTATTTTCATTCAGTTTTCTATTGCATTGTAACTAATTTTAAATAAAAACTCCTAATATACAGATACGTTTTAAGTATCTTTTATCGCGTTTGGCGTAGCTAAAATAGCTTTTCCTGTGTGGCGGGACCAAAAAAAGTTTACCTGGACGCCGCGCACCGGGGCCAAAGCGAGCCAGTCCGACTCTCTGATGGAAAGTATTCTTAGTTTAGAGCCGTAATTTTTTAATTATACTTCAGATACCAAACGTACAGAGTTTATTTAAATGTTTGAATTAAGACATCACAAAATGTGCAGACACGTGATACTTCAATTTAGCCTCTAAATAACATAACGTAGACATACCGCATATAGCAGATCACTCCCCAAATCCAAAGCCAAGGCTACCCGGAAAGGGGTTACACATTTTAAAAAATGCAGACACACCTCCATACTCACCTACATCGCCAGTGCCGGAGCTGGGGCTCACACCCAGTAGTATACTCGTCACATAATATGCTTTAGCCGACCAAGCCATTTACCGTGCCATAAAACCAGAATGTCTAATTAATTTATGAAATAAAAGAATTATATTACTTTCGTACAAATTTTGTTCTGTTCTCTAAAAACACTTTCCATATTAGTTATTACATATCTCTTTGAAATAAAAAATGTGTGTGTATCTGCGTATGTTAACGTTTCTTGTAAACAAGATAAGTTCTGTTGGACTTAAAATGTTTGTTTATGATTTGGTACGTGTGTAAAGTAGCATTTTTAGAACACTCCCTTTTCAAATTGGGCCATATTCGTTATACGGGATGATCGTGAGAGGTGTGTGAAATATCAAATTTTATTATTATTTATGAGCAAAAATATTATTAATTGTTATAAATAGAACAAAATAAATAACGAAATAACGAACACAATGTGGCAACGCATTGAACTTGTCATCTAGGTGTCGTGGCGACCAGACGTGTCTTATAGTACTCTGTCACCAATGGATTCCCATAAAAGTTTATAAAAGTTAAATAGTGACAACGTGTAGAAGATATATTTAAAGTATAAGTGGATATGTCTGTAAAATAATATATATCTCGGAACATTTTCAGTAATTAAAAAATATTAGTTAGTGTATAATTAGGTATACAAACCAAAACTTTACACAGTGCTTCCCCTTTAATGCAGTAAATCATAGTATATATAGTGCAGTGAAATCGTGCCAGGCGGCAAAGAGGAGAAATAAATCAGTAATAACCGAAGAGAGGACTGTCTATATGGAGCACTAAGCCATAAGTTAGAAGGAGAAAACATAACAACCCCGGCACACACTCTATGAAAAATGGAAATGCGCTAAGAAACCTAGCACACATATTTGACTTAACAATAAGAAATACATGGAGCAAAAGTCAAACCTGCATTGACACCTCAAGTAATGGAAGCTCAATCTTATAAATAGACCATATCCTGGTAAGCAGAGAGACAAGGGAAAGGATCAAGAAAGTTAAAGCAAAAAGGATAGCAGAAATCCCACTGAAGAAAGCGCTAACACTAAACAGAAGCAAACTGAAAATAGGGATACCATGTTACACATGGAAAACAACAATCGAGAGGATTATATCAAAACCCAACACATATTCCACACGAAGATTCAGAACAGGTAGATGCCCAGAACCAAAAACACAAAAAAGGGAGCTTAAACGCTCCCTCACGATACAATGCTGTAACTCATCTCACAAATACCTACACCTCCCATCCCATATTCCGTTACCATGCGCCATGTGGCTCTCGCTGCTGGCACAAGCATGATCTTAGTTCAACCCAGCGTGGACGTAGTAGGCCCAGCTGTATAACCCTGGAAGTGGCAGCAATGCCTACCGCATGCTGGTAAATCACTCAATCAATCAATCTATCAATAAAATAAATTATTAATCACACAAAAATACGATATAAAAGTGTGGTACTCAGGTTTGAACAAAATTTACGTACGTGTGGTGATATATCAATAGGGAAGATGCATGAAATTTTAAAATGCTTGAAAAAGTGATTTCCTCTTAATTTCCATTACGCAGAAAATGATTATAATAAAAGAAATTCAAAATAAAATTTATTTTCCGTAAAATTAATATTTAGATTATGCTGTAATTTGTAAACAAAACCACGTGACTGCAAACGGTTTTTTATTGGCGTGAAGTCAATGACGACATCCGTTAGTCGGATAATTTGTCCAAAGTAGACGCAGTGTCCTAACCTCTCGCTGACGTCTGTCTACGAACTAATTTTGGAGAATCTTGAATGTAAAATTACCATATTTGTTTTACATTTAGGCACAATGCAATATTTGTAATTCATGAGTCATAATAATGTTGTTCACTAGCTCATTAACCAAATAATAACACCACAAACAAAAACTTGGTAAACTGACTGTAAACAATAAACAGTAAACTGACATTTGACAAACCCAACGAAATTGCTTTAGATATACAAAACTACAGAAGCATGCTTCTACCGAAAAAGAAACTTCCGTTCATTATTCCGTCCTTGTCTGGCAAGATCTGATTGGTTGAAGAAAACGTCCGACTAGCTTAACCGTCTGTACACAGACCAAGAAAAAGGATGGAATCTAGTGCACGCAAGTTTCTCTCTCTGTGTCACTTTCTTTAGTCGAGTGCACCTTCCAGTTTGTTACCGCACTTTTCTAAATTCACCGGTGGACGCACCGGGTGGACAGAATACGAAGCTGATTGGCTATGCTTTTCAAAATAGCCAATCAAATAATGTTATTGCTTACCGGTACGATCCACTGGTGAATTTAGAAATCTGCCCTTATTAATTTCAATGGACAAATCATAACGGGAAACGTCACAGTGAATGGCGCCAAATAACTGCCGTTTTGAAATATCCAAATTCCTCACCGATGAAATTATTTATTTTCTCACTGTATTAACATACAAAAAATCGTAAATTTTACATTTTTATAACTTTTTTTTGCTGCTATATCGATTTTCATTATAAAAAAAAAATCATGCAACTTCTTTAATTCCACGTCCAGTGGAAGTATAGTAACGACAAAAAATTTTTTAAACATTTTTATTGTCCAAATAGGTTTAAAATGTCATGAAACGTCGAGATTTTAAGTTTGAGCGAAAAAAAATTTCTGTCTGTCTGTCGGTCTGTCTGTAACTTTTTTTTGTGCGCACGTTTACTCTGGAACCGTTTAAGATATTGACTTGAAATTTGGTACACATATGTACTTTAACGAGATCTAGAACTAGATTATATTTTCATCTTGTTCCGTCGAAGGCTTGGGGGGTAAATTGGGGTAAATTTGGGGTAAATGGGTAAATCAAGCAGGTAAGAGTCCATGAAATTGGTATTTAGTATATACAAGAGAAGCCAAGGTCTCAAAAAAATTTTTGGCATTAGCCACCCCCATTACCACCCCCACCTCCTTATTAAAGGGGATGAAATGTGGGGTATCGTTTTATGCGTTTTTGGGGTAGAGGATTTCAAATATTATATTATTAAAGTTCCATAAACAATTATTTTCACATACAAAGTTTTGTCGTTGTGAGTGACTTGGATAGAGAATCTGGATGTGGAAGTAGTGATTCCTCGGGTTTTTACTTTAAAAGAAGATATTGTTATTTAGACTAATAAAAGTTGCGGTTGGGCGTTACCAACTTCGAGTATCTATCAAACACGATGACTTCTGTTAGATTTAAATTTTTTATTTCAAATTTGGAGAGTAAATAAATAGCATGATAGAATACTCCTTATTAAAACTGGGCCATATGCGTCATACAGGATGATGGCGAGAGGCGTGTAAACTGTCTGATTAAATACACAAAAATACGAAAAATATGTACATATCAAAACCTCTCAGGATTGTCGAATATTACGTAGGTGAAATACCAGTTTATTAAGGTATTTTTTAACAAATACCACTCATGGACAAACAAAAACTATACGGGAAAATTATCGAAATCCCTCTTCCAATAATTTTCTCCAATATCTCCAAAATAGCTTTCACCTTTGATCTATGCTGAATTGTTGAATATATGCCTTAGCTTGTAAGAAATTTCTTGTCAGTATTCTTCCACGATATAAGATTAATTCCTTTATAGGTGGCAATTATCTTATTGTTTCAAATAAGCGGTCTTGGTAGTATTGAAAATAGGAACAGGGGAAATTATTTCTGCTTATTTTGAGTGGTTAGATAATTATTACATTAGGCTCCAGCAGTGAAGGAATACATGCATACTCACACACACATATAGACTGTTGAATACATTAACTCTCCTTTGCATGATCCAGTCGGGTTAAAAGATTTTAGGTTAGTACATTGCCTCACATGAAAATTAACATTAACGTGTTAGTTTTGAAATTAATACTAAATAATTAATATTCACTCTTTTTATCTAGTAGTGCATTTAAATACCTATATTGAAATATCTAACACCCTAAAGATAAAGAAATAGGAGAGACAAATTATGCTTGCATGAAATACTCATCATATAATACTTAAAAATCGCAACATAAAAAAAATTAAGATTGGTATATTGACGTGAAGGCTTCGCTTCCCAAATTACTATGGTCTATCTTTTTCTTATGTTACGCTACTGAATAAGCCATCATATTAATAAGTTTTCAAAAGTTGTAAACGTGTTGATCATACGCTTTTACAGTAGGTGAGAGTAATCGAATTACGTATATTTACCAGTATTTTAAGGTGTGATTGTCGGCGAGTTAGTTCCGCTCATGGTTCCATCGTAAAGAGGTAATGGCCGAGCCATTATTTTGTGTGATAAAATACGAAGATGAAGCGATGATCAGTGGTGTGGTAAAATGAGTATTGTTGCTGACGGAGATATCATAAACTATAATAATTTAATTATGGATTAGTATGGGACATTATTTCAATAATTTCTTTCTTTTTTTTTTGAGAAAATTTTCAAGAAGAAACGACAGATGTTTTTCTTTATTGCAAATATATTGCAAAGCACTGAATTAAAAAATATATGTTTTATAAAATTAAGTACCTTTAATTCCTTTTTTTTTTGTAAGGCGGATGTTATGGGAATTAAAGAGTTTCAAAGTTGCACTGAAATTTTACATTTTTCTATGCTTAAAAAGATCGATTATATGTATTTAACCAATTATCTAACGTAACAGTACCTATAGTGGGGCAGCTTAATGTCGAATTTCGCGTTAATGTGGACACACCGGACAAAACCAGCAAATTTTTTTCAGGTACAGTTAGGTACGTAGCTTTCAATTTTTGATAGGAACCAACTCGTCCATCGGCCATCTAGGATTTTATAGCGGCCATTTTGAAATATAGGTATGTTATCAATATCTCGGCTTCTAAATCACTTAGGACCACAAACTTGGTGTCTAAGTATACATATTTGGGGTCAGGGAATACAACTACACAATTTTTAAATGTACCACAGTATATATTTATTTACTAATATATGTACCAACCACAAACTATTCACCGATTAACTATTTTGTCCAGTGTGTCCACATTTTCTAGTATGTTGTTTTTATTTTGTTTCAGATTAAATTGTAATACAAGATGGATTGGAATAAGTGCATATCTGTCAGAAAACAACTTCAAAAAATCTAAAATGTCCACTCACTGCACATTGTATCGAAGACAAGACAAGACCGGTCTTTCTTGAAAAATATCAATGAGTTTAGAAGCTTGAAGTCATTATCAGTGAAACTAAATTTTGGAAGCGACATGAGTGCGGATGAACTGGTCCAAAACCATGGTGCATGGCACAAATCTTGTTACGTCAAGTTCAGCAGTTTGAAGTCGGATAGAGCTAAAAGGCGGGGAAATACTTCAGGAGGCAGCACAACTGTGTAGAAACGATCCCGGCGTGTAGCAAATGACAAAATGGCGTGAATTTCGAACATTGACAGCTGATACGAGCATACGAAAAATGGTAACAGAACTGCAAGAAATCCAGTTGTTGGCAGCATTAGAAGGTGGTGATCTCATTGCCTTTGACGCCAAATATTATGCAGCACTGAAATCGTTACCGGTCTCACCTAAGGAAAGGATTTGGTGGGAGCATCTGCAGAGGAATATCAGATGATAAAGGCTACAGTAATTGTGGAGCTTTATACTTATATAGAGAACTGTGTGGAAGATGGGACCTTCTACTTTAAATTTTCAAAGTTGTATGAACTGTATGAGAACCGATTAAAAATCTTTAGCATTGAGAAGGAGATTAACCAGATTAGAGGAGAAAGTGCTAGCTTACTTTCCATAAGCGCAAGGACAAAGTGATGAAAATTATAAAGTTTTGGTGTTTGAAGAAGGCATGGAGAAGGCATGCGGAAAATGCTGCAGCTGGCCATGTCATGTGATTACGAACATGTCTAGTTTCCTCAGGTGAGACTGGTAGCGATTTCTCAGTGCTATATAACATTGCATATGCTATTTGGCGTCTATAATTTATTATATTGTCAAATATTTAATATCTGGATCAGTAATTTGCAAGTTTTCGGATATTTTATTTAAGCAAAATAGATAAATTTAGAAGTTCTATCGGAATTAATGGAAAAGTTTTTTCTTGCCTCCTTAACTATAAATCCATGCCAAAATTGGGTTCCATTTAAAATATATGTCCTCTGCTGGCGCTACCAAATTATAACATAAGTGTTCTGTTTAGATATTTGGTTGAAATATCTATAATAAATTAATTAAATTCGTTTTTGCTTGAATATATATTCGTATTTTCAATTATATAAAATATATATTAACATTTATTAAAAAGATGTATTGTCATTTTTTATATAAAATATTATCTTGTTTCTATGTTTTGTTTTTCTAAAACCTTGGTTACTTGATGTGGTGAGATAACTTGGTAAACTCATTCCGGGCAAACTCATGTGGAAATAAGTGAGTTGCTACACCAAGGGCTTCCGAAATGATCTGGTTAGTGATGATTATAGGGGAGACCTCTAGGCATAAAAATTAAGCGGGGCTTCTGAAAACGTCGCCGCGTGGCACTGGGAGAGCAAAGTCGCAAGCGATGGCTTTGGAATACCTGAAGATCTCCCATCGTATACAGCCTTACCCCATAAGGCCCTGTGGAGGCGCACCTCTTTCTCCACCTACTCATGGAACATGTTACCAGGGGAATAGAGGAAGGAGCCTCCTCAATTCATGAAAATTAATGAGGACTCTTCCTTGGAGCGAAACTATGCTTTAGGTTTGCCTTTCTTACAGATCAATTTGCGTCACAGAGTCGCGGCAAAAAGTTTGATTGATCATCAGCTATCTGCGATGCAAACAGATATCACCTTCATCCTGAAACCCTGGGCTCATCGAGAACTCATCAATGGACTGGACTAAAAAAATGGGAATGTTTTCTACTGCACTACAGTGGACAGACAAGTATGAAAGTAAAAATCTACAAACATGTCTAATGCTTAAGTTTTGTTCTAGGGAACTGGTTGCAGTTAAGGTAAGTACGACCCAGGAAGGGTGTTTAGGTGACCTAACTATTTCATTGGCATACCTACCATATACACTCCTGTGTAATGGAATCCCGTACACTTAAAAAATAAAGTAATTCAGTTTTTACTAATATTGAGTGGTGTGAATCAGTCTTTTTGGAATTTAGATTTTTTATTATCATATAGGTTATAAAAAACTGACATTGACTGTGAAACGTGATAAGTAAGGTATTTGGATAATGTTAATCCAGAAGAAAAACATACGTATTTTTGTTTTTTTTTTACTTCTTTACGCCATTCGATGGGAACGATGTCGAATTATACAAATGTAAAAATTGACGTTGAAAAATTTACACATACGACTACACATAACTGCGATTGTATTTATTGTGTAAATAATGTAACACAATATTCTGTCAAGGCTCCGTTTCCTTCCAAAACGTGATTAAATCTTGTTGGCATAGAAGTAATTAGTCTACGACAATAGTTTTCTTTTTCTTTTAGCTCCTCCTAGCAATTTTCAATGACCGACAAAAATTCTTCTTCATTTCTTGGTCTGAAGTTTCGTTCATAAATTATTTTTACTAGCAAACCCCAGACGTTCTCAATTGGGTTTATATCGGGACTGTGCGAAGACCACGGTGATAATTCAATATTATTGTTCTCAAACCATTGAGTAATTATCCTGGCAGTATGAATATAGCAGTTGTTTTGTTGATAAATGAAGGTGTTGTTTGGATATAATTGCTCCACCAAAGGAAGCGTAACGTTTTCTAAAATATTCATATAAACATGTCCATTAAATCTACCATTACGCATAATACGCCACGCTACACCAGGGCCATGCATACTTATCCATGCCCAAACATTAACTAAAAATCGCCCGGACCTGTTCCGCAGAGACACGTAGCGTTCATGGTATTTGCAGGACGGTACACCCGAATATGTCCGTCATTACATACAAGACTGAAAAACTTTTTTATCGGTAAACACAACATTGTTCCAAAACTCCAACGGGCGATAGACATAATTTAAACAAAACAGAATGCGGGCTTGCTTTTGTCCTTCTGTTAATATGGTCTTCTTGGCAGTTGTACAGTTTTTTAATTCCGATTTCCCTATCCTTCGGCTAGCTGTTGACCTCGATGCTGGAAAATTTGTCATGAACAAATCGTCTCCTGCTATTTTTCCTTAAATAGCCAAGGAGCGCTTCATCTTGAACGAGATTTGAACTTCTTGATCGGCCTGAACCGTTTTTCTCTTTACGATACCTTCCTCCTCCCACCTTTTTTTTTTTCACACTCATAACATTACTTTTATTCAATTGATAAGGTTAGCAACTGCTCTGATAGACCATCCCTCTTCAATTTTAGAGAGAATTAAAATTTTTTCATGTTCAGGTAATTTTGGCATTGCGAAAATATGACACTGACACTGACAAATAAATAAAGAATGATTTAACATAACGAAAAATAGGTGTACGGGATTTCATCGCACAGAAGTGTACCTCACATACTCTACCCTCAGCGGAAGAAGTCAGAAAATTAGTACAATTTTCAAAGAGAAAAACAACTGCCGCTGATTCTCGGATCTAAGCCAATACTAACCACATGGTGTATGGGAGCTCTGATATCAACCTAGTACCCTGCGCCCTACTGAATTTTTACACGCTTCATGTCTCATAGGCGTAGAGTAAGATGGAGAAAACTAGCAGATCTGATCTGCTAGTGCGCTTTGTGATATTTCAGTCATGCCAAATTTTGTCAAATATTTTGGACTGAAACAATAAGGTTTTCAATATTTCAATTCAAAATGAAAATGCTCGCATAAAATGAACTATTATTTAAATGCGACAAATACATGCAGTGACGCTACGAACTGTAAAATACGAGTTCTTGCATCATAGATTACCAAATTTTAATTTTTTTTTCCTAAGAATAATAGAGAAATTGAATTGACACGGGATTATTCTCGTTGTCGTCCGGTGAATAACTAAAGCCTGTAATTTTGTCGTAAAAAATCTGGTACGATTATAGACATGATATCCTGAATATGAATAGTGTGATCTTTAAACAAGCTCCTCTATATATTTAAATAAACATATTTGCATAGAACATCAATATTTCAATTGGAACATGTTGTAATATTAAAGTAAATATGGCAAAATAAAATTTAACTTATTTAGATATAGTATGTTCCTTTCTTTTTTTAATAACATTGATATTATTACAACCCCATCAGGGCGACCCTGGCGGGGCCTGTCGGTTGTATTGTATATACAGTGTTGACAGTCCATACAACAAGGACTTATGCGACGACATGTGTAGTTTTATGCAAATATGACAGCTCAGCTGAAACAACAAACTTTATAGTTCCTGTACATTAGCACTTGCGTATGGAGTAATTGATAAAACAAGAATACTTAGTTTAAATTCTCCTTTGTTTCCTGTTGCGGCACATGCCGCAAGTTTCTCTAATTGTACAAAAATTCGATAAAAGAAAAGGTTCATCATCGGTTTTATGGGACTTCATGTGAACAATTTTATGATACGGGCATTAAAGTAACGCAACCAAGTCATTTTATTATCTTCTTCAGATTTGTATTGCTCTTGCCTTTTTATGACGTAATCTAGAAGAAAGAAAGAAGATACGTTGCGCTTCATATCCAGCCACTAAGCATCAGTTACTTGCGACTGAGTTTAAATAACGCTCATCATTTACATAGCAGATATTTGCTAGCATAATTGCTGATATATGAAGATCTCCACTCAGGCCGCAATTTTTCTACAATTAAAGATGAAATTTCACCAATAATTAAAAATTAGTTCATAGTCTAGGGAAAAGGGACGACTTTCCTATGATAAATTCACATAAAAAAAGCCGCTGCCCAAGGAATCACTACTTCCACATCCGGATTTTCTATCCAAGTCACACAACGAAAAAATTTTGTATCTGGAAATAATTGTTTATGGAACTTTAATAATATAATATTTGAAATCCTCTACCCCAAAAACCCATAAAACGATACCCTACATCGGTAGTGGGGTGGGGGTGGTGACAGGGGGCGGGAGTGGGGGGTGGATAAAGTAAAAAAATATTTTGAGGTTTCTGGTTCTTGTACACACACTAAATCACATTTTTTTCATCCCCTTTAATAATGGGGTGGGGGGTGGTAATGGGGTTGGCTAATGCCAAAATTTTTTTGAGACCTTAGCTTCTCTTGTCTTTACTAAATATCAATTTTATGAACTCTTACCTGCTTGATTTACCTATTTACTCCAAATTTACTCCAATTTACCCCCCAACCCTTCGACGGAACAAGATGAAAATATAATCTAGTACTAGATCTAGTTAAAGTACATATGTGTACCGAATTTCAAGTCAATATCTTAAACGGTTCCAGAGTAAACGTGCGCACAAAAAAAGTTACAGATCGACAGACCGACAGACAGAAATTTTTTTTTTCGCTCAAACTTGAAATCTCGACGTTTCATGACATTCTAAGCCTATTTGAACAATAAAAATTTTAAAAATTTTTTTGTCGTTGCTATACTTCCACTGGATGTGGAAGTAAAAATGTTGAAAAAGTTTATTTGTAGAAATTTCTGTAATTTCATTTGAGAGTTAATTTCATTCTGGGGGATCTCAGGCAATCTTACTGGATGACATTGAAGGGAATCAGATCAAGTGAAAAAAACCGGTAAAGGTATTTACCCAAAACTGCTGTCTCTGTTTATCATACGGTTTTATTTATTTTTCTTATTAGCAACTTCTTGCCGGTTTTAAAATTCATAAACTAATGTATATTTTTCATATTTTTCTGCCTAGACAATTGTATTAACTGCAAGCGAAATATTTTTTCCACCCGCTACACTTTTTTTTAAATTTTTTAGGGTTACCACTCTATATATAATCTTCTTTGACAGTTGTGCTAATTGCATGTGAAATATTATTCCTCACATTCTTTCATACATCTTTTTAGGGTGGTGACCACCCTGTATAATCTTTTTATATCTTTCTTTGACAGTTGTGTTAACTACGTGCGAAATATTGTTCCTTCCATTTTTTCACAAAAAAATTGAACAGTTATTTTATATCTTTATTTGACAGCTGCGTTAATTACATGCCAAATATTATCGTTATCCGTCACATTTTTTTAAAAATTTGTTAAGGTGACCACCTTGTATATTTTTTTTCATATCTTTTTCTTTGACAGTTGTATTAACTGCATTTGAACTATTATCGTCTTCCATCACATTTTTAAAATTTATTTTGGGTGACCACCCTGTATGTTCTTTTCATATTTTTCTTTCTTGACGGTTGTGTTGTGTCATATTCTACTGTGTTGCGTCACTTTTTTACTTAATTATATTTTTATAGGGCACACCCTGTATATTTAAAAAAAAAATTAAAAATGGGCAGCTGCTTGAAGCGTCTGGAACCTTCTCACCAAATGTTTCCAGAAATCCAATACCGCTGAGCTATGCGATGCAGGCCTCCGTTTGACGGGAGCTAGACCTTAACTATCCTCCCATTTGCGGGACTAGAACATGTCCCCTTTGATAAAAAATGAACGGAAAAGAGTGGGGTGTAATATGTCATTGAAGACAGAATAATATCTATTTTTAAACGGTATAATAAAATACTGATATTATGTTCAAGAATAAGATAGTCTATGTGCAAAATGGCAATAAACGCCATTCGATCCGTATATAAACCACTTCAGTTCACGTATGGTACCAATATTTTCTTTGTGCTATGTCCACATGCGGGGATAGACATGGACAATACACACACATACTCATCGTTTTCTTTATAGCCCCGCGTTAGACGCCAAATAATATGATTCCTTATCTTTTCTGAAAATGTTTTCTGCCAGTTTAATTTAGTTTAATTTTTATATCAAATATTATTCTGATTTTATAAGTTTCTTGTTTGAATTCTCAATAGACAGTGCTGCTCTTTATCTCAGGGTTCTTGGTGGATTGCTAGCTCAATATATTAATTTATTTTATTAAAAATTTAAGTTAACTTAAAAAAAAAAGATTCTTTATATTACTTAAATTTAAATTTACTTTGTGTTAATGATTTTTATAGATTAACAACTATTCACTGTTCATTGATTATTTGTATTATAGTACTGCATGTTTGGTTGCCTAAATCAAATTTTTCTTTTACTGCCAAAAAATAAAATTTATTTGGTTTTAGAACACAAATTATTATTTAATTTTCTTTTAAATTAAATATCATTAATTTTTTATTTATACAAATCTTTTAAAACTGTCCCTAGATCACTATTGTAGCTAACTTATATATAAATAATAAATTTTGTCAAATTTTGACTTTAAAAATTGTCAAATTTAAAATAGTTCCAAGTAAAAGTTTATTTTATCTGTTTAAATTATAGTCCAATGTTTCTTTTCTTCCTTTATTTTATAACTATTTAGGTTTTGATTTAATATTATTTTACTCCTACCTGTTCTCATCTATTTTATGTATTTATTAGCTTGTTTTTTCTATAATATTTCTTCTTTTCTTCTATGTTTTATAACAATTATTTTATTTGGTATATATTCTTCTTTAACAAATTATTCTGTCATATTTTTATATCTTTCCCTTTATTGATTTAAAAAAATCTATCTTCTTTTCTTTTTTCACCGCCTTCCTTTCTTAATTTTCTTTTATCATGTACACTAATCGATGCACTATGTCTCAACATTTTGACTTAGTTTCACTTGTTCTTTTTTTAACAATAGGAATTTAAAATACGAAACTAGCCAAAATAAAATTTGAATAATATTTTATTTTCTTTTTCTTTTAGCAGTGTTTTACCCCTGAACTTCAGTTTTTAAATTTTATTGGTGTGAATTATTACTTTTGTATTTTGTGCTAGGTATCAGTTTTATATTTCAGACTAACTACAGTAACCTCCCCATTTTTAACGGTGGGGAGGTTAAATTACTGAATTTGCGAATATAGATATTAATAAATTATTAAATTAATATACTTTTTAAATAACCAACTAGACATTGATAAAAAAGTAACAATGGTCTTAACCCTTTGTCTGTATTAAAATGGTAGTCATTAAATAAACGCACAAATGCATAAAGTTGTTTGTTGTGGGTTTGATTCTGAATTACCACTAGAGCTATAAAGTTTCTTACTAGTCTATATATTCATTATTTTTATAGCATCATTTAATCTCAGCCGCAGACCAAACCACAGTCTCGACTCTTAATAAATAACTGCTGGTTTTACCATTTAGTCCATTGCAAGCTCACTTTATTCTTACGAGGTAAATGGTTTGTTTGTACAAAGTAATTTATGTTTGCATAATTCCCATTTTGTTAGTCTAAATTTGGTAAGAAGTATTTGTAGAACAAGTCATAAGATTGAAACAGAAAGTTATTTTCTTTGTGGCAAATGTGTCTGGATGAATCACGTTTTATGGGAACTTATTTTTCAACCTTTGTTAATTAAGATACTTTGTGTGAATGGTAAGTCTTATACTTTATATGTTCAAATTAATTTTTAGATAATAGTGCAGATGTTTCCATAGAATAGCGATTTCGCTAATATTATGGACTCTACTTATAGGCCATCAGATTAGATGAATTTCACCCAAAAAACGTACTAATTACAAGTTGAAGCATTCAATAATCGGTAATGTTAGTAATCTATAATACAGATAACGGCAGTCAAGTATGTAAACGTACAAATTTATGGGTAACTAGAATGAAATATGAAATCCACGGGTGCGAGGCAGATTGAATGCGCAACGATACAAAGGAATTTAAATGGGGGAAGGGGGCTCGATTTGCTGTCGGTTGCCCATTTATTTTGGATGTAAACCAGGCTCGATATTCGTACTTGCCTGCCGTTATCTGTATAAAATTGCTAACATGAGATTCTGTCTATTGGCAAAACATCTTCATGACTCTTTGTTCTACTTCTCGATCAACTAGAAACCCGAAATTCGCTACAGATACTCTTTGGCTTTGAAGGGACAGCTCGAAAAGCCAAGATTAGGGTATATAAAACGCACTGCCGTACGTTAGCACTGTACGGCAGTGCTAACGTACGGAGGAGAATCTCGGTAAAATTTAATTAAATTCAATTAAAATATACAGCAGCTTGACAGCTTCCAAAGGAAAATCCTGCGGGGAACTTGTGGACCCGTGAAGATAGAGAGGAGTGGAGATCTCGCATGAATCACTCCACCAACTCTACCAAACCTATAATGAAACTAAATGATCAACCCACATACGACTCATACAATTGGCAGGACATGTCCAAAGAATGGATAACGAATGGAAACCAAAAAAAGCTTTGCGAATACATGTTGTAGAACTCTCCAAAATCGTCCTAAGTTGAAGACAGAATCAAAATTCGACTTAGGCAAAAATTTCATTTGAAGACATTTTTGGGAGTCTGCAGAGGCGCAGATCAGTCCATAAGGACCGTTTTGGGTTCTATAAAGCGTTGGAAATTACCAGGTGAAAATTCGAAGAAACACCGAATTTTCACTTAGGAAAAATGTTTTTGGTTCAGAATATGAGAGCAGAAGTATATAATGACAAAGATTTATGAATAATATACTTTTTCAAAGGTACCACAAATTAGACTTTGAAAAATAATATTTTTGGAAGGGCGTCAAAATTTGGCTCAGGAATCGATTTATCGAAAGTACGCCAAAATTTCACTTGCAGACTAATTTTTCAAAACTGCGTGGAAATTTGGCTTGAAGATCGATTTTTCAAAAGTACGCCAAAATTTCACCCGCGGATTAGCTTTTCAAAAGTACCTTGCAATTTGGCTTGAAAATCGATTTTTCAAAAGTACGCCAAAATTTCACCCGCAGATTAGTTTTTCTAAAGTACCTTGAAATTTGGCTTGAAAATCGATTTTTCAAAAGTACGCCAAAATTTCACCCGCAGATTAGTTTTTCAAAAGTACCTTGAAATTTGGCTTGAGAGTTGATTTTTCAAAAGTACGCCGAAATTGGTCTTAAAATAGAATTTTCAAAAGTACCACAAAGTCAGTTTAAAAAGTACCACGAAAATATACTTTAAATTATTTTTTATTTATTTTTTTTATTCCTCAACCAAAGACGGTACGGTCATTGAAAGCCCAATTCTAAAGTATGAGCATAAAATTTTAACGATGCACTGCATCCAAAAGGCAAAATAGAAGATTTTGACAAAGCCGGCGTAGTACCGATAAGCAAAAATAGATAAAAATCAATGCACATGTACAAGGCCGGTTTCTCACATAGAAAGAGTTTGGATTGACTCAGCGGCTCGCAATTTGGTCGAGCGCGTTGAGTGGTCCAGACAAAGCAATGATAGAAAAGCCAATAACAGGGCTTTTCAAATGACAAAGTTATAGAGGAAAACGCCTTGTGCATAAAAATCCAAAAATTCAATTTTGCCTAAAAGCCGCTCGAAAATCGATAATATTGAACGACTGTGATAAGGGCTAGTAAGTCGTGGACTGATCGAACGCCACTCAACTTATGCAGTAATAAGTCCTCTGAATGTGTTCGAGTACGTGGCTCTTCACGATACAAGAACTTTAAAGCTAAGTAGTCTCTAGCGAACCTAAATTCAGTAAGTAAAACTTTTTAAAGTTATTTTAGTCAGTCACAATTATTTTTTTACCCAGAGTCTGAGACAACTCTAAAAATGCTCGCATTTTGATTCTGAGAAGGTATGTATGAATCTTTTCTACCTAATCGATCGTTAGCATGAGCGCTCTCGCTTGTATGGCCTGAAAGTCATTACCTTGATTGGGGAAGGCACGATTCTTATCTTGAGAATTTTGTAAAACCAATTTTGTTAAATAAACGGATTCTTTGAACTAATGTTTCTTAATTGATCTTGAGGCCTGTTGACGGTCCATAATCCCTGGAACTTTCGTATAGAACGCCGGATGTGTCGAGTTAATTCACATTAACGTTCGACCTTCTGGTTGCTTTACGGAGGTTTGAAAGGGATTTTTTTATGCGTTTTTTGAGAAATAGATTCCGTCATTAACGGACCAAAACGTGGTTTCCACGTACAAAATTAATCCCTCCGCAGAGAAATTCTTCGGTTGGGATTTTTTTATGCAAAATTTCAGGAAATTAAGAGGTGCCTAAACCCCCAACGGGGGAATTCAGGTCCAGAGAGAGCGTCATTTCCGATCTGTGGTAGTGCAGCCTTGGTCCATTACTCGGCTATCGAAGTGCATCTTATCTCGAACCCGCCTGGGAGGTAGAAGAACGGGGTAATACGCGACTGGCGCCCCCTGAGAAATAAATTGGTGTCGCGTCATTTTGACACCCGGTAGTGCGTTCTTCTACATACAGTCAGTAGGAAATAGGCTGGTAGAACAATCAAAGTTATGGTGGGAAGATAGAGTAAGAAATAATGCCGAGAATTTGTTAAATGCAGGAAACTGGAAGGTAGCGTCAATAAATTGGGGAAGACAGAAAATTGGGGAGACCAAGGCCCGATATGGGCTGTAGTGCCATCGTAGTAGTAGTACATTCTTTGGCAGAAACTTATTTTTGTTGGAGGTGAGTCCATATCATAGCAACGGCCCCGAAAAGTAAAAAAATATTAACAAAATTAATTGGGGCTGAACCATAGAGGCTGAAGTAGGAAAGCATTTTTTATCGGCGTAACCTATGATTTTTTTCTTTAAATTCTAAATTAACTTTTAAAATCAAACCCGAAGAAAATCAATAGGAAAATTCCTCAACTTTTGAAATAAAACTCCAAAGTGTCGTCTTGAATGAGACACTGAAGTTAGTAATTCGTTTCACCAAAAATATTATTATGGGACTGTTGACAGGAGAAACCAGGCTACAAGAGGCGAAGAGGACGTCCTAATGTCACCAAAAAGGTGATGAGAAAGAGCTTTAATGATGCTATACGCCTAACAGGCGTGACAGACAGCGTGATGCCGCCAGACGTACTATGTGGCAAACGTGTCAACAAGAATAATTTAGAGTTTTCAAGGTACATTTTCAATTGAAGACAAATCACAAATTTACACGTAGATTTAAGTTTCATTAGAAAATATCTGTTGTTAAAACTCTGCGAGCCACTCAAACTGCTCGTGACAATCCAAATGTTGAGGAAACAAAAATAAAGTAAAATCATGTGTATCTTAATATTGTCTAAATGTTAGCTGTGGGATTCTCTTAAATTTTCTATTTTTCTTTCTGGGATTCTGTGTTACATATATTTTCTTCTAAAACAAATGCCCATAAAATCTACAAAATGATACAACTATCCAGTATTTTACTGGGAAATAACCTCTACGCTTGTGACTTTTATTTAAAAGGAACAGTTAGAAGACATTTTTGACAAATGATGTGTACAAAATTAAAAATGTAAAAAGGATGTATTTTTCCACAAAACGCTAAAGTTTCGGTTGCTATAAATCTCGGCATGTGTCAAAAGTGATCGAGAGCCTCGTTCCAGTCATTCCACCTATCTTGCACTGACGGGAGCCAACAGTTCGAAACTGCAGTCTGCAAGTGGTGTGGAGTGGCTGGAACAGGAGCTGCTTTGAGTAGAAACAAGTATTTGGGCTGGTGTTTGTTGCAATCGAAACTTTAGCGTTTTATGGAAATACATAGTTATTGCACTTAACGCGGCCATGCTAGCAATTCGTAATACAGCGCTTGGTGGGGTATTAGTCCAGAGTATAGCTGTTGGTTGCAGTTTGGTTTTTATTCCTCATATATTTAGCGAAATGTACAGAGGAGCTCGACAAAATATTACACTAGTAAATATTCTGCCTTCTAAAAGCATACCTACCCCCATATGTACAGTCAGTATTTCCACTCTTGTTATTCTCTATCACACTGTTCATTTTCTACGTCTATCAATAAAACACCCTGTACATGACTGCTTTAACATTACAACATTGTCAGTCACAAATGTACCAGTTATCGGCATGCATGTCAATAATTGGAACATCCATCATTTACGTGACCCAGCCTTTTGACACCTTCTGAAAATGAAATTAGCCAAATTTGTCGGAAAAAAACTTGGGAGCTGTTTTAATTGTCTATAATGTAGACCTGTAAAAGCTAAGAAATACATAAAACGTACTGAAACAATAGCAACAAGAAAACCGCTGCCTAAGGAATCACTACTTCCACATTATTTCCTATTCAAGTCTTTTAAAACGAAAAAAAAATGTCGACACTATTTGCACTCCACTATGTAGAAACAATTGTTCATGGAATTTTAACGATATAATATTTAAAATCGTACACCTCTGAAACGATATGCCACACGGTAGTGGGATTAGTAGTAGAGTAGTTCTACATATTACACTATTAATGTTTAGCTGGATTATATTGTTTTTAAAACAAAAATAATTACGTGTCAATGACTGGAACAATGTCAATGATTTATGAATTTACTTTAGTGGTTTTCTAAAGGAAATTCACACATTTGAATTAACTGACATTTATTTGAATATTTTATGTTCACGATAGGAAGTAATAAAATATATATTATTTCTTAAGCGACATTGTTTAAAGTATATGAAGTAAGACAAAGAAGAAGGTGAACTGGTATTGCAGAAAATTGGTGCTGTATTTCATTATAATTACATTTTATACGTAGCTATTGGAAACACCTTATTGGCTAAAAAACATCCTTAGGAAGAAGATAAAGCCAATGGATATTGGCTATCCCAGTGATGTAAATTTTAATATTTAAAGCGAATACCTAATATCTATTTATCATGCTCAGCATGAGTGGAATACTATTATGATTTTTTCCGCCATCGCCATAGCAACAAATAATACCATTGTTTAAAAATATTTTTATGCATTCATATCTTTAATGCAGACTTAAGGAATCAAGTTATTGAAAGAATAAGAAAATATTCAAATGATTAAATCATTTTTTTCTCATGGTAAGGATTAACTGAATCTTATTATCTAATATCGACATTGAAGTCGCTTAAAAATGCGTTTTAATTCGTTATTTGTTCATTTTTACACCGACTTGAATATTTATTTATTTATTTAACAATATACTGTCTAGCAGGGCATTTAAACTGTGGGGCAGTAGAAAATAAGTACTTACCAATATACAGTGTGTCCCACTTTTCAAGAGAACACCTTCGTAGATCAGTTATTAGTCATCCAATTTCAACCAAACTTGGATCGGTATCAAAGACATTTACCATATCTTCTTTGGCTAAAACAAAACTTATTTCAATCATTGACGTGCATTACCTGGGGCACTAGAAAACACTTTTTTTGCTCTTGCGCAACTTCAGAAATCGCAAAAAAAGATGGCGGATTGATAATTACAAAATTATGTTTTACAATGGTTATTCTCCGTTAAAACAAAAACTATGTAACCTACCGATCTGATTTTTGGCATTTATACTCAAAAGATACACGTGATTCTAACTAAGCTATTGGTATTTTTGAAAAGAATATTTTTTTTGGAAAAAATAATTAAAATCAAAAGGTTGATATTTACGTTATAAAAATTTCGATATGCGAACAACTATGTTAAATTTATGAAATTCTTATATACAATTGCGTACCAAATATAGTCCATATATTGAAAAAGTATTTTTAAAAAAGATCCTGTCGATAACGTATACAGTTTTCTGTTTATGATTTTTTTATGAGGCGCGTAATTATGCAGCATTAAAATAAAAATAGTCTACACGATAATTTGTACAGTGTAACAGTAAAAAGCACTATATTGTTCAATATAATTGCAAATTTGAATTACTTTATGTTATATATATACTTTATGTTAATAATACAACAAAACGAATGAAAGTAGTAGTCGGGCGTTGCCGATTGCGGCCACTGATTTAAAAAATAATAATCGATACAAAGTGAATTGTGTGTTCGAGCAAAATGTTAATTAAATAGGTATTCGCAATTGGCCATGCTCGAGTACAACTTCTACTCGTTTTTATATTGTTTAAGAAATAAAACATTAGTGAGAAATATTATTTTAGGTATTTAGCATATTTAATAGAAAGCAGAAAAGGGAAATATTTTAAATAAAACATTAATGTTGTATATTATGTAATTTGTGTGTATAACTATTCTAACATTTTAGTCAGAATCACTATCATTATACAATGATGCATATTGCTTTTTCCCTTAAAACAATTTTCAGGAAAAGCAGCACACGAGTACGCAACTGAGTACCACTCACAAGAACATTTTGTGTCGCATTTTATTTTACAATTGCACTTTTTAATTTAAGTTCAGATAAACTTTTTTTTGTCGACATCGGTACCAGCTCCTGATTTCCAATTCTGCATCCAAAATTTTGTGCAAGAGGTAATTTGAATGACGGTTCACACTGTTTAAAAAATAGTAATATTTGCAACATGTTGTTGAAAAGCGTCTTCCGTCGGTGGGAGGGAGCGTAAATCACTTTTATTAAATTATTTTACCTTTTAATAATTTTCAAACGTATGCATATAATACATTTGTAAAGTTGACGTGTATGTACATTGAAAATATTTGCAAAAAACTGATGTGGGGGATGTAAGATGAGTAATGGAATAAGACAGATTTTGGAATTTTTCTCTGTTTGTCTGCTTGTCTGTTTGAACGCGCATCACGCAGAAACTACTGAACCAATGAGGTTCATCTAAGCTTGGAGTAACATTTAGTTCTTATTTCATCGAAATCGGCCTAGACTAAGCCAGGTTTTATGAAAATCGGTCTAGTAGAACAGGAGATACAGCTTGATCTCTAGAATAAGCGTATTTGCACGACATAAACTTTTAAGATTAAACTTCTGTAATATTCCAGAAAATTCGAGAGTACTCTGGAATATTCCATAAAATTTGTGAGTTTTCTGAAATATTCCAGAATGGTGATTCTACCTCAAACGTCGTTTATAAAGAAGCTTTTTAGTCAATTTCAAAATTCCACGCGAACGTAACCGCGGGCATAGCTAGTAAATAATAAATATGAACCGCAAACAATAATCAATCGATTTAAACAATCAAACACAAATAGTTTTTATAATGTTAAAATGTCACACTATATACATAAGTACATACACCTAGTAAACATAAACATACCAGATAATTCCACTGTAAACTGTTTTCATGCGCTTTATGAATTTTAGGAGAGCTGTCGCCTTTATTACATGCGCCGCATCATGCATCCATTTTAAAAATTCACAACTCGAATAATAATAATAATAATAATAATAATTTTATTGTCCAAAAGACCTACAAAAGGTATAGGACTAGTCCTATATGAAAGCAATGCTTGGTCGCGATTGCTGTTTTAAAATTACAATAAGTCACAAATGCAAATAAATACAAATACAAATAAAAACTACAAAAACAATAAATACAAATTAAAAATATAAAATACAAATACAATAAATACAAATAAAACTTAAAACTATCAAATTCTACGCACTTAAATATTCTTCAATAGAATAGAAGCCCATACTACTCAAATAATTAATCATTTCGCTTTTAAATAATTTTATATTATTCACGTTTTGAATGGAGTTCGGAATTTTATTATATAATTTAATCCCCATGTAATTGGGGCTTTCCTCAAATTTTGATAAATTGTGTAACGGTGTGTTCAAGTTGTTTCTTTCACGAGTATTATAAGTATGATTAAAATTATTAGTCGGAAATATATGTAAGTTTTTCTTAACATACAGAACTATTTCTAAAATATAAATACATGCTAAAGTTAATACATTTAAGTCTTTAAATA